>CM077481.1:65491623-66091623 GCA_039654755.1 Calcarius lapponicus | reverse complement strand
GTGTGGCTAGTCATCAGGAAAGTAATTATAGCCTTGCTTTGGAATTTGAGTTACCAAATATTGACTAGAGAGAAAGAGGTATTTCACAGCTGATATTTTTGCTTTCTTATCTCTCTGGAAGCTGCCATCTCAGACACATTTATACAGTGATGAGTCTCACCCTGACTTTGGCACATTTTTTTCACTTTGAAAATTGTATTGAGTTTCTTTGTTGTCTAAAGGTGGACTTTGCACTAGAAGAATTCAGCACAATAGCTTTTCTGGGTAACACTGACTGGGGACAAGTCTTTCCAGTGACTGTAAGCAGGTCAAGAGAGAGAACTCTTTTCTGAAATCTAGGGTTTGAGAAAAAACAAACAGCAATGGTTCAGATATGTCTATGATCTCCATTTTCATATTTACTTTTGAAGATCACTGAAATATTTTTGACTGATACAATTATTCTCTCATGTTGTTTTTAGGCTGGAAACTACAGAAATTGACAGATTTGACTTGTTTTAATAATTACTTTGTGATTAAAACATGTTTTAAAGGATGCTAGAAACTTGGCCAACTGCGTGATTCAACAGATTATCCTTGACAGAAAATATTATGCTTATGAACATAAGTAGGTTTAATTGGTAGATATAATGTTCACAAATTCTAATATAATGCAAGAATATATTATTTTTTCTTCTTTCTACAAAAGAACTAGATACTGCCGATTTTAAATTTTATATTATTCTTATTTTGTGATGTAGTGTTCCTCTAGCTTTCTTCTTAGGTCTCTGGGATATTGTAAAAGAACTTCTTGCCTTTCCTGCTGCTGAAAACACTTCAGACACAGTAGAGTTTTGGGTTTTTTTCATTTTTTTAGTGAATGACAATATTGAATTAGTCTAGTCCCCAGACTGATTAAAAAAATTCAGATGTTCTGTTATCTGTAATCAGATTTTTGATCAGGTTTGAGGTTAAATACACAAAACTACATGGTAACAGATTTCAATTTCAGCTCCTGCTAACTCCAACATATGTCAGTGACAGCAGAATATAATGGGTACTGATGCTCTTGCAAGTGACTCACCTCCCTACAGAATTACTGTGCAGGTATGGTCACTGCTAGGAGAAGTCTTATGCATAATCCTTTGCATTAAGTTATGAGCTTATTTTATCCCTAAGTTTTTGTTGTTAAGAATTTGACAATCTTGACAACAACACTGAAGGTTTATTTTATGACATAAAGTTTACATTAAATTGCCTATGTTTTTTATACTTTTATGTGTCAATGGAGGGAAAGAGAAGTGCGTATTTTTAAAGATGTTTTGGATTCCCAAAAACATTATTGCTGGCCCTCCTGAACTTAATTAACTAGGACAGTTGGGCACAATGTTATCATTTCATAGTTTGCTGTCGGGGGGATACTGACCTTTTATTTTTGAGGAAATTTCTTTAGTTTATGTTTTATTCCTTGCTTAGTATAATTGTTAAAATGCTGCAGCAGCGTTCATTTTTTACACCTATTGTCTGCTCTTAGCTTTTCCATGCTGCTTTTTGATATTTTTAATACAGGGTCATGTCCCTGTGATGTCAAAGTCCAGTCCAGGTATAATTATAAATCCTCATGTCTATGAAACTCTTCTCTCTGAGCACTTAGAATTTTATAAAGCCCAAGTACGGTTTCTTGTTTATTCAAAATAAAGTAGATATGAACTGAAAAATGGGAAATTAGCCACTGCTGGGTTTTTTCTCAGATCAAAAACTCAGGTCAAACGAAGCAAAATTTCTGGCTTCTGTAGGTGGATAACATGAAACTTTAATTCCTAAGATCTTCATAATTAATGTTTTTATTTTCAGAGAAAGCTTTTTGTGTAGAGAAGAACTATTATACATATTATATAGGCAGATAGATGAGATTCAAAGAGCCAAATCTCTGGATAAGCTGAAAGGGAGGCACTCAGCCCCTGCTGAAGAACTAGCAAAGATATCCTGAGCTTTCTTTTAAGCTGAATGCTTATGTTTCAATGCCAGGAAAAAAAATAATCTGCTGCTGACATGTCCAAGGTCAGACCACTGTTGAGCAACAGAAATTACAGCTGACTTGGAAGCTCATGTCCTTTCAGAATCTCCAGTAAAGTACAGTAACAAAAAAGATGTATCACCTGTGTTACCTAGGTGTGCAACTAGATTTGCTCTAAGTGACAAAATATCATCTGCTTTGATTTGAAACAGAATATGAGTGCTTGTCTGGTAGGTGAGAAAGCTAGTTCTATCTCTTTGTCCAAGTCTAAAGGATGCATTTTAAAGCCCAGGCTGTATAATGCAACCACCTCAGAATATTTAGGTTTGTAAATCACATATGGGAGTGGTTGTGCAGTTAAGCAGACCAGCTGCACCACTCTTTGCTAATCAGAGCCCCGAAATTTAAGGGGTACATGATTTAAACATCCCCCAGGGAGGCAAGACTACAGAGCATTAGGATTTAAGAGGAGATTGTTAATTATTACCTTTGGAGAATGAAATTGTATGAAAGCTCACATGCAGCAGGACTGCATGCATCTGTGGGTTTAGATGCCACCTGAACATTGCTGAAAGAATCTCTGTGTTTGTCTTCAGTGCCTAGATAAAACTGTGAATTTACTTGTAAGAAGAAACTCAGTTCTCTGTACTTTGCTCTATCAGGTTTTCTGGACCTCTGATTTTTAGAGCTATTGCATCTTAGGAAGTTTTGAGCCATAGGAAGTTTTTAACCTACTGGTTACTGTAGAAAATAAGCCTCATTCTCTTATACATTTGTACTTGCAAAAGGCATTATTATCTAACCAATTCTTTTGCATCATACATTTAAATGTAATTTCTCATTTATTTTTGTGCTTTGCTAATTCAGAGATATGCATGTAAAGGCTCACTTTAACAATTTTCAGAGCTATGTACCCAGACTGTTCTCATTTTACTCCTGGTAATGGTTAATATTTTAACCAAGTCTTATCACTATTTATTGACACAGTGCGTGCTACCTAGAAAAGCATTATACTGAACCAGGGATTGAAATACTGAACTGACAGTTAAAGAGATTTTAAAATAATTAAAAGTACTTGCTTTATTTTTTTATATTCTGTCCAAGTTATTTTCTATATTTTCTATATTCCTAAGAAAAAAGTAAAACTGTTTCTCTTCTCTGCCATTTGTCATTGGGCAGCCCTGATGAGTGGTCCCTGTGGTGATAGGGTAATATTAGGCATTTGATTGCTAACAGCTGTGCACAGAATCTTCTATTGCAGTTTTTTTGTAGATGCTCTCTGTCTGCTTTTTCAGGGACACAGTGTGTAAAAATCTGTGCTTACTGGAACTTGCTTTTAGAAAAGACAATTTTTTTATGAAAACACAGAAAATAAATCACATTTTTTTTCTGCACTATAAAGAAAATAAATATGGCATTATATCTAAATTATTTGTATTACTGATACCTCCTGAGACCAAAGGGACTAATATCACGCTTTATACTGTGAAAAATTAGGTTAAGGTTGGGATTCTACTGTAGCAAGAGAGATGCCTGCAAGACTATTCAGAGAAAACTTGATGTAGAGCACTCCTTCAACCTGTAAAACATATGTGTGTGTGGAAAAAAATTCTAATTTTAGGTAGAGAGGACATTTTTAACTCTAGATATATGTGCCTAGTGCAAAATGCAGTATTTGTTTGTTAATTTGATATTTTCTAGTTTGTGAATTTGTCGTGTTTATTTGTACTTCGCTGTCAAAGGTCCCTACTGTGAAAAAAGTTTGTTCCCTAGCAATTTTCCTGAGACAACTGAAATTTTGGCTTGCTTATATATCAAGGAAAAATGGCAGAAATATTAGTAGATCAGCTCTAGAATGGTCATTAGAAGAACTTTGATGAGCTTAAGAATATAAACAACTCCTTCAAAATATTAGAGAATTTGAATCTCTAATATTTGAATCAGACACCCTACCCTAAGAGTATTCATTAAAAAACAAAATGAAAAATAATCATTTATTGGATTGCCTAATTTCTTTTAAAATAAATTATTTAGGATTGGCAAAAATTGATTGTGTCTGCTATTCCTACCAATTGATCTCATGATGAGGGATTTGACAGTACCTCAGTTAGGATTTGGGCTCACTGTGACTCACTGTATAAAAACAAGTGTAAAAAAATAAGTAAGAAATATCAGTCAGTATTCAGAAGATATTAGAAACTATATAGGGGAGTTTTCTAAGAGCAGTGACTTATAATTTTGATCAGCAAAAAGAGCAAGATAAACCAATGGAAATTAGGAAAGTATTTACAAGAATCCTTCCTTGCAAGGAAGGACTTTTGTGTAGTTTATTCTGCTGAGTGCCCTTCATTTTCAGTGCAAGTTAATTATTATTGATTCTTCTGAGAAAATTTATTTTCTGTAATACACATTTTGTTAGACACAAAAGTGGTGCTGTTTCAGGAAAATAGAATTTAACTTCCTCCAGATATGGTGAAATCAATGGCTCATAAGAAAAAACCCCATGCTTTTGGGAAAAACTTGAATTGGGAAAACTCATTGCATATTTTTGCCACTGTCAAATTAATTTAAACAACAGGTTTGTTATACATACATGTTTTATACATGACAAAAAGACTATTAAACACAGTGTGCATTTGTCTTCTTTTGTGAGGCTCTTTGATTTTAGAAGTGGGAAGATTGGAAGTACAAACCAGAGAATGAATGACACTGCATCTGCTATGATAATAGTAACAACTAGATAATAGATAATTGTGTTTATTTTGAGAAATTTATTTAATCAATTGAACAAAGCCAGAGTCTCTCCCATCTTCTATACACTGTTCTTAGAGAGACTAGAGTCCTGTAAATTATTTAGAGCTGGGTATGATTTTTTTAAAGTTTCAACAGAGTTTCTAATAACCATAAGATAAATTACCAAGTCAAGAGGTGATAGAATCATAAAATGGTTTGGGTTGAAATGGGACCTTAGTAATCACTGAACTTCAATCCACTTGCCATGGTCAGGGACACCTTCCACTATACCAGGTTGCTCAGAGCCACACACAGCCCAACCTTGAACATTTCTGGGGATAGGGAAGACAGAGTTTCTCTGGGCAGCCTGTTCCAGTGCCCCACAGTAAAGAGTGTCTTCCTAATATCTAATCTAATCCTACTTTCTGTCAGTTTGAAGCAATTCCTCCTTGTCCTGTCACCACATGCTCTTGTAAAAAGTCCCTCTCCAGCTCACTTGTAGGTCCCTAAGAGCTCCCCAAAACCTTCTCTTCTCCAGGGTGAACAATCCCAACTCTGTCAGCCTTTCCCCACAGGAGAGGTGCTCCATCCCTCTGATCATCTCATTGACCTCTGGACTTGCTCCAACAGGAGCAATCTTTCCTGTGCTGGGATCTCAGAGGTGGATGCAGCACTGCAGGTGGGGTTTCAATGATGATGAATAGTATTTTCTTGACATATTCTCATAGGTTACTCTTTCTATTCCCTCAAAAATCATCATATTTGAAAATATTTTATAATGCACCTTGTTGTTTTAAAAGGTTATCCCTCAAAGACACCAAACAGTCTAAAGGTTATGCTTTGGCTCTCTTACTATTGACCAGTCTGCTTAGCCAAAAGGGTTTTTTCCCCTACATTTAACAGGAAAAAGCTAATTTTACCATAAATATGGATGTTTATATCCTTTGTTAACTATTTATTTGTTCTTCATTTAATGAAACATTCTTTTGTAAATTTATTTGATTGTCTTTTCTTAAGAGGAAATATTTTGCATTTCACTGTAAACCTTCCTTACTAGATGGAACCATCTGATAATTTTAATGCTATACATGGCAGAAATCCTATAACTGTAAAAAGATGTGACTGCAAAGAGTAATATTCATAAGGTCATTTAACTAGGAAGCAGATTTCTTTCCTGATGAAGTGAAAGAATGGTAGGTTTTAAAAGCATATTTTGTTTACACTTATAAAACAAAATATGGAATGCAACTTGTTTAAGCTATGACTTTTCTGTTGTCACAGCACAACATGTAAAAATAGATTATGGTGTTAAAAGAGTTACTGAAAAACCAACAAAGCACATCTTTCTTTTGCAATGGTGTCTATCACGTCTGATATCAGAAATGAATACAGTGCTCCATGGAGTGATACTAGAGAACTAGGGGAAAGGTAAAACCTGTTTTCTGAGAAAGGGTAAAAGTAAAAGAATGAGGATGCTCTCACTATGAGCAGAAAGACCCTGAAATTTATGTTACCTTCTCACTACTTTTGAAATGCACACAAGTAATAAATTTAGAAAAAATCACTCTTAAAAACAAGTGCAGAAGATTGAAAATTTGGCTTTGAATTTGGCAAAGCTCCTACTCACGTCAAACAACACTGATCATACTTAAAGAACAATATTGCATCTGTAAACAGCATGCCAGATTCATTCACTAGTGGGGCAAAAAAGGGTCTTGCTTAAGACTTTTGCCTCTGCATCAAATAAATGCTCACCTAATTATTTTTATCTCGATAATTTTGCAAAGTTTCCCTCAGACTGAATATGGTTTTCTTTGCTTTAGGCAGGAAAAGGAGGGGAATTAGGTTTGCCTTCCTGAACACATAAATATTACACTTGATATAAAGTAGTTAAATAATTAGGGTTAAAAAATACCTTCTGGAAAGAGAGGGTCTTGCTTATTATGTGTGAATTGTATAGCAATTACCCAACTATATAACACAGAGTAGTTACCAAAGATTTGACTTCCACTGTGTTTTGAATTTTCACTCCAGTTTCCTGAATATTCTCTGTGAAAGTTCTGCTGTTGATGAAGATGCTGGTGGAGAAATACTTAGTACATATAATGTAGTATGTTTGGTCATGGGCTACACACCAGGTTATTCAACACTGAATTGATTCCAAGACTCTGGGCATAGAAGCAATCAGCTGTAGGAAACCTTTTTGTGGAATTTTATATTCCTAGAGACTTCAGGTAGCAAGCCACTGGAGGATCCATGGATCAAAACTGACACTGAGAATGTGCCTAAATTGAACAACCAAAGGCAGGCAGGAGATAATGGTGATATTAACAGAACTATCAGTCAGCGTGCACCCTAACAGATAACTTTACATACCTGCACCTTGATTTGTGTTTTTGAAACTTCAGGATATAACCTCTAGTTATAATTATGCCAAAAATAATATTTCTTTCCATGCCAGTACCTACAAAGAAGATTATACTGTACTACCCTGTTGCAAACCAAAATTTCTCTGCAGTTATTCATTCTTCATTCCCACCCCTCCCTTCATCAAAAATTTTCCATTCCCTTCCATTCCCTTGCCTATTTAATAATTCATAATAGGATGCACAGAATGCAATTTAAAAGTAATTTATAGGGACTCCATGGTAGTGTTTCCACTAGCAGAATTTCTGCTAAATACTTTCTAAATTCTGTCCTGCCCTTGCAAAAGCAGTAGAAAAGTATCACTGTCTTTTTTGAGTGGTTGATCCTTATTAGACATTATTAAGTATCTCATATCTATCAACCAAGCAGTTGAATGGGAAATCCTGATATTCCTGGCAAAGATAATGATAAGCCCACTCTTTTAAAGCACTGCAGTCAGATAGAGAATTCCTTTCACACAGAAGATTGTCAGAGAGCATATGGATTCCTCCTCTAAATCCCATTCAGTGTGAAAACAGCAGGAATGTTTACTTTTTGGTTGTTAGACATATTCATGTGCCTGGACGGTAATAACCAAAAATGTTATCCTTGATATCTCTCCATTGTCTGGGTTTTTTTAAATTTTATTTGGTCTGAGTTTGAATGGCTACATTTGCACATGATAGCATTTTTATTTTCCATCATCCTCATATGAATTAGGCCATTGTAATTATAAATGAAACTCCTACTTAGAAAGATACTTGATATGTGTGTTGATTATTAGCAATTAAGCATTTCTTTATTACTCAGCAGTATGGGATTTGGTTGGTTCAAACTCTTATTGTGTAATTGCTTCAAAATTCAGTAAAATGTTAGTGTAAAAAGGTAGCAATTCTAAAGAAATCTGATGGATATTCAATTTTGTATAACTGTTGCCTGAGAAACAATGCAGCAATGCTGATTATCTGATTTATAATGAAAGATGTCTTGTGGAGTTAATCTAGGTCCATGAAACAAGACATTAGGAAAACAACTCAATTGTTTTAACTGTTGATTATGTATTTCACTTTGACAAAAATGTTCTGTACTTAGGGAGTCATGATTAACTTCTGACATTTTACCTGAAAGGAGAAAAGCATCTTACAAAACAATCAAGAAATTTTACTCCTTTGTAGAGGAGAAACAAATAATTTAGCATTGAAATGAACACAGCCATTTTTTTCAGAAGGGCCATCACATGAAAAGTGACAGATTACCTTTAAGGGGTAAATGTGATTTGCACAGAAGTCAACGTAGCTAATGTCTCTTTATACCAGAAAAAAAGGTCTTTTTTTCCTCACATAAGTATTCCTGTAATGACTACTGCACATTTTCAGTGTGTAATTTTAAGAGCACTACATGTATTGTCTCTGTAAGCACAAATTAAGCCTCTCCTTTGGTCACCATGGCAAGCTGCTTTGTAGTAGTACAAAGGAAGTCTACTGTGTGAGATCAGGGAATTAAAGTAGGATAGAATATAAGCAAGCATGTTATGTATGGATCTTGCTCCCACTGTTATTCCACATGCCATGGGATCTATGTACATTCTTCCTCCTATTTTACCCATATGCCATATGTTGATGCATATATATTGATGCATTGAAGATTCCAACAATATGCAGGAAAACTTGTCTAAGCAGTGAAAATATTTCCCTGCTTGGGGAGGTATTCCAGTACAACCTTTCCTCTGCATAGTGCATTTTTCCTTTGTCAAGATGGTCAATTCCTCCTTGCATGGGGATGGTCATGGGATATATATCAACCTCTGATGAATTCTAGCAAATGAGTGTGTAGAAGGTTGAACTCAAACTGCTGTGAAACTATGAAAACAGAGAAAAATGGAGCAGAATCTAACCTGACACCTTTCATGCCACTAAACCTCCAGTATTTTTCACAGAGGGCTGCATCTTGTCATATTTTGCTATGAGTCCTATGCACAGTCCAGCTTCATATTGTAACAATACACTTTACTCTTGAAGGGGTTTCTCTTCAGAGATAGAAGGAACACAGGAGGCCCTCATGGTATCTGAAATACTATGTAGGTAGAAAACACACAATAATTAAGACATCTGTCAGCTCACCGTTTTAATATTTCAAAAGTTCTAGCTTACTTCCTGACAAAGGACATCAGAAACCTGCCTGTCCTCACAATATTAAAATATTATCCATTTTCCTCTGTGCAGTGGAAAAACTTGCATTGATTATTAAAGTTAATATCTCTTTAATATTATTAAAGTTGATATCTCTCCTAATAGAAACCCATTTTTATATTGCACTTTTATTTATTTGCTTGGAGAAAATTACAAGTGTTGTGGTAGTATCACTTTCACAAGCAGTTAAAGTGTGTTAGCACTTATTTTTTAAAGATTTCTAACTTAGCTTTAAAAGGAAATTTTTTTCAGGACACCATTTGTTGTTCACAATTAAAACTGAGTATACAGACATAGTGAGTAGGAGGGTGAGACTAGGAACAAAGAAGGGGGAGCACTGAGAGAAAATAATGGATTTTTCCTCTAGTTATGTTTTTTTTTTCTTTTTTTTGTCCTTGAATAGCTGAAGAAAACCTACATTTTTTAAAATAACAACAAATTGCCTGCTTGTACAATGGTTTCATTATACCATTCTGAAAACAAATATATATATCATTTTGATTAATGACAATATTCACTGGCTGATTTGTGAAGGTTTTTATTTTTAAAAGAATTTGGTCTTGCCATCGTACTTATGGTAGCTCAGAAGAAGGTTGTATTTATGGAAAGACACTGGAAAAGGGGTTGGGAAGTTGGGTAAAAAGAAACTTCAGGTGGTGTGAGAAAGAGATACATTTGGAAAAATAATTTGTAAAAGTCAGTTAGGAGGGGAAAATAAAAATAAAAATAATTTTAACCTTTGTTGAAAGAAAGGAATGAAAAAAAATGAAACACTGATATCTAGAGAATGTAATGAAAACCTAAGTAAAAGCAGACAAATATCCAGATAAAGGTATCAGACAAATAATAAAGACTACTTAGTGTTTTCTTTTTAATAGTTTCTCTAGAAAGCATTGTAGTTGTAAAAGTTACTGCTAGAATAACAAATGCACTGATATTCCAGAGCTATCCAAAATCTCTTCCTAGCCTGGATCTGGACCTGAAAAAAATTGATTAGAAACTTTTGTTTTTCCCAGATGCTGTTACTATCCCAATTTAAGTTTCCAAAGGTCCCCATTTGCAGTCATGTGCTTTGCTACTCAAAAATCTGAGAAAAGTGGCAGATGTTTGGAAAAGCTGCAAGTCTAGATCTCAAGCTTCCATTAGAATTTACAGAGATTTGTTTCCCCAGCTCTCCTATACAGGCACTGCAACCTCTCACCCTCAAGTGATATTAACACTGACCCACCTGGTAAAAGATGAGGGGACCACATATTCCATAAAAGAATGCAGTTGCTTCCAGTAGAGCCAGAGAACACTGCTGGATCAGACTATGGCATTGGTGAGACCCATCAAGTAGATGTGCATTTGAGTGGCATCAGCAAAAGCTCCAATACAAAAGAGTGGAATTAGAAAGGACAAGGGAGATTAAAAAAAAAAAAAAAAGAATTACCAGATAGAACTTCAAAAAAAGTTGGCTATCAGATGAACAGTGTGATGCAAAATTATACATCAAAGAAGACTAAGTGTAAGAAATTTTAGAGTAGAATTATGTTGTTATAGAAAGCTTTTAAAACATATTTTTCACAAAATGCAGTGCAGCTGATGCTGAAAAGCATGGATTCATTCCTCATAGCATGATGTATACCTTTCTGTAGGAAGAAAATCTTATTACACTCCTGAAATAGTGCGTGACATGCTGGTATATGCTAGTGTTAAGTATTAATAAATACAGTTTTCTTTATATTCTGCAGGGTATTTAAAAGGTGACCATTCAGTCAGATAATATTTGCCACTTTCAGCTTCAAGAGAAGGTTTAATCAATTGCAACAACATCCGTATGATCCTAGTATTCATTGTAGTTGAATTTAGTAACCAGGTATCATACCAGATTCCGTACAAAATGATGACTAAGTAGTGGAATTCACAGAGCCCATGTATCTACCTTGTGAATTACCCACTCCTATTATCTTTAAATATGAAATTTTCAGACAATCATAAATTATTTCTCTAAATAACTCTGTTCACTAACCTTTTTTACTTGTTTTAAACATATATCTTATCAACATGGTTGCATGCATACCTATCTTTAGGTACAGCAGTGCAGATTGTAAATACAGATATTGAAATAGCTCCAATCAGCTTTTAACAGAGTTTATTACTTTACCATTGTTATACCAACTCTTGCTCCTGCAAATTCTTATGCATCAAAATTATTTTGTGACCAAAATGAAAGTATACAGGTATTA
Organism: Calcarius lapponicus; assembly: GCA_039654755.1. Classification (NCBI taxonomy): domain Eukaryota; kingdom Metazoa; phylum Chordata; class Aves; order Passeriformes; family Fringillidae; genus Calcarius; species Calcarius lapponicus. The sequence goes on along the minus strand of CM077481.1, from coordinate 66,080,071 downwards.
CAGTTCTGTGAAATAGTTCACATAACTAAGTGTTCAAAGGAGTAAAGTTAAGTGGAAAGATATTTATTACAAACATACCTGTTGCTTTGCACCCTTCTTTGTCCCTTGCTTTGATTTTAAATGGTCATTTAATTAACTGATTATTTATTTAAATAATAAAATTTCTGCACTAAGCATTTAATCTGAAATGTTAAAACACTGAAGACTTCAATTATAAAGGAAAAAAGGCTGTAGCTGCTCACAAATAATATCTTAAAAGCCTCACACAGCGGAAATGCTATACATTCTTGTTCTAACAGATTTTTCCAGGAGAAAACTTTTAGGCATGGTAGGCTGAGCAGAATATGAAACTCAAAATTATAGGTGAAGTAAATTATTATATTACTTTGGATAGAAAGGTAACAGATCTTTTGGCATTGGTTTTAATTTTGGTCATCCAACAAGGCCATTTTTATAGTTCTTAAAACAGAAAACTAGAAGTTTTGGCAAGACTATGAGCAACATTATTTTTTGTGTTGAGGTTTTTTTGCATGCAGGACAAATGAGAAAGACTGCTTTCACTATCTTTGTAGAGAAAGTTGGTTCTGTCTGAAAAAACAGAAAACATGCTTTGGATAATTTATACAATTAGAAAGTAAAAAGAAGGGGTTCATTTTGTCATGTCTCTTTAAATCTGTGCTATTGATCTTGCCTTGTCTTTTCAGTGGAAACCTAATGTTAGTAACATGGGCAACCTGCTGTGGCCAGAACAGTAGTTTCATAAAACAGAGTACTGGTAATGATGTCTGTGAACCCCATGGAGACAGCTTGAAACTTCTGACAGTTGCTTAGTGAAATTAAGACTTTCTTTTTGGCTTGGAAATCTTTTTATTTCACTAATTGGGCTGTATCTTGTGGTGATGTAATACACGGTTAAAACTTACGTCTGTATTGTATAATTTTTAGTTTCGACCTCTATGCTCTTGATCTGTTTATTTACTGAGAACAATTACCCTTTTACATAGTGTTATATATTTTCACTAGCTAAAAAAGCCCTTGGAAGTTAAAATAATTAAGTATTCTATCATACTGACACCAAGCCTTACCTGATAAAAATCTGAACATTAACTAAAAGGTAGAGTTTGTTCTACAAGAAAGGTTGGTACGTGTCACTGAGTACCACAAATGGTTTTACAAGGAGCTAATTGTTCCATTTGTCTTAACTCAAATAATTAAAATATCTGGTCACTGGGCCTGCCCACTGTGCATCTTTTTGTCTGCTGCAAGCTGCAGTGTAACAAGAATTGAGGCTTGGAGCTCATCTTTGTCCCACAAATAAAGTTAGTGCATCCAGATTTGGAAAATGACAGCAGTAATATTCCCATAGTAAAGCTGGAGCTTAGCCCTGTTATACTTATTAAAAAGCCTATTCATACAAATTAAATCCATTCCATATCCTGGCCTCTGATGACAGCTCCATTTTTTTTCTTGTCTGGTTTGAATTACCTCAAGTCTGTACCCAGAAAGAATTTATCCCTTTCAAGAGACTTGTCCAAGCCTATAATAAATTCACATGGGTCATCCCATCAATGTGGTGAATTTGCATTATTATTTCATTATGAGAAGGAAAGAAAGAGGATTAGATCTCTTGCAGTGTTGGCAGCGCCTAAATCAACCTGAACACATGATTAAAGCTGGCATTTATGACTTTAACTGTCAAAGAAAACTAATTGTAAACTGAGAGCTGTGGATAATTATGGTCTTTTTTATTACACCGTTTTCCTCCTATTTATCACAGGATAAACTACAGACAATACTATTGTTTGCATTTAGCTCTCCGTTACTTGGAGCCTATTTATGCAAATGAAAACTGATCTAGATTCTCAAATTGATAGGTCTATTTTGATTTACTTTCAATCACGCTGTAGAAACCCTGAAAAAAGGTGACACTCATAGAGCAATATTCATGGCAGTGTATTTTGTATTGTCCCACTTGTAAGTATCCTTTGTTTTCAATGTCTGCCTGGTTAATTTGTTTCTCATGAATGTTACTGAATAAGTAAGCTACTTAGACTACCTTCTCACAGGAGACATTTTCCTTTCTCTTTAACCATCACTCATATGTTGCTTGTATGAAATGTTATCTCAGAGAGCTGCATAAATCAGATTTTAATAAACTGGTTGTACCTTTTTCAGAGAAAGGAGTCCCTAAAACTCAGGAATAAAAGTTGTGATAACAACAGGTTTATCTTTTTTGTTTTGTTTATTTTTGGTTTTGTTGGTTTTTTTTTTGTTTGTTTGTTTTTTTGTTTTTTTTTTTGTTGTTGTTTTTTTGTTTTTTTATTATTATTATTATTTTTGTTTTGAAAACAGCTACAGGGTAGTTGTAGTATTATTTTTTCTTCACACTGTTTTTTAGAAAAGATCAGATATATCCAGAGGAGGAAATTTTGGATGTTGAAGATTATGCAAGATGAAATTTTTGCACTTTTCTTTGGTTAATGTTAACCAAAACCCAGGACACACTGACTGGGGCATCTGACCTTTCAAAAGAGAAATTAATTAAAAAAAGGGACATGAATAAGAAATCAAAAAGTATGAAAAAAAAATATATAGGAAAAAAATTTATGATATTTGACAGTAAAGAAGTTGTGATTGACTAGCAGGTGTCTACAAGACAGAAAATATGATTTTTCATAGTAACGTATAACTCAGTCATTGCCCCAGAACACTGTTGTGACCAAACAGAATTAGTTTTCAAAAGAGTTAACTGCATTAGTGACCTCTAAAGTGGTGGTCCTGGCTGTAATCTTTAGGTCAGGAATTCATACATCTATAGATACTGGACTTGGAAGAGCTGTTCTCATTGTTTAGTATATTCTCTCCTTAAATACTGGTTGGATACTGTGAGAAACAAGAGACTTGGGAATGGATTTTGATGTGACAGTTTAAGATAACATTCAAAGTTCCTTGAAAAAGGAAAATAGTACCAAAGGACTTAGCAGGACTGATATTCCATCAGAAACAATTATTTGAGCTGCAGTAATTAAGAAATTATTCAGAGCTTTATTAGAAAATTAAATAAAAAGTGATGGCAGCAGACAAAACAGATCTGTAAATATAAAAATAATGTTAGGATGTAAGCAATTGTTAGATTCTGAAGTACTATGCATTGTAATTCAGGTCCCAACTTAAACAATACTGACCATTAAAATTTTTCACTCAGTTGCGTTTGGGGAATCCCTCTCTTAAATAATGTTTTTCTGTTTGTGAATTTTCTGATGGAATAGTTGCAAGAACAATTATTGTAGGCTATAATACCAATAATCAGGGCTTTATATTTTTAATCAGATGGGTTGGTGACTGAGTTTATTTAGATGTCAAATCAGTTGTCTTTGTTGGAGGCTAAGATTTTCCCCTTTTCTCCTTTCCCTTAGCGAATTTACTTCCACTTGTTTGTTAAGAGGCAATAAGGACTGGTACTTAAAGGAGACAAAAGATGTAGCTAGGGAGGAGGGGGATGAGTGCAGCTGGCTACTCTCTTGCCTGATGGCTCTTCTCTCGGCAAGGGCAGAGATACCATATCCTGAGATTCTGGGCCGGGGGAAGCAGCTGGGGAGAGCCAGCTCTTAGCTCTCCCTCGCGGTTGGCATCGAGGGAGGTACAGCCGGTCTGCGGCCGCTGCTTGGGCGATTTGTTCCCACTGCAGAGCTTTTCTCCTCGCACAGTTTCTTCCTTAGCGAAGGTGAGCCTTTGCCCGTAAGAGCAGCCATTGCACCGGGACCTTTTTAACACCGATCTTACTCGAAAGGACTCTCACCATGTCTTCTGGTGATTCAGGGGAAAACCGAGGACCCCAAGCCGCTCCCCCTTCCCAGAGGGCGCATTTCCCCAGTCGTGTGTGGCACAGCTGCCTACAGAGAATCCTGGCTGCCACTGCTCAGCGCTGCTGCTTTGTGCTGCTGCTCGGGCTTTTCCATTACACTCTGCCCCAGCACCCCACGTCCACCCGACCCCCAGGCTCCTGCTAAGACTGTGGAGTTTTCTGTTGAGTTTTGTTCACCACTGCAGAGGGCATGCCTGCCACTGCCGTCCCAGCCACCGCTGCGAGGTTCCTGCCGCAGCCCATTTCGCCATCCAGCCCAGCCGCCAATGCCATGGCTGAGGGAGCCGTGGCTGAGGGAACCGTGGCTGAGGGAGCCGTGGCTGAGGGAGCCGTGGCTGAGGGAGCCGTGGCTGAGCTCGCCTCCCTACAGCGCCCCCTGGGGCGGGGGGGAATCACCGCACCCGCCCGGCCCGGCCGGGAGCCAACAGCGGCCCTGCCGGCTGTGACCGTAAGCGGGATATTGCTTGAGGAGCGGGGAGAGAAACTTGACCGGGTCTTCCGGCTTTTTGTTTCTTTGGTGCCGTTGTTGTTGTTTGTTTGCCTTGCTATACATAGGCATACTAGTAAAGAACTGTTATTCCATATCTTTGCCTGAAAGCCTCTTAATTTCAAAGTTGTAATAATTTGTAGGGAAGCAGGTCATATTGTCCGTTCCAGGAGAGGTTCCCACCTTCCTTGGCAGACACCTGTCTTTCAAACAAAGAGCATTCCCAAGTGAGTTTTTAGATATTTAAATTGATATGATAGCCAGATCAGTTAAATTAATCCAATTTAATTCAGGTAAAATTTCAACACCTAAAATTTTAGAATAACTTATGCTGTAGTGAAAAAAGATTTCTTGAGGAGTCTGCAGTTGAGAAGGTCTTAACTGGTATTGCTATTTAATAGGTGTCTCTCACTAGGAGGTTGTGGTGGAGAAATCTCATAACTAAATTTAGGAATACTAAAGAAACAATAATCCCATTCACCTTCTTATGCTTCTAAATATAATAAAGATGGAGTAATAAAGCGGCAATGTTTGCAAAACATGGTGGAAGTAAAACACTGCTGGGTGAGAGCTGGGCATGAGCCAGCCACGGGCACCCCCAGCCAGAGAGCCAAGTGTGTCCTGGGCTGCAGCCAGAGCCCTGGGCAGCAGGGCAGGGAGGGGATTCTGCCCCTCTGCCCCGCTCTGCTGAGACCCCACCTGCAGAGCTGCCTCCAGCCCTGGGCTGCCAGCACAGGAAGGACACGGAGCTGCTGGAGAGAGCCCAGAGGAGGCACCAAGGTGAGCAGGGGGATGGAGCACCTCTGCTGTGGGAGAAGGCTGAGACAATTAGGATTGCTCAGCCTGGGAAAGGGAAGGCTCTGGGGTGGAATTATCCAGCCCTTCAGTACCTGAAGAGAGCTCATCAGAGGGCAGGAGAGGGACTTCTTACAAGAACAGGACAAAGGGAAATGGCTTCAAAGTGAAATGGGTTAGATTTACATTAGATAATAGGGGAAAAATTCTGCAATGTGAGAGTGGTGGGACAGTGGAGCAGGTTGCTCAGAGAAGTTGTGGATGTTGCGTCCATGGAAATATTCAAGGTCAGGCAGCATAGGGCTCTGAGCAATCTGGTATGGTAAAAGGTGTCCCTGACTACGGCAGGGAGTTGGATCTCAGTTTCTTTAAGGTCCCTTCCAATCCAAACCATTTCATGATTCTATAAACCAGATAAAATGGGAAATTCAGACTTATTAAGATACTTAGACACTATGCGGAGACCAGCAACCTTACTGATTTCAGAGGCATTTGGGTGCTTAGAATTTGTCATTTCAAAGATGATTTCCAAGATTTAAAGATTGTTTAAATATTTGTCAGCTTTTTTATGATTTGGCCTTCAGGAACATCGGTTGGAAAAAAAAGAATATTTACAAAATTAAGCTGTGCCAAGAGTTTAAAGTAAAACTAAATAATAGTGGTTTTATCTGCAAAGACAGACTACTGGAAAAAATTACTAACAGAAGCAATACATCTGAATATTATCAATTCTTCAGGCAGTGTTTGCTATATAGAGACAAAGGTATGAAAGAAATAAACATTAATTTTTTTTTTCATAAACTTTATGACTTATGAAATAAAGACATATTGTACAATTGGAATCTCACAAAAATAATAGAAAAAACCCAAAGGCAACCTTAAAAATGTACTATGTAGAGTGGATTCCAGAAAATGCAATAGAACTTTTACAAACCGTAGAAGACATTCTTTAGGATACAAAGAAAAGTGCAATGAGACTGCCATCTTTGAATACATGATAAATTATAAAACTGTGCTAGTACAATGTCTTTGAGAGGCATTATGACAAAGGATCTGGAAGGTCTCTCTAAACTGTCTAATAAGAAAAGAGATAAGACTAAAACTGAAAGATAAAACTGTTAGTAGAAAAAGTTTAACAGAAATAAATAACACCAAATACACATATGGACTTTGAATATTTCAAAGGCTATTGAATATTCAAATACAGAAACAATCCTAGATTTTACAATGAATTTTGGTGACTTCTAAGGTCTCTAAATCATAGAGTCATTTGGGTTGAAAAAGATGTCTAAGATCATTTAGTCCAACTGTTAAACATGAAGGACTACTGTGAAATAACTTTAGTAGTGTCCTGATAAAGAAACAGAGGACTTGAAATGGTTGGAAGAGATATCAGATGAGGTGAAAAGTAGATTTGTAGAAATCATTGGTAGCATAACTTTGCACACTCTGCAGATCAGTGACCTGAAGGAAAGGATATAGGCTTTGTTTCCATCAGATCTGGTTTCTGAAGAAAGGTGAAGTTTTATGATATGATTCACATGAACAGGAAAAGTGGAGAGAAAAGGAGAAAGATGTTTTAGTTCAACAGATTCTGAATTAAAAAACCCAAAACACAACAAAGAATTTTCTAGTGATGATTTATTAGAAGTGTCCATCAACAGAGCCTAGAACAGAACTATTTCACAGAAAACTGCAAAATAGTTGATTTTAGATGAACCAGAGAAGGTAAGAAGTAACTTTTGTTATGAAATCAATAAAAGCTGAGAATGTATTTTGGATTGCAGCTCTGGTGGTACTATCATGTAAAAGACAGCTTACAACTGGCAAATGAGCTTGTAAAGCCACTCTCCATCATTTACCAACAGTCCTGGCTCACTGGTGAGGTTCCGGATGACTGGAAGCTCGCCAGTGTGATACCCATTCACAAAAAAGGGTGCAAAGGAGGATCCTGCTTATAGACCAATCAGCCTGACCTCAGTACCTGGCAAAATAATGGAACAGTTTAAATTAAGTGCCATCACACAGAATTTACAGGATGGCCAGGGTATCAGACCCAGCCAGTGTGGATTAGGGGTAGGTCATGTTTAACCAACCTGGTCACCTCTTATGACCAGGTAACCCACCTAGTGGATGCAGGGAAGGCTGTAGATGTTGTTTATTTTGATTCCAGCAAGGCCTTTGATACTGTCTCCCACAGCACACTCCTGGAAAAGCTGGCAGCCCATGGCTTGGACAGGAGCACTCTTTGCTGGGTTAGGAACTGGCTGGATGGCTGGGCTCAGGGAGTGATGGTGAGCAGTGCTGCATCCAGCTGGGGGCCAGTCACCAGTGGTGTCCCTCAGGGGTCTGTGCTGGGGCCAGTTCTGTTCAATATTTTATTGATGACATGGATGAGGGTTTAGAGTCCTTCATTAGCAAATTTGCAGATGACACTAAGCTGGGAGCCTGTGTTGATCTGTTGGAGGGACGGAGGGCTTTGCAGAGGGACTTGGAATGGTTGGATGGATGGGCAGAATCTAATGGGATGAAGTTCAATAAGTCCAAGTGCCGAATCCTGCACTTTGGCCACAATAACCCCCTGCAATGTTACAGGCTGGGGACAGTGTGGCTGGACAGTGCCCAGGCAGGAAGGGACCTGGGGGTGCTGGTTGACAGCCAGCTGAACGTGAGCCAGCAGTGTGCCCTGGTGGGGCCAGCACTGTGCCCAGGTGGCCAAGAAGGCCAAGGGCATCCTGACCTGTATCAGGAATAGTGTGGCCAGCAGGAGCAGGGAGGTCATTCTTCCCCTGTACTCGGCACTGGTGAGGCCACATCTGGAGTATTGCGTCCAGTTCTGGGCCCCTCAGTTTAGGAGGGATGTTGAGATGCTTGAGCGTGTCCAAAGGAGAGCAGTGAGGCTGGTGAGGGGCTTGGAACACAAGCCCCATGAGGAACGGTTGAGGGAGCTGGGATTGTTTAGCCTGGAGAAAAGGAGACTCAGGGGTGACCTTATCACTCTCTACAGCTTCCTGAAGGGCGGCTGTGGTGAGCTGGGGGTCAGTCTCTTCCTCTGGGCAACAGCAGACAGACCAAGAGGACACAGTCTCAAGCTGCGCCAAGGGAGATACAGGCTAGAATTAAGGAGGAAGTTTTTCACAGAAAGAGTAGTCAAATACTGGAATCATCTACCCAGGGAGGTGGTGGAGTCACCATCCCTCCATGTCTTTAAAAAAAGACTGGACGTGGCACTTGGTGCCATGGTTGAGATGAGGTGTTGGACTCGATGATCTTAAAGGTCTCTTCCAACCTAGAAATTCTGTGATTCTGTGATTCTTTGAGAGAAAAACAAGAAAGTAAGGACAATCAGCACCTATAAAACTTTAGATCATCAAAAGAATTGTTACAAGGGAAAGTATTCAGCTGTGACAGGAAAAGTACATGTGTAGGTTTGTTATACACTGATAGAACTTGGAAAGGAAAGGATGTAGTAGCAAGACTGAGCAGACATTACTCATTAGGTGAGTAGTCTTGTTGAAAACAATAGTTTGCAAATTTGGAAGTGATAAAAGGAAACACCACAATGTGGCGAGATTAATATTTGATTTCAGAGAGTTTTTTATTTAAAAAATTTAGAAAAGATAGTAATTTTTTTCTGGTTACAAGCATACTGAGAATTATTATACAGGATAATTATTGTTTTTGATTAAGGAGGAGGAAATTCATTGTTTAGGGATTGATACTTAAAAATTGGCAGACCATCTATTTACTGGATGATTCATACACTTCCACTGAGTGCTGTGTCACTTCTAATTTATTGAGATAACACCTGTTATTCAAAGCCTGTTTTGGTCTGTGAAAGGGCCTCTCCTGACATTCCTGTAGTCCAGATGTGGGTGTTATGGCTGTCTACACAATAGATGGGAAGAAGAAGATAATAATATGAGCTCCTGTTCTTCTGTCCCCAGAATACAGTGGCCTCAAACTCTTTCAGGAGTCATATGATGAGAGCATATAGCCATGTAAATATAACTGTGTAAATTATATTCTTAAAAGATTCCCCAGGAAAAATACTTTTTGTTTCTGGTCTCTGTTTATCTCTTTTTTTTCCCTTTCCCTTTTCCTATTATCCTCCACTCCCCTCTCCTCATTTCCATTTCCATTTCATTTCCATTATTTCCATTTCCATTTCCATTTCCCTCTTTCCTTTCTCCTTCTCCTTCTCCTTCTCCTTCTCCTTCTCCTTCTCCTTCTCCTTCTCCTTCTCCTTCTCCTTCTTCTCCATCTCTCTTGTTTTTTGGGTTTTTTTGAACTTTTTTTAACTTTTTTTTTTTTACTTTTTAAATCCATTAGGTTTTAAACAAAACCAAAATGAAACAATGGTATGAAACACTTTCTGGTATCTTTTTTGATGAATTTTTATTTCCATTTCTATTTCTTCAACTGCTTTGCCAGAAACCACTGTTTCTTCAGAAAATAAGACCTTCTAAATGGATCCATTCTGAGTTAGCAGAATATTATAAAAGTACTTCAGCTCATTTAGAAGATATAGCATTTTCCTGGACAATACGCTTCAAAGCTTTATAGCACCGATCTGGAAATTCAAGCCTCCTAAATGAACTTTCTTGCCCTGTATGTATCAAGATACATACATACATCGTTTTCTGATAAAAAAAAAAAAAAAACCCACAGTAACTCCAATAATAATACTTTTCCAGATTTTTCACTAAACCACTAAATACATGTTTTCTTAACTCCAGTAAAACCCATTAAGGGTATGTCAGCAAAATGAAATGAGATTTGGGTCTCAATTTGTGTGCAAGACAAATACATTGAAAATTATGATCACAAGTGAATATCAACAGAAGAAGAAAATGCTTATCTGTTAGAAGCATGGAGAGTTCTAACAACAAAATACAGAGGCATTTTCATATTAAGAAATGTATCTTACGGAGCTTTTTAAATGACAAAATATCAAGACTTTTGATCTTCTTGAGGCATTTATACTTCTACTGTCCAAGTAAGCTCTTTGAATGTTTTATATTACAAAATACAGACAAGTCTGTGAAAACCAATGAATTCCATAATGACTAAGAGTTTAACCTGATATAGTTGTGGTCTGAGACCTATCTTACTGACCAAGACACATTCAAGAGCAGCATCAACTCAGTCCCTAGAGAAAATGTCAGGGATATCCAAACAGCCATATTGGCAGCAGCTTTTTTGGCCCAATTTTCTGACTGCTGTGCTCCTTGGTTTGTGATGAATGCCCACTAGCTGTGTATGGCATGTTTCTCCAGTAGTGCCTACTTTCATGAGATTTATAAGTAAATGTAGCTTTTATGTTGTCTTCAAAAAGCATGTCATTATTCAGGTGATAAACCTTCCCTTAGGAGACCTGGTAAAAAGTAAACTCAACTTTAAGGAGAATATTAGTTGGTTGATATTAATTACTGCTTTTCTGAAAAGACAAGATGATTAGGCTTTCACCAGAAACAAAAAAACTCCACAAAACAACTGGTTTTGGACAGCCAAGAATCCACTAAAAGCAAAATAAAAATGTGGCAGCAGGCTCAGCTGCTAGTTCAAAATACAGTTAACAGTGCAGAAATAAGAATAGATACCTACCAATTCCATGAATAAGTATTCACTATATATCACCTCACTGTTTAAGTGGACATGATAAAACTTGTTGCTTTCTACACCACTAGTAAATATAATGTGTAAACATTTGTACAAAACTTGCAGTTACCTCTAATACACTGTAGAACTAAACAGAACATGAGATTGTAACAAACCATATTGTCTTTTATTACAGTAATATTTTTTGACTATTTCTACATCCTTCTTTTTAAATAGAATAACAACGGAAGAATTTTAGATGGCAAAGCTTAAATAATTAAAACAAGATATTAATTTATTCACATTCTCTGGAGCTATGTTAAAATGGCTTATCTTAGTCATGGCAATATATCAGGGTGTGTGCACAGCACCTGAGATACCAGCTCATACCCGGAATTCACCCTGAAGAGCAATGGGCAACCTTTACAAATTGTAGATGAACTTTGGGTTGCAGCTAGCACAACTCAAAGCAGCCATGGGTAGACTTTGCTTTCTGTGCCAGTCTGTGTTTCAGAATCAGGAACAGAAGACAGTCACTGAGACAGATTTTAATAGTTGTGCCTTGAAGTGGCACCAATTGCAGTTCTAAGTTTACATTGAAAAGAATTGGTTGTTGTTCTCTATTAGAGTTTACAAAGTGGACATTATTCCAATGTTCTTTTCTATCTCCTTTAGTTGAAAGGACTTTGGAACATTTTCTTCCTATGTGAAACTTCTTGTGAAACGATGTTTTCACAAGAAAATATCCCTAAAATCTGGATATGTTTGTAAAGAGAACATCAAGAGTATTATATGACCATAATACTTCTACGTGATCAAGGCTAATGACTTCTGAAGTTTCCTGGTCCTGAGGCCATTTTCTCATGCTTTATTTAAATGAGGTCATAGCCACTAGCTGAAGACACCTGTTTGCTGGTCTGAAATCCAGACAGTGACAAGACGCACTTTTCTGAAGTTCTTTATGTGCCATCCTTTGAAAGAGTAATTTCAAGTTTCTATGAAATGAACTTTATTACTGCTCTAACTGCTGGATATGAGGTAGGGACACTCATTATCACTCCTAAAATAAAACTGTTCTGAAAGTTTCCTTCAAGCCAAAACAGCAGAAATACCATAACTTTTCCTCTAAGTCTGCAGGCTCCTCATTTTTTTCCTGGAAGGTTAAAACTGTCACTCCCAAAGAATTTTTAGAAAACAAGCAAGTGCCTAGCTGTTTGTAAAAGCTGAAAAAATTTTAATTAGCACAGTGCTGAGGTGGAATGATGCTGAGAATCCTGAAAGCACCAAGAGCACACTCAGGATTTGTACAGGCTAAAATTAGTATTTTTCTCTCGTTGTTTTTTTTCCCCAGTATGATGCTTTAGAGAGCTCTCACAAGATTTGGTGGTAATTTACAACATTCTAGTACCTTTCTTAACTAATCTTCTTTATTTCCATGGCAATACACCCAGTGTTTCCTTTTCCATTTGCAGTATTTGAAAATTCTTTATTTTCTTCAGCCACATTCATTTCCACAGTGAAAACAACAACAAAAGAAAGATATTCCAAAGAGGCCAAAATTATTTTACCCTATGACTTCTGGACAACTGCAGGCATCAAAAGTTGTGGAAGGAAATATAGAGAGGATAAAAAAAAATTTGGAGTGACCATCTGGTAACTAGAAATTGCAGTCTTACTGCAGGTGCAAAATTAGTCTGGTCCTACTATCACCTTCAGGGTGAAACTAAAAATGTACTTTCAGTTGTCACACAAAAACACAATATTGAAATGCAAACTCTGTGAACTTGTACATGACCAAAGTTCTCTCCTCCTCACTCCACTAGAGTCCAGGATACGGGACTCTAGGTTGAGCCCCCTTTGGGATCTGATTGTGACTTGTGAATTGAAATGAATCACATGGCAGAGTAGGCACTGCAAAGTTGGCAATGACAGATTCTTCTGGAATGTGAGTTGGTGTCATGGTTTGACTCTGGCTGACTGCCTGACACCCACAAAAGTCACTCCCTCATCCTCCCCTGCCATAGCTGGGCAGAGGAAAGAAAAATGTAACGAAGGGTTCTTGAGTTAAGGAACAGGATAAAACACTCCAAGAGCAAAACAGGCTCGGCTTAGAAGTACAAACTGAATTTATTACTACAAAGATCAGAGAAAGATAATGAGAAGTAAAATAAGCCCTTAAAAAATCTTTTTCTTCCCCCAGCCCCTCCCTCCTTCCCACCAACACTGCAGGGAGACAGGGCGTGGGGGTTTTTGGTCAATCCATCACCGAGATTTTCTTCCACTGCTCCAGGAGAGGAATCCTTCCCCTGTGAGGCCATGGGGTCCCTCCCATAGGAGACAGCTCTCCATGGACTTCTCCAGCATAGTTTCAATCTCACAAGCAGCAGTCCTCCCAAAATTGCTGCAACGTGATCTCCTCACTTGGCTACCCATGCTCCCAAAACTGCTGTGCCATGGGTCACTCTTTCCCACAGGGTACATTCCTCCAAGGACAGGCCGCTCCAGCCTGGGAGCAAGGGCCCTCTCCCCACTGGGTCTCCCACTGGATCACAGCCTCCTCCAGGCACCCATCCGCTCCAGCATGGGCACCTCTCCCACGGGCTGCAGGTGGATCTCTGCATTCCCCGTGCACCCATGGGCTGCAGGGGCACAGCTGCTCCACCATGGTCTGCACCACAGCCTGCAGAGGAATCTCGGCTCCGGGGCCTGGAGCAGCTCCTCCCCTCCTTCCCCACTTACCTTGGTGTCTCCGTGCTGTTTTACCTCACATGTTCTCACCTCCTCATCTTTGCTGGCTGCAATCAGCACTGCACCCCACTTTGTTTTCTTCTTAAATATGTTATCCCAGAGGTGTTACCATCATCTCTAATTGGCCCAGCCTTGGCCAGCAGCATGTACATCTTCAGGGATGTACATCAGCCATCAGGGATTGGTTCTGCCAGGCGTGGTGGAAGCTTCTGGCAGCTTCCCACAGGAGCCACTTCTCTGGCCCCCCACTACCAAAAACTGGGCTATGCAAAACCAGCACAGCTGGAAATCTTGAAACTTCATTAGTGTGTTTGTTTTGTGTTTCCCTATTAGTGTCCAGAAGTCTCATTCTGACACTGCACAACCTACCAGTCTTTGGCATTGCCTAGACTAAGACACTTTCAAAGCATTCCAACAGGAGATGTCCTGTTGTTTGCAAAAATTGCGAGTTCCAGTAGCTGAGGAATTTGCTATTTTCCTTTATTTCTGTTGACTGTGATTCTAGCATAATTTGCGTTCATATGAAAACCCAGTGCCATAGATACATATTTCACTTTTAATTCAGGAAGAATGGTTTGCTTCCCATTTAAAAATTATAAAATAAAAAAATTAATCAAATTACACATTTGAAGTACAAATTTCTTCAAATTCAGACAGTTAAAGATGTGTGTTTTCCTCCAACAGAAGTCAACTGACTGAAGTTTTGGCAACAGCTTTAATTGACCCTTTTTTCCAGGCTTCTGCTGTATTGTATTATAGGTGACACAAAATAAAACCTTAGGTCTTTCAAAAGGCAGATTCTAAGAGCCTCAGCCTTTCTGCTACAAAGTCTATGGTTGCTGTGTTTGCTTAAAACAACCTTAGCTGATACTAACAATGATATTTCCATGTACAGTTGTCACTGATTTCAGTGAAAATTAGAACCTTAAATAAGAATTAGAACTTAAATACTTTGGCTGAACTGGACCTGTTCCTACTTTTGTCTTTTCTTAATAGCCAAAACATGCCTAGTCACTGCCTATCTGAAAAATGAGAATAAGCAAATGGCTTGAGCTTTCTGCTGAAATAAACTCCAGTAAACTCAAGTGTGAATATAGTGGAAGCAATCTCAAAATGTTAGTGTTAGTGGATATTTTTCATGCTATGGCTGCTTCTATAAGAGGGCAAAACCCAAAAAGATATGAAAAATTAAGATGAAATGGAGAAATAAATTATTAATAAAGCAAAGTACGGCTGTTTTCTCTGTGCACATTTTCAGATCTATTGGATTTTTTCTCATTGTTCTGCATAAATTGCTTCTGACTGTACAATGGACTTTGGCAGGGCCATAGCTTTCAGGTTCTTGATTTTTCATAATTCACTCAAATGCCAGCTCAATGACATTAAGTGGAAAAATAGAAAAAAATGCCTTCACTTTTCCACAGAAACAATTTTGAAAATCCATTTACATGGAAAATAAAGAGGCATTAAGCCCAGTGCAAATCTGTAGCTGAATACAAAAATCTGAAAGCATAATATTTTATTTTTCCAGATATGACAATACAAACTGTTATTTACTGCCTGAAAGAGCTCAAAAGTTCTGAGTTCCATAGAAGTGAGCTATTTTTCTAATTTAAAGTACAGTAAAGTCCTTCTAAACCCACTTTTGTTTTTCTTTTTTTCTTTTTAAGAAAATAAACCTTAAGCAGAAGGCTTTATGAGAGAGTTTTAAAAAGTAAAGACTTAGTATTTATTAAATAGGTTTTATTTTCACTCACTTGTCCTTATGCTTCTCAAATTGCTCACTCTTTGAAATGGTGTTGTAAGATTTTCACTGCTACAAACTGTTTACCACTTGCCAAATTGCACTGCTCAAGTGAGTGTTCTGTAAGATGTTTAGCCAAACAATGTTATCAACAACAGAGTTAAGGCAGGAAAAAGACTTTTTATACCAAGAGGAAAGCAGCTAATCTCTGTTAACAGAGAAAAAACAAGCAGAAAAGACAAAGTTGCATGTATTTAATAGAAATGTACATAGTGTCTCACCAGGAGAGCGCTGATGCTGCAGCCTGAGAATGCGAATCTGTCTGACTGGCGCTAGTGGAAGTATGTTTCCATGGTTTAGATATGTTCTCCAACTGCTTAACTACAGCAGACCAAAAACTAATACTCTGTAGGTTTTCTTAGAAGCCAAAAAGGTTAGAGCTTATTTCCTTGCTCTTTTACCAGATGGACATTCATGCTTCAAGTTTATATACATCTATTGCTAGGAAAATTGAATTTCTACAATGACAACACTGGAGTACAGATATAGTATTTACTAAGACACCTTGAGACCTGAAGACCTGGCATACAAAAAAGCTCCATTTACTTTGAGTTCCTGTGTCTTGCCTTTCTTTGAAGGACTTAAAGGATGTGATCTTTTTTTGCCAGGTTGTAAATTCAGCCTTGTGTGTTGGACAGGTTTGGCAGTAGGTCATAGGAAGCATAAGGGAAACTGTTTTTAAAGGAACACAAAATATCAGTGTTAGCATCCTAATGAAATTCCACAGAAGTTCAGATTTGAATGTCCACAAAATTATTTTCTCCTGATGTAAACATTCAAAATGTACTGCAGATGAATTAACTTCCTGAAATTTCCAAAATCTTAGAGAAGGGAGCGCTCCCAAATGGCATTCACTGAAGTGTTCTGTTCAAAATTTAGCATCATCCATTAGTATTCACACAAACAAAATATGAAATTGTCTCCTAATGGTGAACAAGAAGTAGTTAAAACACTAAGGAATAAGATATTCTATGTGCCTTGCTGGGATATTGATGCAGCAAGCTGAGAAATGGTCACATCTCAGCATGGCACATGCATAATAATATTTGTTGTTGTGATTATAGAGTAGTATCACGCTAATAGTAGAAAACTGAAAACTTGAAAGTTAGAAGTGTATCTTTTCTAATAATAAGAGATAGAATATGAAAATTCAATGAGTTGATGAAGAATATCTTGATTTGATGATTGTCTAATTATTGTTTTCCTCTTGGAAAACAGCACACCCATTATGGTTTCATAATCTTCTTTCTGTTATTCTTTTGAATAAAACAATTTTTAGAGACAATTTTTATGTCAGTTCATTGTCATAGTCCCTCATGGCCATTTGAATTATAGCAAAATCAGTGATTTAAAAAAATATATAATCCTGTAGTGTTTTTTACTGTACATCCACTTGCACTGTGAGATCCACTAGCTCCCACCTACAAAGAGAAGCCTTAAGATTCTGATGTGAGTACCAGAATCAAGCAATTTGGCATATTTTCATTCATATTGAAGCTGTTTTTCTAGAAGTCATTCCCACTTAAACTGCATGCTCTTCCTGCCTTTGTATTTGTTTTCTGTTAGGTTTATTTGTGTCTTTTCTAGAGATGGCAGTGAAATACACATGATGATCAGTATTTAGCAAGACATTGCAATGAGTAGGTATTGAATTATTGATTAGCTTGTTTAAGAAATTTGGGAATGTATATGTTTTCAGGCAGAACACAAAAAGTTCATCAATGCTTTCATCAGGCTCCATCCAGAATGATATAACCAAATGCAGGTATCAACATGAATCAGGAAACTGAAAATTTCTTTTGTAGTTTTATGTCTGCAGCAGAAATGAGCCCTTAATATGTCATGATTTTCAAGTGGGGTTGCTCAAAGCTAATAGTTAAAAGATGATAAAATTTCTAAATGCAAGCTATTTGTGAGCATCTCTTTTAATAGTTTGCAAAACAGCATAGTTTAAAACAAGAGTTTAGATGTAAAGCTAGATTGTCTGCATAAGAAATCTTAGAATAGTCTTTAGTTCTGTTGAAAGGCCTTGCTGTCACTCTCCATGAATGGACACTGCCAAGACTTTTAAATTACATCAGCAAAATATGTAATCCATAACACTGAAAAACCTGGGTCAATCAAGATTTTCCAGCTTTTCTGTTTTCCAACTTATTTTCCTTCTGCCTCAGAAAACTACAGTGAAAGCTACCACCAGTACAATTTCTTATTGGGTTATAAAGATCTTTTCATACTGTGACCCTGGAACACTAACAGTGGTCCAAGGACCAAAACCGTTTTGAGACATTGGAAAAAATACATGATGGGCTGGGTTGGTGTGGGTCTCCTGATACATAAAAGCACAGAAAATTGACATGACAGCAGCTTCCACTCAATCATATATTGCACAGGTGGCAGCTGCTCCAACAATTTCCACTTCTCACTCTGCTTAACTTTTCCCAGCTATGGCAATGGCAGAAGTACCACGATTCAAGCTTTAAAAAACATGAACCTCTGGAGAAATCTGGTACAAAATGCTGTTGTAGCAATTCAGCTAAAGGCAAAGCAATTACTGCCTGCAGTGGTGCATTTCTACCTTGATGAGCTACTTAGAGAAATCGGAAAATGTCCATCTGAAAATCTGTAATAAAAACTTTTTGCTGGTCTGATCTTGCCAGTTTAGCCTGTTGGATTGCTCGTTCACTCATCAACAAGCATATAGATGTTTAGCATGAATGGATCTGTTTAGCATGGCAGGAAATATTATAACAGACAAGAGATTCAGATTGCTACTGCAAAATGCAGAGCATCTGGCAGATATGGAAGTGAACTTGCCAAGAATGAATTAAAAATATGCATATAGTTCTGAAATTGCTGCTGGCTTATAAATCAGGA
The DNA here is from genome assembly GCA_039654755.1 of Calcarius lapponicus. Taxonomy (NCBI): domain Eukaryota; kingdom Metazoa; phylum Chordata; class Aves; order Passeriformes; family Fringillidae; genus Calcarius; species Calcarius lapponicus. Next base: position 66,061,897 of record CM077481.1, on the reverse strand, counting down.
GGTGACCAAGTTACATTCCACTGTAGGGTAGTAGCAGCTATGAACTCAGATCGTCTCTTACATCTTTATCCCATTTCATGCTCAATTTATTATGTTTTACCCTATTATAATTTTATGACCTGGATTAACCAATGGTCTTGCATTATTACATCAGGTTAAGCATTAATGTTTCTTATTTGTTTACTTTTGTTTTAGAAAGAGTCACACTCACAAAGGGTTTTTATGACATCCACAATTTGAAATTTTCAGCTTTATTTTAAAAAGCAAAACAATACTTGTAAACAAAATAAAATGTGTACTTCATATTGAGTTAATTCAGCAGTTTAAATCAGTTTCATAACAGCATCTTCTGTAATTGGGATCTGTTATATATTGGAACTTTGGACCAACCTACGTCCATTCAAAAAGCAGAAATAATAATAGAAGTACTTCTTTAGAAGTACTTGATTAGTACCAGCAAAATACCATTGTGGCAACAAGAAGTTAGTGTGCCTGGTGCTGCTTTTGGGGTGTGTTCCAGTATGATATTAAGTCCATCATTCGCTGCTGTTTGCAGTACACTCTCTGAGTTGCGCCTTATTTATTCTTGCATTGTACTGCCCAATTTGTTACCAGAATTTATCAATATCTGTAAGCGTAAGATGTTCTACCACAGGGAAGAAAAATAAGCAATAAAAATAATATAAATTATAGATTAGTCATCCTTAAGTTCATTACATAATGAACAAAGGATATAAATAGAAAAACAGGTGGTTCAAGGATGTCCTGTTTTTTGCCTTATGGCAGTTTGTTTGACTGTAATGGCAATTGGTGTACCCCAGTAATTCCATGGGACAAGAAGCACTGAATCAAAGGAACATTATGGCCAAGGCAATCTAGAAAAGACACATTTTCCAGGTATATTATCAGCAAAAGGGTGTGGGTTTGGTACAATTAACCTGTCTTGAGACAATATGAAATTTAAATAATTCAATTTTGTATTCAGGATACTGAAGTATTTCATATGTCAAAACCCTTAACCAAAACAACAAAACCAGGCTCCAAAGGATTGTTCATGTCAAAACTCAGTATTATCACTTCAATAAAGGGGAAGAGGAAAAGAAAGAGAGAAAAATTATGTCATCAGCATTAGCAGCCCACTATCTAAGGAATATGCACACTATAAACATTTAATTACTGCTTATTTATCAATGGGACTGATTATTTTTCCTTTCTGTTATTATAAGCAGCAAAGCATAAATGAGATTTTAAAGTGGATTCAGAGAAGGCAAAAACTGTAACTTAATGAACAAGCTTAGTCACAATACAGCAGGAAAATCATGAAAGAGGCACCAAAATTAGTGTCTGTGTGGGAAACGTATAAAGCATTAATTTATTTCAATTAAAACCATTAGTGAAGCATAAGGAATAGAGTAGAACATGAAAAGAGATGAAGGTATATGGAAAGAATTTTTGTTATATAGAGGGTTGAAGGCCTGGAAAGAGTCAGATTTTGTACCAGAGCCAAGGACTTTTAGTCTTCTTACACTGATGTTTTTGAGAGCTCAACAGTACTACAGAAAAATGTCTTTCTGGGAGTTCTTGCCCCCTTTCTTTTGATCTACACCCCTTCACTATAAAAGGGTGAAAATAAGAGCTATTTATAGTATTTTTAAAATAGCATTTTAAATGATAATTAATAATTTTTCACATCTAGGGGGATTTCTCACACAAAACTTTTTGTCACAAATCCCCAGATCTCATAGGATTTATTCTCTCTAAAATACATAACAATCTCTACTAAATGAGACTACTATCACACTGTAAATCCATTTTTCTTCTTTTAAAACACATAGGTTTTTAAAGTGGGATATTATTCCTAGGTGTCAGAGTGTAAATCAAGGACTTCATTAGAATAATTGATAATATTTGTTGAGAAAACAATGTAGATAATGTCTTTGGAATCCAACTCTCCATCCTTCATGTGTCATTTCCTTCAATGACACATGTAGGAAAGGAGGAAATACTAAATCTGGCAACAGGCACTTCTGTTTCCAATCAAAGAAAAAAGAGTGTGTTAGGAAAGAGGTGAGATGTATTGTGTCTGTTTTTTTCCTTGAAAGTGGTATTACAGGCTCCTTTCAGATGCCAGTAGAAATCACTCTTTCTGCTGGAGTTAGTGTTAACTTTCACAGAGAAGCCAACTATTTTTCTGCTTTTACATGACTCCAGGATTTAACATGCTATAATTGATACCCCAAAAATTATTACTATGCCTATGGTTTGGGTCTTCTTTTTTTTCTGTTTTGTGGTGGGTTTTTTTTTGTTTCTCCCTTCTGTGTATTACAGTGACCAGTTCAAAGTTCAGGCATTCAAACAAGTTTGACGTTTCCATGTAATGACCAAAAAACCACTTCCTCTCATTCTTATAGGAGTATTTGTTCAATGTTTCTGTTTGAAGAATATGTGTTAAAATAGAATATTTCTTGAATAACAGATGATGAATAATTTTACTTGTTGAACTATATCAGGAATCTGGCCACTGAGGGATCCAGTATAAATTCTGATTTAATCTAAGATTCCACAGAAGTTCTCAAGAGAAATGCACACAGCAGCACTTCAAGGCACAGTTATTAAGTCATGCCTGTTCAAACAGAAGTGAACTCTGACATGGGCAGAATGGAAGCTTTCACAGCTAGACTCCTATGGCAGGACTGCCAACTTAAATCCTCTTTGTTATGTCCAGCTATCCTAGTTTGCAGCCATCTGACCCAGTCTCCTGTTTATGATAGATCTGAGGTTTAGCTAGAGGCTGTTGGGAGTGGAGAAGACAGAATGCCAGCTAATGAAAGGGAAATATTCTTGAACAAAGGGTCCAAGAAACATGTCTGTACAACTTGCCAAAGAATCACAGTTATGTGAATCATAAAGGAAATCACAATATAGTAGTTGTCTCAGTTCCAGAATCACCTTCCTCATTAAAATGCTCTTGAGAACATGTAAAATACACAAGCACACATACATTTATATACGCATAAATTTATTTACACATACATTAAAATTTCATGTTTCCAGTCTGACAGTATGTCAAGATACAAAAAAATTTCTTCTTTTTTTTTTTTCTTTTACCTAGTAGTGCTAGACTAGAAAAAATACCCTATTAGCTTTCTTCATCATCTGTCAATTTCAATATACAAAAATTGGAGAAAATCCAATTTTTATATATTTAATATTAGTTTCTGCCCATCACATGCAAGCACAGGAGAAAAGAAAAAGACATACACCTTAATATGCTCATGCTTTGCTCTCTGTCAGAAAAGAGCAACCCTGTCCTCACAGAGCCTAACACTGCCTTTCCCACCTTTGCAGTGCGACACTAGGTGTGCATTTGCCAGTGTACACAGTGACACAAACAGATCTGTGTTGGCATAATTGCTTCTAGACGCAGTAGAAATAGCCTGTTCTAGTGGCATTATAAAGATGCAAAGTTATTTCTCTGTCTTTTCCTTTCTCAAACTCTTCCAGCCGTAGGGGTGCCTCTGTATAGGGCCTGAACCGAGAATTATAAGCAAAAAAATTAAAATGATTGCCATGTGGGGACAAATTGGGTGGTTTGATGGACAAATATTTACTAGACCCTCATCTATGCTATTTAAAAGGTGTATATGTAGCCAGACAGGACAGAGAAACAAAATGAGTGGATAAAAAGGAATAAATTAGAATAAAGTTTTTAAAAGTTTTCTGATCGGCAGGGGAGTACAGTTGGCTAAACTAACTTGCTGAAGTGATCTTTAGTTTCTACATTTTTTCTTTTATATTTTGTGAAATTGCTACAAACAACACTCACATTCTTTTTGAGTTCAAATATTTACTTTCTGTATAAGCCTCAAACCTTTATGTAGTTGTGTAAAACCATTTTGGATTAGCAGCCAAGATTTTTCAAATCCCATTTACCTCATAATGATTTATAATATATGGCTACGACATTTTGTACACTTTTTCTGAGTTCCATTTCATTATACTTTAATTGTGGGGTTTTTATTATTATTATTAGTAGTAGTAGTAGTATGGCAGGGGTCCTAAACAGACCTTTTGCTTAAAGAAAATGGGACAAAGAATTTCTTAACATAACTTTTTCATAGAATTGTTTAGAGCAGAAATAATTTAAAATTAATCAAATCAACAATGTCAAGAAAATAAGTGGGGTTTTTTTTGTGACCATTAAGGTTATTTTTCACCTTCAGCTTGACCATGTGTCAACACAATAACACTACATCTACTTTGCAAAGATTTTGGTTTTATTGTAAATCTCAAATACTTGTCTTGTTTTTCCCACTGATCCTTTGTGGAGTACAATGAGTGTGTATGCTGCATGGAATGCAGGCTTTTGTTAACACCATAGCAACAATAGTGGGACACCTAGGCAAACACATGAAATATTTTGCACTTTGAATATGGCAGCCAGAATCCTTGGTGTTCTTACTAGATATGGGAATGAGACAACACCTAGGAGCAGGTTTTTCACCAAATGTGCTGGAAGGGTCACAACCTTCAACCTAAATAAGTACTGAAGTGCCAAACCATAAGTAATAAATATGTCTTAGTTCATTCTACTTATTGTTAGTGCTTCTATTTTGCTCTACCCTGAAAAAGCTAATCATTGTTTCTTGTGCTCTCAGTGACCCAAAAATAAGGACACAAAAGAAGCTGCTTGGGCTTAAGCCCTGAATTCTTAGTACAAAGCTGGATTCAGTGATGCCGAACATCTTTAGTGCAGCAACCTATTTTTTGCTACTACAGATAACTGTCAAGCTAATAAGCAGCAGGCTACTTTATTTTTTTGTTTACATTCTGAAAATTGAGCTTGTAAATATTAGTTGAAACTCATAATAACTAGCTCTAGACAAAAATACATCCTACAATTTTTGTAAGACTTGTATTTAACTATAGCCTTTTTGACAAAAAACTATCAAGACATTCTTATCTTTGGGAGCTCAGTATTCAGAAAACCATGCAATATGATATTGATGCATTTTAGATGATTCAACAGAATATATTTTAAAAGTATTTAAATATTGGAGGGATTAAAAATGATATAAAATAGGCTGCTATGCCATCAATTCAGCATCATGACACAGATCTGTCCTCTAGTATATTTTTCATACAAGAGAGTGGGAATGAATTGGAATAGAAAACTTATATTGACTTGAATAAGGAAAATGCTGCTATACGTTACTGTGAGGTTACTGGTCAAGACCCAAACATTTTTTGTCATACTTCTGCACAGCCTAGCAGGTTTAGGACATCTTTCTCTAGGATAAGGCAACTATGCAAGAGGCAGTCTTAGTTTTCCCTCTGTAGCTCTTGTTGGGAACACCTGTTCTTCAGAGTGCTGAAAGTCCTACCAGTTTGTGGCACAGATTTCTTATCTTCTTTCTTCTGTACCTTTGGTATTAATCTTTCTCTTCAATGTTTTCCATAGACCAACCCCTTGTGCTGCAACTGTTATTTTTGTAAGTTTCTGGCACGTCATAAGGAACTTCACATTCATGCCTTACAGGTAGAGATTACTAAAGAAACAATAGAAATGATCACTTCAGAGACCTCTTGGAATTATGAATGTATAAATGAATAGATTGGCCCTTGTTTTGTGTTGTTTCAGCCATTAAGACTTCAGTGAGTTGATCGATAAAGGCAGCCTCTTTTTTTTCACCATACTGATTAACTTCCTTCCTTCCTTCCTTCCTTCCTTCCTTCCCTTCCTTCCTTCCTTCCTTCCTTCCTTCCTTCCTTCCTTCCTTCCTTCCTTCCTTCCTTCCTTCCTTCCTTCCTTCCTTCCTTCCTTCCTTCTTCCTTCCTTCCTTCCTTCCTTCCTTCCTCCTTCCTTCTTCCTCCTTCCTTCCCTTCCTTCCTTCCTTCCTTCCTTCCTTCCTTCCTTCCTTCCCTTCCTTCCTTCCTTCCTTCCTCCTTCCTTCCCCTTCCTTCCTTCCTTCCTTCCTTCCTTCCTTCCTTCCTTCCTTCCTTCCTTCCTTCCTTCCTTCCTTCCTTCCTTCCTTCTTCCTTCCTTCCATCTTCCCTTCCTTCCTTCCATCTATAGTGAGGTTATGGAAGTTCAGGTGTCCAATCATAGACACTTTTTAAATCTGGTTTTGTACTCAGACACCCAGTGTGCCAATTACATGTCTAAGAGTATTTCCACTCAGCAGAATCTCTTAAATGGTCTGTGTGTTGCAGCTAGCACTTCCAGTCCATGTGACTGTATGTATGCAGGGGGATGTCCTGCTTTGCCTGCTTCAGTCAGCATTGGCATGGGATTTTTTGCTTTGTATTGGTTTGGGATATGCAGCAGTGTTTCATATGCTCTTATCTAGCTAGCTTTCTCTGTGCGTTAGCAACGTCACAGAGTTAAACCCAGATCTCTGATAGTTAACTTTTATGCTGACTAATAAAGAGAGTCACCAAAGACGCCAAAGATTCATTGTGCAGGAATAGCCCTCAAAGACTACAAAGTTAAGAGCTTGTTGAAAGAACTGAAAAGACACACTGAGTAAAAAGAGTTGGCTGGAATATTAAAAATTATTTAAGGAAAAAGAAAACAGAAGCTGAATTCTTGGTAAATGAGAGAATTTTTCATACAGAGAAAGTGGTTGTGGACCAGCCTGAATAAACATCATTGCTCTTGATTTTAAGTAGCCAAGTCCTATTGTATCCAAGTTAGGGCTCATTAGAGCAATTCCTGAGTGAAGTCTGCATTGAGCCCACAGAGTGAAAATATTTTGAATAGAAAGGCTGGTATAATAGTGTCGTAGGAAGAATACATGGTATTATAGCTCCACAATTTAAATATTCAGATAGTAAACCACAATCATCTTTAGTTAGACTAACTTTTGCTTTCTTCCTCCTTAATTTTCTATCTGGAGGCTGAAGTAAATGACAGTAGTGAAAAGCATTGAAAGCATTTAATGATATGTTGTGATCTAATGCTCAAAATCTTTCTGAAACGGTATTTATAAACACCTTATATAAGTACTAAATGTATGTGCTTGATTCATTTTTCACACACACCTAATAATTTTTTTTATCCATTTAAGATTTCATGGAAAAGGAATCTCAGTATTTCATGCTGAAGTCCCTAGCTATGTCTTACTTTTATTTATAGAATTTAATTGTATCACAGTGTTGCTCTGCTACCAGGAGCAGTTTTCAAAAGAAACAACACCATACAGAAGTTCTGGATTTATATGCATTTTCCCCCATATTGCCACTGCTAGGTCCTACCTTATTTTTAAAGTGAAACATGAATTGACTAGCCTTGGAGCCAAATCTGGTAGAGTAAAAGATATATAAACAGGACAAGTAACATCTCACAAGCCTTGGAAGGCCTATATTTATTATACCACAGCATAAAAAAATTTATTCTCAGATTCTGAGAAGTATAAGAGGAGGATTATTCTTCGTTTCAAAATAAACAAACTTTTTATTGTCTTTGAATCCAGTAATATCTCATTTATGCCTCTACACTTTGGACTGTCAGCAAAAGGGGACAGTTTTTTGTGCAATCTCAGATTCAATGTGCCTCAGTAAGTCAATGACATCAGGTACAACAGCTTTCAGCAATTTCAAGTTCACTCTAAGCATTAAACCTTTTTATAAAATCCATTACCTCCAGGTCCTGGTAATGAACACATTCAAGTTCCTTATCTTGATCTTCAGGGGTCTCATTAGACTTGAAAGCAGATTGTGTCAGGGATTTAACTCTTGATTTGCAAGATTTACTGGAGAGGCAAAGGCCCCCACCAACAACAGGGGAAAGAAAGGTACTAATGTTCTCTTAAAGGGAGACATTCTTAGATTGTGACATGGAGCATCTCTCTCTACAGACATTAAAGATGTTCAGAAAGAAATGTAAACATAGCTTTTACATAGCAGTCTTTCTACTAATTGCTGTTTCTAGGAACAGTGGCTAAATGATGATAGATGCAAAGCCAGAGTGAAGAGAAAGAAAGGTAAGCTGTAGACAGCTCCCTACAAAAAACTGCAAGAAAAGGAAATAAAGATGCATCTGTTTTTAACCTACATTTGGCTTTCTGTAATTTCCATAGGGTATTCAGATATTGCAGTAATTAATAGCATGAATTAGGCTAGATGCCATTTCAAATAACTACAGGAATGTACAGGAGGCACAGGTTATGGACTGCACACAGCTGTAAAATCTCAAGACAAACTGAAGGCAGCTACCAAAGCAAACAAAAGAAATCACCTTTTCAATCCAGTTGCTTTTCCAAAATAATTTGTGCTTTATAAGAAATTATTAACTACACATCTAGTGCAATATTAACAAATATAAAACAACTTTTTCTCAAGGACCAACTATAAAATTAATACCTTTGGCTTTTATCTTTACCTCCTGAAGTGGATATAACATTCTATACATAAATCTATTAATGCTTGTCATTTAGTTATTTTGAGATGGTTTTTGTACTCATCAGATTTCTGGGCAATTAGATCAAGTAGAGAAATGCAGGCCAAGTAGAGAGATAAATCATCTCTATTTTGTATGAAGTGTTGACACTTATTAATTTAATGTTCTCATGAAGTCATTTAGGGAAACAGTTTAAAAATACAAAATAAAATTATTGGAAATTAAGACATAACATTATAATAAATTCATATAAGTTATTGCTATGAAGTGTCTAATGAAATAATGTAATAAAACTGACTTTCTGAACATGTATAGCCTCAGTACATTCAGTGAAAAAACTACACCTAGTGTTTCTTGTTGCTTTATGGTGTGATTTATTGTGATTTTAGAGGGGTTATTCTTTGTTACTTTAGTTTTGTGAAAGAAATTAGTAAGTTCACTCTACTATACAATTTCCTTCTTTATGATCACAGTCAAAATTATAAAACAGCTGTTGGAATGCGCAGCTTGTCAATTGTAAGCATATATTTTTTCTTTTCATTTCACTGTGAAAAGTTAGTCTAAGTGAATAGAAACAAGGGTAGTAAACTACTGTTTAGTAGAAATATTAAAAAACTTCAGATGAAGAAAAAAAAGAAAAGATTAATCTCATGCACAAAATATTACCTTTAGTCTCAGAATGCTTTTGACTTTCTTCTGTCAAAAACTGTGCCACTAAGTAAAACAAATAGGTATTTTTATTCACTGTTTTACAAGAATACAAAATGCATCCAAGTAGTGATGGGTGGTTGAAAAAAAGAAGCTATAACAGATGCAAACCTTTATTCAATATAGTTTGCCTCTTAGATTTGTATATATCCATACACTTAAAAGACTTTTAAAAAAAGATTTTCAATGTCTCATATGAGAGTATGAGTTCTCCTTCTATCAGATTTGCACAAAATAAATAGCTAAGGAAAGGATGTTTGAAAGTTGTAATAAAAGAGGTAACTGTAAGGGATGAAGCCAGATTATTTTTTCTTAAGATTTTGAACTGCAAAATGTTGTTATTAGCTACCATAATGTTCTGGTAACATAACAATGCTTACAGATAATTTATCTATTTACTACTCTTTCTAGTTTCCATAGTCTTTGTTTGTGTGCTATCAAGTTTCTACTGACTGCTCTTATCTACTGAAGAAGATTTTTTGTTTTGTTTTATTTTTTTCTTTGCTTTCATATGAACATTGCTTGCTTTATCTTCAGGGCAAAGCATTGATCCAAGTGTGTGGCCTCTAGTTTAATCATCATTTCATCATTTACCTGTTCTGGATCTACATTTCAAAAGCAACATGCTTCCAATCTTTTATTCTTTCTTTTTTTTTAAGTAACCCTGAATTTTATCAAGCTGAGGCTGAGAGAGCAATCTAGAAGCTTGCATTGAATGAAACCGTTACTTAAAATAACTCTTATTGGTCATACTACTTAAGTAATGTTAAAGGAAATGGGCTCCTCTTCTGTATAAACTTTCTGCATAAAGTATAGGTTTTAATTCACAGCTGTTTCATTTTGCCATCTATGGCAAAATGGCATCTGTGCCATTGTGCCCCAAACTATCCAATACTTGAATGCAGAAACTGGTGTACTACTCCTCATTGCACTCTGGTGATTTCAGCAAAGCGGGCTGAAATACCAGAAAAGAAAGTTAACAACAGGGGAAAAAATAATAATTATTCTGTAGAAAGATGAAGTGAAATCTTCGTGGTGAATCTCCACATGCAGCCAGACATCTGAGTTCAGGAACAAAATTCATTGCTGGGCTTAGGCTGCTCAGCCTTTGGAGCCACACAGAGGGTCACAGTAGCCTATAGCGGTAGCCTTGCATTGCCAATGAGAGATTTTAACCATGACCCTGAATATTTTGTACTGGACATGCATTGTGCTGATTTTTTATTTGCCACAATACCTGATGTTACATTCAGATATGAGGGCTGCCAAGCTTCCCTGCGATCAGATATCTTCCTCTGAGGCTCACAGCCATCTAGAACTCTTTCAAACATTGAAAACAGAATAAAAAAAAAAAAAAAAAAAAAAAAAAAGGCTAGCCTGAAGCATGATAACATGGCAGTAACTACCAGGAACAGTTGCCTTCAATTCCTACCTAAGGATTCCTGTTCAGTGCATCATTTGAATGAATTTTGTTTGTAGAAACTTTTTAAAATCCATTAAAAAATTACCTTGGCTTTTATGTTTTCACATCATATTTCAAATGCAAGTATTTATCTGAGATCAGTCTTGATTTTTCTAGCTTGTCTGCTTTGACTTCTCTTTGTGTTGCTGAAGGAGGTTGTGAGTCTGGGTGTGGAAACCGCTGGCCGGGGTTCTTGTCATACAAGAAAAGTGAATGCTGAAATTTGACTATGTATCTGCATTTCCAAAGTAACCACTCTCCTGCAGTAATTTAGTATTATCAGCCTGAGATGTTTTTGTCTTCTCTACATGAGCAAGTTTACCATGAGCAAGTTTTGTAGCAGAGGGGAGGAACACCTTATGTCCTTTTTTCCATTACTAACCGGGACTTTAATTTTAATAGAAAGTGCATGACTGCTTCAACCACCACAGCCCTCTATTTAACTTACACACAGGGCAACAGAAGAAAAAGTGCATACTTTTGTTTGTTTTCACATTGGAAACAAGAATAATATGTTCCAAAGTAGAAAAATAAATCAAAACTGAGTATCAAAAGCCTTTAAATGCATTTAAAACTGAACAGCTTTCCTGCCAGCTAGGACTATCCACAGCCAGTACATGCAAACATAAGAACAATGGGCAGAGTTTTATATTGTAGGTGCAGGAAAGAGCATTAAGGGGCAAAAGCAAACAAATCAAAGTCAGAGACAGTTGATTTGTCAGAAGGGGAAAGAAATGGATCCTCTCAAAATACATGTTCATCAGTCGATTATTTATTTTTTGAGAGAAATACATCAAGGTGGAAGGATATTTATTATTTGAAGGAGGTATTCTTCTGGGCCTGTTGTCCTTGATAGCAATCATTGTTCCAGATGGAAACAAGTAACTAAATAAAAACCTCCAACTGATTAGGAAGGATTGGAGAAAGCAGCCAGGAAGGGCACTTTGATAACTTAAAGGCTTTGCATTAGTATTCCTGCATCTGCTGTGCTCCAACAATTATTTTTATTCTCATTTTATTACTCTCTTTTCTGCCCATGGAAGGTTATATTTTTCTATAATTGCCAGAAGCAAATCTTTCTTTGGCAACACATATAGTGATTAATCAAATTTTATTTATTGCAGAAGTGGGTGGCTTCTGCATATCCTCTTTTTATATATGGCCTTTAATTTTCTATAATACAGGCAGTACTAAGTAGTTTGCTTGTAGTAACAAAGATAAGTACATATGTTACCGAGTTGGAGCTTTCAGGCTGCCTGTGATTTTTTTGAGGCTGCAGTACCTCTCCTTTACATGGAAAAAAGTGGAAGAAATACCATCTCCCTATGACAGAAAATTGTCTTTATAGTGTGCAAGATAGAAATAAATTATTGCTTTTCTGACCTAAAACTTGATACTATAATAAATTAAACCCTGGAAGAGTCATCTTGCTCACTGAAGCTGGAACCATCAATGAAAATGGCAATAAGAAATTGCAGTCCTCCAGAGAGTGCAGAAAGAGAGAAGGAAACTGCCAGACTGCTGGGATTTAGGACGGATTTGGCTATGAATTCTCTGGTATGACTGTAAGCCATACTGTTCTATTTAATACAGGAAAGAAATATTCAAGATTACTGAAGTTAGGCTTTGAAAAGCATAAATACTGAGTCATTGCTCTGTGTATATAAGAAACCACAAAATTCAGTGTGACCTATGTGTTTTCATGCATGTCAAGTTTGCCAAGAATATGCTTAGAAATCCCTTGCATAAACCCTGAGGGTTTAGGCAATTTCTCCACAGTGCCTGGAGCTGTAGTTGGTTAAGGCTTGTCCATGTAAGATCTTTTCCTCTGCCACCAGCTCCTTAAAAGCTTTGTGCATGTCCTAGAAAAATGAACTGTGGTGAAGGATATTGCAAGAGCAGTTGAATATGCCAGTGACCACAAAGAAAAGGAATGCTTCTTATATTACTTATTTTTCTTACAGATCAGATATAAAAGATTATTTGAAAATGTAGATAACACGGCAGTGATTAACATGAAAACTGAACTACAAGAACCTTTAGTAAGACTGTACTTACACATATGAGAATATTGCTTAGCTTCCTTTGTTCCTTAGTTAGTTTTTAAATATCTAATGAGCTCTGGTGAGTTGTTATGGGTGTGTCTTCATTGTGTCTATTGCTAAAGACAGCAGCCAGAGTAACCTGCAGCACCTGTGGCTGACCAGGTCCTCCTGCAGATGTCCACAGAGGTCTTTCTGTGTTCTCAATTCCAGATTTCATGTACTCATTTTACATGGTCAGATGATGAGGCAATCCCCAGAAATGGGGTTATTACATTCCTTCCATTCCCCACCCCCACAACTGACATCATGTGATAATTCCTTCAAGCAACTTTTCAGTGGATTTTCTAGACTCTGAGGCACTAACAAAAAAAAAAAAACAACCAACCAACCAAACAAAAAACCCCCAACAAAACAACCAAAACAGAAAAACCCCACAAACAAACAAACAAAAAACCTAAAAACACTCAAACCTAAACCAAACTATATCAAACCAAAAAATACAGCTTGAAGATACACAGGTAAAACCTTATATTGTGAGAGATATGAAATTCAGCACCCTCTCAAGGATGAATACAGTGCTACTTTTTATGGCACTGTGTAAGAACTGAAGATGATATAACAGTTGGTGAATTTAGGTACATAGTGTTTGAACTATGTATACTCTTTATGCCTCTGTGCATACACAAACATTTTAGAGAGATTCTGACACCATGCTTTTTCCCATATGAGTCAGTAGCAAGCAGAAACAAATCCAAGTTAATATTCCTTTAAGGAAGAACAGAATTTGTAAGATTTGTCCTCATTTAAATGCTATTTAAATATAAAGAGCAATATCCTAGCTATGAGACTGTGCCATCTGAGGATAGGGTGCAAAGTCTACAATAATGTAATTAGCAATACTTGAGGCTACATCTTAATAAGGCCATCTGGAAACTGAAGCTGTTTCAGAGTAAGGATATCCACTTTTCAGTGCAGTTTCATGTTAATTGTAATCAATCAGTTTGTGCTGCACTAGAAGCTTGTTATTTTCTAGTTGGAAGTTGTTTTTAACCTATAAAACTCTACTGCTAAGTTGCCTGCTGTTGGTTAATATTTCTAGAATTAACCTGAGGGTCTCATTCCTAAGAGATTTGGTACTTGGTTACCTCAGAGAGGTGTACAAAGCCTATCCTAATTTTACCCGTGTATGAGAAAGAGGCAAAATTAAAGACTAAGGATAAACAGATGTTGTGATCACTTTTATCATGAGGTCAAGTAAATGTCAGGTTTGTTTTACCTGGGTTTTATTTCTGATAGCATGTTAGGTAATCCTCACAAAGGCACTGAAAATAGATGGTCCCTTCACAGAAATTGAGACAAACAAGTAAATTATTTCCAAGTAAGTGCTTTTCCTTGAAAACTAGGAAGACAATAAAAACCAATGCAGATGCAATTTCTAGCTCTTTAACTCTGGATTCCCAAGTTACCTGATGAAAGTTTCAGAGAAAGCTCAATAACTGCATAAAAGTCTCCCTTCCTTACCTGGGGAAACTGCAAAACTGAACCACTCACTCCATAGATTAACTGGAGGACTAAAAGTAGTTTTTTATGTAAAGGAATAGAGTAGATCTGATTCTTATATCACTTACATGCAGATAAATAAGGAGTAATTTCTCTGAAGCCAAGGGAGTAGTGCCAATTTAGAAAACATGAAGAATTGTCGGAGCAGTGCCTGGTGTAATGCTGTAAATACTATGCAGATCTATTTGCATACATAAAGTATTTCTCTGCAGGGTCCAATGCTGAGTTTTTGACCTGCCCTGCATAAGTACTCTGTTTATTTAAATAAGGGATAAACACACAACTCCATATTTGTCATTGCACTCAGTATAGATGACAAAGGTGACAAAGTAAGTGCATTAGGAAACAATGCCTTACCCAAAATTCCATTTTATTTTTATTCATAAGCTGAATCACCATAAAACTTCAGGGCCATATTGTCCCTGAGATTTGGGAACTGAGATGGGAAATTAATATTTCATTTTAGATGGCTTAGAGTTTTTCAATGAGGTGTAATAATGAAAAGAAAATGTAGCTGACTGATATATACAGTTGTTTGCCCTTCTGAAATACAATTGAAGTGTGCAATGCCTGAGCACTGTCAGGGCAGTGGAGCTGTTATTAATGGTGGTATGCATTCTACTGGGAGGCAGCTCAAATTACACTGTGCAGAGCTCCAAAGCTGTCCCTGCTGCCCTGATAGTGAAGCTACACTCCTTGCTTTAAAAGGGTCTAAATTAAGTTGCATTGAAGGCAGGGATTTCAATGCCTGCTCCTCTGCATTGTAGAGAGTTCCTGTGCATATAAAAAGTATGACACTATGGTGCATAAAATGATATCAAGGTCCTATTTTCTCTTTTGTTCACTACCCCTGAGGTAGTGTTTGCATAATAATGATCTGTGACTCCGCATATTAAAGGTTTTCCAAGAAGGTTTTGAAGTGGGTGCTTATTACAGTAAGGGATCCGCTGCATGGCGGCTGCAGTAGAACCCATTCATGCTGCAGTGGATGATGTTCTACATCAAAGGGCAGTTTAGTTTCAGATATGTATATGCACGTTTGTTCCATAAACCAGAACAGAATTGAATTGCCTTTTTTTTTAATTTATGTTTTGTTTGTTTACTTGCTTGTTTTGTCTTGTTTGGTTTGTTGGAGATTTTTGTTTGTTTATTTGCACAGTGAGTGGAGGGAAAGGTGTGCAAAACTTTCTTTTATGTCCTCAGGATACAATTCACAATATTTAACCTCAGTAAAGGTTAGCATTACACAAGTGACAAATTTGTATGAAAGTGAGGGTCTAAGATAATATTCTGATCTTTATGTGACAGACTAGACTGCAAGGCCTTTTATAAGACTGCTGTCCCTATTAGCTCAGGCACTTCCAGCTCCTTTGTGCTGTGTGTAAGGCATGTAATGATTATTGTATTAACATAAATACAGTCTGTCTTCTAGATCTGTTGCTGAGCATTTGTTTCAAGCATCCTTCTATGATGACCCACTGAGGATGTGAGTTCCTGACTTCACCTAGAGAGTCCTGGTTTTTCATTTTGATCAGCACTGTCTTGTTCCAAGATTAAGCTTTGTGTGATTTCCCTAGAGGATGTCTATTTAAACAGCTTGCCTGCCTATCTTTCACTGTCTGTTCTTCATATTTGAAGACCCTCATCTGTTCCATTAAGGCACTGCTTCTTTTTTGTTCAGTCTTGTGAAAGAAGCAGTGAATGAAGTAGTAAAAACATAATCTCTGAATTCAGCCTGGATTAAACCCCTGAAATAACAGAATAGCTTTTGGGTTTTTTGTTGTGTGTCTATGTATATGCATTTGGGTGTATTTTTGTAGTAGGATGACTCTTGGGGAGAGATGACTCAGCTAAAGAAGTGGTCTACCACTTCCTCAAAGAGTGACAGTGGCTGAAGAGGTATCAATTCCTCTCTCTGGTGACCAGTGGTAGGTAGCTGTGTCAGGGGAAGTTCAGTGTGCATACTAGGAAGAGGTTCCTTACTGGGAGGGTGGTTGGGTGCTGGAAGAGGCTCCCCACAGCACCAAGCCCATCAGAGTTCAAACAGCATTTGGTCAATGCTTCTGGCCATATTTATGCTCCTGGTTTACTTTTAGGTAGTTTGTAAGAGGCAGGATGATTATCTTTACCTGTCTCTTTCAACTTGAGAAATTCTGTGATCATGTGATTCTATGTAAAAACTCTCTGAAAAAACTCTCTGGTAAAAAACCCTCTGAAATTGCATAATGATGCTTTTCCTACTTCACCTTATTTTGATTTCTCATTAGAGAAAAGGAATAAAGAGTACAAGAAGACAAAATCACCATAGTAATTGTTATATATATTCAGTTATGGCCTAAATATATATTTATATAATTGAATATAATGGCATGTATTTTACCAAATATCTCATATTTAATAGATATTATGTATAGTTACTAATTTATGCTAATCTACTAATATAAATAATATTTATACTTATGTAATCCAATGGTTAATTGTCATCCAAGTTATTGCAAAAGGGAAATGGGAAACAAATTAGGAGTACTGAATACTGAAAATATACTACAAAAACTGCTTAAAAAGGTGTAATGTAGATTGCAGTTTCTGAAATACTAGATATATCCAAACTCATATTGCTGGCACTTCTGATCACGTGCATAAAGATACTATGGTCCTGTTTTCAACTTTATCCCTGCTGTGCAGGAATGTGTATTAAGTGGTGGGCATAGATTTATCAAAAAATCAGCTCCATTTCTGTGATCACAGACCCGCTACCTGCTTTTAGCATGCAGAGATAAAAACTATAGTTTTGGTAGTTCAACTTTATTTTAGCAGTGTGTTTACACCCCAATATGAGCATTTGCTTCCCTTTCTTCTAAATGGCACTATTGATTAACCACCTGTGCGTACTTTCAGTAGAAAATTACAGTGACTAAAGCTGTAAATAACTGCTGTAAAATGCAAAAAGGGTAATTTTGT
This sequence comes from Calcarius lapponicus, assembly GCA_039654755.1. Lineage (NCBI taxonomy): Eukaryota > Metazoa > Chordata > Aves > Passeriformes > Fringillidae > Calcarius > Calcarius lapponicus. The sequence goes on along the minus strand of CM077481.1, from coordinate 66,044,760 downwards.
TACTAAAGCCATTTGGGTTATCTCTTAATTCACTCCTACCCCTGTTTCCTGAGGTTGAAAATTCTGCTGTTATTATGATAAATTAAACTTCATTTCAGAGCATTCAAATTCAGCAAGCCTAATCAATGTTTTTGTGGGATGAAAGAACTTCAGACATCCTGTGTACACTTGTCTCTTGCCCATTAAGTCTGTATTAATGGAGGAGACTTTTAAAATTTATTGGCATAGAACATGAGATGAGATGACAAAATCAGCTAAACTGGACAATAATTAATTTTAATAATTGATGGCATCTCTCAAATAAAGTGACAACGCACTGCAATAGAGTAATTTTTTAAAAATACAAAGAACAGAGGGAGCATGGACATATTCTGAGATAAGCTCAACAGGGAAATTTCAGATTCTAGCATGACTATAACTGCTTGCTTAAGAATGGAGGACTGCAGAGGTAAATTAATGAAATCGCACAGAGCACAAAAAACTTTGTAAACAGGAAGCATCTCTGACTCATTTTGAAAATTTACTATGTTTGAATTTCTATATGATAAATATCCCAATTCCTCAATGACTTCAGCTTAAAATTCCAATCATAAACTTTCAAGTATTTCTGAGCAGCAAATATTTTCATGTGCTCAATTAGATAGTCATACGAGGTATGCAAGCCAATGTTGTGAATACACATATGCTGTGCTAAGACAATATTTCTTCCTGAATTCTTATTGTTTCATTGTTTGTTGTTTAAAGGTAATGCATGGGGGAATTGGTAACATTACTATTTATACACGATAACTTCTGCCTTTGAGCACTACAGAATGCTAGTTTATTGCTGCCAGTGTTCTTCATATATTCTTTCCTTCCTTCTTTTCCCCTTCTGGCTGCTTCATTTTGAATCTGGACATCAGCATTCAATGACAAAATTATTCTGCTCTGAAGACTGCAACTTGGAGCTGATTTCTACAATTTAAAAAGCATCACTTTCTATGTATAAATAGTATGTATATTTACTGTCACAGTCTTCAGTCACCTTGTGTTTCACTGCAAACCACTGCTTTAACAAAAGAAAAGAGAAAATTAGGAAGATACTTAGTATCTTACTATCTGGAGTGTAAAAGTATGTAGGATATGAAAAATAAAGCCAAGCTCTTTGCTAATCATAAGTAAAAAGAACATTTTATACATAACAGAGAATGATAATGCCTCTTCAAAACAAGGGGTTTATAGCAAATCAAACAAAGTGAAAGAAAATCCTACTGATTGATAACCACAAGCCTCATGTAAAAAGACATTTTGGTAAGTAATTTTCTCCTTTATTAGTGAAGAGAACTTTTAATGTGATATCAGAAAAAGATAGGAAGATTGGGGAGAAAAAGAGATGAAAGACTAATAAAAATCAAACCTCATATTTTTAGATATTAATTATGTAATTTATTTAGAGGAATAACAGTATGTGGGGTTTAGCTTTGTTTTATTTCAATCATTCTTGTTTAATGATAGAAAAAAATGATAAGGACTGACCACCATATTGTCCATGTACTTTCTGGAGAACACAACAAAGTACAGAGGAACAGTAAAACACCTTCATTCCTGAGCAAGGCTCCTTCTCTGTTCTTCTCTTCCAACCCACAGATGCAGGAGAAGATGCAGAGAGTGTAGCCTCTTTCAAAGGGACATTTTATTTGATGCATTCTCTAAGTACCTGGAAGCTTATTGAGACTTTCATTCGTATGGACATAATTTTGGGGCTTCCCTAAGCTTAGGGGATCAAGGCTGCCCTGAATTAATAGAAAATACATTAAATTTTATTTCTCTCCCACTGGCAAACCTCTTGCCTTTGGGGACCACCACAGAAACATTTGAATAAGAGCCATGCTGACTTCATGTCAGCATGAAGTAGAGGCAGAGGAATCTTAAGTTTGTCTGCAGTGTGCCCAGCTGATGATGGGATTGGAGAAAAGGTAAATGAGCAGGTCAGAGAGAGGGAAGGGGGAAAAGACAGTAACAGGCCGACACAAGGTGTCTTTCAGTTGGAAGTTTTGTATTCACGGTTCTAGAAAATTAGCAGTGCTTCATCATAGTGACTGGAGTCTTGTAAATAGCCTAAAACACATTTTTGAAACCTTTTTAGTTTTTAGCCAAAATTATTCTCCTTTAGTGAAGTAGTACAATGACTAGTAATTTTGTAGGGAACACAACACATTGGTACTGTTGTAGGTGTTGTTGACTTCAGCGTCTCATTATACATAATTTAATGAAGAACATTTACATTTACAAAATCTACATTGAATCTTATGGCAGGAGAATACCTGACAAGGGTGTTAAGATGGTTATTTAAGGTGTTTTTTCCCTAGGCAGGAAGCTTAATGGACAAGAAAATACTTGTGCTATCTGTAATGTCGTCCTGCAGTTATACGAATTAAATGCATCTAGCTCACCATAATTTCTTTCATGAAATTATATTTTCTTTAAACTGGGCTATAGCAAACATGAGCACAAAACAGAAAAATCTAATAGTTCAGAAAGAGTGAATGAGAAAGAAAGAAAGAAAGAAAGAAAGAAAGAAAGAAAGAAAGAAAGAAAGAAAGAAAGAAAGAAAGAAAGAAAGAAAAGAAAGAAAGTAATTTCAATAATATGCCTTGCCTGCTGGGTTGGATTTTAAAAAATAAAAGTGCAAGTTTTCTTCCCCTGTAGTTAATCCACTTCCATGAATGTCCTATGCAGTATCCTTTCAAGTAATAAGCCTTGGTATTTGTTTCATTAACTTCTCTTCTGGAGGACAATGTTTTAGAGTTGACAGCAAGGGAGCTTATGGAGAAAACAGAGAGATCAGCATTAAAAGTTTTCATGCAGGAAACAGTAGGATTAGAGTTATTTTTCACAAACTATACTTTGTGAAAGTCCAAATATATCCAATACCTAGCTAAAGAGAGTGACAATTTGTGTTCTTTATATCCCGTTCACCAGATGTTGTCGGATATAATATACAGTTTTTATAGCAATTGTAGGTAAACAAGGTCCATATTATATAATAGTAAAGAAATTCAAAGGACAAACTCCAGAATATTTTGGGGGAAAATTATGCACAAAGCACCTTAAATAAATGTAGGTGTTAGCATCTTGCACTTGCATATATATGAGACTGTTTTTGAAACCTTTCAAAGCATGCACAGTTCATCACTGAATTTTTGGCAAAATACAAAATATGTCAAAAAGTATTTAATAACCTAATATGCTTGTACTCGTGAAAATTTGCCCTGAGTTCATCTGAGATTGAACTTGAAGACTCATTTTGTTTCCACTTACTTGTTCAGAAAAGCCTAAAATAAGCAGAAGATGAAAAGAGTATTCATATGGTATAACAGAGCACCCTAGCCAGTACCCAAAGACGATTCTGTCTTGGGTTTCAGCTGAATGCCTGCAGTCCAATTACAGCCCAAGTAACAGTGCTCTGCAAAGGAGCTTGAAACATTTGAGTCGCTGAGATAACTAAGACGGTGTGGCTTCAAACAAGATGCGCTGAGTACCTGCCAGTGATATAATGACATAACACCATATCACTGGCAGGTACTTGCCAGTGCATTGAAATAGCCACTGAGACACTGCCCAAAGATTCCTGCAGTGTTGAAATAGCACGATTTGTAACATAGAAGTGATACGTTCATATTGCAGTTGTTGTTTGAATATTAGCTCACACAGACTGAATCTGAGTTAATACAACAAAAGTTACAAGGGAAAGTTTCACCTGAGGTCGAAACCTTGGAAAGTGGTTATAATGAAAAAATAAGATTTTGGCAAAGATGTCTTGAAGAGACACAGCTGAGTTTCAGAACACACAGTATGTTAAATAATTTTTTTCCTGTATGTGTGATTACAAGGCAAATATTCTTGTCTACCTTTGCAGCAGCAAGAATCCTGCTGTGGTTTGGTTTCTTTCTTCTCTTTTTTTTTTCCTTTGGCCATAGAGAATTAAAATATCTCCAAGGTGAAACTAAAGTAAAAAATTAGTATTTTAAAAGCAATATATTTATTATATGAATGAGAAATATATTTATTATATGAATGTGAGGTACTTTAATTAATTTAAATTTTCTGATTGATTGCCTCTATCCTTTCCATAGATAAGAACAGGGTAGATGACACTAAATGTGATACATTTAGGAGTAAATTGCCTGCTGCAGTGTTTAGACAATGCAAAACTTCATTAGCACAAATAATGTTACTTGACATATGCGATGGATTTTAAAAGGACTTCAGTACCAAAGCCTACATCTGCAGGCTGACTAAGGAAGTTAGGTCAGCGGAATATTGTACATGGAGATGACAGATTAATTGCTTGTTAGCAAGTCAAAATAGGATTCCCAGCCATTAGCCCCATGCTCAGAGTTTCACATAAGATGTTTTGAAGGCTAAAGTTTGAGCCATGAAAAGCACTGTGTGCCATAGATATCTTTTCCCAGAAACAGATGGTGTAATCCTATCTGAGTTTTCAATTAAGTATAAATGCATGTCAGGATGAGGAACTGTCTGTTTCTGGACACATATCTGCAAAAGACCCATGTTGCTGTCCCAGTTGTCTCCAAAGAAGAGGGAGGAATATTTGTTTGATTAAGCTATGGTATATGTTTCATACCCCTGTAGAAGGATAGTGAATTAGGTGGGCTCTGAGAAAGTGAAGCAGACTCCTTGTGACTCCATAGTGAAGGGTAGGATTTAAAAAACTGAAATATATTAAAACAGAGTATTTGGCTTCAAGGGGAAATGGCTCTGCAGAGGGACTTGGAATGGTTGGATTGATGGGCAGAGTCCAGTAGCATGAAGTTTAAGAAGTCCAAGTGCTGAGTCCTGCATTTTGGCCCCAATAACCCCCTGCAATGTTACAGGCTGGGGACAGTGTGGCTGGACAGTGCCCAGGCAGGAAGGGACCTGGGGGTGCTGGTTGACAGCCAGCTGAACGTGAGCCAGCAGTGTGCCCTGGTGGGGCCAGCACTGTGCCCAGGTGGCCTAGAAGGCCAAGGGCATCCTGGCCTGTATCAGGAACAGTGTGGCCAGCAGGAGCAGGGAGGTCACTGTCCCCCTGTACTCGACACTGGTGAGGCTGTACCTTGAGTGCTGTGTCCAGTTCTGGGCCCTCAGTTTGGGAAGGATGTTGAGACACTCGAGTGCATCCAGAGGAGGGCAACAAGGCTGGTGAGGGGCTTGGAACACAAGCCCTGTGAGGAACAGCTGAGGGAGCTGGGATTGTTTAGCCTGGAGAAAAGGAGACTCAGGGGTGACCTTATCACTCTCTACAGCTTCCTGAAGGGTGGCTGTAGTCAGGTGGGGGTTGGTCTCTTTCACCAGGAAGCAACTGACAGAACCGGAGGACACAGTCACAAGCTAGGCCAATGAAAATATAGGTTGGATATTAGGAAAAAGTTTTTTATGGAAAGAGTGATAAAATATTGTCTGCCCAGGGAGGTGGTGGAGTCACCATTCCTGGATGTCTTTAAAAAAAGATATGGCACTTGGTGCCTGGTCTAGTTGAGATATTAGGGCATGGGTTGGACATGATGATCTTGAAGGTCTCTTCCAATCTAGTGATTCTGTGAATAAATACCTCAGTACTTAAATGAACCCCAAAGTATCTTCTCATGCTCAGGTGGGCAGTTTTGTGCAAATATAGATAACATCATGCATGAATACGCAATATTTTGATCCAAATATTGGTTCAGAGAATGCAAAAAACAGTATGTACACAGCCCTTGCAGGGAATTTTGAGACACTGAAAATTTGGCCCTTAGCATGATTATGTCCAGTGCCTATTATTCATTCCCCAAAGCAGATTTTGTGTAAGATTTTTTTAATAAAAGAAATAAAAGATCATCATGTGAAGTTTAGTACTAACATTAGACACCAAAAGAACATCTGATGCAGGGCTAGACTTTTTCTTTTTGCTCTCTTTTGGGTGTTTCATTAGGAAAAGCTGTGTTCTCTTCAGATCCTTGTTTTGATTTGGTTTTATTTTGTTTTGTTTGCTTGGTTTTATTTTGTTTTGTTTAATTTGGTTTTGGTTTGGTTTGTTTTCCCCCTGAAAGAATGTATTAACAACTTAAGAGACAGGAGATCCATAATCTCTCTGTGTACACGTGTCAGTCTTTATGTCTGTTGTATGTGTACATGATATATAAAATCCTATTTAGAACAGAAAGGATGGAGAGTTTGTCAATGTATATTGTTTATTTGTGATTTATTTTAATGCAAAAATCAGGATGCTTTTGTTTTATTCTTTGTACTCACTAACTTCTAACGATTTAAACTGATCTAATAGGATGGAAGACAGTAACAGACCTTGACAATCAGACCAGAGGTAGTTTTCCTGTTGTGGTAATCTTTTGCTAAACATTCACTACTTTAGACTATTAGGACCGTGTAAGCGTAAGTAATAGAGAATAGAACTGATATAGGTAATCTAGGTTTAGATAACCAGCTGAAATACTGAAGCACCAAACCAATACTTTCTCAGAAAACTCCAAAGGGAATGGAGTTATCCATTATTAACTTGGTCTTGATTAGCTTTTCTTGATCTTCACAGTTTAGTCTACCCATAAATACTATGTGAGCAAGATATTTTTGAAAATTATTACACAGGAATGAAAGACAAAAAAGTTTCTAGTACTTTTAAGAATGTTGAGAAGTTTCTTGAATAAACACTCCAATGTTTTTAAGGTATGTATTTATAATGAGAAAAAAAAGCTATTCTTGACTTGGTACTCTTGGTATCTTCTTACTGTATTATCTTCTTCTTGGTATCTTCTTGACTAGTTAACTTGGTTAACTAGTGAGTGTGAGTAACTCACTGTCAGTTGTGACTAAAAAAAAAGTAGCATCAAAATAGAAGTTTCATAAAAATTTGTTGGTTTCTAGGCTGATCTTCACCTGCTATGTCTGACTTATTTCAGTACTACAAACTAAAAACAGAAATAACAGCTCTTTTTGTCTAAATGGCATCTGAGACTGGTTTTGTTGGTTTTGTCACTACTAGAAAGAGGAAATTATCTGAGATAAACAAGGGTGGTTAAGAGGTCAGTCTCTTTAGGGTTACAGATGATGTAGGGGGACCACTGTTATCATTGTAACACATCTGAAGCAGAACTTAAGGCATTCCTTCCCTTTGGAAACCAGTTAAACAGGAGATCAGTACAATGGAAAAGTGTCTTAGAAACATAATCTCTTCATTCCTCTGAGGTCTGAACTGAAAATTTGCATTAAATATTGAACAAGCTGAGTCTGATCCTCTGCTCACTGTAAGAAAAAAAGTCTCTTGTTAAAATCGTCTACAATCTGTCTATAAAATACCATCTGCAGAACATGATGCCCTTGGACACTCAAACTCCCTTCAGACTGAAGGTTCTACTGTTTTTTTCCCTGTTTCATTCACTCGAAGAGCCAATCATTTAGATAAGTAACATTGTCTGATTGTGCCAGGATCCTTGAGAAGGAGAGCAGGAAACAGGTCTGCTGAGGGTTACGGAAAGGCAATCAGTACACTAGGTGTGCGCTGCTAGAAGGCAGAAAAATTCAGGCTTCTCATCAATTTTACTAGCACTGCCATTGTTGTGAGCAGGCATATCATCCTGTCAATATGCTTTTAGAAGGAAGTTATTCTTATATCTCTGTATAGCCATTTTGGGTGGTGTGAATGAGCAGGCCTGATGATGTTAATACCAGAATATTTTGTGAGCTGATGATTTTCCAGACACCCTGTGACTTTCCCTGTGAATCTGGCAGTGTCTTTGCTTGCCTTAGAGGGAAACGTTTCTCTTGTTTGACTTGAAGTGCTGCTGAGTTACTTATATAGGCAGTTACCTGGAGATTTTTTACCCCCTTTACAGGAAACCTGTTAATACCCAAGGCCTCTGAGGTACTTCTTATCTCTACCAGTAATGAACTATTTGTAAATAATTGATCCTGTTGTTCAGTCAGAAAATCCTTGCAAACTCTCTTGTTTTTGTAGGATTGTTTTGTACAGTGTACAAGTACTTCTGAATCAGTAACATCTTAGAGCACTTAAATATTCAATTTTTTTTAATGTGCAGGCTTCCCATTAGAAAGCTTGCATAGTTATTTACAAAGTCATTGTAGGCATTAAAAAGCTAAAAATAGTGAAAAGAATTCATATTCAAAAGAAGGAAGAATTCTAAGATTTTCTAAGAATTTTCAGATTGTTTGTATAAATGTAGCTGCTGTAAACTTTAAATTCTCTCTCCTTAGCTGTTGTAAATGATTGGTGAATTTTTGAGTGCTCTTAGTTTTCTCAGTGCTGTACTAAACTGGAGAAAGATTTTCCCTGATGCAGGAAAATCAATGAAGATTTTCAGTGTTGTGAGTCCTGCTTGGTGTAAATTTTTTTCCTAAACCCAGAATACATGTACTGAGAAATCATAACTACCTAAAATTTATTCTAAATTAAAGTGTATGAAACTGAACTGTCTCATAGTTGAACAAGCTCTTCCCCTGAGCTGTAATGTTCAGGCACATCTGCAGATCTGGGCCCCTGAGCACTGACAGGCAATTAGATGGCCATAGTCCAGTCACGAGGAGGTTGTGATACAATTACTGCAATTGCTAATCCTTTATTTTAATGATATAGTTACTATTTATATTAAAAACCTGACATAACAATAAGAGCCTGCACAACAGAAGAATCCATCGGGCACATTTAAGTTGACTGTCACATGGAAAATTGTACAAATTTAATAAAGTCCTCTATTTTTTTCCAGTACTTCATTGGTATTGCAATTTCCTCTGCTTTTGTTAATAAAGCAAAATTACTTTAAGAGACTGACAGATAATAAATGACTCGAATTTTCTTTGTGTACCTGGCCTTTTGTTGTACCTTTCCATATGTTGATGGGAAAACAGTTAGTTGTTCATGGTTACAACCGGCAAGGTGAGCTGTCACAAGCACGTCACGGAATGCTGAGGATTCAGACATCTTGCAGGGGGTTGACCATGGCTGGCTGCCAGGTGGCCATAAAAAACAGCTCAATCACTCCCCTCCATAAGCAGGCAAGGGAGAGAAAATACAACCCAAGATTCGTGAGTGGAAATACGGACAGGGAGAGATCACTCACTAATTGCAGTCACAGGCAAAGCAGACTGATTTTGGGGATATTAATTGTATTTATTACTAATAAAATTTATTAGTAATAAAATAGAGCAAGATAATGAGAACTAAAATAAATTTTAAAAAGATCTTCTCCTCACCTCCTTCTCCTACCTCCTTCCCAGACTCTACCCTGTTTCCCCAGAGATGCAGGGAGATGGGATTGTGGGTTATGGTCAGTTCATCACATGTGTTTTCTGCCACTACTCAGGGAGAGGAGTTCTTACCCTGCTCCAGTTTGGGGTCTCTCCCAAAGGAAACAGTTCATGGACTTCTCCAGCATGAGTCTATCCGACAGGCAACAGTTCTCCACAAATTGCTGCAATGTTGGTCCCTTTCCCAGTGTGCAGTCCTTCAGGATCAGCCTGCTCCAGCTTAGGACCCCACAGGGTCACAACTCCTACCATGAAGCCTGCTCCAGTGTGGGCTCCTCTATCAGTGAGTCTGTGAGTCCCTGCCAGGAGCCTGTTCCAGCACAGGCTTTTCATGGATTCAGAGCTTTCTTTTCAGGTGTGCAGCTGCTCTGGTGTGGGGCTCCTCCATGGGCTGCAGGGGCCCTGCTGCCTCACCATGGTCTGCACCACGGGCTGCAGAGGAATCTCAGCTGAGGCTCCTGGAGCCCCCTTGCTGTTCCTTTTCCACTCACCTTGGTGACTGTAGAATTCTCTCATGTATTCTCAACCCACTCTTTTCTGAATACAGTTATTCCTACACATTCATCTTCTTTCCTTCTTAAATATGCTATCACAGAGATGTTGTATAATTTCTGATTGGCCCAGCCTTTTCCAGAAGCATGTCACTCCTGAAGCTGTCTGGCATTCGATGTGTTGGACATGAGTGAAGCTTCGCACAGCTTCTCACAGAATTCATCCCTATAGCCTCCCACTGCCAAAACTTGGTCATGCAAGCCCAGTTCACCTGTTTAAGACCATCATTTAGGAACCTTTTTTTAATGCTTACACATTTCTTGGTTTTTCACCATCTGTGGATTTTCTTTCCATAGCATTTTCAGCAACCTCCACAATACAGATTTCTCCAGCTCATGGTCAAAGAGTGAAACACTCTATTGCTTTTTCTTCTGGTAGAGAAAGAGTCCTCTCTAAACCTAATCACTTCATTATAGCTAAATTAGAGATGTAGTCCAAAACTGGCTTAAGAATTGATATTCACATGCAGTGATGGGCCTTATTTAAAGCTTAGACATAGATCCAGGCATGATCAATCACAGGACAAATGCTTGCTTTCTCTTAATCTGAGTGACACACCTGCAACATAGTGTGGCTAAACAGACAAGCTGCTTTGGAAAAGTGGACTGGCTGCAAAGCAAACCTAATACTTCGATTGGATTGCACAGAGTCGTACACATACAGTTTCTTTTATGTTTATTCTTATAATTTTTAAGATGTTCCCTCATGTCTGCTTTAGCTGGCTAGTTTTTTTAAGTAACCTTGGTCTGACAGCCCTTAAAGACTGAGAGAAGCTCAAAACTAGTCTTGGCAAGTTGCACTTGAGCAAGAAATTATTTCCTCCTTGTTAGGAGAAGTCATGCACTCCTGGGTCCTTGACACTCCTTCTGAGTTGCTTGGACTTTCCTTCCTCTTCTTTCATATCTCTTCCTGTTCCAAGGTAGGAAAAAACAAATGTATACTGGATGGTTGGTGGGAGACGTCACTTTTCTTCTCAGACCCTTGGCAAACCACTTCCCGCATGCAAGATCTATGAGGGAATTTAGGAAACTGGAAAAAAGGTCTGAGCAAAGAAAATAAGTGGCAAAGATTTTGAGAAAAAAACAGGGACTGGAAAAGCTAAAACAATAGACAAAGGGGGAAAGAAAGTAGGTATAAAAGGAACAAGAGAGAATCTCAAATACAGGAGTGGGAAAAGAAATTAAAGAATAGCAAGCAAATGGAAATTTTTTTTTTAAGTATTGAAGAAACAAGTCTTTATATTGTGTTGAAGATTTCATAAGCCATTCAGATATTTTGTTTACGCTTTAAGATAAAAAGAAAGAGAACAGAACATGATGTGAAGCTACTTAGTGTTTATTCATATCTTCCTTCTATGCCCATTTGTGGTATTTTTATGGGTTTCCTGGAAGTGGAAGGACTGTGGGCTAAAAGCAAATACAGTTTGGATATTAGGGACTGAAAAAAGGGGTTTGTAAATGCATATTTCCTAAAGAAAGGTTTGGGGTTTTTACCTGTCAAAATTAACTTGTACCAGCAGACAGAGGAGAAATTTTTTGTGTTGAGAAGTTGAAAAAAACAATGTTACTCATTGATATGTTTCCATTTATTGACTTTGTGGCGTTTCTTTTTCTTTCTCTTTGTCTAATCATCATTGTGTTCATGGCACTGAAAAATACTCCCAATAAACAGATTTTGTGGTTCTTAAATGCCTTGGCATCCCTTAATTTTTTTTAATCATCCACAAAAGATTTTTAAAGCCTGAGTACTCCTTCCCTGTGAACATTATCCTTGGATCCTTTTATCTTGAGGTCCTGAATTGAATTTGAAACACTGGTATATTTTCTTTTACAATAATGTGTTACTTTATCAAATTGTGTTTTTGAGAGTCCCTTGATCATAGAATATGGAACATTTAATATTTTTTGAATATCAAGATTCTCAGAAATATTATAATTATAGAATATCCTGAGTTGGAAGGAATCATTCAGAATTATTGAAGTCCAGCTCCTGGCCCTACACAGGACAACCCAAGAATGCCACTACATGGCTGACAGCATTGTCCAAACACTTCTTAAACTCGGTCAGGCTTATGCTGTGACCACTGCCCTGGGAAGCCTGTTCCAGTGTCCAAACACCCTAAGGGTGGAAAACTTCCTCCTGATATCCAACCTAATCCTCCTCTAACTCAACCTCATACCATTTCCTTGGGTTCTGTCACTGGCCACCACAAAGCAGAAATCAATGCCAGCCCCTCCTCTTTGCCTCACAAGGAAGTTGCAGACTGCAAGTCAATCTCCTCTTCTCCAAGATGAACAGACCAAGTCACCTCAGCTTCTCCTCATTTGGCTTCCCCTCCAGACCCTTCAACATGCCCATGGCCTCCTTTGGACACTCTCTGATAGTTTAATATATTCTTTATATTGTGGCACCCAAAACTGCCCTGAGAACTCAGGGTGAGGCCACCCCAGCCCAGAGCAGAGTGGGACAATCCCCTCCCTTGCCCAGCTGGTGATGCTGTGCCTGATGCCCCCAGGACAGTGTTGGCCCTGTCCTGGCTGCCAGGGCACTGCTGACTCAGATTCAACTTGCCATCAGCCAGGATCCCTAGGTCCCTTTCCACAGCACTGCTTTCCAGCATCTCATTCCCCCATCTAAGCACACCACCAGGTGTCCTGCCCCTCTGTAAAAGAGGGAATTGGGGAGGATTCTTTTTGATAGATTTCTCAGACAAAAATAAAGTGCAAGCACGGCAATATTATATCTGAGAACTGTTTATTTTAAAATAAGGGTAAGTGTTCCTTCCAAAGGGGGATATAAAAGAGAGCAGAGAGGGAAAAAGAGAGACAGAGAGAAAAACAGAAGATAAGGGATGAGGACATATCGTCACTGCTGCAGCTCAGGCGCCCTGTCAGTGCCAGCTCAGCAGATGGAGTGTGTGTGCTGTGAGCAGCAACGGGCCCGCGCTGCTCTGTGACCAGCAGCGCCACTTCCAGCGGCGGTGGCACCGTGCCTCCCGTGCCGCTGAATGACAGCAAAGTCCTGCTGGTTGAGCATGATTTCCTCCTACAGCTGGCTGCTGCAGGCCGTGGCTGCTGTGGTAAATGGGGGAAATGAGGCTGGGTGCAGGCAGTGCCTTCTCCATCGGGAAAACATGGAGTACTAGGTTGTTGCAGCGATGACCTGCCTCGGGCAAGCTGTGGGAACTCAGCACATAACTACGTATGTCCAGAGTTACCGAGAGAACCCTTGGGGGGCTCGGAGGTCCTGGAATGTTGCCAAAAGCACCTGGTGGCTTGACTTTGACCCTTCTAGGGATGTGCTGCCTGTGTATGGGGACATGGAGATCACTCGGGTTTGAATGGTGCAGGAATGATATACTCACAGGGTGAAATATAGATTTTAGGGTTTTGATACGGGGGGGTTATGGAGACAAGATGGATGGAGACAAGATGGAGGAATCGGGATGTACCTCGTGCTTCTTCTTGTCATCCATCTTCTGTGGTGATGTCAACACTTTTAGATTGGTTTATGGTGGAGGTGTACTTGCTAACAAGGGTGAAGGGTATTGGGAATAAAAGGTAAATATGTTATACGTAGTTTTTACTATAAAAGAATACGACCCCCCCGTGGGTAGTCAGAGTGCCCTTGGCTGCCTTGCTGGTCAGATCCCGGCTGGGCAGAGAGAGAACTCTGTAGATAAGAAATAATAAACAATCCGAAGACCGAAAAACTGAGGAGTCCAGACTTCCTCTGAAGTGCAGGCTGCCCCAGAACCACCCTACGCGTCCCTGGGCAGAGACAGACAGCTGACTGGACAGCAAGTGGCGGAGCAGGGCAGAACAGGTGTGGACAAGGAAGCAGGACCGCAGGGAGAAAAAGGTGAGGGGGGCCAAGCTAAACCTCTGGGCGAGCCCCTGCTCCCTCCATGTAACCCAGAGAAAAATGGGCCTGATTATGTTGCAGCTTTTATGTGCTAAGGCTTCTCCCATAGCCCCATTTCCCAGGCGTTTTTTCCCCAGGCATGTGAGCATCTGCCCCACCAGCAAATGGAGGGTTGCTTGCAGCTGATTACGGAAGGTTTACCTAGTGTTCCCTTGAGTCCCACATCCAGGTTGTTTATGAAGATGCTGGCTGAGGAAAGCTGGTCTAAGAATGGAGCCTTTGTGGAACCCCACTAGAATCAGTTGCTCACGCATCCTGTGACACTGTTATCCAGCTGTGGGCCGGACATTTATCCAGAAGGATCCTGGGAGATACAGTATTGAAAGCTTTAATGAAGTCCAGAATGGTTATATCAACTGGCTTTCCTTGATCAACTAGCTGATTTACCCTCTTGTAGAAGGAAATCATGTTCAACCAGCAGGACTTTGCCCTCATGAAAGCAAAGGCACCAACGACTGTGTTGTCTTCTAGGTTTTTTGCAATACTGCCCAGAATCTAATATTTTCCATTATTTTACCAGACACTGAAGTAAGACTGACAGGCCTGCAGTTTCCAGGGTCCTCCTTCTTGCCCTTTTTGGAAATCAGGACAATGTTTACCATTTTCCAGTCAGCTGGGACTTCTCTGTACTCCCAAGACAGAAAAATCATTGTGAGAAGCTAGCTCCTTGGGGATTCTTGGATGAATCTCATCAGGTCCAATGGGTTTGTAGAGATCCAGCTGGAGCAGCAGAACCCACACAGTTTCACGATTGAGTGAGAGCTGATCATTTTCTTAGTCATAGTCCTTCATCTCAGGGCACTGAGACCTCCTTGGACCATCATTAGAGTTGAAGACAGATGTAAAGTAAACCCCTAATGTAAGGTAAGCTTCTAATAAAGTTAGGTAATGCAGACTTGCTTTAGAAAATCTTTGACTTTTAGAAAACTCCGTAGATGCTCTGCCATATACCCCTGAGAAAGCAACAAGTGGAGTGACACGTAAGGCACCAGATAAGATTGGTACATGTCACAGCTATGTTTTTGTTCTCTTTCTGTGCTTGTCTTAAGATGGAGCTTTTACATAACCAATCACTTGAAGGAGGGCTGTGCTAATGCTTTGACAAGATGCTCAGGGATATATTCAGGGATATATTGCCTTAATTGTTAAACAATGAACTGCATTTGGAAACTGAGTGCTTAGGGGAGTAAGTTAGTTTTTATAAAGCATGTGTTTCAAATTGAAAAAAAAAATTAATGCCAGATGGGAGTGTTATTTGGGAAGTGAAAGAGTATAAAATCCAATCCCAACATCAGAGTATACAGTGAGTTTAAGGTTACCTTAAACTCAGTCTTTAATAATTGCAATCTGCTGTACCTCCATGTAACAGATATAACTATGTTAACAGGTTTTTTGCTCAGGCACCATACATTTCCATTACAGAGCCAGCCTAATTTAATTAGCATCATCTAGTAAATTAGCAGTTGTAAGGACTGTTGGGTACAAGGAAATCTCCATTTTCTCACCACCTACTTAATCCTCAATCAATGCTGAGATTACTGCTTATGTAAGTTACATATACAAGAAAAAATGCTGATGTCCTGCTCAGATATTGTGGTTCAGTCACTTTATAGACTTGGAAGAAAAGGTATTCTGTGAACAGCAGTCGAGAGCACTACGTTCCCATTGTATCTTTCTGAGGGGATGCAGAGTGGTCACATATATGGAAATTGCTTTTTCTTGTATGTATTAAACAGTTTGGTTTGTTTTTGTTAGAAATAACAACAGTTAATTTAGGAAGTATAAAAAAATAAGGCTTACATGGCAAAACATGATATCTGAAAAAAATTAGAAAAATCCCAAACTCCATGTTAAAAATTACTTTTCAGATACAATGAACATTTAGATAAAGAGATGATTTTGGATGAAGACATTTCTGATATGAGAGAAACTAATTTGCATTATTTTATATCTCCTTTGTGTACCGCTAAATGCAGTTATGATGGGACAAAAGTAACTTTTTCTATTAATGTCTGCTATTCCAATCCTGTTTCAGCAAATTAGAAAGACGTTTCTTAGGAAAATATCTGGGAATATTTTTTTCTTTTTTACACAATTTAAACACTTTGGTAATCTTCACAGTACAGAGAAATGCTTAAATTTTATGACAGGTGCTTGAGGTGGGAGGAGTGGCATCTCTCTGAAGAGATGGTGCTGACAATGGGTCTCACATCCTACAGCTCAAGCAGAAAACCAAGCCAGACTTCTTCAGGGGAATGAAATGCAAATATTTACAATATCCTCAGCATTTGTTGGATAACTACCCATCTCACTGAAAGCAGTAGAAATTCTATCATTCCCTGTAGAGGGACTTGCTTATGGATATGTGTAATTTAAAATGATTGCATGGAAGTAATCCTATATTTTATCATATTTTTAGCCTTTGCAGTACCCTGTTGATTAATAATTAAGAAATGGATGAATGAATGAATGAATGAATGAATGAATGAATGAATGAATGAGGAATGTACCCCATTCACAGTAACTTGAAGATAGAAGTACATAGAAGAAAAACAAGAGAGATACAATTTTCTCCATGTTTAGAGTTACACTATTTATGGGTTTTCAAAGTCGCAAAATTCTTTGTTCAAAAATCTGAAACCATGCAGGAAAACTGCACTCTGAAAAACCATTCTGGTAAATGAGGAAGACAGTAATGTGTGAAAGAGATATTGCTGCCTACAGTTTTGAGTAGCTCAACTGTGAGCTTATATGAGGTTATGCATAAAAAAAATGATCATTATTATAAAGTGAAATTATTCTAACAAGTTTGAGTTAGCTCTGTTTCTGCTGTTCAGGCTTTTGATAACTACAAAAGCTTATTTTCATAAATTTAAGTATTTAATTCATGGTTGTCACACTCATATCAATACTTAAGCTAGCAGAATTACTTAGGAACATGTAATGGGATAATGATTTTCTTCAGCATTGAGAATTCTTCAGTTGAAATGTGAAATTCAACTGAAGAAATGTGGTAAAATACTACTGCAGTTTTTGAAGTAGTGGGGAGATTTTCAACTGCCATGTAGTAAATGTATAATGTTTTACATATGCAGTAGAAATTTTAACTTGGGTGAGCCATGGAATCACAATGCTATTAGTTATAACTTTTTAAAAAATATGTGACATGTATTACTTGAAACAATTCATACAAATACATTATTCCTGATATTGTGATTGATTTTGTCAGACAAAACTAGTCTCACGCTGGCATATTAAGGATGTCAGAATAGACATTTTCAAGGAATATGCTTAAAATATACATAAAGTGCAAAAATTCTGTAATTATTTAATGCAGAAGCGCCATGTTTTAACATTGGCAAACTTTGCTTTGAGATTTGGAAGGAATTGTGAAATAGTTTAAACCCTGAGGAAGGTTTGTATGTTCCCAGTTTTAGGTAATGGAATCAGAGGGTCCTTCTGTTGCCTTGCCCATTCCCAGAAAGACAAAGCTCCGGGAACCAGGAAGGCAGAACATTTTTTAGAATTCATATGCTTCGTGTGACTGTTTCTCAGCTGAAAACAAAAGCCTGGCTGGTTATCTCTTTGACTGCACTGTGTTCGGGGGGAGCAGTGAGCAATGCAATGATCATGAAACTTCTCAGTGGAGATAGGTTTAAGTAAATGCTGGCAAGTCATTGCTTAGTACATGCATCCTCTTAGAAAAAAGTACGTTAATGCAACTAAGTGGATAAAGATTCTCTTTAGCAACTTAAAATGAGTTTTTTGGAGAACACTATTGTGGCGGCTTACATCTGGCCTGAAGGCCTCACAGGTATAAATAATCCTAATAATAATTTTATAACTGAAACATAGCTGATTATATAAATACCTTGATTATATAACTACACCAGCCTGGGCCGCTGGGGACACAAGCAGCTATTGGCTGGTTGGCCAGGTGGCAAATGGTTCAGCCAACCAGGATTAATTCTCCAAAACTATGGAAGGAGAAGAGCGCGCATTGGAAGTTGGCTGTTGTCGCACGACCCTCGGTGTGTCTTATCGCGTGCCTGTTTCCAGCATCAGCGACATACTTTCAAGTGGGCTGCAGAACACTATGGCAGCACAAGCAGATCTACTTAATACAATAACTCCTTAATTTTCAGAAAAACAATAATTCTGTTAAAAACTTCCTGGTATAGTCATTACCCTGTAGTTTCTGAAAAAGCTACAGAGATTTAGAGTAGATTATCTCTTTTGCATGGCTGGAACATATCTTGAAATATTTTTTTTACTTTTTATTATTTTATTATTTTTTACTGACAGGTTAAAAAAGATATTCTTCTGTTTTTCGTAGCATGGCAAGGAGGGGTTTGGTTTGGTATTTTTTTGGTGTTTTGTTTTTTTTTCTTTCCGCCCCAGCTTCTAAATTGTCTCATTGGCGTTTTCTTACATGTAGGTATTTTGATCTGGGGAATAGCAGCATCATACTATGTGTTTTATACAACAGCATTTTCTGATTTTCAAAACTGGGGTTAAATGTACCTTCAGTTTTGCATATATGAAAATGAGTTGGTTTTGTACATTACATAAGTGAAAGCTGTCAAAATTTGGACTGATTATTATGGTACTTCTAAGCCAATAACCAAACTAAAAATTGTGGCTAAGTTGCACTAGCATTAAATGCAAATGGATGCAAGAAAAAGATTGATCTTTGAAAAAAATTATACTAACGACAGTCTCTTAAGGTCAAATAAAAATGTAAGCTAAGATTAAATGCTGTAACTTAACATATCATAGCCAATCTTAAATACTGTATTCCCTAAGATTTAAATGTTAATAGTTAGAAATAAAACTGCAATTAAACATTTTAACACAGAAAATATGGATCCCAGGTTTTTACAGTGAAGTTTTTGCATTAGTAATTTACATGCTTTTTTTTATGGAACAGTTATCATAGAAATAAAAATGAACTTAAAGTTAGCAATAACTGTTAGCTAATACCTATTAATGAAGAAAAAGTAGCCAAACTTAGTGCTGCTGCAAAAATCCAATCCACAGCCCTTTTCATGAGTGCTTTCTAGATTCAGTAGTCCAAAGGGAGTATAATTTCTTACATATTTTTCTAATTACCAAGTACTAAAATCTCTCAGAATCTCAGAAATAAATTATAAAATCTGCAGAAAATTAGCTAATTTAATAAGAATTATTGTAGAACATAAGCTGGAGGTTATTAACATTATGGAAAAAAAATTGAAAATCCATCATGTCTCCACACATATTTTACTACTTTTGCCTTATGAGAAATAGGAAGAATCTTGTGGAAGAAATACCTTGGATATTTTCTTCTGTGGATTTTCTTGTGTCTGAGAACATCAACATAAAAAACTTGTACTATTCAAAAGAACAGAGAAGTAAAGACTAAATTAAATTTCTAAATTAAAAACTCCATATTATCCTCAAGTTTAAGATATTCATAAAGAATAAGATATTTGATAGAGAATTAGCTACTACTACCTTTTTCAATTTCGGTTATAATGCTGGCAAGGCTGCCTATGGGCTTAACCTAAAAGTATACAATGATAACTTTTTTAAACCCAAAAGGATTGAGACCTGAAAGTATTTGCACAACAGAATTTAAGGAACATTCTCCTACCTTAGGGATAACCTACAACTTTACTTGATTTGTTCTCATATTTGCCTAAAAAATGGAGAAATAGTTTTTTTCTGATTTGGAAATATCTAAGGAAAATATGTGGGGTCTTTTTTAAAAAAGGTCAGAAATCATTTGACATTTTGACAAGCATGGTTTTATTTGAAATGGCTGAGCATAATTTTAAATCTGATCTACAGAAGTAGTGCAATACATAGTTAATTGACCTTCATATGTCTTGTAAATTGAACCCACTTACTGCGCATTCTGTTACTTAAATACAATTTGTAATTTTTAGTTAATGACATGTTCTAATTATGTGATTTCATGTTCAGTACTAACCTTTTAAAATAATTAAGACATGCAATTATAATTTTTAGGTATCTATCTGAAGATCTTTATGGATCTCTTCCTGCACTGACTCTTTTAAAAATAGTTCCTTAAAGATATAAATGTAAATCTTTTGAAGTAACTAAAGTAAATAACAATTTTGACCATACATGTCACAAAACACATAAATTCATTACATCAGAAAACAATCTTTTTCATTTCCATGGAGCTGCTTAATATGCATAAAGGGAAGTATTTCTGGTGAGTAATTGCTGGATTGATATTTCCAGTAATGGCTGTTCAGCTGTCAGAATTTCCACATTTCACAACCCTAGTCCCTCAACTTCGAGATATTCCTGATATACTTCAACTCCTGATTTATGGAAAACCCCCGCTAAACATATCACAAATATTTGTTGCATTTCACGCACAAGAATATTTTTTTCTTAGCAGAGAGTGGTCTGAATTTTAAGGTTCATAATACAATCCCTGCTTCATATTAGGGAGATATTTATAGTAAAAGTTAGCTAGAGGGCAAAAAAAGAAAACAGCAAAACAACACAGAATTCTGTTTATTTACCAGGGGAAAAGGTATTTAACAACAAGAGGTTGTATAGAGTCACACTGGTTCATCCCAAAAAGTTTATTTACTGCTTTAGAAAGTTGTCAAGGGTTATTTGTATTCAGTAAGGGTGGAAAATCCATGGCAACAGATGACCCTAAGACTATTTACTAAAATTTTAAAGGTAGGTAAGAAAAAGCAAGCACAGAAGAAAGATTAAACAAAGAACTGTAAGAACGTTTAAAGAACTCCCAATTTTATCTCCCCAAGGCTTCATTAAAATAGCTTTTGGCTAGTAAATACATCATTTGTCACATATATTGAGACATTTAATAAATGGTCACAATGATAAAAGCAACTATATGACAGACTTTGCAATGCTGGATAAGAACACTAAAATTATGAGGGCAAAGAGTCTTTAGTCATGAGTGACATACTGTCACAGAAAAGTGTGGATCATAATGAATCATTTCTTCCTTTATCTATAGATAATATTCTGTTATGCAGAAATGCAGATTACAACAGCCTTAAAAACTCAGGGGAGATCCTGGGAACACCAGCTGACCTGTTAAGGTCACTGTCTACCTTTTGCTAGTGTAACATCAGGGTGTAAAAAGAAAGAGTCGTAATCCAGGCTCTAATTTGGACAGGAAAGCACAGTTAAAGAGATGGGTGGGCAACTGACATCAAGTTTACAAATCTGCAAAACAAAGCAACACTTAACCAGCTGTTTTAATAGTAAAGAGAACTCCTTTCCTTTTGAACATTTATAATACTTCTGTGTAAAACCTCTAAGAGAATTATATAACATGGATGTTAACAGATTAATAATGGTGCTTTGTAGGAGCAGTTGTGTCTGAAAGACGAGAAGGGAACAACATAGCTCTTAGAAGTTTATTCCTTATGATCTGACATCCCAAAGGCAATGTACAGAGCAGCTTTGTTAGCTGCTAGTGTTTTTTTAGGAGCTGTGGCTAAAAAGGCAATTCACTTGGCTAAGGAAATGTCACCTCTTTAGTGTGAAGAAAGGCCCTCAAGCCTCTGGGGGTAGGGGTGGGGGGTGGGTGGGCGTGTAACAACAATGTGCAAATCTCAGATTAGTTTGGGTTGGGTTTTGACATTGGGATGTTGAAATCTTATTGATTTCTCAGGAAACCTGCTTTTCCAGGCAGATGGTGTGCTGGAGTTTTGGGCAGCATGGTCAGACACATTCTCAAGGACATAGATTCACTTCCAAGATCTGCATAGGCTTTCTTCTTTTTTGCTTAGTTTAAAAGTGCAGTACTTAAATTCTGCAAAATCTGTGTTTTTCTGTAGGATGATGTTTCACAGGAAGGCTTAGAGTCAGTGTTAATTGCTTTGGCTCTATTCACTGTGTTAATATTTTTGGAGCTGAGTAAGAAAAGATTCTTCTACCTAGGCTCGTAAGGGTTTTCTTTTTTTGACTGGATATCCCACTTCTTCCTATCTTCTAAAGCTAAATGTTGTGCCAAGAGATTAATGCATGTCTTCCACACCTTCAAATGATGTTTTGGTGAAATGTCACTGGTGCACAAAATGCACTTTCACATTGGTGTTAATTTCATGTTTTTGCTTTTGATCCCATATGGTAAACTTTTGCAACTCATAATTACTGTGAATTTCACACATATAGAAAAAAATTCATTTAAAAATGTCTTTCTGAAACAGACTCTTTAACTGTATGGGCTAATTATGCTGCTGTTGCTCAAGCAGGAATTCTGTATGAGTGAAAATTATTGGCTGCTGTTTATATATTGTATAAATGCTATATTTATCCCTGACACTTCACTGCTTAACTATGCACATATGCATGAAATCTGGCTCCTAAGAGCCCATTTGTTCCAGCTGTACTTCTGTGAGACCATAATTTTATTTCTGACATCAAAACTGGTTGCTGTGGAAATGATAATGTAAAAGACTTCAGCTGAGAAGAAAATATGGACTTAACAGATAATGAAAATTGTTATTTTCATTAATGATTTTCCTGATGAAGTGATGCGTGTTTATAAAACCTGGGATGCCAAAGTCAGAGAATAAGATTAAAATTAAAACGATCTTTGTAATTTGAAGAAGCTGTCTAGAAATCAACAAGAAACTCTCTAAAGGCATATGTAAAGTAGAACACGAAACCATGTTTTAGAACAGGGAAAATGACTGAGTGAAGCAGAACCTCAGAAAAAAGATCTGGGTAACCTTGAAGTCTAACACTGATTTTTAAAACAACTCAAATGTAACTCTGGAATGTATTACATTGAAAGTCACATGAAAGGCCTGGAGGTAATTATTCCATGCATGTGGCCTTTTGTGAGATTTTGGCTTTCTAAACTCTGGTTAGCTAGAAATACCTTTTATGATAAATTTGAGAGCATCAAGGAAGAGGGAGAAAAAAAAAACAGTCAGAGATTTTGGAAATATAAATTACAGGGAAACACTGAAAAAAAATTTGGGTTTTTTAAGTCAATGAAAAAAAAAGACTACAGAAGGACATACTAATAAAGATGTACATCAGCTTTTCTTGGAGAAGGATAAGAACAAAAGGGCTTAATTTACACCAAAGGCGATTTACCTTAGGTATTAGAGAAAAACTTACAGGCACAAAAACCAGTCCTTGTGGTAAATCACTGGAACAGATTGTCCTTGTAAATTAAATTATGAAATCATCTTCTCTAGGGTCTTTAAGGAGAAGATTAGGCAAACTAATACCAGTCTTGCCCTTGTGCACTGGATTCCAAGTCAGTTTCAGCTAATATTTTAGGTGACCTATTGAAGTTCCTTCTAGCTCTACACTTCCCTTAGATACAATGATTTTTAATTATTATTTTAAGCAGATACTGTACTTTTCCAAGTTGAATGAAAATACTTAAGGCATGCAATTACTTTTAAAATTTTTGTTTAAATAATTTTTAAAGGCTTATCTAGACAGATGCAGAAATTAAGTCTCTTCTCTCCTTCTCACCAAAAAAAGAGCTCTCATGGGGAAATTCCAGAAGAAAAAGGAAAGAAAAATTGAATAGTTTTGAGGTGTTGGCCAAATAAGGTAATATCAAATGATATATAGAATAGTCATTTCTATTGGAAATCCTAAACTCTATAGGATTCTAGATTTCCTTCAGGAAGGATTTTGGGTCAATGCTTCAGTTTCAAAACAGAGCTGGTACAACTTGAAAATGTAAAAAGATGAAAATAGTTGTAGAAAATTCTTTGATTTTCTTTTCAAGTTAAATAAGAATTCTTTATTGTGATACTTAGGTGCCCTGTTTTTAGTATGTTTTAACACTTCTGACAGAATATGAAATGTCAGGGTTTTGTTAATTTAATATTTAGTCCAAAATGCTTCGAGAGGTAGCATAGTATTTGAAGGTAGATATATTTTGTAAAATTTCTGCTAGTTTGTTCCTGAACAGAATGGTTAATGGTAGGAGTAAGCATCTTGCAATGACAAATCTTAGTTGATTTTACATTGCAGAAAATATTGTTCAATGGTATCAGATTTACAAAATTTTAGATATAGCCTACAAGATAAGATATCTTTTATTTTTAATCAGAATTTAGATTTCAGTCATGATTCCCATTAAGAGAAAGTATTTTTCCGACTCTGTTACAAGAACTTGATCATCAAGCAGTTGCTTGTGTGTTTCTTGTCCTTTATAATTTTTGTTCTGCTTTATAGAATTATGCAAGAACAGATACTACTCACATTTCTGCAACTTTTTCGTAAGTAAGAATCACAGTAGCAATAACCTTGCATATTATCCGTCTGTGATCTGTTTTTATAACCACACAAATGATCCACAGAAGTTATCTTTTCCACAGAATTGCTTGGGAACTGAGCTATTTTGCCTCTGAAATTAACCCTGAAGGACTATATCGCTCTAGAGCAGTACCAGAAATAGTTATTTACTAATACAGAACGAGTGAGTCAAGGAATGAATCTTCCATCTGCACATAAATTATGGATGAATGAAACAATAAAAGCCTCAAGACAGGAGACTTTTCTTTCATATGGGAGAAACTTAGGGCCAAGTATACTAAAGTTTTATGTCAGAACAAAATTGGCACCAGTGGCCAATTTTCTTTTAAAACTGAACAAATTGTTGCCAACTTATTTAAGAGGTCTAGTGGTCAAAAACAGCTACAAAACTGTTCAGGAAACAGCTGTTCCAAGGCATGGCTATAATCATTAAACATATATTTACTATCAGAGAAATTTTAGAGGCAGAATTAGCACTTGTTTAAAGACTAGGACACAATTTTATTCTAAGTGAGTAATAAAATGGGATTTTACAAATACATTTAGAGTTTTCCTGTCACATGTAAACCTTAAAAAAATATGCTTCTATGCAGTGCATGTAAGGCTGAATCTGCGACAGGTATCGAAAGAAATACAAAAAGCCTGCAACAGGCTTGAAATTGATTGTAATTTGCATGATAATAATAATCATGATGACAATGAAGGTTCTGTTTGGCTAGAACAAGGTCTCTGTACACATACCTTGATATTACCATTTTGAATAAATGGAGAAAAAGCAAAATGCAGGAATGTGGCTGGCTCAACTGCTCTAGCTGCAGTTATTAAAGAGATTAAGCCCTAATCCTTAAGAGGAGGAAGAGAAGAGACATCTGGAGTGGAAGAATTTACTTTCTTCAATCACTGGGAACTACAGATTAATGTAAGTCTTATAGATCTGTCCATCATGCCACCCTAAACTTTTTGGCTGTGTCTGCCAAAGTAAGAATCTCCAGTGTTGAGGAAGTTTAACCTCACCCAATCTCTTTTGCTGTTTTATTTTTCTCTTCATGACACTTCTATACCAGCTGTGGTTCTTGTAATAGACAAATGATTTACCAAACAGAATTGTCTGTGATGTTATTAGATACAGGACAATACAAACAAGATGGTATCAGCTGGCAATAAACAAACAATCATTCTAACACAAATGACATGGATAATCTGACTGATGAAGACCATGGACTCTTGATGCATTGATTCTAAAAACAGGCATGCATTTTTAATAACCTGCTGTTTTTCAGCAGGTTATTAATAACCTGTTTTGAGGTTCAGCTATAGAAGACCCAGACTAAATAATCCCATCAGACGCTGGGTTCATAGTTTCCAGATTGCCCCTGTCCATCCAAATGAGTTTAGTGGAAGAATTGCATGACAAAACTTTATTGCATAGTTGTTTTCTCAGCTACCCTGATTCCTCTGGCCCATAGGTGATCTTCCTGTAGCCTTCCTGATTGTTCATTTTTAGGTGTTCTCCTGTAACTGCCTCTGATGCAGTTTTAGATTACTATCCATGGTCCTGTGTACTTAGCATCTCCCAGGGCTGGACTTGGTACCCTGGGCATGTGACTCTCTCTTTATGGTGCTTTGGTAATAGTAGAACTCTCTTCTGGTTGATTCTCTTCTGTATAATTAGGAAAGGTCTAATCCTTGAACAAACCAATTTAGCACTGTCTCAGGATCTGAATCAAATAAGGAATTGAAACACAGAGACATGAGTCTTTTAGGTGAAGTGCACAGAAAAGATTTTACATTGAACAGAGAGAGATGCTACCTTCTCTTCAGACAGCTCAGTGCTCAGTTACACATTGGCTTATACTGGTTTTGTCTTCATACCCAGCTTGGATGAGAACAACACATAGAAAATGCCCTAATGTACTAATTTATTTCAACACTACTATCCAATGAGAATTTGTGGCAGAAATGTCAAGTTTAGCTTCACATTCTTCAATGTTTTTATTCATAAGAAATTATATAGAAAACTGTTTCTATAATAATGTTATCACATATTTTTGAAATTATTAAATAAATTAATGTAAGTTGCAAATTATTATGTTTACATTTTATTTACATTTTATATTTTTAATATTATTTTTAGCTCCAAAGTGCCAGACAAAAAAAGATCTCATTAAATAGTTTAAGATTTCAGTAGATGCAGCACCTGACTTATGAAAATGGCAAAATGCCATTCAAGCTATCTGGTGATCAGTAAGCTGATGAAAAATTGCTTTAAAGATTAGTGATTTGCAGAATGAACAAGAACAGGCATAACACCAGATCCCACTGACAATCCACTTGTCACCCTTCTGCTATATCCGTGTCCCATTTACCGCTTTGGCAGTCAGCAACATCTCTAAGTCTATTATCCAATTTAGAATGTTAACATCAATAATGCAGTGACTGTCTAAACTTTCGTAGATTCCTATTATTTCATTAATTACTTACTTTGTACCTTTTATACCAGTAGTAAGGAAAATATTCCTCAAATTGAGAGGTAGCAAGTTATTTTTGTCTGCTTTGACTTTCATTAAAATTTCCTTGCATGAAGTAGGTAAAATATTTGTAACGTGTGTAGCCACTAACTAGCCTGAACCCCTCTACCATTTTTTTCATACTAGAGTAAAAAGTGTCTTGAATTTTGTTGCACATATGCAGTTTTGAAAAAGTTTCTATTTTTACTGCTTTGATCAGACCTTGAGTTGGTATAAGATACTATAGCTCACAGAAGCTCTGCAAGTTCACACTTGGTTAAAAATATGCTTTATTTCTTAAATATGGATGAGGTTTTGATTTTAATTCAAGGCTCATCATTTGTAAAGATAATAAATTCAGGAGATAATTTTTCTGAAGTATCTCAACATTCAAATGAGCACTAACAAATGAAAAAGGATAAGAAATGCAGATCTTAACTTTCTTCAGTTAGAAATTTATGATTGTTTTTCAAATCTTGCTATGTTTAGGTTGTTGTTTTCTATTTTCCTTTAGAATTCTGAAAAATAGAATTCCTTATTGAAAATTCTAGTTATGAATTTTGCATGTTAGCTGAATAAATTATCTTGCTTCCATAATGAAAAATGTTTTTATCTTGTTAAATATAAGGTATTTCAAGTCTAGAAAATGCACCAAGCTCTTAACTAATCATTCAGCAAAAGGCAGCCAATAAAATGTTTGTGTCGCATTAATATTTATCCTTATTAGAGAGAAATCCACATTAGAATCCATTTCTAATATAGTAAGTGCTGAAAAAATTTTTTTCTTTAACTCAGTGCTTGTCTACAAGCATCCAAAATGAAGTCTGCATGAAAAGAAAAGAGCTGTGCAAGGGTTTAAGGACATTTTTTGTTAGCTATATTTAAATATTCAAATAACAATGTTAAAATTTAGCTATAACTGTCTCATTCTGATTAAACTACATGCTGTATTTTTACATTGTGGTCAGATTTCTATATAAGATTTTTGCATTCTTTAATCACATATAATAGTTCTTTCAGGCAAGTTGCTGCTGGCAAGTGGAAAAGATGGAATGGGAAGAAGAAGAGAAACAATGGTGAAAGTTATCACCTAATGAATTCTGCAAATTCCTGTTTTTCTCAGCTCTGAACTCCTAATTTTCATAAGAATTTTACTGATGAGATACAATATATTTTGTTAATCTTTCCCTTGCACTTATTAATATAAAGATGCACTGATTTTGAGGTCATGTACGTATATGCATTCCAGAATTTTATCTTGTTACAGTTTCTCCAATGAGCTTTCACTGAAAAGAGTTTCAACATTTTCACTAATAGGATGTGTAAATTCTTCACACCACAATTATATTATGTATTATCAATCTGCCTTAAACTCTGACCTTCAGCTGGCATAATGAATCCATTCTTTTGCTGCTGTTTCTTGGTCTTGCTTTGCAAATGGCACTGTATGATTTGTTTTGTCTTTCCAGGAGAGTTGGAGAACTGGGTATAGTGAGTTTTTTCACACCTGGAGAGGTAAGGATTGGATGGTGACATTCTGCCTACTGAGGCAATGACAAGGGCCCTGTTTCCATTCTTCAAGATAAAGAAAGTGGTGCTATCAGAGAAAAAGAAGTGCAATAAAAATGCTCACCCTCTGGGGGGGGAAAGTCTTAGAAAGTCAATTGTTACCATTGGTCCTGAAGCTTATTTTCAATGTATACTCATATATGCCCTATGCTGGATTGAGAAATGGCTCTATCATTCCTAAGGTTATCAAACTATATCTTTCTTTCCTTTGATTTGTATTAGAAATGGTTTCAGACAGGGCAGTCTTGGTATCTGAATAATTTATTAAAAACAAAGAAGAAGAAAACAGAAACACAAGAATTGGAGTCCTGCCTGTTTTGACTAATAAAGCGTATAAAACCTCTTCAATACAGAGTGTCGAGTAACATTGAGCTGATTTTTCTGTGAATTTTCCACTCTAATAATATGATTTTCCTCCCAAGCAAAACAGGGAATCATAGAATAAGCTAGTCTGAAAGGGAGCTTTGGATGATGCCTAATTCCTAATGCTCCTCCAAGTAGAATTAGCTTCAGAGATTGGTCAGGTTGCTTAGGACATAGTCTTATCTGTTTTAAAGGATCTGTGAAGATAGACATTGTACAACCTTTTGGAGAGGTATGAACTTGACCACTCACATTGTGGAAATGTTATTTTTCCTCCATCTAGTTGAAATTTTACATGTTCTGACCTGTTACTGATGCCTCTCCTCCTCTCTCTGCGCATGCCCGAGAAGCATTTGACTGCCTTCCTTATAACACCCCTTAAGAAGCAGAAGGCTGCAATGAGATTCCCCTTCAACATTTGCTCCAGGATGAACGGGAAGAAGTGCTTCTTCTGTGTCTCCTCAGGTACAATGCAGTCCAGCTCTCTAACCATTCCACCAGCCATCTGCTGAGCTCTTGTTCGTGACGGTGGGGAATCTACAGCACTATGCCAAATGTGGTCTCTCCAGTGGATTAGAGTGGAGTAATTACTTTCCTTAAGCTGCTATCTGCTTTGCCTAATGCAGCTGAGGATGTTATTGTAAGGCAGTGCTACAAGCTCACAGTGACCCAATAGGATAACTGGGTTCCTTTTTAAAAAAATAAAACCCCAGCTACTTGGTCCTCAGCTGTACACAGGTAATCCATCCCAGATACCGAACTTTGACACACAATTTGAGGTAGCTACTTGAGAGTAAATTCTATAACTCTTCATTTCATCATGTGTATACTGCACCTGTCCAAGCTGTGGACAGCCAGTTTTCCCAGGAGAATGACATGAAAGACATTATTGCTGAAGTCAGGGGAGACTACATCCAGAGTCTTTCCTTCATTCACAGGAAACAAGTGCACAGGTATCCCAGTGTGGTAGCCCTGGAAGGTCTCCTATGCCTCACTGCTCCTTCCCCTGTTCCTATGCCTAGCTCCTGGCCCTCAGGCCCTGTTCCCTGATTGGCCTCACCTGGGTACGGTCTGGAGACTGCTGGGAAGCCCCGGGGGGAGGGACCTGGGGGACCTGGGAAGGAGCACGGGGTCGGGGACAGGAGAACACCTATGCCGCGCAGCTGAAGTAAACATCTATGGACATTGTGCAAAAGTCTCTTCTGCTTCTTTACTCTGGACTTACTAGCAGCATCTTTTGAACTACAACATCCCAGCAGTGATTATGGTGGCTTAGAGTTGCCATTGCCCTCCCAAGGTGTCTGGAAGGCTTGAAGTGGAATGCAGCTGGGACAGAAAGAGGGCTGTGCTCCAGTCATAAAAATCCTCTGCTGGTCAGTACTATTAGTTATCATATTGATGCCTTGTGAAGGCTGACCTAGAACAGACACTAGACAGAGTTAAAGAATAAAGTAGGGATTTATTAAAAGGCCTCAATGGATACATTTTGCGCAGCACAAGAACCCAGCCAGGGCTACACCCGAGACGAATGCAAAGTGGCGACAAAACAGACAATGGTCATGATAGCTCTCACTTTATGAGTTCTGGTCTATCTGCATATTGGAGCCAATTGTCTCATTAGAGCTTTAAGTTATGAAGTCCCATACTTCTTGTTTTTATCTCTACATTCCACCATTGTTTATGCTCTTGGGCCTGAAATTTGGATCAGTTGTCCTTTGTCCCAATCTAGTAAAAGGAATTGTTTTGTCTAGCTACTCTGTGAAGAGATCTTACTATCCCCTAATATGAAGTTCAGAATTACACACTAAAGCAGAACAGAATCTGAAATATATAAAAACTAAAATCTGAGGCATCAGTATTCATGTTACAGTTTCCCCTTCAATGAATGAGAAAGATCCAGCCATGTACTTTTAATAGAAATGAAGTGACACCTTCAAGGTTTTTGTATATTAGGTGGTCTTATCTTCTGAGGGCAACTCAGAACCACTCTTACTGTGAAAAGATGTTTAGCAAATGACAGAACACTATTTCAGCTGGTATAAAATATTATCCATAGCTTGTTCCAAAAAATGGTACCTCACCATTGGCAGGATCTTCCCCTTCTCTTTGATACTTGTGTCTCTCTCATGTACATCCCAGTATTTTTTTTCTTCTCTTCATGTAACATTTCTAGATCCATTGAGAAAACTAGATCCATTTCTAGATCCATTGCCTTATGTCTCCTTGCCCTATTTGCTGAAGTCTCTATAGAAGCTGTCTTCAGTATTTCTGAAACGTAATTTGTAGAATTTCAATAACATGTAATGACAATTAAATGACAGCAACTGAATACTAGAATTTTTAACCAAATGGACTGAATTAGAGGATGGCTTTATTATAATTTTTGAAAGGTCTGGAACAAACCACTGAGACCTTCAACTTTAGAAGATGATGCAACTCAGTATAATTTCATGGTTTTTAAATTGGGTATTTTCTTTAGAATAACAATTTTGTGACATTGAGTGTGTTTGCTTTTTCTGCCTAAGTATGTGCCCTCATTTGCATAAACTTAAAAAAATATATGTAACCTGCTTCACTGCGAATTGACATGCAATGCTTTACAATTGCTACCCAAGATATAAACAACCATCACACATCTGGGAACCAGGATTCAGGAAAAAGGTGGCCTCATAGCTTTATGGAATACTATAATTCCATACATCTATATCTATAATCTTTATAGATAACATTCCTCTAAGTCAGGGGGAACTGAAAAAATGAAAAATTGCATATTCCCAGAATAATTATTTCAATTTCTAGTGGTATAGGAAGTTAAAACTAATCCTGAGATTTGAGCTTTGAATCTCCATATGCAACACAAACGTAGAAATAATAGCTGAACTTAAGAATTAGTAAAAATATTTAAGCATATAAATTGTGAAAGTTTATAGGTGCAAAGGTAATTAATTATGCTCAGAATACTTCTGCTGCAACAGGAAAAACTTGCAGTAAAAGTAAAGCATTGTAGATTTGTTATAAAATACTAAGACAGCCATCTAGATTTGTCTAAATTCTGTGAAAAATACCTTATTTTGTAGGCTGAATTTAGGTAGGTTTTAGAGTCACATCTAGGACTGCTTCTGCTGGATTTATATGCTACAAGACTGTTTCCCATAACAACCCTTGAGTCTCTGCTTAACCCTGGAAACACCTACAATACTGTACTGCCTAAATTTTTATTTCTGACCTTGTACATAATTGACTTGCTTTTTGGCTTCAGTGTGGAGGTTTGACTCTAGCCTTCATTCCCAAAGGAATTCAGAAACTAGAAATGTTGTAGCAATTCTTTATGCTGGTTCCAGTACAGTAAATATTATCACATTCCATCTACTGGGCTGAGCCCTGCAGAAACAATTATGACTCTATATGATTTTATTTCTGAGGCATGTCACAACATGTAAATGTGTTCCTTAAATCTTAAAAGAAGCATACATGTCTTAGTTTTCTTGAAATATTCTATTTTGATCAAGTACTTGCTTTTTCAGCTAATGTGATACTTTTAACTCAGAGATATTCTTGGTTCTACAATATATATTATATTGAACCATCTGTTGCTTCTAAAGGTTTGTGTGGTCCCTAGAGAGAAATAATAGTGTTTTCTTCCCCCTCAATCAATTAGTCAGCATGGTTATATCAGAGCTGTGGTTCATCAAGCAACAAGCCCAGTGTGCCTTTTCCTCTCAGAATTTGGAGGTGTTATAGTTTATGAGCATTTGGAAAATATTGGGGAATAGAAAGGCTTTGGAATATGATGGTGAAATTGAAGGGGTAAAGGTTGTTCTGAAAGTACACAATGGTGCATAACAAGACATAAATGATGACATGGTAGAAACTGGGATTTTAAAATCATCCAGCACTATAGCTATAACTGCTGGGGAGAAAAAGAAAAGATGGAAGAGATTAATTTACAGGGATGCTGGGCCATCTAGCAGGAGAAAGAGTATTATAGTGGAGTGTGGAGTCACTGAGTAGACCTGAGGGAATCCTAGTAATGGGGAAAAGGATTATCTGGGCTTTCACTGCGTAACAGAAGGGAGAAGGACAGGAAGACGCTGTAATTTTGGGAATATATTATCTGATGGCATTCAAGCTGTCATTAACCTGGCCCGGCCCAGCTGAGCCCCCATCAGCTGCTGGGCAGGGGAAGGGAGGCCATTGGCCCTGGTGCACTGCAGCTGAGCCCTGGCCCGGCTGCTGAGACCCCAGCTGCTCCCCTCCCGCACCGCAGCCACCGCTGAAACCCCCATCATCAAACAGCTCTGGCCACAAGCTGCCAGCCCGGTGGGCAGGACCTGGCTGCCTGCAGGCCCCGGGCGAGATATTGACTCTTTGAGTGCACAGACAAGACTTGCAGGCCCTCAATCCTCCCTCGAGTGAGAGAAAAGAACATAGTGAGAACACGTCGAGGAACAACATGAAGACATCAAGGTCAGTAAAGAAAAAGTCAAGTCCCAGATAGGAGGGATGAGGTGATCCCTTAATTTTGGATCTGAAATCCTCTTGTAAAAATTATGGAGAAGAATGAAATTGATACATCAGACTCTTTTCCCCTGTAACTCGTTGAAAGTAGGGGGAGATTTACTGTTCGAATTTAAGATATGTGCAAAATTGTAGATATGAGCCTTCATGCTAAAGCAAGCAGATGTTGAAGTAGCTGTGATCCCATGAAAAGTTTGAAGAGAGTGAGGGAAGAGAGTGTGAGAGAGAGAGAGAGAGGGGGGGGAGAGAGAGAGAGGGAGGAGAGGGAGGAGAGAGAAGAGTGATGAAGACCCTTTGCCCCCAGGGAGAGAAGAACAAGATCTCTGTTCCCAGAGATGAAGATCATCTCAGAGATAGATAAAGAGAACTTTTGCTCTTAAACAGCTCATCTTTGAAATAGTACCCCATAGGTTGACATGGCCTGTAAATGCAGCTGTGGAAGAGCTGTGAAAGATGGGAGGGACTTTACAATTGCAGATACCCAGGCAGCTGCTATTCATGGAAATTAAAAGCCACAAGAGAGCTGTTTTCTTGTGCAGAAGTCTCCATAAATTGACAAGAAGGACTCCTCTCCCTTAGTGAACTGAAGAAAGACTATTCTAGAAGTGATAAACTGTCTGAATTGTTTCTGTATGTTGTTAGTAGGAAAGAAAGGGTTGTAGGAGGGAGAAGAAATGTTCTAAAGGTTTTATTCTGATTCTTATTATTCTTTCTCTTAGTTACTGTTAATAAAGTTTTCTTTATACCCTTTTAAAGTTTTGAGCCTGCTTTGTCCTCCTCCTAATCCTATCTCACAGCAGGAAAGGAGTAAATAATTCCAGAGGGTGCATGGGCATTTGGCCAGCACTAGACCCACCCCAACTACTGAGTCCATTGTTACATGTTCCTTTTTGTGTTCAAGATTGTGCGTATATTCTATTTCTATTTCTTTGAAAAGTGAAGGCAACAGCATGCAGAAGCTACATGTGAAAAAGATTTTAAGCATTTTCCCTCACAGTTTCTTCTCCAGATGTCTGATTGACCAGGCACAGTGCAGCCACATAAATTTACAAGGTTTTGAGGTTTAGATTGAACTACTTCCCTGCATAAATATTATTTATTAAAGTAGGGTTTGATATAAATATAAACTTAATAAATAAAAAGTCAAGATATCCTAAGCAAAATGTAATCAGCAGAGGGTTAAAAGAAATCAAATATTTCTTGATAAAGAAATAAATCATAAAATTATAGAATATGCTGAGTTGGAATGGCCCCATCAGGATGATTGAAGTCCAACTCCTGGCCCTGCACAGGAGAACCCCAAGAGTCACACCACGTGCTGACAGTGTTGTCCAAACCCTTCTTGGAACTCTGTCAGGCTTGGTGCTGTGACCACTGCCCTGGGAAGCCTGTTCCAGTGCCCAAATACCCTAGGGGTGGAAAACTTCCTCCTGATATCCAGCCTAAAATTCTTCTGGCACACCTTTACGCCATTCTCTCAGGTCCTGT
Source organism: Calcarius lapponicus (assembly GCA_039654755.1). Classification (NCBI taxonomy): domain Eukaryota; kingdom Metazoa; phylum Chordata; class Aves; order Passeriformes; family Fringillidae; genus Calcarius; species Calcarius lapponicus. Next base: position 66,010,246 of record CM077481.1, on the reverse strand, counting down.
AACTGGTCACCAGAGAGCAGAGATCAGCACATGCCCCTCCTCTTTCCCTCACAAGAAGTTGCAATGAAGGTCTCCCCTGAGTCTCCTCCAAGCTGCACAAACCAAGTGCTCTCAGCCTGTCCTTGAACAGCTTCCCCTCCAGACCCATCAACATCCCTGCGGCCTCCTTTGGACACTCTTTGATAGTTTATTATCTTCTTATATGGTGGCACCCAAAACTGCCCCCAGCACTCAGGGTAAGGCCACCCCAGCCCAGAGCAGAGTGGGACAATCCCCTCCCTTGCCCAGCTGGTGATGCTGTGCCTGATGCCCCCAGGACAGGGTTGGCATATCTTTCCACATATCTTTCTACAGCTCTGTTTTTCAGCAGCTCATTCCCCAGTTTATGTACACCACAGAGCAGCATGTTATGTTACCTATAAAAGCTGTAACCTTGGTAATGAAACTGGCTTAGTGGCAGAAATGTTTCGAAGTAGGCAAGCATGCTCACATAAAGGTAATAATTAGAACACAGTACATGAATTAGCACAGTGGCTTTCCAAAAATATAAACTTTATGTGATTAGTACTAGCAAAATTTAACCAGTATGTAATTACAATTGCTATAGTTTTAAATACAGGGCCAACTCTCAAACTTGAAGCAACTTCTAGATTTATTATTTTTACACAATATGCATAAGAATTTCATAGAATATTTTATTATTAAACTGCTCTCATTTTACAATTTCCTGCAAGTGACCTCTGAGTTTTACAGTCTTAGCTTTTATTTTTATAAAGGCTTGTCATTTAAAAGTATAATTTGCTACTACTTTTCCCTAATTTTTTATACAAAATTATTATATTTCTTTCTCTTTTAAACTTTTCAAAGTCAGATACGTTTGCTAGCTGTAGTCAGAGTCCATCACCTGTTCACATGCTTTTAAAATAATGCAATTATCAATAACCACTTAATTTTTTCTGGTCCTGAATTTTTTCTGGACACTACTATGAAGAGCTTATTCAGTTTCCAAAGGAATTGAATCTTTTGTGTGCACATAATTTATGTAAAACATGAGAGGGAATTTATAATAGTGATGAAGGTATACACATCTGGATGTCCCTCTAAATTAGTCCTGTGTTTCCTAGATATCCTTCTGTAAATTTCTAAAACTTGGAGATTATATATCAAAATATATATCAAAAATTTTTAAAGCCACTCTTTTTTCACTGTAATATGATGAATATGAATGCATCTTCTACTCCAGGGAAGGCATTCACACTCTCTCTCATTCCTCACAGCTCAAAAATATTTATGCCCAACATATCTCAGATAATTTCTACATATTCTTCAGATCTGAATGAGCATCAAATTCTGATTAAAATTCCTATTTCCCTTAAAAATCTGGAAGCTTTCCATTATATTGAATAATGTCAGGTGCTGCTAAGAGAGCATCTTGTGTTACACCAAGTCCCTATCCAAAACAAGGCAAAAGAGGCAAATTATATAAAGCATCCAAGATAAACCACAGTAGAGCAAGCTTAGAAACCTGCAAGAGGCAGAGGAGGTGAAGCTGTTTATATAGAATGCCCTCTTAGCATACTGAAAATTGAAAGGAAATTAAGAGAAGCAGAATTAGAATGAGGTAGGAAACAGCCCTGTTTGGAAGGTAGGTAAGCTGCAAATGTAAAAACCTTTTTTGCTTTTCTTGACACTTAAACTTTTGTATTAATAATAAAAATCTTAAAAAAAAAGAAAGAAAAAGAAAGAAAGAAAGGAAGAAGAAGAAAGAAAGAAAGAAGAAAGAAAGAAAGGAAAGAAAGAAAGAAAGAAGAAGAAAGAAAAGAAAGAAGAAGAAAGAAAGAAAGGAAAGAAAGAAAAGAAAGAAAGAAAGAAAAGAAAGAAAGAAAGGAAAAGAAAGAAAGAAAGAAAGAAGAAAGAAAGGAAAAGAAAGAAAGAAAGAAAGAAAGAAAGAAAGAAGAAAGAAAAGAAAGAAAGGAAAGAAAAGAAAGAAGAAAGAAAGAAAGAAAGAAAGAAAGAAAGAAAGAAAGAAAGAAAAGAAAGAAAGAAAGAAAGAAAGAAGAAAGAAAGAAAGAAAGAAAGAAAGAAAGAAGAAGAAAGAAAGAAAGAAAGAAAGAAAGAAGAGAAAGAAAGAAAGAAAAGAAAAGAAAGAAAGAAAGAAAGAAAGAGAAAGAGGAAGTGGCGGAAGTGGCGGAAGGAAGGAAGGGCAAAAAAAGACAACCTTGATTGTTGTTACCAGACAGGTAAAATCTTCTGATTTGGAAATTTTATTTCCAGGAAAATTCAATGACTTGTCTTTGTGAAAGGACAAGAAATGCAAGTGCGTTTTCTTCATAGATCTTGGTCTAAACATCATTATGATTTTTGCAAACAAAAATGAAACTGAATTAGCTGGCCTACAATTTCACTATTGTAGTCATAGCTCTGAACCATATAGGCATGAACAGAATGTGCTTTTACTTTTAGAAAATACTCAGATTTAGCTGCTTGGGAGACAGTGCAAACAGCGCTGTGTTTGTTGTGTCATTATTTTAAGATCTACATTTTAAGAACCAAATGTATATCAAAACACTGCAAGGAAGAAATTGGAGTCCAGCAACGCCTGCTCTTCTTGTCCTCCACATATAACATAGCTGAACAACTTAACTGTGGATAGGCTTATAATCTGATTTGCACTGTAACTGAACAAAGAAGATTGATCACTGGAGAACAAAAAAAATTATTCCAGGTAAAATACCGAATTTAAGATTAAACTGTGCATAATCACATACTGATGCTTTTTTCTGTGCTTATATTCTCCAGTGGACATAATCAACTAACAAATTTACAATAATATGGACCTAGGTTTGGAGTCCTAGAGGGTCACAAGCATTGAAGGGCTTTGTTTCATAAAAATCACACTCAGCTATTTGTGATGGCCAGAGTGTGGAGACAGAAAATATAGAAGTGTAGAGGCTTTTACTTGGTGCTAACAATGTTGTATAATCAGAGAAACGGATAGAGATGACATCCCTATTTGAATCTAATGGAATAAACATGGCACTGTAGGACCCTTAAATATGTCCCATTCTTCTCAGGAAAATTTTTTGCATTAATTTCATTCACTCAGATACTAAATTATCTTGCTGAAGTGGTTGCAATGTTAGAAGATACACTTAATGGGTTTGTTCTTCAGAAATGTAGTTACCTGTGTCAATGCTCTAAAGAAGAGGTCACAAAAAAGAAGATGCAAATTATGAAGTAGTAAGGAGTCGTCTTAATTAGTCATCTCATTATGCACAAATGAATCTTGTACTCAGGTACAGACTTGAAAGTATACTGAATGTTATTAATCTGCTTTATGTAAAAGAAAGTGTTTAAGACTGAAAGGCTCAAAGCCAAAGGAGTCCTGTAATAAAATTTGTACCTTCAAAACTTTCAAGAAGAGAAAAAGACTCTAGCATCACCATTTTTGGGATAAAATAATGAACAATTTCACCATTCAACAGCTCTTTGTCTCCACTTCATAAGCTCTAAAGTTTGCAATAAAAATGTTTTATAACTGTTATTAGAGAAATTAGGGTCTTAAATTGCATGCATAAGTAGAAATCTCAACTTTTCCTGTTAGAGATGGACATGGATTGGTTTTCTCTGGATTTGAAAATGATTCCCAAGCTCTGCAGTTGGGAATATTTAACTTTTTTTGTCTAATATATTTGCTTTTTTCAGTTTTTGTAAGAGTATTTGTGTGCTTTCTAGAACTTTGGCTTTTAGGAACTTTTGAAAATATTTGATCTTACACATGATGTTTACAGCCTGAAAAGGAAATACAGACTTTACTCTTTGAATTCAAAGATTTTAAAATAAATGGTCTAGCTTGAATTGTTTTAAAACCCAGTTGTGTTTATTTTTGTCCTTGAATGAAGGTGGAAGGCAGGGAAAGGGGAAAAATTCTTATTATTATGTTCAAGAATGTGCCTCCTTTTCTTATTATTTTGGTCTTGGGTTTTTATTTTCACATGAATTTTTGTCAATGCAAATTTCTGAATGGTGATGAAAATTGGCAATTTTTCTTTCAGAAAATTCTTTCAGAAAATTATGATTTGTTGGTAGCAACAGGTTTTTCAGAAAACTATTATTTGTTGGGTAACAACAGGTTTTGTAACAATCAGTTGCCTTTTGATGATAAGATTGTATTCAGAAAAAGTGAAAGTCTTCAATAATGTTTCTCTGGAACAGGAAAATTCATATTTTGAAAATACTTTTGAATTCATCTCAATATTCAAAAGTGCAGAGTTTTAATAAAATGGCCATATATGATTCTTATTCTTTTCAAAAGACAGAAATAAAAGTGACTGGAAATTAATTATTTTCAGCATTCTCTTTTAAATTTCTAGGGCTCAATGTTTTGTTTGCTCCAAAACAGATGATGCTCAGACAACTTAAAAACAAAGACTTCATAAAAATGGGAAACTTGGTTCCTACACAACTTCGGGATGTGCTAGTCACTTCTTTTGAGGGAGTAGATCATGTTGAAGCAACAAGAGATGAAAAAGATGAATTCATTTACATAGTGTGTTCTGACCACTTAATGAAGAACAGACTAAAACTTCTTTTGAAATCTCTGCTATGATTCACACCATCTGCAAGGCTTTTTTCATTGTTCTCCACAATGCAAATTCTCTTTGTTATTCAAAACCTGTATTTCGCCTCTTGTCTTTAGGGCTGTTTATAATTTCACCATTTGGTCAGGTGGTGAAAGATTCTTAGTAAAGAGGGACATTTGTCCTGTAAAGCACAGCTAACAAAGGAAAACTGTTTTATTTTTTCTAAATTAAAATGTTGGAGTTATTTATACCAGATTTTCAAGAAATCAAGTATCCTTATTAAAAAGAAAACAGCTAGTGTTTTTGTCAGGAAGAGTAAATGATTATATAGAATTCAGATGAATTGCTCTTAGATATGAATTCTCATGCTAGTTATGTAAGCTCATTTGATCACCTAAGTTCATCTCAGGAATGAAAGGGATACAAGGTTGCATACATTAAATACAGATTACTACAGAAAAGCCTTAGATTGAAATGAATTATTGAAATCACAGGGAAAAAAAGTAATTAATTTTAGCAAAAGGTATTGAATTTTTTTCATGTCAAGCCACACATCAATGAATTGCTCTCTCATAGTCATCATGCAAAGAATAGAAAAGACTAATAAATACTTTGGTTTCTCTAATTTGTTTTTTCCTACTGAAGCATCAAGTACATAATACTTCTGTTTTCACATCCATTACAATTGGTATGCAAAACGCCCTGAGACAAAGGAGAAAGTGAAAATTTTATCCGCAGTGGAAATGTATTTATCCATGTTTATAGATTCAGGATAACTGCAAGACAGAAAAAGCTGTGCAAATTGCATCAAACTAATTTTTTTTTGTGATTGCACTAGGGGCCATGACCCAGGCATCCAGGATTGTTGTTTTCAATTGCATAAATTCTGAAAACACAACTAATTAGAAAGAATAGGAAAAACAAGAATGTGCATTCCAGAATGCTCCTTACTATTTCAAAAAATTCAGTTGGAAGGCACTGTTTTCTATCAAATTTTCCCTCTTTCATAACACTTCATTTGCCAGTCAAGGATTCTTTACATTTTGTAAAGACTTTTTAACAGATAAATAAAATTTTAAATCAATAAATGAATTTAGACATTACCTCAGGCTAACATTAATAGGATACTAATACTGCCAACAAAATATGGCTGAGTGGAAATAAATTTACCTCACAGCATTTAAATACAAAATATGTTGAATTTACTATAAAATCAGGGAATGCATTTCTGCAAACAAAAATAAGAAGTTAAAAAAAGTAGAGAAATTTTCTGAAAAGTAAAATGTTGTCGAATTTTTTGAGCAGTTATGTGGCTAAAATTTAGGTCCAGTTTGCTCTGTGTTATATGGTATAGTCCCACTATTTTCACTAGCTTATCACACCCAGTGTAAATTGATTTATGGTCCCAGTTCACTGGAAGCCTGAGCTTTCTTTGTTGTAGTCAGAGAGAGTTATCATTGACATCAGCCTCCAGGAACAAAGAATTGAGCCCCTTTGCATTCTCTGCTGTGACTTATTTGTACAAATATGCGTATACATGAAGGCATTGTGAAGTAGTAGCATAATACAATTGGCCTTTGGGGCCTTTGGGGCAAAAACATTGACATTTTAGCTACACACTGCTTTCATTAGTAGTTGAAAAAATGCCACCAAAACACTTTTGTCATCATAGTTTTGCAAACCTTTCTCCAGAACCCTTTCTTTTTTCCACTTAAAATACCTAACTTATGCCTTTTCAGTATCCAAATATTTCTTTTTACACCCAAGTTTTAATTTCTCTATTCCTTTACCAAACATAACTTATATTCTCTTAATATATCCTTTTAAATTAATTGAACATCATAACAGGCCCTGAGATGTGTTTCCTCTTTAAAAGGTTTTTCCGTTGGTGTGGGCAAGCATTTACAAAAATAAAACATATATTTTAATTCTTTAGACGAAAGGTACTGGTTCCAGGGGAATGTAGGAAGTGAGGAGTCAAAGTTCACATCCGGCCATGCCACATCCCGTAATCTCGATGTAATGATCACTAATGTTCAGTTTCTTGCTAGGAAGAACCTAGAAGAAAAAAAACACTTTTCATTTTAGCTTTCACAGGCAACTGTTTTATAATGATCAAAAATCCTAAAATCAAACCTGCACAGCTTTGTTAAACGGAGTTGGACTTACATAAATCAGCTCTGAATTTCACTTGCATAGAACAGATCTAGATTCAGGTATACTTACAAGAATTTAACTGCTATGAGAAATCTATTTAACTTTGCTTTGTTCTGCCTCTGAAGTTGTAGTATTTATCCTTCCTAAGGCAGAGAAGTCTTTCTATGAATTTTTACAGAGAATGCAGATAAAATGTCAAAACACAAGACAATCTCTGGTCCTGGAAATTTATTTTATACATCTTAATTTCTCATTTTTTTCCCATTTCACTTCTATGCAGTCCAGTGATCAGGAGTATTATCTTTCTTCATACATATTCTCAAGAGTGCAAACTCTGTGTGTTATACACATGACTTGCACATTTTTCTAAGCTATTTACTGTCTTTGTGGCTTTTTTTTTTTCCCACTAGGGAAATTGGCTGATGGCTGGCTAATAGGCAAGATAATTCTGCTTATGTTCAGCTGGAACTTCTGTATAGTAGGTGCTCTATCATATTTTAATCATCCAGCTGTGTTCCACTGGCTGCCTGACGGCCCTGATTGAGTCCAAAACTCACAGGATGCTTTGTGTAAGGACTTGAAAGCTTCTTTGTGGAAATTTCATTGCCTGAAGTGCCCCAGCCCATGGAGGCAGGGATTTGAGAGTTTCCTAAATTTTGTTTCAATGCAGAGATGAAGCATAATCTCATCTACTCTGAGTGCGTGTCAATGGCTATGCAAGAGTTCTACTTAATAGATAATTATAAAAAAAGGCACTTTGGAGCATTGTCTGTCAAGACACTTTTTTTCTGTTATAGCAATTTTGTTGTAGTAATTATGGTGAAAAAATGAAAAAAAAAATCAAATATTAAAAAAATTTACTGTCTTCTATGTGCCAGATATTTAACCACATGTAGCTGTGTTTTCAGCCATCCAAGTCTACAACTACTTCCAAAGTAATTATCTTGGAAACTTCTGCTCAGATCTGGGGCTGGAAGAGAAGATTTTGAATGGTAGAAAAGGTATTTACAATTTAGGCTGAATACATCAATGACTACTTAGGTTTGACCTGGTAAGGGAATGGAACTGCATTAAATGCGTCACCTGTAAGACATCTTGCCATCCTCTCATCCACTGATACGAGTGAAATTATTTTTTTTAATCTAAGCTCTCACTTTCCTTTTACTCTAAGAAAATAGCTTGGATAAGTAGAAGTATTTTAATGTCTGTATTTTGTAGTAATATGAAGTTTATACTCAGGCAGAACACATCTGTTCAAAGGAAGTGGGAATAATTCACATTTCATCAAATACACACAAAATAGGTGTCTCACTACCTATCATTGTAAAACACATAATTGTCTAGAACCAAATAAAATATATGGGAACTGGTAGAATTTTCATTGCAATGAAACAAATACTTATTTTTGCCAACAACAGTGAGTATGAAATAGGGGAGGGAAGGACTTGGAGTGATTTATTACAAAATTTTGGTCAGCTTTTGGTTTTATTATTTAGTTGTACATATTATGTGAAATTTCTTCTGATTCTTCATAAATACATTGAAATATGCTTGGTTCCAATCAAGAGAAGAGCTTTATTTTTCCACAAAAAAAAAAAAAATCTCCTTTATTTTTAGAGTATTTTTTTAAAAATGCAGTGAAGGTGTCATTTGCCATTCTGAAATTAACTAGAGTAACCAAAGCTATTTCAGTAAAACAGTCTTCCTACAGACATATAACCTTGTATATGAGATTATTTTAAAAGAAGTGGGGAATATGATAAAACCTTAATACTTTTAAATTTGACAATGCAACAAAGTAAGAAAAGTTTATGAAAATGACTTAGTGTGTGTTGTTTTATGAGACTGACTTACATTCCCAATAAATGCTAGAACTATAGTATCTCCTTTGCTTTCATTTTTCCCCCTTGTTCATCTCCACCTGTATTTGATCAGGTAGAAAAAGATAAAAGCATGTTACCTCAATTTTCACAATGAAAATATATAATTAAAGAAAAGTTTTAGTTCCTCTCAGTTTTCTTTCTGGAGGCTCTAGGCAGCTGCTAATTCATTATGTTTGCAATTTTAAAACAAGACCCCAGGTTAGTGTTTGCTAGTTTATTTACAAGAGTCTCCAGTATTTGATTAGACTCCTATGTTTAATAAGGATGCTAGGTAGAAAGAGTTGAGTCATTTATCTCTGTAGTGTTAGTAACTTTCTGTTCTCTGCAGAATCATTTAGATAATATGTGTAAACACAAAAATGGGGTTATATATTCTAGGAAGAGTAGTCCTAAGACATATTAGGCAGTCACACTCCTGACTGTCACCTCCTTCCATTAATGGAATATTTTCAGTGGACTTTTTTTTCATGTATGTTGTAGATCTCTAGAGTTGAGCAATTGATTTATAAATGCAATAAAAATAACATTTGAAATTACAATAAAGCTATACATTTGTGAGAAAATTAGTAAATAAATCCAAGTGTTTTCTCCTTTTATTTTCAAGTTCTGAAGCCTTTGACTTAGTTAGTTGTATATTTACTGTTTCCAAGAAGACAAAGAGAAGTAAATTAGTTCTGCCTGGCTCATGTCAAGTCCAGCACAAGACAACAGTTCAAGCAGCAGATTCTGTTTAGAGTTTGGAGCTCATAGATAAAACTGATACCCTCTTGAAAACTGAAGCTGCAGAGGTCAGAAAACTTGACCTTCTATGTGTAGGTGTTATCTCTAGTAGAGGAGTACACTATTAGGGTTGTGCAAGAGTGTAGGAATGGGCAGGAAATTTAATGATTAAGTTCCTGAGGCAGATATACAGTTGTAAAGGCAAAGCATGATGGTTCCATAGAGCAAGGGGAAAAAAAATCCCACCAAAATGGCTAAAACATTTTGTTCTTACTCACCCTTTCTATCATGATGTATTTTCCTTTAAAACATAATACTTCATCAGCCTTGTATAAATTTTTCTTACTGTAAGTGCTTTAAGAAACAGATGGTACTGGCCATGATATTTAATGTTAATTTGGTAATTGTCTCTATTATGAGACCCTTGACCTCAGCTTAAGCTTGCCAAGCTTTAAGCATTTTGGGCAGAAATTTCCTGCTCGTTGCATATCTTTGTTTAAAGTGCAAAAGAGAACAGCCAAACTCCATTTCAGACATTAGTTTACTAAAAACTTTGGCATTTGCGAGAATTCAATCTATTGACTATAGAAGAACTGTCCTTTGAGATTATAAAACTATTGTCCAGATTTAACAAAAGCTTAATTTTCTGAATCTGCAGCTCAGACACACCATAAAAACTTATCAGAGACTGACTAGTAGGTTGTTTTATAATGCTGATAGTAGTGAGCATGCTGAATTTTCACACAACTGTCATGGGCTGAGTGAAGTAAGCATTTTCTGCTCAGGAGATGAGCAAGGCCTTTTCTATAATTTCCCTTGTAGATAGTCAGAAGATGCTGTGCAGTATAGTACTGAGAGCGGGGAAGCTTAAATTGGAATTTGATCAGGGTTGCTTTTTCTGGTGACTCCTGTGCAGGGGGCCGGCTGCCCTGCTGAACAGTGAGGTCCTTGCTGGGTGGAGCAGGAGAAGATGGAATTTGTGTGACTAAGGCAAGGCATTATCAAAATCTTTGAGATGAGCTGGCAGAGAGGATTAGGGTAGCAATCAGTTTGGCACAGGAGACAGAGGGAAATCACAATGAGAGTAGCTGTAAGCTGAAGGACAGAAATGAACCTACTGTTTAGGCACATGTCTATTCAGAATATGGATCTAGGCTTAAGGTTTTGGGTTTGTTTTTTTTTTTTTCTTTTTTTGTTTTTAAATAGTGCAGTCTATCAGCAAAATGAACCAACTTCTTCTGTATCACAGAATCAAAGAATAATAGTATCATAGAATTGCTTGGCTGGGCAGGGGCCTCAGAGATCATCTAGTCCCAGCTGTCTTACCATGGGCAGGGACATCTTCCACTAGACCAGGTTTTCCAAGATCCTGTCCAACAGGGCCTTGAACATTTCGAGGGAGGGGGACACCCACAACTTTTTCCAGTGACCTGTTCTAGGGCCTCACCACCATCAACAGAAAATAATTCCTCTCTAATATCTGGTCTAAACCTACTTTCTTTCAGTTTGAAGCCACTGCCCCTTGTCCTGTCACTACATGCTCTTGTAAAAAGTCCCTTTCCATCTTTCTTATGATATTTCTTCAGGTCGTAGGTGGCTGGAACTAAGGAACTCTTAAATCTTCTTTTCTCCAGGCAACACAATCACAGTTCTCTCAGCCTTCCCTCACAGCAGAGGTGCTCCATCCCCCTGCTCACCTTGGTGCCTCCTCTGGGCTCTCTCCAGCAGCTCCGTGTCCTTCCTGTGCTGGCAGCCCAGGGCTGGAGGCAGCTCTGCAGGTGGGGTCTCAGCAGAGCGGGGCAGAGGGGCAGAATCCCCTCCCTGCCCTGCTGCCCAGGGCTCTGGCTGCAGCCCAGGACACACTTGGCTCTCTGGCTGGGGGTGCCCGTGGCTGGCTCATGCCCAGCTCTCACCCACAGCACCCCCAGCCCTTCTGGGCAGGGCCGCTCTCCATCTGTTCATGCCCAGCCTGGGCTGGCACCAGGGATTGCCCTGACCCAGGGGCAGCACCTGAGCTTGGCCTTGTTAAACCTCATGGGATTCCCAGGGGCCACTGCTCAAGCTTGTCCAGGTCCCTCTGGATGGCATCTGTCCCTCAGGAGTGTCAGCTGCACCACTCAGCTTGGTGTCATCTGCAGATTTGCAAAGGGGGCACTTGATCCCTTCATCTGTTTCATAAATGAAGATATTTGATAACACCGGTCCCACTGGACTCCTGAGGGATAGCACAGAAAAAATAGGGACAATTCATCAGGGGTGGCTTGATCATCCTGGTGTCTGGGGTAAAAGAATGGACAGTACCAGGACAGAGATGAATGCAGTTGTTTGGTGGCCTATGGTCCAAAATGGAATACGACATTCATCTGACATTCAGGAAAATTTTGTGCAATGGACATTAGAAAAGTCTCTCTATTTTCAGACACAAACACACACACAATACGCCCGCGCACACACACTCACTCTCTTTCTAGTATTTGCTACTTTTTACTTGCAGCTTTGTATTTTTCAGGAGATAAAGCTTCCTCATTTGATAATGTCTTGTCATGAGAATATAAATTAGATGGCTCATGAACCTGAATTGCCCACATCTTCATAGCTACAAAATAGGCAGACAGAACAGAAGAGGCATGGCTGCGTACTGTTGACAGTGTTCAGACAGTTAACATGGCAGACAGTAGACTTGGGTGAGTGGCCCAAGAACTAGATGACAGTCCCGGAGGTTCAGCAAATTGGGGTTTTGCAGGCAGTGCACTTTAAAAAAAACTAAATGCAGTAACAAACAAAATTAGAAAAGAAAATTATGTGTAAAAATGAACTTTTCAAAAGACAAAGACCTCTAGAAGGTAATACAGCAGGCATTTATTACACTGTGTACAGCTTGTTTACCAATTTTTTACATCCTTTAACTTAACAGATAAATGAAATCAGTTGAATTATCTAATAGTTATTCAGCACATTTATGGCATGCTAGGGTTTATATCTGAACACTGGGATTTATATAACTCTTGAATTCAATTGGGAAGTCTTAGCAGAATTAACCCTGTTTTGTTGAGATACTGAAGACCAGAAAAGTGTGCTGTTCAGTCCTTGTCAAAGAGACAGTAAGATACAACACACATAAAAGAAAATTCTCCTATACAACCAGAAAGGAATGAAAAGGAATGGAAAGAAATGAGGAAAGAGAAGGAAAGAAAAGGACATAAAATTGTGTATTTATGTGAAGTACATTAGTACAATTCCTACTTACATATAGATAATATAGCTGTGTGAAGGAGCAGTTATAACTTTGACTAATTTGATTTAACTAGGATTTAATAAGATTTAAATAACTGTCAGCTTTAAATGTATGAGATGATCAAAGAGATGTTCAGATTCTGAGAGCCTGGAATTCCAGGAAATGGATTATCAGAGGGAAGGATAAAATGTTATATTCATATATTTAAAGTTAACAATGCAGCAAGCTATGGCAGAAGTACTCTGTACAACTGAAAAATCAGAATATTTTCATATTCTTCCTCCTGGTACATAGATGATACAAGCTATATAAAATACATGGACTTGTGGGTGTGTAGGTGTATACATGCTTTCAACATTATCTTTTGCCCTATCATTATAAATTACAATTTATTTCCTCTTCAAACACAAGACCTTCTAGACCTGACATTTATCCTAACATAGGATTTCATTATGAACCTAGCTTTCTCTCTTTTCTTTCTTAGTTTCACAGCATTCCACTGAGAACAAAAGAGGTATAATAGTTTAAATGACAGAGGTGAGTAGATAATCAGAAAATAGTGTGCCTAAAATCCTCACAATACAGATGATTTAGAGTGTAGCTGTTTCACCAACAATTGGAGTATTGACTGCATTAAGAATGTATTTATCAGAGTGAAAGATGATAGTTCAGGTGGTCTGTTGTACATAATGGATAATAATATACTCATAAATATGGCCAAAATTCAAAAGATAACCTTTGGCTCACTGGTGAGCTGACAGAAAATGAACAAACTGATGTGTGATGTAATATGAAAAGGAATTAAATATTAAAGAGAATCAAGCAAGTCTTGTGGTCAAGAACATCAGCTTTTCTAACAAAGAATCAGTTATTACAAATCCCAATTCATTCATTCAATGGACCTTCTCACCATGCCGAAATCAAACATGCCAGGTACCTGCTAAATCTGATATGCTTTCAACCTACCACAGAAGTGAGAAAAGTAGCTTTTTTGTTTGTTTGTTTGTTACTTTAATACTTGTTCCCCCATTATTCAGAATTAAACCTCACTGCTATACCCAGTGAATGCATTCTTATGCTAGCTGATGATCTCAGTTGTTATAAAGGGTTTGTGGGACCCTGAAGATGGATCCAGTGGTGATCAATGTACCAGAACAAGTACTAATGCAAGAGAACCTTCACTGTAATGCTCCTCTGGACTTCATGCAGAGAGAGGGATACTTCTCAAGGACTGCTCAGATCCAAGCTGGTAATTGAATAGCACAGTCTGAGTTTACACCTCCTGGTTATGCCTGTGAAATACTGAGAGTATTTCTCTATTTTCGTAATAATTTTTAGGTGATATTTGCCTTGACTGGAGAAAAATTTGGGAAACTAGTGAGTACAGGACAAAGACAGCTGTGGCCTTTTCACTTAGCAGATCCATGACACATGTAAAACATTTTGGGGCAGAGTCGTGTTTTACCTTTCAAAACTTTATTTTATTGGTTGCTCTTTCATTAAAACTATTCTGTAAAAGTCATATTTTCTACATGAAGTTGAAATATTTTTTTTTTGACAAAGGGCCATATGTTTTGGTTTTGTACATGTTTAGAAACCTATCTATATCATACAGAATCTGATGTCTGAGCAGATTAAATATTTAGCATTTAAAGAAAATACAGACTATCCTGAAGTACTGATGACATGCAGAAATTTCAAGGTGAAAAACTTCAGTTTACTTTTACATATACAAAAACTATTGGCTCTATTTGATGTGATGGCAAATATTTTAATGTTGTGGATTATATTTGGATGGACACCAGATGGCTTGAACACAAAAAAAAAAAAAAAATATTTGGCAAATTAGCCTATATTAAAAATAAGGAAAAGTGAATATATTGAATATTTTTTTCCTCCGTTAGAAGGAAGGAAGGAAGTGGCGGAAGGAAGTGGCGGAAGGAAGTGGCGGAAGGGAGGAAGTGGCGGAAGGAAGTGGCGGAAGGAGAGTGGCGGAAGGGAGGAAGTGGCGGAAGGGAGGAAGTGGCGGAAGGAAGTGGCGGAAGGAAGGAAGTGGCGGAAGGAAGGAAGTGGCGGAAGGAAGTGGCGGAAGGAAGTGGCGGAAGGAAGTGGCGGAAGGAAGGAAGTGGCGGAAGGAAGGAAGTGGCGGAAGGAAGTGGCGGAAGGAAGTGGCGGAAGGAAGTGGCGGAAGGAAGGAAGGAAGTGGCGGAAGGAAGTGGCGGAAGGAAGTGGCGGAAGGAAGTGGCGGAAGGAAGTGGCGGAAGGAAGTGGCGGAAGGAAGGAAGGAAGGAAGGAAGGAAGGAAGGAAGGAAGGAAGGAAGGAAGGAAGGAAGGAAGGAAGGAAGGAAGGAAGGAAGGAAGGAAGGAAGGAAGGAAGGAAGGAAGGAAGGAAGGAAGGAAGGAAGGAAGGAAGGAAGGAAGGAAGGAAGGAAGGAAGGAAGGAAGGAAGGAAGGAAGGAAGGAAGTGGCGGAAGGAGGAAGGAAGGAAGGAAGGAAGGAAGGAAGGAAGGAAGGAAGGAAGGAAGGAAGGAAGGAAGGAAGGAAGGAAGGAAGGAAGTGGCGGAAGGAAGTGGCGGAAGGAAGGAAGGAAGGAAGTGGCGGAAGGAAGGAAGTGGCGGAAGGAAGGAAGGAAGTGGTGGAAGGAAGTGGCGGAAGTGGCGGAAGTGGCGGAAGTGGCGGAAGTGGCGGAAGTGGCGGAAGTGGCGGAAGTGGCGGAAGTGGCGGAAGGAAGGAAGGAAGGAAGGAAGGAAGGAAGGAAAGAAAGAAAGAAAGAAAGAAAGAAAGAAAGAAAGAAAGAAAGAAAGAAAGAAAGAAAGAAAGAAAGAAAGAAAGAAAGAAAGAAAGAAAGAAAGAAAGAAAGAAAGAAAGAAAGAAAGAAAGGAAAGAAAGAAAGAAAGAAAGAAAGAAAGAAAGAAAGAAAGAAAGAAAGAAAGAAGAAATTGCATTTTGAAACTGGTGTAGATCAGATATTTACAGCCTTTTTGTGACTTAGATTTACACGATGAAGATAGAAATGCTCAATACTTTTTTAAATTTCAAAAACCCAGTCCAGATACTTCAACATTTGTTATCTTAAGCTCAATACTCTGTCTTACCTTTAGAGTGCTTAAACCACAAAGGTTATGCCTTGATCTTTGACTGGGAGCCACTAAGATCAAGCATAAAAAGTGAAGTAAAAGCAGTGAAGAGGAAAAAAAAAAACCCAAACATTTTTAGGTTTTTTGTGTTACTAGCTTGAAAGGTGTCTGTAACATACCTGTGTTTTGGCTGTTGTTGAATGGATCTGGCCCTGCATCAAGGCCATCCTTCCAGCATTCCCACACTGAGCAGTAGGCTGGAGTGGGTAAGATTCTGGGAGGTGACATAGCCAGGATAGGTGACCCAAACTGATGAAAGGGATATTCCATCCTCTACGAGGTCTGTTCAGCAATAAAAGGTGGAGGAAGGGCAGGCGCTAGCTGATGGGAAGTAGAAAATAATTGTTTCCCTTTGCTTCTGCAGGCATGACCTTTGCTTTTACTTTATTAAACTGTCTTTATCTTGATCTTTATTTTCTCCTCTCGCTTCCTGATATGGAGGGAGGTATAGACTGGCTTTGTGGGCACCCGGCATTCAGCCAAGAGCAAAACACAATGACCAAAGTTAAAGAATAGAGCCAAAACCAGAATGCAGAGACTTGGATACAAGTGAGAAGAAATTATAACAAAGGTCACACATAATGTGCACCTTGTAGGAATGCATGCTGGGCTAAGTAGTATAACAGCTCTACCTAGAAGCTGCTAGTTGTTGACTTTCACCCTTTCTTTCCCTGTCTTGTGTAGTTTTATTGTACAGGCTTGGACAAAGGAGGTAAAAGATTAGGGTATTTTGCTTTAGAAATTCAATTGTCTATAAAATGAGATTACATAACATGTATTGTATTTCTTTTTAATAAAAAAGAGAGAAGTAACTCCTGGAATAACAAATGCACTGATAACATTGGTACTTATGTGGGACTCAGAGAGTGAATCAGTTCTTATTACAGTTAACTGACAGGAGGAGCATGGATTCATGTTGTTTATTTCTCATGCGAGTAAGTACTGCCTACAGAGATCCTGCAGTTTTTGTTTTGTTTTGTTTTTTCTTCTCTGAATTCCCAGGCTTTCCACTGACATTTTAATAGAAACTGACGCATTCCTCTAAATTTTCCTATTTTGAAGTAACAACATTTCTCATCTATGACTATTTTGACCAATTTAATAGTAGATACCTTCATTTCTTTATAAATTCTGTAAAAGGAATAAAGAAAATGTGGATGTATTGCTAAGTAGTCTGTTTGACACTAAAATCCTTACAATGAGGTTGGCACATAATCATTTAACAGTACATGACCAGAATTTGGGATATTTTAATAATGGGAGATCATAGCTGCCTTTAATCTATCCATTACTAGTTCTGTATGCTAAATCCATAGAGGATATAATTTGTACTGTTTTTGTTCTGACTATGTGATTTCTCAATTCAAAGAAGTACAAGGAAGTTTTTATTTTATATTTTTTGGTTTGAAATACAGACCCCAGACCATGGAAACAGAAGCTTGTCTGATATGCACTTTATTGTTGGGATCAGTCTTTTGCTACTGCTGTTGCCGAATTAGAATGACAAGAAACTCCTTTGGAGACCTTTTCTGATTAATGAAATTTCTTCTGTCTTCTCAGAAAAAGCAATGTGGGTGCAGGGGTGTGTGCAGCACATATTTTTCACCAACAACCCACTCTTGACCTCTTGTCAAGGTGTAGCAAGAATATGAACTTAGGACCCTGTTCAAAGAACCATGGGGTTTCTTAGGCTTACAAATTGGTATGGTAATATTTCATTTAATATTAATGATGAAAATCCAAAATACTCCCAGGGGAAGTTGAGAAGTATATAAATATAATTATGCTTTGGGAACTGGCATATGTGGAAATTACAATGATTTGTGGTAGAAGATTTTTTCAGGTTCAACCCCTCTTTTAATTTTTTTTCTCTTAATGAAAATACCTGTCCTTACACATTTTGTCTATAGCTCCTCAAACAAATTTTACCCAACTGTTGATCAAATATTATTGCTGTGAAATATCACCAAATAATAATTCTTGCACTTTGATGCTGGCAGTGCTCAAAATTTAATGCTTTTCAAGAACATCACACCAATAGCACTGCACTGAAGCCACGGTAGCTTCCTTCAGGACTTGTGACTTTTCCTTGGGTTTTCATCATCCCTCAGACCAAGCAACAAAACATGCATTAGTTCTGTTAATCTCCCCCCCTGTTTAAAACCTCTTATACTGTTTAATAAATTAAGGGCATTTATGAAGGCCTAGAGCTGGTAGGCTCTTTGTGAACAGGTTGGATGTTCCTTGTTAAGAGTATTTTTCTCTGGGCCTGTATTCCTCCCAGTCAGATTCCCATTCACCTGCCTGATTTTATATTTTGGTATTTGGCAAAACCTCCACTATTCAAATATCCTAATTATTTTCTGTCTCACAGCAGTAAAGTGTTTTTGTTCATAAAATGCAGGGTATAGTTTGGATTATGGTGTTAAAATGCTACTTAAAAACTCTTCATTTTTTTCATTAAAATGTTTTCCCCATCTTACTGGCCTCAGAGATACAACACATTTTCTCCATGAAGTTCCTGAGGGACAGTAAGCAATATGCTACATGTCAGTAACATCATATTAGTTTAATAACACCTGGAATACTCAGCTGCAAATGCTCAAATTATTCTACTTACCCCACACATCTCTAATTATGAATAGGAAGCCAAGGATTTAATGAAGAATTATATAATTCTTTAATGAAAATTTTATGACATCTTAGTTGGCTGGTTTTTTTACTTTAATTTGGATCCATTTACACAGCTGGGTGTACCTAAGAAGTCCCTTGGGCACACAGAAGTTCCTGGCTGGCATAAATGCAATTCTGACTTGTACTGCTGCTGTCTGAAGCCAACATCTTCACCGTGGGGTTCTGGAAACTCAACTAAGCTTCAGAAAATGCTTTATCTCTATGTCTAATGCTGGTTGGCCAGACTGGAAGATCAGAGCTCGCTGCTCCTGATCTGCTGTGCAGAGTTGCCTTTAAATGGCCTTGTCTATGAACAAGATGTGGTTTAGTCCCATCAGCAAACCTTTTGTTTTATTCTTCAGAGATCTAGGTCTGACTTTGGCTACAACCTTAAGAGTTGGCAAAGGTAAGAAAACAAGTTCAGGGAAAAGTGCTTTATACCAGCTTTGTGATGAATGTTTAAAACTGAATAATATGTACCCCTAGTTTTAGAGAATTGAATATGATGAAGAATCTGAAAACATTTGTAAGATAAATTTTGTACTGATCTGAAAAATAGATTAAAAATACTCTTATTCATCATGCATCAAAGGCTTATTGTGTCTATCACCAGTTCCTGAAATCAATGGATCAGAGCCCAGCAATGTGCATCAAATACAGTTCTGAAAGTACTCTGCTTTCCAAGAAAATCAAAGATAAAAATATGGGCACTGCCTCTGTTCATTATTATTGTTTTCAGTTTTGTTTAAAATATTAGATTGAACAATGACATTATTATTTTCATAATACTGTGTTTTTGATTCATTCCATCTCTGACTACTCACTTCTGTAGAGATCCCAGCATCTTCATCATCCTGGGTCTTACAAGGGGCCATAAACCCTGCAAAACTGAAGCAGGGATCCTCCTGCCAATGTTTTTTCTTGCTTCGTTCCTGGGAAGAAGAATTTTGCCCCCAGCAACAAATATTTTCACTGTTTAAAGATGGTGGCAGAGCTGCAGTAGAAATCAGTGCGCAATCCATCCCATCTGTGGGTAAACACATTGCTAGATTTCTTTTCAAATGCAAACAAGAGATGATTTTCAGACGTGATTCCTTTAGAGTAAATTTAAAATGTGACGATTCATACAGCATAATAAAAATGTCTGGCAGTTCAAAGCATAAAATGTTTCATCCTTGAGTAATGGTTTTATAGTTCAGAAAGTGATGAGAACAATACATTGACTCTTTAACATGAGCCATGATTTCCTAGGGATTGACTGTCCTATGGGACTCCCAAGCTGCCTTTTCCTCATAATCTTTCTAGGAAATGACATAAATTAAGTAAAAAAATATATAAGTAGAATTATACGCAGGTGTTGAAGCCCTTAGCCCAGCATAAAAATATTGTGTACAGAGTACCCAGGCTCAAGTTCAAGTCAACTTTGAGGTGACTTTCAGGAACAGAATTGAGAAGCAGCAATTGTAATAATGAAAATCTCCCAGATGTTTATGCTAGTTTTGCATCATCAGCTTCTAATCAATCATATCTTTTTCTTTTGAAAAGGAAAAAAAAACTACATAGTGCAAACATACCTGATTCATGAAGGTGTGATTCCACCTAGACACTACTACTGAATTGTGATGATGCAAGGTATTTAACATCCAATGAAGTAGTACTCAGGTAACTTGACATCTGAAAAGTCAGTTATCTAAATAAGTTTCTTTTTTTCCCCTCAGGACTTTTGGAGGTGATGTAAGTCATGTGCTTAATTTCTGCAAACTCAGATAGTGCTTTGAACTGCCACAAAGAGAAGACCAACCTATGTTAACTGTTTTAAATCACGAAAACATAAATAGAAGAAAACTTGTGAATTCATTGATGAGTAAACTGATCTTATAAAGTAAATAGCTTAATTTCCCTAAAAGTCTTCCTTTTCTATATAAATCCAGCTGATCTGCTCAGTATCTTAATCTACTAGCATAGATTTTTTAGTACCTGCATTTTTGGGGTTACTAACTTCCGGGAAAATAAATTCAACCAAAAGAAACTGTATTCATTGAAAGTAATAGCTTAATAGTATAATGTTGTTTAGACTTTTTTTCTAACAAGTATAGTACGAAAGAAAGAGAATGTGACTTCTAAATTTTTTTGCCTCATTTGATTTCACGTCTTAATTTTTTCACTGTGTTCCAAATATAATAATCCATTTTTTATGTCTAAAGCATTACCTTATTTTATCTTAAACCTTAGTCAAATACTTTATACAAAATAGTTCCAAAGAAAAGAACTTTCAGATTTTCTTGAAGATAATATTGCATAATGATTATCAAAAATGGACTCTTTTAGAATAATGTTTGAGATCTGGAAATCCTCGTATACAGATCTGGTTTATCTGTCTAAGTGAAAAGAAATCAGTCTGAAATGCCTGTAATTTATGACAGTTATAGTTGAGAACACAGTCAGGATGGATGTAGCCTTTATCTGACTAGGGTGAGAAGGAATAAGGGGGGAAGGGAGAAAGGGAGAGAGGTGTACACCCATGCTGTTACAGGTCATATAACTGCTCTAGAAAGTGCAAATAGGAGGGCTACACCCCTGTAATGTCTCTAGCCAAAGCCAAGAAATACTTTTCTTGCAATTTACAGGCTATCCGTGGGTAAAAGTCAGACTCTGCTGAATTCAGTAAGTAAGCAAATACTAAGTTGCTTATTCTGAGGAATAGTTACCAATTTTCTAGTTCAAGAAAAATGGTATTTTCAAAGGTAATGGTTTGCATGTTGCACAAGCTGCACATCATGAAAATAGGACAGGACCTCTGTCCCTTTGGTTGTAGAGATTTTGTTTTGGTATGCTGCAACTAAGAACTAGTCTAGGCAGTCAAGAAAAAGCACATTGAAGACTCTTTACATAAGAGGAAAAACAATCAAATTTGAAAATAAAGGCAACCATTTTGGACTGAATCTCACAAGCTGCCATGTTCTGACTTCTCACACAGAAACACAGAATGTGTTTTGTTTCACAAGCGCACATTGTGTTTTCTGCCCTCTTATCTTTAATTAGATATTTGACTTCAAACAGTATGCTAACAGAATTAGCCAAAAGAGTAATGCAAGGCATATGAGCCTCAGTTCAACTACGAACTGGAAAAGACCATTTACAGCTACTAAACAATAGAGTTTTAATGAGAAAACACATTTACAAGATAAATTCACTTGAGTTTTGATTAAAAGTTACCTTTGATTACACACAAAAGACAGTTTAGGTAATAAAAGTATTTAACAGCAAATTCTTGCAAATGAAATGTTTTAATTTTTACAAAACAGGCTTTTAATTGGCATAAGTAATTATTTACACTTCAATAAAAAATAAAATCAGCTTTTATTTGTGCTTCATTAAATAATTTGAATTTCACTAAAAGACAAAATTGTCTTTTGTTTTTGTTTGGTAGAGGAAATTTTGTATCAAAACTTAGATATCATATGAAGCTTAGAAAGAGGAATACTGGTTAATTGAAGATAATGCATGGAGTATCTGGAGTTGGTAGAGCAATATCACACTTCTAAAACAAATAGGTTATCAAACTATATAATTTTGGGGTCCTTAGACGAACTCAGTTAAAATAGTTCAAATTACATATGTGTCTTGGGGTGACTTTATGATGCTGAATTGTATTCCCATTCATCTGTTTAGCCCAGAAATAAGTTTTGCACCTTTAGGACTGGTTCTGAGGGCAAAGTGGAGAAGAAACTTGGGAGTTTGTTATCAGAAACTGCATTCATTCCTCCACATTCCTGCTCCTGGACTGTGTTGTGTCTGGACAGACAGCAGGAGAGAGCTCTCCTTTGCTTTTAGTTTTTGCTAGCTAAGGCAGAGAAGTTCCCCTGGACTGTGGTTTTTCTTTTCTTGTACCTGTTTAAACCTGCTCTGGACTGAAAACGCAGAAGAGCGCCAGGAACTGCTTCCTGTGGCCCACTGGGCTGGGCCTGGGCCGTGGCATTTCCAGCACTGGAGGGGCTGATAAGAGACTGAGTGAGCCGAGCTACAGCCCACCAAGGGAGCTTTTCTGAGGTTTGTCATCTCTTCAGAGTGGCAGGAGGTTTTATTGTTTAATATTGTTCTCTATTTTTTTTTTTTTTTTTGTGCTGGTGAATGCTTTGCCTGTTAAATAAACAGATTTTTTTCCACTTTTCTCCAAAGAAATATTTTTCCAGAACCAGCTGGGGGAGGGGGGCCACTTGAATCTGCTTTCTAGAGGAACACCTATAGAGGGTTTTCTCCCAAATTTGCCTAAACCAGGACAATGTGTTTTTCATTTAGACAAAGCAAACACAGTTTTCTTGCAAAATAAAGTTTATCAGCCTTTTTGTTTTCCACTACCCCTACAATCAAAATCCAATACAAAAAAGCAATAAAAACCAAACAAGCAAAAAACCACCAACTAACCAACCAAAAATATTCTGCTAATTTTTGAAATCAAATATAATTTTATACAAAAATTTTGACACAAAGAGGGTTAAATTAACAGAAATTGTTAAATGCAGTGATGTAAAATTCTAATTTTAGATTCTGCTCTTGCAAAAAAGAAGTCATGCTGTAGAATTGTGTACCTAAGGAGATACTTGGAGAACATAAGGAAGTCTGCAAGCTGACCCAATAACTCACAGAGAGGGTTTAGCATTTGTGTAATCAAGAATTAGTGGATGTGCCAATTCATATAACCACAGAGTATGGAGATATCAGCAAATGCACTTTTCCTTCTTGTTTTCAGAAAAAAGCCTATGTGTAGTATGTGTAAAAGTGGAAAAAACAGAAATATTCAGTAGAAGAATTAGGCAGTATTAGTGGAATAGACAAAAATATAGGAAACAGAATTTCATAAAGAAACATGGATTGAGTATTGAATTTTAAATGCTGGCTTTTGGGAAATAGATTTTCTGGCTTTTAGAAATCCCCATCTTAACCAAATATGATGTCATGATATAAAAGCTGAAGTCTACAGTAAATTAGAGAGATTAGTGCACAGAATGTCTGTAAAAATGTCTCTGCTTTAAAAGTGTGAGAGATGGTCTGAAGTTCCCCTCATTTTGGCCTCACAACTGTCTCAAAGACAGACACTGGGACCCTGGGTACCCCAATTGGAATTTCTGGCCTGCCAAGTGATGGATGAACGCCAATAATTTTGAGGGCCTGAGCAGAGTTTCTGGCCTGCCAAGCTATTGTTTGCAGGTGTGTTTGCTGCTGTGGAAAACAGCCTGGTGGAAGAAGAAGGGCCACCTTGCCCTACTTTACCAGCTTTTGCAACAATAGCCCCTGGAATTTTCCCCACCTCTCAGCTTGGCTGACTTTTCTGGGGTAACCTTTGGTGGTCCCCACAGAAGACCCTTAATCTGTTTTACAACCACCGTAACGGATGGACAAGATGGGAGAAGCCTCTCCCTCAAGGACTGAGACATGAAACCCCCTAACACAGGGGAAGGTGTGTGTGGGGAGCTGAGCTGACCAAAGCAAGATGTTTGCCCTGCAGGTGTGACCATAGTACAAAGAAGACAATGGTTCTTGCCTGTTGCTGAGAATATGGATGTTTGTACCCATCTTCAATGCCTTCTTTCTCCTCAGAAATTTCAATAGACTATTCTTTATTGTATCTGATTCCCCCTCAGCCATTTCAAGACCTGTTTCCCCACCCCCCCCCCCCCCAAAAAGGACCATAAAGAACCTTGAGTTAACCAGTTGTCTTTTGAGATCTCCCCTCACATTACCAGGCGAACTCCATCAACTGGACTTTGAAGGACTTAATCTTTCTATGTTTTGGTAGCTACATATCTTCCTTCTCTTCCTCCCTCTCTTTCCCCTATTCTTTCCTTTTCCCCAATTCTCCTAACACGTTTGCTGTGGTCATTTCAATAAAGGTGCATTTGCTTTTGATTATTACTGCAATCCCCTTTCCATGTTGGTTTTTTCCACTCTGAGATCAGTTAACAAACCATCATGAATCCTGTTCGTAGAATGGATTGTGACAAAAAGGGGATGTGTTTTTTTCATAATTCACTTTTTAAAATAGATTTTATAAAATATATTCTGTAGGTCATTGAGAAAATAATATTTTGCAGATCATTGTACGTTTTTGTTAGTAAGAAATGGGAGTGGGTTTCCTATTGCTATTTTCCTATTGCAAATCCCTGTTTGCAACAATTATTGTATATTATGCACCACATTTGCATTTCAGATCAAGTTTTTTTTCTACTTACACTTCCCATATTCAGAGACTTCTCAGGTCTATAAAGACTACCTTGCTTCCCCTTGCCTTTTTTCCCCCCTCCCCTGGAAGAAAAAGGAAAAGAAGATAAATTAATAAGGACATCCACTGCTACCTCCTCAAAGGACAATGTGTTAAAGTGTTATTCCTGCTTGAAAAATGCCAGCACTTCTCAGAAGGAAAAGGAAGACCCTGATCCAGGGCAGAGGAAGCTCCTAGAACTTATTTAAAAGTTTATACAATAAGCTCTCCAAAGATTATAAAGAATATCCATATCATAAAGATTATGAAATGAGTTTTTCATAGATATTCTATTGCATTATAAGCTTTTGTTTGTATTGAAACTCTTGAAATTACTTAAACAGCAAGTACTGAAGCACTCCTGTGATCTCAGTGCATTACAAGTGGCATTGGATTCAAAGTAATGTACACAGGAAATTTTATAAGATATTATATTCTAAAATTCATGAGGACTAACATTTACAGATGATAATATTTCAATGTTTAATCTAGATTTTTGATATGCATTTCATTAATTTCAAAGTTAGCAATTGGGTTAGTGATTTTCCTTTTCCAGAAAGAGTTTTATATAGTTTTTTTTATTATGACTTTTGTGTATTTTTGATTAAGTAATCCAGACAATTATGTAACAGTATGGACAAAAAATATTAGTCACTTAAAATGGTAACTAATAAGAGAAATCTCATTTTTTCTTAATTACTGGTAAAGGCAAATGTGCTGTTTTACCTGGAAATATACACTTCTCTATATTCAAAGTTTTAAGAAAAAATGTATAAGAACCTGACTTTTCATGCAACATGTATAAAATGATTACTGTCCTGCACGCAGACGCTGCACTATTTTCATGATGTAATCAGCAAGCAGACTTTACTCCTGGCAATAACATTGTTGTTAATTTGGTTTTGGTCACACTCAAAAATTTGGTGAACTGAAATTAAATTGAAAGGTAATTGTTTATAGTTATAATGGCTGTTTGGATTCAGGACCATTTTTATATCCTCGGTTCCTACCAACGTAGGTAACATTTGTTTATTCCAAAACAGTCCCCACTGAAAGAGTGTCAAACACACTTCTCCCACGATAAGCCTTTCTCAGCAGGTAAATAGTGAGGTTTTATATGATTTCTCTAAGTCCCTAATTCACTTCTATTATAAAAAGTCTGAAGGAGCTTCTAAAATCAAATAAATATATAGTTGAATACAAAGACCCTTGGCAAATAATTTCTAAAATTAATCTTAAATATTATCTGTAATGAAAAGTATTTTTTAAAAAGTATTCTAGACTTGAAGATTTCAACAAGCTGACAATAGAGTTAAAACTGCTTCAAGTCCATGAGACATTGTGACTACTAAAAATTTAATTAGATGCAAATTGAGACACAACAAATGGGTTTAAACTTCTTTTTTTCTTTCAGAAATAGCAAGGGTTTTTTAAAATCAATATTAGTAGATTGGTACAAGTTCACAGCAACAATACCGAGTTTCGGATTTCAGGGCTTTTATTAAGAGTGAAAAATATAAGCATAATGCCCTGACTATAGCTTTGAGCAAAGGAATGACTCAGGTAATTGATCTGCCTTTCACCAATGCAAGGACAAAGAAGGTGGCTCATTTTTTTACTCATTTGATAGTGTGCAATAATGGAAGCCCTGATGGCTTAGCTGAGGTGTGTGAGTTAATGCTCTGAGGACTATGAAAGGTGGCCCAGGCACTTTGGCACATTCTGTTCTCACAGAATGAAACATCTTCCAAGTGAGTAAACCAGGTCAAATTTATATCTATATTAAATGATACAGAAATTAAGTGATAAGGTCATTCAGGTCAATTGATTATCATTAACTAGCTTGTGGTTTTTGCATTTGAAGTACATCCTAGATTGAACAAAGATTGTGCAGGAGTACATATATTCAGCAGTTATTTATGATGTAGGTGACTGAAGTACAGTCTTATTTTCTGTATCATCAATGTCCTGCTGGGCAATATAGGAAGTGAAGATGAGAAAATGGAAATATATATATTTAAGACTGATGTCCCAAAAAGCCATATTTTCAATCGAGGTGTAAACTACCTGAATAAAACTGAGAATTAAATAAAAATAAGGGTAAAGTGAAAGCCCATTAATTTTTTAATGGGCTGACCTTAAGCCCAATAAGTTGTCCAAAACTTTTGTTGAATATAGAATTCCCCTGAGGACTGACTGTGGATTTTATATCAAGCTGAAACTAAGGGACTGAAGTTTTTCAGAGGTTCAGTGAGTTGGTTCTTTTTCCAAGGTTCCTCCTGAAATGGAAGGCTAAAATTTAAACCAGCATATAACCTTTTAAGAATACCCAATACACTAATAATTTTGTACACTTTAGCATAAAAATAGATACAATACGTGTATTTTCATAAAAAGAAGTTGCTTTTTTCTTTCATGTGAAACAAAGTAATGCTCTCATAATGAAAAAGCACTCTGACCTGCCATTAGTTAACCTAGAAGCTTCACTCTCAAGATTGCTGTAACATGCCAATCAAAAAGAATATCTTTCACAAAGCCTTTTCACCAAGCCAGTTTTTCTGCTGAAAAGTTACTGAAGAGTCATGTATTTTAAAATAAAGCCATATATGGATTTAAACCTGTTTTATCTTTCTCTTTCTCAGTTCACATGTATGCTGCCCTCAGCTTAAAGAAACTTCAAATACGCTGTTTTGTATACACTGAGTTCCTTGTGCCGAAAGTTTCTGATTCTGGAAAGAGATCTGCTGCACTTAACTATGTTTGACATTTCTGTTGTCAATTTAAAACTACATAGAGATTGCATAATGGAATTATATATAGATTTCAACACAAAATGGACATTCAGCCTGTCTAGTATGACTTGTGACAGCACACTTGGGATTCAGGTGGGGGATTTTAGCAGAAGGAGGGCTAAGAAGCTTCAACAATTCAACATCATTGCAGTCCACTCAGATTGTGACTAACACACTTCTGAGTTCCTGCAAAAGAAAACATGAGACTATAGAAATACACCATTTTCCATACATTATTCTTGCATGATCCTTAGATGATATCTATATTTGAAGTGACTCTACTTTGCCAAGACAAATATTGTTTTCTTCAACAGTTCATTATTTCACTACATCCTCATGTCAGACTACAAAACAACATGTCAGACACTCTGATGATTTGACATAAATAATGTCAGACATTCTGGTGATTTGACATGAATAATGTCAAGGGATACAGAATGGTAAGAGACCAGTAGTTATAAAAATAGGTTATGAATAACGTGAACATGTACCTGAAGTTTGCCCACTGTTATTTAACATCAGTGTTGTACAAGCACAAACTGTGGTAGTTTCCTTGCATTCTTGCTCTGTCGCATTGTATTATATATAATATAGTAAGCCACTATAATTAAATTGAACCAACAAGCTTTAAAATCTGGGCCATAATTTAACCTACCATTATATTAAAGATAAATATTCCTGTGTTAGTATTTTCTGTGCAATATAGCCCCAGAGGCCACACTTAATTCTGATAATGCAAAAAATTATATGCTGGTGTTGAATTTTCTGTTTTACTCAAATATATTTAAAAAATACATTTGTATAACTGTCTGCATAGTCTGATCCCTCAGAATTAGCAACCAATGTATGAATACTTTTGTACGTACTTCTTGTTCTGTACTAAGCAATAATCCCCTCCTCTCTGATGTGTGACACTGTGAATGTCACAGCCTGGTCAGAGAGTGAGAAAACTAGGTAAGTTTCCCAGAATTGGCCTGGGAGACTTCAGGGAGTTGAAGATAAACAATGATAGCTTATTATTATAAACAACCTGCAGGTGTTGTTTTTCCTACTCTCGGTTTTCTTGTTTTTATCAAAGATTGTTTATAAGGGGCATCTTGTTAATTAGCCAATCAGGTGAAACGTATTAACTGAATTACCAATCAAGTCTACCTGTAGTGGAGCAGTGTATAAAAAGGAGCAGCCTGAAATAAACAGCACTCTATGCCAATTAGCCTTCTGGTGAGTCTGTGTCATTTCTTACTCAACAGTGATATTGACACTGCAGCTAGCTGGAGGTAGTTTCAAGGAGTAACAAATATTTATTGGACTGGAAAATCCACGAAAAACCTGATGGTGAGTCAGTTTTAGTTAAATTTCCCAACCCCCTTCCCTAGCAAATCCTAAATTCTCTTTGAAACATAAGTTAGATAGTATCTACAGGATAATATCAAGTCCTTTACTAAGTTCAAAAAATATGATTGCATTATTTTTCCCCAGCATAATCTTCAGATCCTTATGAAAACAGAAGTCCTGACCTCTGTGAGAAGGATTGTTCTGTTGACATTTTCAGCCTGTTCAGCAGATTCAGCTGTTGGATTAGTACCTAATTTTCTAGAGTTTGTTCTGAATCATATTTTTTAAAAGGCTGAAATTACCTATCATGCATTCACAGTTGCACTAGAATTCTTTTCTAGATATTTAATAGTGTTGGAAACAATCTTTTTATTGTTGTTATTTGGTTTATTTTGGATTAGTGACAGAAAGGAATGGATTTTATTTTATCAGTCCTGGAAACGTGTGTAGGTAATCAGAAATTTATTTAACAAAGAATTCTTGCTTTTGGAATTTATTTTAATTTAATCTCTGAACACAACTTAATCTCTGACTATCATAAAAAGATTTAATTTTATTTATGCAACAAGGAATTGAAACATAATATAAAGGTATACATATTTTTTTCTGAAAAAGCAGTGATGATAGAAGGAAATTAGTTTTGTGTTCTGTATCAGCAATGGATACATGCATTCTGAAATTCAGGAAGAACACATGTTATCATGGTACAAGGCTCATAGGAAATAGGTAGTGGAGGCTGTTTCTAAGAAATTATTAAATTCATCAAAAGGGTAGCGCATGCTGGAAACTGGTTCCTTCAATTACCTTGCATGTGCATCAGAAAAATAAAAGAGCATATGAGTCCTCAAGTTAAAACTCAGAGATATTTGGGCATTTGTTGTGTATTTCTTAGCCTAAAGTCAGCTTTCAATAGTGTAAGGTTTTCACAGTGTCCTTCTGGACCAAATATCCTCATAAAGAAGGAAATGTTCACAAGCATGATGGGTTAACTGCCTGAAGGGCTAGGCACAAAGACTTGGACTAACTGAGGCAGTGTTTGGCTGGTGGTTAGTTTCCAGTGGGGATCCTCAGGGATCAGTTTTTGGGCTAACTTTTCCATGTTTTTATCAATGACCTGGACACAGAAGCTGAGTACACACTAAGTTTGCTGACGGTACTAAGCCGCAGGGAGCCATAGATTCCCTTGAAGATAAAGTGGCCTTACAGAGAGACAGGATAGCTTTAAATGCTGGGAATCCTGTGATTTGACAGTTCACTAGTTTTTACTGTTGCCCAGGTGCAATACTCAGAACCAACACAGTAATGGTGAAAACAATAGAAAATATTCAAAGAGTTTCTTGTGCTTTCAAGATACATACATCTGAGAGTCCATTCCTACA
The DNA here is from genome assembly GCA_039654755.1 of Calcarius lapponicus. NCBI lineage: Eukaryota > Metazoa > Chordata > Aves > Passeriformes > Fringillidae > Calcarius > Calcarius lapponicus. Next base: position 65,980,093 of record CM077481.1, on the reverse strand, counting down.
TTTCTGAAAATACAAGATTTCTTTCACAATTACATGTAAGGAGAAAGTTGAGATTAAAGATTGTATGAATTTAACATATGCATGTAGAGGCCAATATTATTTACTTCTTTGTGTCAAAGTTGAATAAATATATAAGCACACCCCCAGTTCTTTTATAGAAAAATAAAGAAAAGGAATGATTCTTGTTAATTAACATCTTTTGAGCTTCCTTTCTTTCCTTTTTATATGGTATGGAAAATTGCATCTAACAGGGTTTATCAGTGTTGCACATCTGATTGCATTTTTCTTCCCAAATCAGAGGCAGATTGTCAGAAGCAGTGAGATGATGCCTTTGTAAAGGATGCCTATCACCAGTTCAGCAATTTTACAGAAGATGGAGGTTTTGCTTTTCTGAGACTTGTTCCCATCTCACAGGCATCTCTCTGCAGAGAGAGAATGGTTTTGAACCTGTTCTGGTCCTGCTGCCCATATTCAGAACCTACCTCTTTGTCTTCTGTGGTAGATAGGGTTTAGGTAGCTAGATCCAGGACTCAAGTGCTTCCATCTACCTCAGTCCTTAAATTCATGACATATCTATATCCCCAAAACTCTCAGTCAGAAAACTAAATCCTACTAAAATCAGGATCATTTTTCAGGAGTACATATCTTGCAGGATTTAACAGATTAAACCTAGAGATAAGAATGATAGGTTGTGAAGTTCTCAGAATACAAATTTTTGTTATCACAGAAAAGTGTTATTTATAATTTGCATTGGCTAAATTGTCTGACTGTCTTGAAAACAGGTATTCCCTAAAATAGGTATTTCTCATTAGTACAGTTGACAGATATATTTAAGAGACACATATATGTTCCACTCAGGGACATAGCAGTGGCCTTGGCAGTGCCAGATTAATGATTAAACTTCATGATCTTAAAAGTCTTTTCCAACATAAATGATTCCATATTTCTATGAAAAAGTGAATAAACTTCATGAAGTGTGCATTGGAAAGAGCAGATTCTAATTTCCTCTCTGCCTGATACATCCAGGAGCAAGCCTTGCTCTTAAGCCAAACGAACCCCTTAAAATTTGCTGTAAATGAAAAATGTTCTAAATCTTCACACAAGTTTTTACTTGTTCCTCTTTTTGTTATCCGTGAACTTAAAATTTTGAAGGCTATATAGAGAGCACCAATAAAATGAGATTTACTCTGTTTTTTAAAATTTACAAAACTTACTGTTATAGTAATTATATTTATTATATACCTTCAACATACAGGAGTCAGTGCTCATCTCTTTTGCGGATGTATTGTACTCCAGAAAAATAGATAAGCTGGCAAAATACAGAGACATCTTCTTATGAGCACTTTAAGGAAGGATAGAGAACTTTTTATTTGTCTGGTCTAAAACAGGGAGCACAGGAATATGAATTAACTCTTCTCAGTTCCCTACACATTTGATGCCTATTTGAAATTTAAGGTTGGTAAATTGCAATCATTTTAGATAAATATCATCTAGTTAATCTGACTGACTCCAAGAAACAGCCCAAACCTAGTTGTGGTTAAAGCAGATCATTGTGTCTGCAGTTTATTCAAGCAGATTAATTTTTGTTGCTCAAAGAGTCTGTCATACCCCAGGGATGTGCTGGAATAGTTTCATTGTAATCAGAGGTGCTATGCACATGAAGGATTTGTTAAACTCATTCTGATCAGTTCATTAAAAGCTTGAATGCCATTTGAGATCCTCCTATACTGATTGGATTTCACTCAAAAATTGTAATTCACAGTAATAAATATAGAGTAAAAGTTACAATGGGGAAGAAGGACAAATAATATCAATTTTCCTGCAATTTATCTTCTTTGAACAGCACTGTCTCTCCTATGATGTGACCCAACAATTCAAGTGCACTCATAAAAAGGATTTATTATAGGTCCCCATTTTTCTCTCAGACATAGCTTGTATATGTATTAGTATGCAAGAAATATTCACAGAGGATATTCTATCTCAGGATTTAGAAGGCTTTCAATAAAAAAATTTAAAGCTAGGCTTTCTTTCCTTATTTAAACATCTGATTTTCAATGCTTTGCAGTAGGATAAGCTTTCTCAGTAACAGTGAACCAACACCACTAAATTCTATTTTATTTCAAGTGGTTTTATCCCATTAAAGTTCTGTATGATAAAGAAGGGCTGGAAGTGACTTTATCAGTGTCTTGTATCTAAGGTGCTATGCAAAATATGTGAAAGGTATAGAATCATAATGTTAGCATTTGTGATGACATATTGTGTTCTATATTGTCACTGTTAAGAAGCAAATGAGGTTGCTATAAAAGTAAATGAACCAGAGGGGGAAAATCACGTTAACCAGAAAAAACACTTATCTATAACCAGTCATTACATCTTAAAATCATTGATTCAAATGCAAAAGTAACATTTAAGCTTGCATTTCAAATTTTTATGCAAGTCAATTAAGTGTTTCATCTGTTTATAGAAGAATATAAATGTGTTGGTCTTCCAAGATCAGACAAAAGTCCCCTTAGCTATTTTTTTAGGGTTCAAGACCTAGGAAAGATGGTGAAAACAAACAAAAGTTCACTGTAATATTTCCTCATCATTTGCCAGGTCCCATAAGGGACATCCCAAAATAGACAAGGTATCTGTGTATACATTTATGAACCACATGCAAAATGGAGAAAATTATGGTTTCTATAATATTCGGGTAATGGGAAATGATACCTGACCCAGTGAGGCTTGAGAGTGCTCATTCAGCTGGTGCTAGCAGCACATAAGTGCATGGATCTTGTCTCACAAGTGTTCCAGAGCATTATAGGGGTTTAGTGTCTTCCTCTTGCTGTTAGCTTGAACTTTTCAAGTTTATGTAACAATCTCATTTCCAAGTTAAATTTTTATTTATTTATGAACTCATAAGGTTAAAAAAAATACAACAGGGAATCAGTCTGCTTTGTGCAGACTACTTTACAATGAAATCTCTTCAGTAATCTAATTTTTCTTATCAGCTTTGCTTCTGAGTGTCCTGCTATATGTGCAAACAACATCCCGGGAGGTAGATCCCTTTGATGACGTGATTTTATTACTCTGATCTTTATGCTTTTGTGATATGATACTTTCATGTGTATTTAAACTTAAAAAAAGATGGTTTGGTATAATGTTTTTGCTTACAGTGGTCAGATAGTGTATATTTTATTTTATTTCATGGAAACTACTTTAATGTTATCAAACACAATGGTTTCCAAACAGGCACAGAGAATCTTGTATTCTTCTGTATGACATGAAGAAGCAATGACTTTTTAGAAAAGGAAAGATGGGTGGGCAAATGTTTCTGGTTCTTGTGACTTTGGCCTTCAGACTACTATTTGGTGCTCTGCTGCTCCTGCTAGAAACAGAGATGACGTTCAACTATTTGTCTTTGCTGAAATATGGACTATGAAGCCCTGCGTTGACCAAGGACTAATGAGGCTCTGAGAACTTTGACAGGCAGGGACAAGTACCCTGAGACCATAGCCTCACTGGGGAGCTCAGCCACCTACATCCCTCCTCCAGTGTTCAACAGCAGCTGCAGCAGAACCGGTGCCTTTTGCACTCCCTCCAGCAGCTCTCACTCCAACTCACCCCACAGAGGTAAAGCATGTGGCAGCTTGTGGATGTCTGCTGGGTCCAGGTCTGCTACAGCAGGAGAATCCCAGAAACCTTTCCCTTTTCTGTCTCTAGACCGAACATTTCCTCAGGAGGACAGTCTGCCAGCCCACACCCACTTGAGAAAAGACAGCAGGGTTAAACATCCCTGACACATTTGTTCATTCAGAGACTTTTCTGTTAGGATTTTCCATGTACAGATTAAGAATGCTGCACAGTCAATCTTTCTGTTGGTTCGCTCCATTTCTGGCAACAATCCTAGCTAATAAAAAGGGACACACACAGAAATTATAAAATACAGAATGTAGCAAACTTTTTGTGTGCTTAGAATTATGTGTGGGGATTCAGTCAGATTTGGAGAACAATATCCACTTTGCAATACATACCTAACACATCCAAAGTTCACTACTATTATGGTAATGAGTGCTTTCAAAGGACTCCACTGTCACATACAGTAGCATATGAAACAGCTTTGCATCTTGAAAGCAGATGACTGACAAGCCCCAGATATACAACAGTTCTTTCCTCCCTTGCTCTAACTCCTTGTAGGTTTTTCTTGAAGCTTCATACAGCTCAATGGTATCACAATTTTTAATGTAGTTTTGAATAATATTTCCTTCCTTCCGCCGCTTCCACCCGCCACTTTCTGCCACCACTTCCTTCCTTCTGCCACTTCCTCCCTCCTTCCCTCCCTCTCCATCTTCTGTTTTCCCCTTTCTTTTATTTAAGATGTATTGGAAAACAAAATTACTTGTTATGTCTTCATTGCATTCTTCACCACAGTATATACCTCAAATCACAATTTTGCTTGTAATCCAAAGTCTTTCTGATTTAATCACTAATAGACTTTCCAATAGGGAGATTTCTTGAATAATTACTTCAATAAGAAGAAAGAGAGAAAAGAAAATTTTGCAACGACATGACTATTTATGTGCAGATAGTGGCTAAAGATACAAAAAACCATAAAAACCTTACATACATTCCTGAAAAATATTCTGCATGTATAAGTAATAGAAGTTGTCTTGCAAAACCATGTTTTGGAAAAATACATTTTATTTTAGAGAAGACTTTAAATCTAACTAACACAAAAAACAGGATTGAAGGATATTTTGGGGCAGGCAGTGAGCAGGGAAAGGATCAGAAGAAATACAAACTGACACCCATCATCTAAAAAATTTGTAAAAAACCCATTCATCTCTATAAGATTCAGTGGTTGCTTCAGGAGGAAAGAAGGATGAAAGAAAGAAGGAAAATGAAGGAAAGATTTCCTCAAATACTGTTTTACAGCTCTGCTTTGAATAGCATAACCTTGTAGTTATTAAAATCAAGAATGATGCCATGGGTAAGGAGATAAGAACAAATGAGTTTCAACTATACCATATTTTAATATTGCCATATATTAGGATGAGCTAGACTGTGACTGCGCTGTATGATTGTTCCCACTATATAATATTTTTGTTCCTGCTCTTTTTAAGACAAATCATCAACCATTTCCTAATAAAGTATAGGGACATCTATGTTTAGCCCACCATTTTGTAGTGATTGTTAACTCATATGTCCAATATATATCAAGACTTATATCAGCCAAAGAATATTATTAATTTTCTCATATAGTCCATTGATCAATTCTTTCATACAAACAAACAAACAAAAAAAAAACCCCGAAACAAACCCCAAACCAACCAACAATATGCCCCTGCCAAACCATGTACCTATTATTTTGTCCTATCACCCATGAAAACACTGCTGGAGATCAACTTTTTTCAGAACTGCCTTTATGTCAAATCAGCATCACCACCCCAGTCAGGTTTTCAGTGATTAAAGTGCCTTGGTGAGTATTTTGTTTCTTGGATATGTCCTCCGATGTAAGATGAGTGAAGTTAGGACTGAATTAATGGTGTTATCACTAGTTTGTGAATGCAGCCTGAAGTCTTCGTAACAACCTTGCAGACACACATAGATTGTGAATATCTGTCTGAATATTCTTAAAGAACAAAAATCCTCTGTTTAGAGGAAACACGGTTTTGAGTAGGTTTAACAAAATTAATAGACGTATTATTTGGCAACTGGGTGCTAAAATTTATTTCCAAAATTTTGGATAGCAGGGCAGAGATTGAAATTATTTTTACTTAGCTTCACCTCTTTTCTGTTGTGTGTTATGCATGTTAAAAGCAAATTGCCTGAAATACAGGGTGTTAACTACATAAACATAACTAAGAGCAGAAAAATATCCCTGGTTTGATAAGTGTATAATATACCCATCCTCATGTTCGGAATTTGAGAGAAAACAATATGACTATTTGGAGCTACTTGTATTGTAAAAAAGATATAAATGAAAAAAAATAACCCTCCTGATTGCATGATAATTGCAAAAAATTAGTCACTTTAAAAATTCAAATACATGTTTGCCTTTCAGGTAGAAGAGCAGGCAGTTTTCCTCATTAGGTACTAAATTCAATTTTAATCTTAGTTTTAAAATGGCTGTGAAAATGACAGTTTTTTAAAGGGTAGGGGCTGGTGTGCTCTCATATGTTAGCAGTTCTTGATGGACTACTGAACATGAGGAGTTTTCCATAATCTGACTGAATGGATTCAAATCAGAGACAGGCAGTACATGTAGATATATATTAGCAGGAGAAAGGAGAGAGATATTCCTACAAGAAAACTCTCTGTCTCTTGGACATGCCAGAGATTGTAGCAGAAAGGAGTCTCATATTTTCTTTCACACTTGAATGTCCTAGAAAGTAAAATCTAATCTGTGTATATATATATATATATATATATATATATATATATATATATAATTATAGTTATGGAAAATGTTATTGGTTTAAAATCCTTTGTTGATTTACAAAAGTACTAACACCCCTGTTTTATCCATCAGTACCCATATCCAGGAAAGAAATAATTCATGCCATAGCCAGTTTAAACCTGTGTACACAATTACTGGGCATTCAAAATAGACTTGCAATTAGCTGGGTATTTGGGTCTACTGATTGGTTTTTGTCGAGTTTCATTTGTTTTTCTCTTACTGAAGGTGCTATCTTGAATCACTTTTGTCTGTTTAGATCCTCTTCTAGGAAACTTAGTCAATTAAAAAGTTACTTCAGAAGAACTTCAGAAGAGAAACAGAAGAATTGGCAGTGTACAATTCCAAACAATATAGTAATTTCAATAAATTTGCTTGTTCACTATTACCTATGAAGGCCAATATTATTTCATTTTATGTTTTCAATCTATTTAGCTATAAGTGAAATAAACTCTCCTGGTGTTTCTCACCTGCTGAGGCTTCAATGAATTCTTTTTCTGAGCATGGATTCTTAAATCCTGGTGTAGTGTAAACTTTATGGCACATAACAATAGTCACTACTATATTAAAGATGTATGGAGAAGAAGTTTACTACACGGTAGACTGTAATGTGCCTGGAAAAACAACTTGGTTATGCTGATGATCCTGATGCTGCAGTGGGCGCTGAAAAGCTCTTGCTGTTGCCAGTTTGCAAAGTCGAGCAGTGCTGCTCAGTCTGTGCCAAAAAATCCTACTATTCTTCTTGCAAGATGGAACATAAAAGCAGGTGACTGAACATCAGCTGTGACTCCATAAGATTGAAATCTGTAAATGGCACAGAAGAAATGGAAGAAAAGAGCAGAGCCACATTTTTTACTAAAAGGTATTTTGTCCATTTTAAGAAAGAAAATGTGCCAGTCAGATCTCACTACGTTATGTGTGCCAACATACAGGGACTTTTTCACTTCATTCTGCTAATGTAGAAATGTGTGATGATGGGAAAAAAGTATTCAAAGAGAAACCACATTTGTGAATAGCATGATGGGGGGCACTTCTAAGTACAATGGAAGTAAGCAATGCTTCTGGTGAAAATGAGTTTGTACGTGGATTATCTGGTGTATATTATTTGGGGTTTTGACCATGTTCTGTTCAACAACTGATGGGATGGATGCACCTTTCTTAGAGAGAGGAATATGAATTCTAGCACATATAGGTAGAGGGCTCATTAATAGATCTTTGAAGTAGTTTGGAAGGAACAGAGAGAAAATACCAGGCTAGCTGGTGATGAGTGGTGGGACAGTGTGACAAAACTTAAGCAAACAAGCCCTAATAGGATTCCTCAATCTGCTACATGAGATGTTGCCTAAAAACATCATATCTAAAGTTTTCACACTAATCTAGAGAGCATGAGGAATAAGAGAAGATGAAGCTTTGTCCTAGTTGCTGAGATTTGATTTCTCAGCATTGTCTTGCAAATTATAATAAAGATGGAAAAAACCCCCATGATTAGTCTGTTAAAAATAAGAAGATATGCCTTCAGAGTATGTAATAAGAAAATATAATCTTTATATGTTTTTTTAAATTTTCTCATTTGATTATTCCAGAATGAATTGTCTTTGGGAATTTAGGATGCTCTGACACTTGAGCAGGATGAATTTTCATTCTGACATTTATGGTAAAAGATTCCATTTTTCAATTGTTTTTTCTTTTAAAATTTTAAACTCTCAGCATGAGATTGGTAATCATTATTTGTCAAGTAGAAAATATTGCTTGGATTTATAGAATTAATTCGCACTTTTATTTCTTGTCTTACACTTTTAGAGTGATTTTATTCTGGTTGTACAAGCTTTTGAAATAAAAGCTACCAGCCCTTCTAATAGATAAATATACATAAAATCAGGCAGTGACAAACATATCAGTACCATGCTGTCACAATCTTGCCATGAGTAGTACATATGAAGCTAAAATTTGCAGCAGTAACATAACTCCTGGAGCTGCTCTCATCTGGAAAAGTGGTTAGAGCCAAGGCCATAAATAACATTAGAGAGATAGTACACCTAATAGAGAGAACAAAATTTTGATTGCGAGTACGTTACAAACTGGTTTAACACAGAAAACCAAAGGAAACTATGGCTCTGTGAATGAAATGGATCAGAACCAGAAATATACCCAAAAATGGGATTAAAACCTAATGACGTCAGATGTTGGTGCCAAAAAATTGATATGTTTCTGTTGTCATTATAGTGTAAGAGTTCTATTGTCATTGTAGTGCAAGGGTCCCATATTACCAGAGTTTTGTACCTCCTTGGTGTTTCTTGTAGGCAGCTCCTCTGGGCACTGACTCTTGTCCTCACAGCAGCCACCTGACCCCAGTTCCCCTCAGCCAACCAATCTCCTCTTTTATAACACTCTTCTTATTGGCTGCAGCTGCGGCCTGTTAACATCAGGCCTGCTCCTAATCCTTAATAATTGGCTCAGCTGCAACTCTTTAGGGGGTAAGATTACTTTCTATACTACCTTTATTTACTTATGTTCTGTCCCCCTACATGTTTCATTTAAGAAGGAAGTGGCGGAAGGATGGAAGGAAGTGGCGGAAGGAAGGAAGTAGCGGAAGGAAGGAAGGAAGTGGCGGAAGGAAGTGGCGGAAGGAAGTGGCGGAAGGAAGTGGCGGAAGGAAGGAAGGAAGGAAGGGTTGTGCTGGGGGGGGTGGGGGAATGGATTAGGTGGAAACATATTACCCTCTGGGGGTCCCAAAGATGTCTCATTGATCCCCTCCATCAGGCCTTTTTGGTGGTGAGAGTCCCTCGCCACATGCCACTGCTGCTGAAAAATATAGAAACCAGTGGATTAATATGTGTTTGGAGCAGGTGGGAATGCCCAGGTGTCTTCCCTAAGGGGGATAGGTTTGACACGGTCTCTTGCAGCACCGTGGATCTGTTGCATCATTTGCAGTGCTCTGGTGCAGGGTCTGGGGACCCCTTTGGGGGCGCTGGCCTTTGATGGGCTGTGACACCCCCCGCTGTCCTTCCCGTGAATGCAGCTTTTCCTGGGGTGAAGGGGCCTCAGAGCTGAGCTGGTCTGCAGTGCAGAGAATGGGTGTTAACTGCCTGGGACCAGAGGCTTTTTCACCACACACCCAAAAACCTCTCCTTTGCCCCGCCACCTTTGGTGTGAGGGTCTGTTCAACCCCGGCAGCTGAGAGCCCTGGGGTGTGGTCTGCACCCCTGAGGTGGTAAGCTTGATCTCTCTGTATTCTTATCTTCATCAATTATCTCATTTTATCTAAGTATTCTTATCTTCATCAATGGATACTGAACAGTTCAGGTCCTCATTCAGGGTGTTGCTGGTCTTCTCTACAGCTTTTATACACTTTTGCTATAATAAGCAAAATTTCTTAATGAAGATGTTTAAGCCATAAATTATAACTTTAAGTCTTCCCAAAGCAGAATTTGCACAGCTGATCCCAGCTAATGACATGACCCAAATCATGTAAGTCTCAGCTCCATTCAGGTGAGAACCAAGTTCTTCTCTTTCCTGCATGTCACCCACAGCCAGCCACATGTCAGTGCTCCCAGGCAGAAGGACAGTTCTTACTGTTCTATTAATATCGTCTAAAAATACCCTTTGCAGGAAAACCTGTCATCAAAATGGGTTGGGTTTTTGATGTTTTGTTTGGGTTTTTTTTGTTGCTGTTGTTGTTATTTTTGTTTGTTTGTTTTTAAAGAACCATAGTATTTGGAACAATATTGTTTTTAACTTATGGGGAGCACATCACAGTTGAAAGCCTTCTTTCTTCTTTTTTTTTTATGCGTAGTTTTCCAGTAGTTATTTATTTTTAAATATATGCATGATCTGAAATGTCACTTGGAATGCAGCTGAAGAACTTTAGAGAAAACACTTAATAATTTAAGGAAGCTAGGTACCTGTGACTCCTATTGACACATCTCCTTTAACTCATAGTTTTGAAATACATTACATTCCTAATTTTACTTTGTTGCTTTTTTGCCATCTCCCACTGCCTATAAAGAAAGAATACCTGGTAGGAAACATTCATCTGAAGAGTTTACAAAAAATCACAGTGGAGTTCAATTTTAGTTTTGGCTAGAGGCCTAGATAGGTAAGCCAGCATTTTGATTTTAAAATGTTGATTGGATTGACAAACAGGGGTTCAGCTCCCTGTTCTTTCACATAAATCCTGTGTCACCATTGGCAAATTGCTTATAGTCCTACTGTGTCTCAGTTCCCTTTGTGAAGGTGCAGTTTTTAGTAATTCCTTGCTTCACAGAGGTAAGGTACATAATGGTAAATACATCAATAATACTGAAGGAAAAAAAAATCCTGGTAAAAGAAGTCATAGAATACCATGGCTATTTTCTCCTTGATGGTAAACTCATTTTAAGTCAAGAGCCACCTCTTTCTACTGCAAATGGACGACTTTTCCCACAAGTGTTGTCATAAGAGATTTCAGTCTATCCTCAGGTCAATAATGCTCTTCCAAAACAATTCACTATGATTCACTTCCTCATGATGATATCTCTTAAACATTACTTCTCATTTATGAATACAGGAAAGAAAACTAGGAAACAGAGGGACAAAAAGAGTGAAACTTCCAGTACTATAGAAAACTAAAATATTGTATGAAGTTTACCATAGCAATGTTGAGGTCTGCACTTCATTGGACAATGGGACATCGTGCTAACTTTTATTTATCTCCGCTGAAAAATTTGTTCACTGTAGAATTTTAACTCTTCAGGATAAGAGCCATATTTCTCCCACTAAAAAAATCTCTTTTTGTCTTTCAGAATTTTCTTGTTCTAGGACATTTCAGTCTTTTCTTCTTTTACCCTGAAAGCCAGAAAGGACTAATTTGTTTATATACAAGTAGATTTATCCATGTCTTTCATCCAGGGTTGCTCACTGTGCTTTTTAAAACTCACTCTTCAAAACTTCAATTTGCAACCAGGCTCTCTGTTCACCTTCAGACTCTACATTAAAATTAAATATTTGCTGTTCTTAGAGGCTTCTTAGCTTTCTTGACTCTGCTTGATCTGTGATAGACCTGTTTGAGAAGCTTTATTTTTGAACACCATTAACACCTTCATTATTTTTATTTTTTAGTCTAGTAATTGTTTTTATTATTTTTAGTTTTATTTTATTTTTATTTTAAATTTACTTGTATTTTAGTATTTTTCTTTATTTTGCCCATCTGAATTTATTTTATAAGTACTTTGTCTTTAGGCCAGAGGTTAGAAAACTTTGCCCTATTGATGGATAACAATGAGATAGCACAGGTCTATCTTTCAGTAACCATCCCTTTTTTATCTATTCCCTACTTTTCTCTGTACTCAGAGTGTCTCATTAAGTCACTTTCATATAGAAGAGTTTTGGGGAATATACCTGTAATACATTTTGACTTTTGGGAAACCTCTAAGTTTTTAATAACACCTTCAAAAATGTGAAGATGGTTCTTGAGATACTGGCCATGAGGGATGTCATTAATCCTAATTTTTGTGTATTAAATTATACATGCACAGTAATCCCTCATTGGAAAAACAGAATTTCTTAATCAGGCAAGTGACTAGAATTCATTTCAAACAGGTAAAAATTTAAGTGTGTGTTTTATCCTTGAGTGTTGTAAGTAGGATTCATTCTTAATGATGTATTCTGTGAGCAGAGCAAAGCAGAGTTAAATCTGTGTGATGTTGTGCCTACCAAATGGTAACCGGATGTTACTACAGCCCTTACGAATTATCAAGGTGGTTTTCTGGTGATATACTTGCTTACTACAGACAAATGAAGCCAAAAATATAACCAGACCCAGATGGTATGCAATGTTACCTGGAGTGCCAAAGATACCCAGTCACTGGCTTGGTGAATTGATCTGTATTGTGTACCCCGCATTGGAATTGCTTGGTTTATGTGTTGTATCTATCTCCACCCTCATTCAAATGGGCTGAATCTGGAATAATCCTTTCCTCCTCAGAGAAACTGATTTGTGATCTTTCCACATATATGACTAATATTAGAAGAAAGAACCACATCTCTTATTAATTAACTTTTTTTTTTGTGAATTTAGGTCTGAATATAGTATTAGGAGGTTTTATACTTTCCACTGTAAATGTGAATTAAACCCTGCAAACTTGGAGAGTAATTATTCACAGTCACACTTATAATTAACAATGATGGAAAGGCTTTACTTAATATTGTCACACATAAGTGAAAGACTTAAAGTGAAAGTCATTAAGACATGACAGAAACAGAAGTTATTGGTGGCCAACATGAGATTGAACAGATCTGATTTTATATTATATAGGGAAAAGAAGATGTAGAAAAGTTGTGAGGGCACTTAAATTTAAATTATTTAGCATGGCTGAGTTACTAAAATATTTTAGAATTAATCATTACAGAACAGTTACAGGAAAGTGTGGAGAAATGGAGGGAGAAAAAATTAAAACCCCATCACTAGAGGACAAGTTTGCAAATGAAATGAGAGTAAAGATAAATTGCTCCTCAGTGCTGATGTACTACACTTGAACTGGGTTTAAAAGACTTTACTTCAAGAATAGTGTGTACCTAGTGAGCAAGTGGACACATTAGAAAAAAAGTTTTCCATCATGTCTAAGATGGAAAAAGATCTGTAAAATTCTGCAGAATTAATTTTAAATAGGATCACAGCATCCCCTGTGAAAGTCGCAGCAGCTCAAAAAGTGTCCGGAAAAAGATGTAATTGGAGGTGATCATAATTTGTAGACACACAAGTCATACACATACATATATGCTTGACTTTTGAATGTCATGGAAGTTTAAGTGCATAGCTTTAGTTCTGAACACATATAGGGTTGTCACAACAGTGTCTTTGGAAAGGGATTTAACACAGATAAACAACTGAAGTTCTGTGACTGTGAGAAATAGGATGAATCTAAAAAAGAATCAGACATTCTCTACTGGAATAAATTGCACAAAAGCAACAGAAACATACAGGATTGTTTAAAGGACAAGGCAGTAAAAACAAAAGCATCTGAAAGCCTTGACGTGATCAGTGGGTGCATAGGCCACTGTAGCATTGCACAGCTTGATTGCACAGCTCTGAGGGAAACTGCAGGCAAAATTGCTCATCCTGGTACTGATAGTAGTTGCATGTCACAAGTAGCGAAAAGTTAATTATATGAACATCAGTCTGTGATGTAGAAGGCGTTCCCTGTTGCAGTGAAGACCAGTTGATGAAATGAAATAATTCTAAAACACCATTCCTTACAACTGGCATTCAGTGATGTGTGCACCACACCAAAAAATGGAGGGCGTGTTTGCAATACAGTCATCTGAAACGCAGTTCTGGTTTGAAAAGTTGCAACTTCAGTGTAGTTGTTTACTAGTTAAAATGCCTAATTTATGTAGTTCCAACTTCATGCTTTCTTCCTTCAGCAAATTTTCTTTTATTCATATCTTAGTCTTAGAGGTGCTTATTTAAAAAAAAAAAAAGGTATTTTACCTTTTCTTGGTCTGCAAGTTTTGTGAGATTCCTATCCCTCACTAACCTTAACCTTATTGCTAAACAGCAGTAGAACAAGAATAAGAAGACCCTGAATGAAACCTCTGCAACTACAAATACCGTTAAGTAATAAATTCAATCTATTTTAGAGGAACAAAATTTCCATCTAGCAATTATGCACTTGCTCTAAAAAGGAACTAATTTGTACATGTATCATGAAACTGTCTGTGCTATCTTCCATTACACTGGTTTCTATAATTCCTGATCATAGTTTGATGTCTTGAATGTATGTAATGGCAACAAGAATTGGTCACACATTTCAAACACTTGCAAGTGGTGCTCAAAAACAGTGTTGTTTGCTATCTATTATTGTCTTATACTCATTGAATATTTTCCATGAGTGTAAGTTGTCCCTTTAATTTCAAATATTTGACTGTTCTTGGTAAAAAGAGTAAACATAATCTCTTCAGGGATGCAGAGGAAATCATGGAAGATGCTATAAGAAAGTTTTGAAACAGCTGGTGATTGGTGTAAAGAGGATCACTAAATCAAAAAATTAACAATTTGAAAGCTAGAAGTATGGAATATATAACACCAATACAACTAATTTTAATTTTGCACCCTAGAGCCTTGAAATTACTAAAATATTAATAATTAATAGTATAATTATTCAATAATTATTGAACTCCTATCAATAATAATTGGCAGCACATTTATTATTATTAAATAATAAAATTGTTATTAGTAAAAACTAATCTGATCCCTCAGATCAAATTTTTGACTTTGCATATGACTGCAGAAGAAGATCATCAAAAACCCTTGATGATCATTGTACTTGCACTACTACATTGTACTTGCACTACATCCAAAGAATACTTATCTGGCATGGAGAAGTAATAACAAACAAAAAACAATAAGAGGTATTTGACTATATTTTTGATTTTTTTTTATTATTTATTTAAAAGAAATAGAAGAAAATGTTCTGAAATCTAAATATTTTAAGAAACATTTTGGTCTTGAAAGAGATTTTAGGTACAATAATAAAAAGCTCAACACTACTAACATATACCAGTCTTATTTTTTTAATAGAAAATTTTTATCATTCATTACAAAAATATTTTTGGAAGTAAACATGTTGGTTTTCATCAAACAAGCTTAAAAGGTGAATATTGGGGTGACTTATTTGAACAGCATGGAAGGGTAATATCTCAATGCCCTGAACAGTATCACTTTGGCAGACACAAATCCATTTGGGAGAAAATTTTGACTTCTGGTTAGGGAATTTCTTTTTATAACTGAATGATATGCCATCAGAAAGACCATTGAAGAAAACAAAAATGGCCCACTCTAGCAACGGCCATTCAAAATGCTGGAGAGAGAACAAATAATTTGTAGGGAGGAAGAAAAGGCATTTCATTTGAATATATCAAAAGCATGATAATGAAAATAAATATAAACTAAATGTTGCCATACCCAGGGTAATTGTTTTTCGATTGCTAGTTTATTTTTACTTTATTTTTAATTACATTTAAAATTAGATCTACAGCTTATTTTTAAGTGAAATGATAATTTTCTCCTTTGCCCCTGCTTGGGGTATAATAATAGATTATGGGAAAACGTCTTGAAGAAAGTGCTCCCATATTTTGGATAGTAATATTATCCTACTTTTATTTCTTTGCTTTAAAAAATTGTAGTATTCTTTGTAAATCAGTTATTTTATCTGCATTTAATTTCCTGGTGTATGGAAAAAGAATAAAGCACTTTCCAGTTTGTAGAGAAGTTTTCTCAGATTAAAGGTTATGAGCACTTAGCTGCAAGGTGCCATACCAAAGAGCACACATGATATGAATTAAACATGGCAGGATGTAATACACAGCTTTTACACGCACACACACATACACACACTGCAATTTTGAGACTCGATTTACTGGAGCCTATTGACTCTGCTGAAATATGGGATATGTTACTATTAATACCAAGGGTAATGAATGTCATAAAAAGTCACCTCGTACTGATATCTACAGGCTCAGCATGATTACGATTCTATTAGAGTGTGATTTTCTTATCAATGAAGGCTGTAGAGCTATTACCTTCACATTATGACTGATAAGTATTTGTTGTTTTAGTCAACTTGAAATTATACTAAAATTGCATTTGAGCCTAATTCTGAGATCTCCATCACACTGGTTCACAGAAGGGAGGTATACCTGTAAGGCTTTTACAGCTTTCAGAGTGTATAGGGCCTTTTACATCAATTATTTTTGTCATAACAATTAGTTAATCTAAATAAATGGTGATTATAAATACAAATGCTAAATATAGAAACTATAATTAATGTGATTAAAATCTAGCTTCTGTAAGTTAATTTTTCAGTCCAGAAACTGTGATTAATGGAATTTGCATAGTGTGAAAATGCTGAAGTCAGTAAAGAGTCCATAAAGCAGTTAATTTGCCTTTTATTAGTACTATATGCTCTGTCAAAAATTGTTATGCTGAACAAAGGCTGTCTCAAGTATGTTTACAGAGAATGAATCCTCTGTCTATAGGTTTCCCCAGCAGGACTTGGTGTTCAGAAATATTTGTAGTCAAATTCTTGCAGGCTTTTATTTTCAAGAATCAATGCTTCTCTTGAGATATGTCCTTAATAGAGAAAATTAATATTGTAATAGAATGGATAATTTTGTGCCTGCCAAAACTGCTCATTGTTCAGCATATCTTGGTATTGTCTTTTAGTCATATTTTAACATGTTTTTGAATGTCTTCCAGATTTTCCATATCTTAATATGTTTGAATAATATATCAGCTGGAACTATACAATTATTAGTCCAAATAATTGATTTTAAAATTAGCCTTTCTATTTTTTTATGAGTTTATGCTGTGAACAAATGCATTCTGTCAAATTTCAATAACTCTGTAGGTATTATATTCTCCAATTTTTGATAATGCCATAAATTGCACATGTGCTTATTAAGCTCAGCAACATAATTCCTTCATGAAGTTCTGCCCATGCAATATGAAACTCAGACTCACATAAAATTTAATCTTTTCTGTAACATAGTTCCTATGAAATATGAGTATATTCAAATTAAATTTGCTAATATTTGTAAATTTTGCACATTTTTCAAATAATCTTCCAAGATGCTGTTTGAGAAATTTATGTGCCTGTAAAATACAGGAAGGAACTTGAGGCTGACTGCCCATTCTCATGAATTCAATTAATAACAATATATAATAATATTATATCTGTTATATTCTACTTGGATAAAGGGATTACAAATGCTTTCATTTATCAAAGATACAATTTTCTTTATTTTTGATTAAATAAATATGGATAAAAAGCTGCTCTCTTCTTTTGAAACTAGGAGGAAAGATAGGAGAGATACTCTGACATATTTTCTATGGCATCCATTGAAATCGGTAAAAGGTAATAAAACACAATCAAATAGAAGTTCCAAATCTCACCCTAAATGCTATACAAGAGAGGACACAATGCTTAATGGGGAACAGCATTATTATTAGCAAAACCTAATGTCAAGGTAGGATTAGATTTTGGTCCCTATGTGATTATTCCAGGCTTTGCCATTCATCTGTAGTGGCAACTCCAATCAAGGCAAAGCTGTTAGTCTTCACAACCCATCAGGCAGAATAAGACTTTGAATTTAAACAAAAAAAAAGGATAACTTCTTCAAAAGAACAATGTCTCTCTGGTAGTACAATTAGAAAACACGTCCCAGCTTCAAAATGTTTATTCAACATATGCTCTGCACACAGATGTGAGGTGCAAACAAATGCAGGGAGATGGAATACTAGAGAAACACCACTGCTTTTGGAATGTTGTGTTCAGAGATGCATGAGCATCCTGGACCTGTAGGTAAGAGTAAACTAGCAAGCCTGAAACTGCAGATTTCTCTTGCTAGAAGCAAGCTGAGTGTTGTGGGAACCAAGAACATGAAGGCTGTGATTTTTTATAATTGCAGAGGATCACTTGAAAGCTTCAGCTGATCGTGCTTGTTCTGTAGGCTGCAAAATGCAGCTTCTGTCTATTCTGTCATCCCTTAGAAAAACTTAACCTCCATGTAGAAAAATCCATTATTCCCACCTTCTGAAGGGCTACCAACTGCATAGATATATTTTTGCTTTGAGGTTGAGGACCTGTACTTGAGGTGCCCCTGCCCCTGCCTGGCCAGAAATTCTTGAAGCAAAAGAGAAGGAAAGGCACAGTGAGTCAACAATTTGCCAAGAACATGGGGTAATTGCTGGAGTATGCCAAGGTGCTGCACTGCAGCAGTGTAGAACAAAATCAGGCTTGACCAGTGATATTTCCATGCAGCAAGTTAAAGTTTTTCATTTTTTTTTTTTAATGGAATCCATCTCCTCACGCCTCAAAAGAAAATTAAAAGAAACCAGGGCAAACACTGATGAATAACAAGCCCCTCACCCCATGCACACTGCTCCCCCACCCCAAATGGCAGTGGGTGGCTGTGTCAAGGGCAGAATTGAGCCCTTTGCTGTCAGCTTGGAACAAAGATTTCTGTCTCCTCCTGGTAAAAGCTGTTTCTATTTAAAGAGGGGGATTTTGAGCTTTAATCCTTTGTTTCATCATGTTGAAAAGTAAAAAAGTCACAAAACCATGCAGAATGATCAAATAAAATCTGGACTGAATTGAATGTGTAGGTTTTTTTTTTTTTGTTTGTGTTTGGTTTTGGGGTTTTTTTATTAAAGAAGAAAACTGATTCTTTAAAACTGTCAGGATTCTGCCCTCCCCCTAAGAAAATAATGTTAAGCTCTAATAAAAACTGTGTCTTTTAAAATGTAGCACTCTTACAGATGTGCATAATAAATTATTCCTGACTGCACACTACCCTAGATTATTTAAAACATATGCCTGAACTGAATCTTATATTTTCTTTGGAGTGGACGCAACTCTTAGAGACAGCTGTGGTTTAAAAGTGCATGCTTGATATGATACATAATTTTAGTATTATTCTATGTAACATACCAAGATTTAAAAATAATATACAGATATGGGCAATAGCTTTTTAGCTCTGTTTGAAAGAATATTCATTTAAAAAAGCAGCAATAGTCCTCTTTCACTCCCCTTATGTTTCTTACATCCTTATTGTGAAAATCTTAACTGCTTAGCAAATGAAAACTTCAACTTTCTCATGTTGTTCACAGTATGAAACTTATTTTTCAAATTTACAAGCTGTAGGATTAATTGTCATTGCATTTGGCTCGGCAAGCTGGGATCAACAAGCATTTGTGTTAACAAGAGTAAATATGTGAGAGAATTAGTCAGGAAATAATCATGGAAGGTATCAAGTGGTATCTGGAGGAACTGGAGCCCAAGGGAATTAAAGGTGCTCAGCACTTTCAGTGATTGCAGCATTTCATAGGCCAAAGCAAATATCTGTACAACTGAATCTGTACTGGTGCATTAAATTTTCATGGCTTTCTGCTGCACTCCATCTCAACTAGGACAATCCTTTACAAGTCCTTCACTTTTTGTGACTTTTGAGGCTTTCTGTCTTTCCTTGTGTAATTTCCTATAATGTTTAACTTCTGATAATCTTGCTATGTGTCCCTGGGTGATCTATAGGCCTACTGTGTACAAGGATGCTAGACATTGACCAGCTATTAATTGAAGACTTTATTTTTATAAAAAGTAAGAAATTAAGAAATATTTTTTGTAACAATTAAAGGCTGGTGTATTTAAATTGATAGAAGTGAGTAGAAAATATATATTAGCTTTTCTCTGATTTTTTTTCTCTTGGAAGTGTTTAAAGAAAATGACAGGTAGGTTGTGTGATGTCAAGCTTATGTAAACTTTGCACAAAAAATTTGCACTTCAAAGTGAAGAAACAGCATTTTGTCATAGCTATATTTCTTAATATAACAGAAATAAAAATAAAGAGACAGACACTTTGCCATTGACTTGAAGTAGGCAATAGGTAATTTTAAGTGAGGATATGGAATAATAAATTCACACAGGTGAAATGTCACTTACTATCCTACCTGGAACATTCCAGAGAGTTCTAAATGCCATAAAGATTAGGACAGGGACACCATTTTAACAATCCAGTAATTCTGGTGCTTAAACAGATCTGCTATTCACCCAGACTGTGTTACATTTACTTTGCTCTTTGGGAGCTACTGGTGTACTGTTTGCGGGTTTTGCAGATGATAATTTATTAAAGAATACATTAGTAGATCCTAAGACTTTGAACATAAAAACTTTCTGCTTGATAGGAGTCTGGGCTGGGTTTGTTTGTTTGTTGGTTTGTTTACTTTGTTTGTTTCTGGAATCAAACATTCTCAATCTTTTCCTCATGTCTTCACTTGAAGTTTTGTTCCTGTGGATTACTGTCTTGCTGTTTGAAGATGTTAGCAAGAGTCCACTTGCTAACAAAACAATGATAATATGTTATGACAACTTGTCAGGTGTACAAAAATATTTCTGAACAAAGCTATACTTAGAAAGAACCCCAGACTTGATTTAATTAAGATTTTTTTCTGGGCTGCCTTGCTACCAATAAACAAGTAAAACTAGCTTAATTATTTGGAAATCCCACAGGTTTTGGGAATCTATTTGGGTGGATAAAACTCATTAAAAGTACATACAAATGCTTTGGTTTCTTTGAAACCAACTCATTCAGATGTGGCCATTTAAAGAGAGGCACATTGAAACAGTTGTCTGCCTACATTTTCCAAGCGGTATACTTTCACAGGATTACCATTTGTGAAAACATCTTATATTAATTAAAATATCATTTTATTGCTCATTTCTGTGCAATCATACTCATGCTCAGGTGGGTACTGGTCCATGCACTTTCTGAAGGCCCATAACATTCTTGACACATTTTTTGTAAAGCACCAAGGAAAAAAGTCATAATTATATTGCACATTTGTATTTAGGTTTTAGTGCCTTTTATGTCCAGAACAATTTCTAAAGTGAAGACTTCCTGTATTTCTATTCTGTTAATCCTTTTTTGTTATTTAGTACTTATGGTGCTTTAATGAGAAAAGTGCAACACAGAATTCAAACGGAAAATATTCTGCAATGCTATAAAGGTCTCTGGGAACTCCATTTTGGAATTAATGCACATAAAAATACCAGAGTTTTTCAGGTAGCTTTCAGGTAGAATATGAAAATAATACCTTAGTTTGGAATCTGTGCAGCAAATACTTTATAAATAAAATTTTGATTAAATTGCTTAACTATAATAAATTTTCTCCAAAATATTGACCTCCTCAGAAAGACAGCTTCAAAGACTGTACATAAGAATGACATATATTTTTGTCCTAATAATCTATAGAAAATGATCAGATCAAATACTATCACAGAAGTATTTCAGTATTTCTAAAATTTTCTGAAATATCCATAGTCCTGATATAATTACCTGCAGAGTTTCAAGTTTCAGTTGCTCCCTAGGGGAAGATGCTTTTTTAGCAAATAAATTAATTAAAAGTCTTAACAATGGTAGGATTAATGGAAGAACATTAATTTTTATGAAATAATTTGCTCTACACTAATCCAGCAAAGTAATTTTCTGGTTGCACAAAAATACATATTTAACTCCTCTGGAAGTCAGCTTTATCAACAATATTTTTTTTTAAATTAGTGATTATACACAGAGATTTTGTTCTCCCATTGTATCTCTAACTATGTGAACAAAATATGAATATAAACTGAATATATAAAATATATGAATAAAACTCCTCTAAAGAACTTCTAAGACTAATTTTGTCCGGGGAGATGTAGGACATCAGATAGCTACAGAAGCACCTCAGGCCTTTTGGCTCTGGTACAGTGAAAGCCAAGGGACAGATAAAGTCAAGGCAAGAACAGAAGTGAAGACATCATGTCTGGGGACTCTGACCCTCTAATTGACTGCTCTGATGAGGAAAGATGCAACAAGGACTTTGCTGGCAAAAGAGTTGACAAAGGACATAACTAATGTAAGAAGAATAATCAGAAGACTGTGTTTCTAAAGGGGACCAGGACAAAGGGGTCTGAGTGCAAAATTTTGTACAAACATAGTGACCTTTAAATACCAGTGAACTGTGTAATAAACTGGCTTTGCTTTGCTGTCATAGGCAGAGTCCTTGTCTGTCAATCCCCACAGGGAGAGGAAAGGTGAGTAGTAAGAATGACTTGGGGCAAGAAAGAGAACAAGAAAAATGACTTCTATGACACTAAGATAAAACTTTGTGTTTCTGGACAAAAGATTCAGGTATCACAATGAGACGAATAGAAACTAAGTTATCATAAAGGTATATTAAAGACACTCAATGCACAAAGTATATAAACTGTCCTATCATACGTACCCCACAACAAGTGTTTTAAAAACCTATTTTTACGGTTATAATCAGGACTTACCTGTAAAATTCATGACTGTCTATCATGGTAGTGTCTAGAAACCTTGAGAAAAACTTGTCCCGCTAGAGATAGCCTGCTATCCCATAAACAGCATATTCATTTTTCTAGAATCCTGTGATCTGAAGTGGTTTGTGCTTTTTTTCATTTTATTGTTATATTTGTTTCATCGTTAAGAAGTTATTTTTTTCTAATTTCTGAGTATTTTGAGCACCAATAGCATAAACTCATAGGGGTGAGAACTTTAACATTTTTTGGTCTTTTTTTATGATTCACTAATTCAAATGCTAACAACACAAAAATGGCATGACTGTGGTTGAAGCAATTTAATTTTTACCATTGCAATCTTGTTAAATGTTCTACAATAGATAATCAGCCTGTCTATATTTATTACTTCACGTGTCCCTAAGTCCTTTGTTGCCTACACCATTGGTTGTAAAGCTCCTATGTGCTTTATCATGGAGTCCACCACACATCTTCCTGTGACAATCTGTCATAGCACAGTCTGGAAGGTGGGTCCATGACCAGTGGCTGTTTCAAGGTGTGAAATTCTGTCATTGGAGAAGGACAAAAGCCCAGTTTCAGTAAGAATCCCGGAGAGATAACTTTGTAGCAAAAATGGTGATGACAATGACAACAACAAATCCATTTTGATTTTCACGATCACTTTGAACATACTAAGAGCAAAGACATCCTGGATCACACATATCAAATGTAGTTAAATGGGATATCTTCCAAAGAAACTCAAATTACCTATGTAGCTGCTGTATCGGGTTTGCCTGGCCAGGTTTTGGTAGCAGGATGGGGAGCTGCAGTGGTGGTTTCTGTGAGAAGCTGCTGGAAGATTTCCCCATGCCCCAGGCCCCAGACCCACCACTTGCCAAGGCTGGGACAGCCAGTTAAGGTAGTAGAGCCTCTGTGATAACACACTTATAAAGGAAAAACAATAGTAATGTCCATATACAATTGCATGAAGAGAAGTGAAGATTAAGAACATATGAGAGGAACAACTGTGCAGACACCAAGGTCAGTGGAGAAGGTGGGACAAGGGTGCTCCAGGACCCTCAGCTGGGATTCTCCTGCAGCCTGAGTGCAGCCCATGGTGAGGCAGCTGTACCCCTGCACCCCATCGAGAGAAATGGGAATGCAGAGATCCGCCTGCAGCCTGTGGACAAGATCCATTCTAGAGCAGGGTCAAAAAGAAGCTCTGAACCCCATGGGAATCCTGTGCTGGAAGGTCCTGGCAGAGACATGCAGACTGATGGAGGGGCCTTCGTGGAGCAGGTTTGCTGGAAGGACTGAAACCTGTGGAAAGGGACCCACACTGGACCAGTTTGTGATCTGTACCATATGGGAAGGACTCACGCTGGAGAAGTTCAGGAGAGCTGTCTCCCATGGGAGGGAGAGGGGAAGGACTCCTCGCCCTCAGCAGCAGCAGAAACAATGTGTGACAAGCTGACCATAACCACCATTCCCATCTTCCTGTGCTTCTAGGGGCAGGTAGAACTGGGAAGGAGAAACTGGGAGAGGGATGGCGGGGGGGGAAGGCATGAACGTAGAGAGGAAGGTGTTTTTGAGATTGGTTTTGCTTCTTATTATGCTGGTCTGACTCCCCAAGTCATGTCTGTTTTGCACATGATGGTAATCAGTGAGGAATTTCTCCCTGTCTTTAACTCATTAAAATTTCACTATGTTTTCTCTCTGTCTTCTTGCAGAGGGGAGTTACAGGGCAGCTTTGGTGGGTACCTGGCATCCCAGATCAGCCCTTGATTGGTCAGTCATTGGTGACAGATTGTAGCTAAAATTTGCAGTCACAAACTGATGACAGAATCCAGTTTTAGCCTCTCATGTCTTTGTCAAATCCCATATGCAATGCACAGCTTTTAAAGATTAATCACAGAAGAAAGAATGGACAATGAAAGAATCATGGCATTTTGAAAGGGTACACCCTTTTGTAACCAGTGTGCACAAAAGGCTGTCTGCCATGTTTTTGTGTGTTTTGCAGTGTGTAGTCTCACATGTGACTGAACACCAGAGCTTCTCAAATGGAAGCGTCTGACTGTTGTAGGAAAATTGCTGCACCTTCACGTCTGTGTAAGATGATTAACTGCCTGGTCAGCCATGGTGTAAATAACAGGAAACATCCACATAGAGAGTTTAGCCACTTAATTTGCATTCTTTTTTTTTTTACTCTTTGGCCTTATTCCATATTGTGGGTATATCTAACGCACTTGCACTATGTCAAACAGGGTTTTGTAGCCATTGTCATTCTAGCATTTCAAATATTCATATCTAGTTCTTACAGGCACCACAGCAAAAAATAAAGTCATTATTTCCTATGTAATTTAGCTGTTCAAAGAGCATAATTGATAAGGATTTTTCTCATATCCAGCGTTTTGAAGCATTAGGATGTGGGAGAACAATCAAAGTTCATTGATCTTCAGATTCTGTCTGAATAAAGGTTTTATTCCAGGAATTGAATTTTATGCTGAGCATCTGTTCATAAAATACACCAGTAAAAGTAATATTTCTGTGTCCCAGTTGTATTTTTTTCTACTATGTTTTTACACCCAACAGATGGTATAGATTATTCACACATAAGAACTCTGTTAAAAATAATGGTAATGGTCTAGGTTAAATGGTAAAAGGCCAAGATGTTCTGAATTAAACTTGGAAATCTTTCTGTAACTCATTCCATCATCTGTCTGTACAGAAAATTATGTGGTCCAGAAGACTTTCTGCTCTAGGCTGGTTCTGTACCTCTGATCATGCTAAAACCACAGAGAATACACCACATACATATTTGTGATCAAGGTTGACATCCAGGAGCTGAGGCAATTTTTTTTTTTTAGTTCTGATTTTCAGAATGGAGATGGATGAAGAAGGCAAAGCTCAGTTTAAACTTAAGTGAATGAAAATAGCCAAATATTTTGTACCTGGTTTAGTCTGATTAGCTTGATTTTTAAAAGTCTGTTTCAAGATTCCTCTATTTTTCAGGTGTGCTCATGAATTAATAAAAACATTAATAAATTTTCTCTAAGAGTTTTGTAAAACTGATAAGAAATAAATTTTTTACCACCAAAAATATAACTTTAATAGGAAACAAAAATAACATATTGTTTTCCCACCTAGTTTTTCTTTTTACTTGAAAATGTCTGTGTTTTTCATATCAGATGTGGATCTCTTATTCCAGGTTGCTTTAAATGAGAAGTTATTTTATATTTCAGCACACTCAAATTTCCTTAATTTTATCCATATTAAAGGGAGGTTTGTAATCCAATAGTTTGCAATGATTTCTTTTTAGATGTTTCAGCCATTCGTGTTTGAGTCCTTGGAGACTCTTAAATCCAGAGGCCATTTGTCTGCTGTGCATATTCACTCACTCTACACCTTAAATGCTCTTGTAAAACTCTCATTGCAAAGGAAAAAGGAATGTTACATGCAAGGGTTAGCAAGAGCTCAATAATTCTAAGAGAAGAGAGAAAAAACCAGAAGCTTTCATTCTGCAGAAAATATTTTTGGAGCTGCATGGCTCAAGGGATGGCAGTAGGACACAGAGTTCTGTTCTGGAACTGGCTAGCAATCGGGGTGACGTCTTGGGTGCAGATAATCCATACTCATACAACACTCCTGAGTCAGGTCATGTGACTTTTTGTCGTCTTTTCAGTATGGGAATGCAGACTGAAGGCTAAGGGCTGCTCTAGTATCTGAGTTGTTGGGGCTTTTTAACATCTCTGTGGGAATATGGATCCTTTATAACTAACAAGCTGTCCCTCAGCTGCCTTCTCTATTAGAGTGAATTGTCTGTATCAGGAGCTGCAATGCCAACAGCTGTGGAAGAAAATACTGCCTAGGGTTTATGTTTACTAACAACAAAAACATAAGTTCATTTGTCAAAAAGAATGAAATCTCACATATTTTGACTGATGAAATAAACAGGAATGTAAAAATGACTGTTGAACCAGCTGTGCCACATTAAAGCTGGAAACTTTGATGGGCAATTTATATTTGACAGATACCTTGTATTTTTTTTTGACATATTTGAATATGTTTTCACATCAATTGCACTGGTATGGAGAAAATTAAGTAAGTTCTGGTAAATTGTATCTCTTTTGAGTGTAATAGAGATAAAAAAATATTTTTAATTGTTTTCATATTTTATTTGGAAATTTTATTTTAATCCTTAAAGATAGCTGTTTTTTCAGTCTTCTGATATTTATAGTTTCTTTTAAGGAATTAACTTCCTCCTGCTTCTCTCCTGTTTCTCTTCTCCAAGGTGCATTTTACAGACTAGTCTGACATGTAGGGGTAACAGCAAGGGACTTTTTTATTTGAAAGAGAGAACAGCAATAGGTCAAAAGTTTTTGATACGTGATGAGGTAAACATATTCTTAATAATCAACAAGTAAGACCTGAGAAATTATGAAAAACATTCCATACACCCTAAATTTTCTGGCCTCTCTGTTGTATTTTTAGGGAACACAGAGACTTACAAGTGTATGCAGGGAAGTCTTGGCCTTATTTGAATCTATTGGAATTAAAACTCCCGTGGGAGTGTCTGGGGGCTATTTGTGGCTTTGGTGTCTGTATTGACCTAAGGTCAGCCCTGCGAGTTTAATTTCAAAATAAATGTCAGAGCTCATATTCTATGTCTTTGCTCATTAGTGATGTATCTCACCAGAGTGAAACCAGTTACCTGGTTTAAAAAGAAAGACTTTCAAATCTAAAGCTGTCCTGTATGTGTCTTATCCTGAAAAGAGATTTTCTTTATGTAGAAAAAAATTGGTCTTAACTCAAGAAATTAAAAACCACCTGGAAGAAAGATGTCTGTTTGATATAATGTGTATTTCCTTCTTGAAACACTACTAAAATTTTCAAACGGTTTTTCCATGCAGGTGTGAGAATATGATAATGTAAAAAAATTATCTGTGGTCTCAGAAACTGGCATATAAGACATGAGACATTAGGGATCTCCTGAAGAGAGCCTGAGCTTTTTATTTGAATGCTGAAAAAAACTTATATTACTGCCTTGTTACTTTTTGGGGCACATATTTGTAGTTGTTTCCCAAAGGGACACAATATATTAATTACATGAGCTGTTTTTCTGGAAATTCTGCTTTGTAAAATAGACATACTGTGTATTATAAAGTAAAGAAAGAGTGCTCTTTTCCGCCTTTTTCCCCTGTTGACTTTATCCTTCCTTGGATTTCTGCACCATTCAGCTATAACAGCAAATACTTTGCAGGAAAAAAAGTATAATAAATTACAGAGTGGACTGGCTTTCATAGGTAACATGTTCTGTACTTTGGCCATTTATACAACATATAATTCATTCAGAAAGGCTTGGATTTTTTAATGAAAAGAACTGCTAGATTTTAATCTCTCTTTTGTGTGCACTTATAAGTATTTGAAAGTTTGATTCCAAATTCTGATTCTGTATTTCATGAGCCCCTTTACAACCCATGTTCTTTCTCATTTTTCCTCTTAACACACAACTAGAAACTAAATTTGATGTGTGACATAAAAGTTCTATTTTGCTCAATTGTAATGAATCAATGAGTTGCTATGACCAAGTTACTTGTATAAAGGTAGGCAGACATGCTGTTGAGTTCAGTGCATGCAGAACTTTCTCTTGATCATTCGACTGGGCTGGATGTAGGTCAGAGTCCCAAGGAAGTTATTTCATCTTATCCTTTGAGAGTGTCTTAATGAAAAGCAAGGAATTTCCTGAAAGGGCTCAATATTCCAACACATTTGCTGAAAAATATAAATCAGTTTCCAGTTCAAGAGCAAGTTTTTCAAAACTCATTTTTTCTTTAATTGGGAATGAATATGTTCACTGCCGTATCAGGAAGAATTGAATTAGGAGAATGTAGAAAATAATCAAGGATATTAGAAATCAGTGTGAAGGGGTAAAATATCTTACACCTAGATTTGTCTATGTGTATGTGCTTTACAAGAGTAGTATCATTCTGTTCCTTACCATGTTTTTGTGGTCACAAATAAGCTGAGTGAAAAAAATACAACATTTTCTAAGCCTTTGAAAACATGATTGATACAAACACTTATCTAGTTAATTTGTTCAATTGCTTCTTTTGGCAAACGAAGCATAGTTATTCCACATTGATATTATCAGCACCCCCTAACTCATCACTCTTGTATCACCATTGCAGACCAAAATATTTTCTTTGAAGCAAAAAAAAAAAAGCCAAAAAAATTCTTGTGTGAACACTTCCATCTGGGATGTAACACTATACTTCTTATTCCTCTATTCCACTGTTGACATCCTAATCTCATGTTGACTACACCTGTATACTTTGTTTTATTGATTACCAGTGTAAACTATAATTTTAGATTATCTTTATTCTTCAGGGGAATTATTCAATAAGACAGGCTTGCAGTGACCAAGTTGACCTTTTTAGTTTTTCAACAGTACACACTCTATTTTTTTTCTTTCTTTCTTTCTTTTGAGTTGGTTGCAGGGGTATTTTGTTAGTGTGTGTTTTTGACAGGCCTGGAAGACTACATGAACTTTGTATTAATAGCTACAGGGGGAAACAAAATAAATGTGATGCCTTATAATTACCTTTTCTAAGGTAAACATTTTCTGCAGAAGAGTCAGTTCAGGAAAGAAAGGCAGAAGAAAACATGCCGGCAACCACTTCAAGAAAAATCAACTGTTCATCAGAGAAAAGGTGTAACAAGTTTTAATTGCATAGCATTTCACAATTAAAAAAGGAAAAATAAAAACACCAGTCAGGAGAGAAAATAAAGGTAGATTTTGTGATCTGTTTTTCAGTATTATTTTTCAGTTATTTTTAATATTTCATATAATACCACTTAGATGTATACTGTTAGGATAAACTGCTATGCAGTATGTTCATATAGTTTTCAGAAGTATTTTCATTACTAGGAGAAACAATGAATTGTACAATGATGCTATAATAACACACGGAAAGCAGGTAGAATATGTCAGGGTTAATGCACTGCAAACTCGGAGCTTTGACAGATTTGTCCAGCTTAACTTCTTTAAATGCTTTGCTAACCTTTCAGAGGTGCAGCAGTAGAGAAGCCCCATTAAATCCTTATTAAATCCTGTAAACCTTGGGATTGATTATCCTAGCTGAAATTATTCCAAGAGACTCATCTTTTCTGCTCCACTTCTTTTCTTTAAATCTGATTTCACATTGATAGCTTTCTGTAGCATCCTTGAAACACTCATATACCCTCATGGAATAAATCATAATGTGTTGGTTGGCTCTACTTGTTTGCTCCATAGCTTATCAGTGCAAGTCACAATTTTAACAAGGAGGACTGGGAGGCTGTACTTAGCTGCTGGTCAAGGAAATATCTAAATGATGGTAAAGAAAAAATGTCATGATCTCCAAAGCATGCAAGCCTGAGTGTCTGATGACAATGAAGGGGACACTGTCTAGGATGGCAGGGACATATTTTTCTTGTTTGGCTTTATTAAACTCTTTATAGGAGGGGGATTCTAATGTTACAGCTTTTACAGAAGAGTCAATAGACCATGCTGTTTTGGAAGACTTATGGCTTTTTGCAGTAGATATGTTTGAAGCAAGAATCAGACACTTTCAGTGAACTTCTGGGCATGTGAAATTACATGGGAATGGAACAAGAAAATAAAACCTATATCCCATAAGAAATACAATGGCTAGACTGAGCACAGCCTTACTAACATTTTAATTCTGTCTGTACAGATTGTCTAAAGTTCCAAAATCCTATTTTCCTTCTGTTGGTAGAAGATACACCCAGACTACAGTAAGTAAAAACCTCTGTTGATGATGTGTCTGCCTTTGCAAATCTGGGGTTATATCTGCAAGAGATAATAAACCAAGCCAAACCTATGTGCACAGAACCTCATTAACCCAAACTGATCACTTTGCTATTTCCCTTTGTAGATGCCTTTTCCTTTAAGAGATTCCATACTCACTTCTGATGAAGATGAGAGAGACGAGGTGACCCAGTGAGAGCCAAATAATAACCATTCAGGACTGTTTCTCTGGAATTTACCATGTATTTACACGTAACTGCAAGGATAAAATATCACAAGCTAAAAGCACCCCCCCCCCCCCCCTTCCTGGATTAATGAAAGTGTAATGTTTCACACTTTCTAAAACCGAGGATACCAAAATGTAGGAAATATGTGTATTTATTCCACTGTAAATAAGAGCATCTATCTAGAGTTCTCAGAGAAAGTAACATCACCGGATTGTTGAGTAATAT
This sequence comes from Calcarius lapponicus, assembly GCA_039654755.1. Classification (NCBI taxonomy): domain Eukaryota; kingdom Metazoa; phylum Chordata; class Aves; order Passeriformes; family Fringillidae; genus Calcarius; species Calcarius lapponicus. Next base: position 65,949,565 of record CM077481.1, on the reverse strand, counting down.
GAGTCAGAGAGCACCTCTATAGCTGAAATGCTATGCTGCTGAAGAGACATCTGACAGTGCAATAGCCTCTTTGCCAGTGAAGAAGCCCTTTCTGCTGCCTTCTCAGTGACTGACAGCCCAATCCATTCTTACTCAGTTGCCATGCCTATATTTGCTTCAGGAAAAGAGCAGGCCAGGTGGTCTGCAAGATTTCTTCTAGGCAAACAGGATGAGCTCTGAAGTTAAAGAATCTGCCTTTCTGTGAAACAGAACAGAAATCTGATTGCAATTTCTGAGGTATTATGCTGGGAAAAGGTATTTTCTAAGGAAACAAGGAACCAAACCATTTGACCTTTTAAAGGTCACTTTTAATGTCAGTAAGAAATCAGTTGGACACTAGGATGGCCATGAAGGACTGGTGTTATATCTCCTGACAAAAGCACTTCAAAGTAAGTAGACAAATGGGTTTTTTCAGTGATGTAGCTCCTTGGAAAATATGTAAATCTTCCTCAAATGTACTGACAATGATGGAGAAATAAAAATAAAACAAAAAATTCTTGTTACTTCCCTTTGTAGATATCCCTTCCTTTTATAAATCCCAGGATCACTTTCAGAGTCTTGATTCAGTGAAGATGAGAGGGACCAGGTTTGACCTCCATAAGGAATCAGTAGCTAAAGAAAATATTTTTAATATTTCGTGTACAAATAGAAGAAATGTAGAAAATTTCTACTCAGTACAAAATATTCTTGATTGTGGAGCTTAGAATTTAAGCTGTATAAATGTATATTGATAGTGTTTTTTATTTCTCCCTCCTGCTTCCTCTGCTGTTTGAAAACCCAAAGGGAGAGCACTTGGAGGCAGAGCCATCTGCTCCTCTAAATGCATCACGTTTAATCGTGTATTTTAGCAAATTATGACACAATACTTTTCATTTTTAAGGGAAAATTCCACGGTTCATTGTATTCTGTCAGGAACTTAACAAACTGCAAAGTGCATTTGGCCTTCTCTTTAAGGTTCTTTCAAAACTGACCATTCTCTTTTGTCTGATGGTCAATTCCTTGTTGTCTTTCAGCTTCTCATTAACATTTTTTTGCTTTTAAAATATTGTTATTTATTTTCTTTCCCAAAAGAACAAGGTGCTTTCCTTGTTTTCCATCACACTCGGTTGCAAAGCCTAAGTTTCAATTTCACAATTGCAGCTTTTCAGTTGATGCAAAGGACATGTTGAGGAATAGATGAGGACTGTTGTCCCTGATTCTAAATATAAAATCATATAAACTCTTCTGCTTTCCTTTGCTTTCTGTTCTTTGATTTAACACTCCTTGAAGCTTGGCTTGTGTTTTAGTACAAGAGAAATTGAAAAGACAGAATAGCTGCCAATGGAAGGGAACTCCATGTCCATCCCATCCCTACCAGTCTAATGCCAGGGCCAGGGAGAGATGTCCAGAGTCTGAAGAGGGATTGCAGGTCCACAGGAGAGCACCTTAAGGTCAGTGCAAAGGAATTCCAGCCACCTCTGGACAGCAAGTTGGCTTCATGGGGAAACCAGCTTAGCTTCCTCCATGCAAACACAGGTAGCATAGGGATATAAGCAAGAGGGGTCAGAGATGTGGGCATACCTGCAGGATCTAGAAAGAATCTAGAGAAAGGGCAGGACAGCTCCTATAGGTCTCCACTCCTAGAGTGGAGAGCTGGAAAGGAAAGATACAGGCACTTTAGAAGGACAGGCAGGGAGGCGTCAGTGGTGTTCTTTACGTCAGTGACCAGCTGAAGTGTGTGGAATTCTGCCTGGGAATGGATGAGAAGCTGACTAAGAGCCTACGGATCAGGATTCAAGGGAGGGCAGGGGCAGTTGTCATTACAATGGGGGTCTGCTGCAGGCTCTCTGACCAGAAAGACCAAGCAAATAAATTCCTCTTCAGACAGAGAGGGCAAGCCTTACAGTCACAAGCCCTGGTGGTCTTCACCCACCATAATATCCATTCACAGGCAATACAGCAGGGCACAGGCAATCTAAAAAGTTCCTGTAAAACAGGGATGGTAGCTTCCTTCTCCAAGTAACAGAGGATCTGAAAAGTACAGGTGCTTTGCTCGTCTCTACTCTCACTGGGAAGGAGGAACCTGAGGGGAAAGTGAAGCTCATGGGCAGTCTGGGCTGCAGTGACCATGAATCAATGGAATCTGAAATACTTAAAGGAGAAAGATGGGCCTTCAGAAAGTTCACTATCCTGGGTTTTATGATGGCAGACTTGGCCTTTTCAGGGATCTGTTTCATGGAGTACCATTGGGTAAAGTCCTGAAGGTAAAATAGGACCAAGAAAGCTGGTTAATGTTCAAGTATCATCTCATCCAAACTCAGGAGCGATAGCATCCCAAGAAAGACAAAGACAGAAACACCAGTAGACCCATGTGAACAAGCAAAAAATGGAAACCTGCAGAGCATGGAAGCAAGAACAGGCATCGTGAGAGGAATACAGAGAGATTGTAAGAGCAGACAAGGATCAGGTCATGGAAGCTTAAAGACTGATAGAATTAAATTTGGCCGGGGATGTCAAGGGGAACAAGAAAAGCTTCTAAAAGTATATTGATGGTAAAAGAAAGGGTCAGGAGAATATGATTCCCGTGTGAAAGTAATGGACTACATGGTTAGCAAGCTTATGGAGAAGGCCGAGATACACAACTACTTTTTTACCTGAGTCTTTACCAGCAAATCCTTCAGCCTCCCTGCCTGAGTCACAAAGGGAAAAGGAAGGAACAGGCAGAATGAAGAGCCACTGTGAGAGAAAATCAGGTTCAAGATCATCAAACGAAACTGAAGGTGCAAAAGTCCATAGAACCTGATGAGATGCACCTACACATCCTGAGGGAACTGGTGGATGAAGTGGCTGTCATGGAGGCTTATAAATTAAAACAGATAACATATTCAAGTGAGATTTACTTTATAAGCCCTGTTAAACCAAATAAAGCAACTAAATCAATTAAACCAATTAAAGCTCTGTAAACATTTCAATACAGATTTGTTATGTCAAATGGATTAGTCGCTATATAAGTAACATAAGAAACCTTAAGGTTTTAGGAGGGTAGCCAAGCATGTGCAATTATAAAGACACTGAAAATTGTCTTGCTTTATGATGTTATTCCTTCTCAAATTTCTTTAAACCACTACCTTCCATCTTTATTCTATATTGCTATTTTCCTTTATTTTGTTTTAAATGTGCTGCCATTCACCAATTTAATGACTTCATCACCTCTGTAAAACCAAGTCTGCATTTTTCTATTGTAGAATATAGGATAAAGAAATTGTTTAACTATTATTCAGACAAAAATATGCTATGTTGAAATGTGCTATCTCATATTGGTTTATATTATGAGTCTGTATTTGCACAAAGATGAGATGTCTAAGGTAATGCATATAGCTTATAGAGCTTATGCTTTGTTTCACATATCATGTCTCTGAAGCTAATTAATTACAGACTACACTGTAATTAATCTGTTTTGAATTTTTTTCTATTGTGCTCTGGCAATTTTTGTCACACTAATTTTGTCTTAATTTTCAGGGAAATAGAAAGAATACAATCTAAAAATATAATCCAATTAGTAATTAATCTGTAACTGCACAGGCTACTGCTTTAAAATGACAGTGCATCTTTTAGAAATAAACTTTCCATCACAGCATGTTGCAGTCAACTCACTGAAACTTCCTTTCTTCTGAGAGACTTTTCAAACTAAGCATTTAACTGAAGTCATGTAATGACACTTAACTGGATATTTTTTTGGCTGGTTTCAGTCAATTGAAGACATTATTAGTGTGGAGCACAAGTGGAGCTGGAATTTCAAGAGGCGCTCACTGAAACTGTCTTCTCATAATGCCAATAGAATATTGACAATCATCATAAGTCCTGTGGCTGCTAGTCTTCTGGATCTGATTAATTGGAAAACTAGATAAGTGTCTATTTTCAGGTTAGTGTGACCCTAATTCATTGCTTGCCATTGACTGAAAAGCACATTCCCCAAACCTGAGAAAAACACAAACTAAATTTAGAGTGTCAGTCTTGACAGAAACAACAGAGGACTGACTAGCAAAAGATAAGATACAGACTTCATAGAAATATGATACACAGTAGTCTCTCTGAGTATAATTCAGTAAGAAGAAAAGGTCACTTTTGCTCTAAAAGCTTTCTTTATAAAGCCATTGCAAGCATATTTTTCTACTAATTGTACCTAGTCTCATTTATCTAAATCCTTTGCATCCTAGCATATTTTCCATCACATTTATCCGTGACTACATTTTCATAACAGCCATTTTGTCTGCAGGTGGAATGGTGGGACATTAGGTACCATTGCACTGTTGTTGGTTCTTTGAAAAGTGACAGGTGGCTTGTTTCTGTCCCTAATTTATCTCACCAATTGGCTCAGCCTCTGGCAGCCTGGAAACTAAGGGCCTTGAATGTTAACTGCAATAGTGGCTGGGGATGCATAACAAGACTATCTCTGGAACCTGCACACTGATCAGGAGAATATCCCGCCTGCAGAACAAAATGCCTCTGTATACTTAGCTGCTACCTACTGATACAACCAGAATAAAACACACCGATCCTAGTGGCATATAAATTACATGGCATGTCTCATTTGTCATACCATAAATAATTGTAATTGTAGATGTGGAATTCCTAAGTAGGAAATATCAGAGATTTGAATTGAAGTGCACTATGCGCATCACAAATATAAAAGTAATAGTAATAACAATAATAATAGTAATAATAATAATACTGAGCTTGTGAGGAAAATTTAATTAAAAGAAAATGTAGAAATCTTTTCTACAAATATAGCCATCTTACATACTTACAAATTATATTTACAAATATAGAAGATCTTACATATTTAGGATTCATGGAAAACTACTCAACCTATGGTGGTGCTTTGCAGTAAATATGCAGCCATAATTTATAATTTCAGATAAAGTTAAAATTACTTCAAAATGCCATATTTATGTGCCTTTCACTTTCATCTCTTTTTTACAGAAGGTTGCATGCATGCCATAATATTTCTGCCTGCACTGGAGGTGGGAGGAAAAGATAGCTGAGATATTACATATTAGCTATAAAACATTCCTGTGCAGTAGCTAAAATAGCTATGAGGTATTTTCAGTCTGTTGCTAAAAATAGTCTGATTCTGCAGTTAATTTAAATGTATTTTTTTTGAGTTACTAATTTTTTAGAAGATAAGTAGTCACCAGAGGATGAGAATTCAGATTCAATGCCTAGATATCCCACAGAGGAACGTGTGGTCTTTTTCAGTGCTACTACAGTGCCAGGTTACAGAAAAAACTTTGATAAACAAGATAATTTAATTTAAGGAAATTGAACAGTTAAAGCAAATAACCATATCCATTCCCTCATTACAAATAGATCTCTTAAAAAAACAAAACAAAACAAAACAAAAACAACCCAAAAGAAGCAATATCAATTAGTTTTAACTTTGTGCAAGTTATGTTGCCCATAGTATTTCTTTGCTTGGAACACCCAGGAGGAAGACAAGAAAGTCATTTTTTTCTTAACGATCCAGAAACTGGCTGATTTATTAGTAAATTCTTAGAAAATTCATCCTCCATGCAAAGGAAATTTCACAGTACTTACCTCCAGAGTAAATATTACTATTTATATCTCACAAAATATTGAATTTCTGGTAGGATGAAACAAAACTCATTACAGGTCTATGGTCAGATCCTCTGTATTTTAGAAACAATCAAGGAATTGATGAAAACTCACTTTAAGAGTTTCTGTTGTATTCTTGCACGTAATATGATACACGTAGTAGAAATATTACCACAAAGCACTGGGGCAGATAGGGAGCAGAAATAAGGTGCAGATTATAAACAGCCATGGCTATTAACTGGTAGTTCTCTTATGGAAGAATTATGGAAAATCATAAAAGTCATTCTACTGTAGCTCAGGCTGGGTCTAACAGAGACTACTAGATGAGACTGATACACTGGGAACAAAACATCCAACTTTAGTGGTTCTTTCTGATCTTCAAATACACAGAAGAGGGAAAAAACATATACTGACTGATGCATTTATGACAATTCATACTGAGATAAAACCAAGCAACATTTTCAGGTAGGAGATAAGAAAAAAAATCCCAACACATTGCTATTTTTTTAACTGAGGGTTGTCTTTGAACACTCAGATCATTAAAAAGAATTCCTCTACTGGGGAGAGGAGCTGGGAACATTCCATGAAACAAAGAGTACATGGAAACTTCTAATACAGGATATGTGTATGTGTGGAGACAAGCCTGTGTGAGCTAGTGCTCCTTCCACCCTCATTTATGTATAAAATTATTGAATGGTTTGCAAAGGGTTGTTAAATTTTGCATTGTTTTTAAAACGATAAAAATTGCAGGCCTATTTACCCCTATTAGCAGAATATTATCCTTGAAATACCTCTTAAATCTACACATTGTTATCTTGCATGAGTTATTGAAACTTATTCCAATAACTGAAGATGCTGAGGATGGCAATGGAATACAACAGTTTAATACTAAGAACTAGTGTATATAATAAATGAAAACTAAAATTAATAATAAAGAATCCCTATAAATGTTTTGTTCTTCTAAATAATGATTGGAAATTCTTCCAATTTGCTCCTTCTTTATTCACAAAAAAAGTAATTACTTTTTTTGTTTGTTTTTGGGTGTACTGCATATGGAAAGCGAGAACGGTGAATTTCTTAAATGGTTGAAAAATGTAATGAGTATATTTAGCCATGGAGTAACAAATCTAGAATTTAATAGATAGAATAAAAGCTTTCCTAGCACATGCAAGCTAGATGCTTTTATATGAATCTTGGCACCAAGAAAGGAAAGAGCAAATAAAATTTATTACATGATCTGTGGCTACATGAATGCAGATGAGTACAAATATTTTTCAAAGAGAAGGCTTCCTCCCCTTTTACTTTCTTTAATACTTTAATAAATACTTTTTGAAGAAGTCACCATGTAGCTACAAGTGCATTGCTGAGAAATACAAAATAATTTTTGGTGTTTAGATGCTGCACCTAGTTTTCAATCTGGATTTCATTAATTCATTTAACACCTCCTTACCTCTGAAAAAGGGAGGATATGATTCCTTCTCCATGCCTATTGTCTGATTATGAACAAGGACTTTTAGATCTGAGGTGTTAAAAGGTCATTTGAGGACTGATGCTCTGACAAAAAGCAAAATCTAAGTAGGTTATCTGAGTGGATTTTAAATATTTATTACAGTTCAGGCTGTATAATTTTTACACTTATGATACCCAAGTAGCTTTTTCCTTTAGTCCTCTTTAAAGCTTCTTGAGTGCAGATTTAAAATTCCTTGTTCTTTTTTCTTAAGCAAATGAAAAAAATCAATTATTGAGCTTATAACTGGCTTATAAGTACTTAAGGTCAGCTTTATTTTAGCTACAGTATTTCACAGAATCATAGAATCACAGTATATCTTCTCTGGACACATTTTTAGCGTGATGTCTTTCTTATATTGTAATAACAGTTGTATAATTTCTTGAGCAAGTTCAAAGCAGGAATCTATTAGAAGTAAACATATACAAGAAGGAAGTTTTTGCTAAAACACTGTAAGAGATGAAAAATTTCTCAGGTCATCACGTATAAAATAAATGAATGGACTAGCTGATTACCACTCAACCAGCTCTGAACAAAATTTCATTCTTCTATATATAATGAGTCAAGGGCTGCTTTGCCATATAATACGATTTCCTTTACAAAGATTCCTTTCCAATTTCTATATTATATGGTATAAATTATTTTTTGATCCAAAAAAATTCCAACAACCAAAAACACCTTAGTGGAGAAAATTATGTTTACCTAGGGTCAAAGATCAAGCCACATCAGCTGGAAAATTTGAATATGATGAATTGGAGGTTAAACACTTAATTCAATGTGGATTACCTCAGATCTCTAGATTCAGACAAACCTTTTATTATCCTGAGATTGGTTCACCACAGGAATCTCATTTTCTCTGCTTATATCCTGGAAAGGCTTTCTTTTTTCCCACAATACCCATAAGAAGTGGTGAAATTAAAAAAAAATTAATCTTAATGCTGAAGACAGATATTAGGTGTTCCACACAGGTTTAGGTTCAGAATCCATATTCTATAATTTCATTCATGGAGTGAAATTAAGTGACGTGAATGCTATTAAGATTGTAATTTCTTGGACCACAGACTATTAGCTTTTTCACTTATTAACAAAATAGCAGGGTTGGTTTTTGTGTGTGTATGATCCAACAATGTAAATGGCATATCTATTGTCCACAGGTGCTTTGGTGCATAAGTAGTTATCAATTACATAAAAGTAGAACTTCAGTCCTTGTGGAGGAACATAGGCCCAAGGATTGTGGAGGAACACAGGCCCAACTATAACATTTACAGCAGTTAGAAATCCCATCTACTTGTGCTTTTTGTGTGAGAAATCAAATGCATATGGGCCAAGGGATTACAGTGTTAAAATTCCCATGGGAGCACTAAAATGATCACAGTACACTTATAGTATGTGGCATTCTGGATTACTGACCATATTGAGAGATGCTTTCATACAGATTCTACAGTGCATGTACTACATCAGAATAAGTATTTTCATGGAAATATTAGCATTTCTGTTTCCTGGCTGCTTTAATTTTAAGTTTGTGACATCTTCTGTATTAATATTGGGTGCTTATTTTAATGTAAGAAGAAAAGGAAATTAAAAACCAGGCAATTGTTAAAAAGAGCAAAATAAAAATAATTAGACACATGATTAATTTAAAACCATGGACAAATAAAGCTCCCTGAGACTATAAGAACTCTACAGATGGCAGTATCATTCTGTGACCTATTCAATATCTTCTCTATCCTTTTTCTGTTCAACAGGGATGTGGTGAATCCATTTGTAATCCTAACACTTTTTCTGCAACTGACATTGTAAAGAATATCTATGTAACAAAAGCCACATAACTCATCGTGTAATTGTCAGAGGCTAACATGTGACAGGATGCCTTTGCAGAGCAGAAGGACCTGGTTCTCCCGACTGTCAGCATCTGCTTTTTTATTTTAAAGTACAAACGGCTTTCTCACTTATCAGCTGCTTCTGCTTTGTGGGCCTTCTAATCATTGCAAAGAATGTGAAAGGAAGGTAAACGTGAAGTCTGCAGTCATACTTAAAAAAAAAAAAAAAACAAAAAAGAAAGACAGAAAACTGGGGCAAAGAAGGGGGAAGTTTGGGTTTGGTTTGGTTTTCCAACAGAAATCATAATAAATTATTATTTTGTCTAATAACTGTCAGAGGATAATGAAAAAGAACACTGAATAAACACTGAAGGTATTAGCCAGAATGTGTTTTCTCATTTGAGAACTTTCTGCCCTCTAAGTCTTTCTTGTGTATTTAGCCACTTCATAAGTTCAGGACTTAGAACTAAGTGAATACCAGGAACTGTGGAAATGTTTGTCCAGTCACAGTGATGGAAACTTGTACAGATCTGATTTCAACTATCATATTCTTCTTGGCCTTAAGATGTATAACTCAATGCAGCACATCAGACTGTATCTGTAAAGTGAGGCCATGGCATTTATTGTCTTTAATAACTTCTGGATCATTATGTTGAAACTGGCAGGATCATGATATTTCTAATTTACACAATGACCTCTTAATTGACTCAAAACATATTTCTATATACTCAAAGATTTTTTTCTTCCCCCCCCCCCCCCCCCAAATTACTCTCAGCATTTTGCTCTACATTGCATTGTACTTATCCCAGAAGATAATGTAGACATTTCGTAATCTCTGGCTTTTTTGTTGTTGTTGTTGTTGTGTTTTTTTGTTTGCTTGTTTTTCTTTGAAAGCTTAAATTTAGCTATAAAATTTTTTAAAAGTACTAACACCCTATTAACATGGAACAGTGTTCCTATACGTAGCCACAGTAGTTTCATTCAGGTGATTCTTCCCTTCATTTATTTCTATATTTTCCAACATAATCAGCTTGTGAATAATGAGTGTAACCTTAATTAAAGTAAGAGAGAAAAAAATAGCAAGTATTCAAATGAGTCAAAGCAATCTGTGTATCAGCTTCAACGCTACTCAGCTCCTTCTGTGGGCATTATTGGTTATGCTCATCTTTAAATTTTTATAATGATATGCTTGTACCATTCAGGGGACAATGATGCACAAAAGATAATGAATAAAAAATTTTTTTAGACTTCTGTTTTTCAGAATTCTCTCTGTTAGGGAATTCTCTCTGAATTAACATAATACCACCTCTCTTCTTTGCCTCCTGCTTGGCATCAATGCCATTTATGTTAGTCACAGGCCAGGGTACTACCTCATACTAGGATACTATCATCTAAACGCTGCAAACAAGTGGCCTTTAAAACAGCATGCAGCAGGGAATTTAAGAGCTCTTTCTGAGGAAATCTGGAAATCTTCACAGTTGAGAGCAAACAATGCAGCAGTTGTGAATATCAACATTTCCAATTTGGAAACTGTCAAGAGCTGACTGGTTTTAGATGTAGGAAATAGACAAAATCTGAGGAAAGACAGCAAAACAATTCAAAACAACTCAAAACGTACTGCAATGTCACCCACAAATGTTTACAGAATAATTGCATTTCCCTGTGCCTAAAGGCGATGTTGCTAACCTTCAGGACAGAGTGCTGTGAATGGTGTGCTCTTCACCAGCTTTGCAGGGAAGTAAGTAATTTCCAAAGAGGTCTGACATAACTTGAAACTTTTGTCTTGATCCTTGAGGCAGCTAGTTTGTCTTATGGAAATGTGAAAGTATTTGACGTAGCTAAGAAACTGACTGGAGTCAGGTCTCCAAAAGTCTTCTGGAAGGACAGAGCCCTCCCAGAGTGCTAGTGAACGTGGCTGAAAGGGATTCTGTGAGTTGCTCACTTAGACACTTTACACATGTCCACTGTTTATCAGTGAGGTGAATAAAAGCTTCTGTAGATGGCCTCCGACAGTGCATGGTCTACAAATCTGGGCATCTGAGAAACGCTCAAGTCCATATTGAAATGTTTGAAGACTCCTCTGTTTACAGTCATTTGTGCACTTTCAGGTGCACTTACAGTCATTTGTGATCTTTCAGGTCACTCCCTGAGAACTTGGTGAGACTCTTAGGAAAATAATTGCTCTGGTGTTCTGAAAACAATTTGAACATAGATAAGTGGAGGGGGGGAGAGGGCAGGGGCATGTTTGTTTGTTTAGGTTTTTTTACTGTTACTTCCTCATAAAAACTGTAGGTATGACAATCTGAAGGTCACACAGCTCCAGACACAGGAGCTCAGTTTCTCAAAATGCAGATATTTATCTAAGTCCAAAGTTATCTACATCAAGCAAAATTTGTGCATGTTTTTTCTAACTGCTTGTCACTGTTGCAAGTGGATGTTTCAAAATACCATCTCGCATTCACATAACACATTTCGCTACATAAACACCCCATCTAAACCAGGGACTGTTTCAAACTGCCTACCTTTCTGTTTCCATCCACATAGTGAGTTTGCATGCTATTTCATAAATTAACAATAGTTTCTAACCTGCTAATTCATTTGCAAGTGAGAAAGGTGTGTGTTCAATTATTTCTACCACAGTTAACATAAACATTGACCTGATCGACTGCAGTGCTCCCTTTGTGCTATAACACAGACACAGATTTATCTTCCCTGCCTATGTTTTGCTCCAGGCACCTGATTAAAAAGCCCAGACCAATGTCTGCTCTTATATGCTTACTTTGATTTTCACTTTGGAGCACTTTACCAGGACTGCCCTCATGCCTCCCTGCTGCTTCCTGATGCTTTGTGGCATTTATTGTCTGAGTTTTCCTCTCAGTGTGGCACCACAGTCTAACTGCATAATATGCCTTCTGCATGCGAGGATTATCCGCATCCTCCTCATAACTCTACTGCACAAGGCGTGATTTCTGTAATATTGTGAATACATTAGGAAAAAAGCAATCACAGAAGGCCTTGGGATTTTCAAGTTGCCTTGGAAGGCTAATAAAATTCACCATATGTTTTTTCTATCTGCTAGGAACCAGGCTTCACTTCTTAAATCCATGCAAGAAGCTGAAGGTTTAGTGTGATGAGGTCATCTAGATCAATGGCTTACTAAAGTTATTGCTATTAATCATGGCTTACTATTGGTCTGTTTAAAGCTATATGGAGCATAACACTAGTAAAAAATGTATATTAGGAAAAATGACTTTGCAGAAGTAAAGACTTATGGTACTTGCACATGACTTGGAAAAAGAAAAAAAAAGATTAAACTACTCCGTATTGCTTAAAACACAAGCCTTTCCAAATAAATGACAAGGTTTAATGTTATTCTCATTATCCATTAAAAAAAATGAAGAATAGGAGAAGGTATTTTAATGTCTAAAAATGATGAAATGATGGCAGTTATTTAAAAATTGTTGCATGAGAATATTTCTTTTCAAGCTTTACACAGGTTTTTCTGGTCTGTGCAATTTCATGCTTTTAATATTACCACCAAAATTCCCTTATCTATTAATGGTGTCTTAAGTTTTGAAGAATTTGATATGACAATAATAACAGAATAGAAATTTCTAAGTTTGATGCAGTCTCTTTTGCTGGAGTAAAACCTGCTCTGTAAAATGTGATACAGCAAAAATATAAAATAATTTAAAATATTTCATTTCAGTAGTGGAAAATATCTCTTCCTAAGGCCTGGAAGCAATATTAAATAACATCATTTCCTCTCATAAATATGAAAAGACTACAAATGCATTCAGCAGTTATATGAGTTAAAGGGAAAGATTATCTATAAACAGAAATAGACTAAAATAACCGTAACCAGCTAACTGTCTCATTCTTAAAGAACTGCGGTAAACCAATAAACATTAGCGATCAATCAGGTTTTACTTCACAAACAGCAATGATATTTTTGATTAATTATAAATCTTCATGCCTTCCTGCGAAATGGTCAACTTTCATATCTGACATGGAGAACAAACTGGAGGTGACCTTATGCATTTGGAGATGTTTTCAAAGACAGTCGACATTGCCTTTGCAGGTTTATAGAAATCACATAATTTTAGCATTTAAAATTGGTGGCAAGGTCAGGTAATTTTTTAATGATTTTGAAATTTGTATTTTTAAATTTGAAAATGCCTGTAAATGCAACCTATGTAGTTACTTTTTCTTCCATGATCATCTCACATCAGAGTTGAACAGAAAGAGAAGTAACCAAATAGGCTCATTATTCCTTACATGATTGTTTTGAACATTGAAACTGTAACACTTACCTCAAAATACCTCCTTATTGCATTAGACACCCAGTTCCAACTGGTAAAATAACATACTTTTAAAATTTGACTTTATATGGGAAAAAAAAAGAGAAAAAAAAAGTAAAAAAAGAAAAATCCTGTCCTTGGGTTTTACTTGCTGTTATCTTAATAGCTGAAGTGATGATGATATGTGAGCTCTGGCTTAGTATGCAAAAGTATGTAAGTGTCACAAAATTCTACAATCAGAAATTAAAATTAAATGAAATTAAAAGAGTGATTGATCTTTTAGACTCCAGATGAAGTCTCTGACAGAGACTTAGATAATGAGAAAGTGTTTCTCTCAGTTATATGCTGTTATTTTTACCAATTTCATTTGGAATCTTTGAATACTGAGGGTGGTCCAAGAAGTTCATAATTTTTGTACCAGTAAATGACCCAGCCTGGTCTTTATTAAACATATCTAGCTAAGAAAAAGTTATTTGTATTTAAGGATTTCGGCTATTACAGTATGATTTCCATGACTGCAAAGACTGACTGAAGTTTTATTTTTGCAGGGTGGGGGTACCTAGATTGCAGAGGCTAGAAAGAGTTCCCAGAATACAGGACTCTCAGTTATATTTTCCAGCTGAGGAACACAATTTTTTGCCTGTAGAGATGAATGGAGTCTCCTTTTGGCCCTATGTAGCAGACCAGGTGTGAGAAGAGTCCTTGCCATAGTCACAGAATAATGGCTGTAGAGGCCAATGAAGTGGTCACTCTCGCGCCTCTGCCCTGCATTCTCCCCCTCCCAGAAAACACTGTACTTGATTAAACTGACACATCTTGGATGAAACTCTGCTTTTGAAGATGGCAGAATTTTTACAACGTAACTGAAAATTAGGAATATTTCTGCCTCTTAAATGCATACTTGTTTTAAAAAAATATTATGAATTAATAATTTTTATTGACTATCATTTGCAACATTTCCTTTAGCAGTTACGAGTATCTTATGTCCAAGACAACTTTATTTACTTCTCCTCCCTTCTACTTTGCTTCTTTCATACCCAATGGAGAAAAAAAAATAAATAGTACATTTTAAGGGAAAGTAACTGATTAATTAATGCAGAAGGAAAACAGGAAAACTTAACTGTGAGTCCTTCACCTGAGTAGTGAGGGAACAATGAATCTTTGCCCATACTTTCTGACATAAATGGTGTAGGTATTTATGTATTCAGATTATATCATACAATTTTCCAATGGTATGATACAGTCAGAGTTTTAGAGGGGGTTTAAAATAAAATCTCATTTAAATTTCATCAGTCACTTTCAAAACTTTTCTTCTTAAAACCGACAACCTGTGGCTTCACCTTGTGTACACAATCCAGCAAATATGCTGCATTGGCAGAAGATTAATGTCAATCTAGGGGGTCTCAAACTCAATTTACTTACAAGAAGGTAGAAGGACAAACTATGTCTGGAAGACAGAAAAAGACGTAGCAAACCAAAGGAGCAAAATGAGGTTTCACATTGCCAGCAGGTACTTTCCAAGCCTTTGAGACTCCTCTATAACTAACACTGTTGTCACAATATATTTGGGTGAAAAGACATGGTGAAAATACTGATTAATTTTCATAGTGAGTTAGACCAGAGCTGTGAAGTTCTGAACTTGCACAACACAGTAACAGTCTGAGATTTACACTTCTCATCCAACTGAGCTCAGCAGAAGAGATATAAGTATTATTGTCTAGAAAGGAGAAGTGCTTTTCAGGGGTCAAATCACCAAGTTTCCAGCTCTAAAGTGCTCAGTTTCGTAGCAGTCGCTGCATCTAATCAGCCATACAGAAGAATAGCATGGGATAGCCTTGTCTGATTATCATGGTTCTACTAGGTTTGGCTCTATCATAATTTCTAAATAAAAGGTGTCAAGTGAACCAAAACAAGTGGTTTTGATTTCCTAGGTCAGGTCTCATGTTTTTTTTTCCTGTTTGCTGAATAAAATAAAAATCCAAATATCTCATACTTATCGATGTTATATACGAACTTGAGTGTTACATATTCACAAAATTACAGGTTGTTTAGGTAAAATCTTCTACTATTCTGTGGCAGTGAATGATACTTAAAAAAAAAAAAAAACAGGGGAAAGGAAAGGAAGAAGAGAGGGGAGGTCATTGAATACAGTAAGAATAAGATTTTTCCCTTCCTTCTCACTAATGGAGAATTTTTACTGAATGGAAGAAAAATGCAAATGAAAGAAAATGGGGGTTTCTGTTTGTTTGTTTGTTTCCTTGGGAGTTTTGTTTGGTTGGTTTTTTAAAAGTAGCTTTAGATTTATTTGCTTTCTTTTCTCTCCCTATGACTTTAAAGAAATTGAGACATATTTTACAGCACATGGTATCAAAAACCTAGTATCTGTTCAGTGGATCCATAAATGAATTGTATACTTTATTAGCACATATTTTTTTCCTGGGTATTAATAAGTAAGGCAAAGTATTCTCACTTTTAAAAGGTAACTTAATATCAATTAAAAACATCAAAACAACTCATCTTTACATTTTACAAAGTAAGTTTTTTCTGACCATCCTTGTTTTGTGGATATTTTCAGTATCATACATTTTCAAACAGCTGACAAGAAAAGTTGAAATATTAAAATGGAGATTCCATTCTTTGAAAATTTGTACTGAACTTGATAACAGCAATGGGTAATTTTCATTTTATCTCCCCAACAGAATCTATTCTGTTACTGTGAGTAATAGAACAAATATTTAGTGTGAGTATAGAACAAATATTTTTGGATCTGGATACATATGTTGCTCTCATATCCATTCATTTAGAATTAAATATTGGATAATAAGGGTCTGCAGCACAGGTTTTTGGTTTTGTTTTCCTTTGTTTTTTTTTTTTCTTTTTTTAATGTGGGCTTTTTTTTTGACATCTTGAGCTAGTTTCTAAGTTTACTGGGCCTTCATCATAGTTCTAAGTATGGTTTTATTTCATAGCAATTAAAATTTACAAATTTACTGGCATTTCATGCAAGAAGCAAATTGAAAAATCTCAATCCTACCAATAAGGACTAAAACTAATGCCAAATGTATTGCTAAAATCAAGAAAAATCTCAGAAGCTAGATTATGATTGAAGGCTGAAAATTTATCATACTTAGAGGGGTATGAGATTTGCTGATTTATATATTTATGAAGAGTTATTTTAAATTTGGAATCAATCATCTGAAAAATTACTCTTTTTTCTTTTCCACATATATCTTTCTTTTATGAGGATAAACTTAAATTATGAGTTTATTTTGTAAGAAGAAAAAAATCTTCAACAGAGTTCTTATGATTGGTGGTATTACAGTCTGCCTTAGAATTTCAAGAAAATGCCTGGTTTGTTAGCAGTGGAAAATGGGTTACCCATGATCTCTAATAAGAGAAAGAAGCCCTAAATCTCACAAATTACTTGGCGTAGATTCTGCATTAGGGGAAGTCCCAATACTCATTGCAAGAATAGTAAATCTGCAGTGGATTCACCTTTGCACGTTTGACAACTGGGCCAAAGAGCTCAAAATATGCTGGTTTTAGTGGAGGAACACGCTTCTCTTTTCTTAGTCTGACACACAACCTGTTTAGATGTAATCTATAGTTTTGCTAAGCAATTAAGAAAACTGTATTAATAGTACTAATTAACTGATACGATCCCCATGATATTTCATAGCACATCAACATCCAATGCAGTGCTCGCTGAGCCAATCCGTGGTCGTCTATTGCCTGGGGTCTCCTAAAAAAGCTTATCCTGTGCATCCATGCATCCACAGTCAGGTTCTCACTACACTTCTCTCATTCTACTCTGTTTTGTTATTTTTATCTACTAAAAAACTCCTTTGTATGCCACAAACATGCCTGATCCACAACACGAGCCTGATTTAGCTCATGTTAAGACTGACATGATGAATTTCATATGACCTTAGCATAAAAAATACCCAAATCTTCTGACATGTTACAATGCACCTCCATTACCAGCTTTTAAATGGTTTTATCTATACGGATCTCCAGCTAAGGAAAATTACTTCTCAGTCTTAGAATACATCAGCCCTTCAGGAAAGCCAGCATGAAATTTTAGAACCTTGAGGTAACATCATGAGGATTTAAATTCAGCAACTGTAACTTCAGCAATGGCAGAATATCAGAGGCAGTACACAAACTGTAACACCAAAAACAACTAAAAACCTGAAAATAGTTTCTCTTCCTAGGGAGTGGAATAATGTTTGCAGGACTAACTAGCTGTAAACTTCCCTAAGGAGAAGCAAGAGAGCAGCATGGTGCCTGCAGCATTCGAATGGGCTGAGCAGTGGGGTGTAACATCAAACTTTGTTGCTGTTAACAGTTGTGAGGAGCCCAGAAGAGCCAGAATAAGCTCATAACAGCAAACTCAAAGGGGAAAAGACAGAGACACAACTATATGAATCATGAACAACAATTTAAAAGCTCCACTTTGAAGAATTTTTGAACAAGTGTATGGGAGATTTTGTAGGAGAGATTACTGCTATTGAGAAAAGACGTAGCTTTTAATCAAAAAGAGTGATTTTATCTTAATTTATCAGGTAACTGCTATACATTGACTGATATACAAAGAAATTGCATGTTATTTGATAGTAATTTCTCTACAATATTTATCTTTCTTCTAGGAAAAAAAAGGGATGAAAAGTCCTTCTCACATTTTACATATCATATGACCACAGAACACTGAATGCGTTCTGAGAATAATATGACATAAAGATTTAAGATGCTTCAGCAGATTTTGTCAGTCTAAAAGAATGGACAGGCTGAGAACCTAAGGAGTAAAGGAAACACAACTGAATTGCTCTAACTACAGCAAGAACTGGACCATGTTTGGTAGGAACTTGAAAGCTATTCTGGTGTTACTGACATTTTGTTTACAAGTGTCTATTTCCAGTGCTTTGTAACTGAGTAATTGTTTAAACTCATTTTCTCTAGGCTAAACTAGTAGAAGAGCCCTCAATCTCAGAGAAACTTGTTTTGACCTATGGGAGTGTGTGTGTGCAAAATAAGAGAAAGGCAAGGAAAGATTTCTAAGAATAAAAGACAGCATGAAATTTCTGTGTAAGGTACATATTCTTCTTGATTAAATGATCACATTTATTATCTGAAAAAGTAGGTTGAGTGTTTTCTACAGTCATTATCACATTTTAGTTTATTTACATTATAGTGACTAAGGGATTCAGATAAGATGGGTTTTGTGAAAACAGTAATACTATATTTAAGGTATATTGTTGGGGAAGATGAAACAGGAAAGCCTTATAAATATGATTGTCTGGCAAAAGATTTTGAGAATATGGAAACTATAAAAGAGATTGAAATGAAAGCAAGCTTTGAGATACCCTAGTTACTGAACAACTGGAAAACAATGGTGTGGCCGGACTGAAGGCAATTCCCTTTTGATGAAACAACACCCTCTGCTTGCAGACAGGTCCAAGGGTCCAAGCAGACCCTACTAGCTTAGCAGAAGGGGTCCAAAGAGTAGTTTTTAGGGTTTAAAATGTAACACAGTATGGTAATGGATGATTCTTATAGGCTGTATGTAAATGCTATAGGATTTGTATATTGTACTAGATTGGTTAGTGAGAATTACATTATTCAACACAGAGGAAGATTTATTGTAATGGGAACCTTGCTCTCTTACCCTCTCATCCTCTCTCTCTCTCTCATCCTCTCTACCCCTCTCTTCTCTCAGGCCTGCCCTGAGCTGCAGCTGGCATCTCCAAGCAGGACCCCTGCACCCAGGCCCTTTGCAATAAACCGCAAGTTCCACAACCTGGCTTCAGAGATCTCTCGTCTCCGTCCGTCCTGACCGTCCCACCCCGCAACGCTCCTACGGTATATCTGTGTCTAGCTTTCTATTAGTTTGATTTTCGGACACAAAGCTTTTTGCATTGTGTTGCAGATTCTCCTAAAAACATACATTGATATTACTTTTTTATCTATAAACTTTATTAACTTACTAGTTTTTCTCAGATAAAAAGGAATGAAGTGTGCGTCCCAGACATTCATAAACTGCAAAAACAATTCAGATTATTGACTGCTGTCCGAGGACTATCACTAGCACAAGATATAAACCTTGCTTGGTATTCTGTTATTTTTATTTTAAACGTCCAAATGGAGGGTCTGAAATTCAGATTCCATTGAAGTCAGTAACACTGTCAAGCAGATTTTTCCAGTCACTGTGATTTTTGATTAACTGTATCAGCCTGACTGACCTACAAATGCACACAAAGTGCTGTTTAATGACATGCAGCAGACTTATCATGTGTTTCCAGGGTCAAACACATTTGTGCCAGAACTGTCCAAAAAAGCCACATTCCCTGCATTTTTGGTATTGCACAATGAGCTACTGAGCCAGCAGCTGTCTGGATAAATGACTCTGCAAAATAATAATAATAAAAAAAAAGGTCCAGGAAAAGTTCTAGTTATAGCTAAAATTATGCTATTAACTTACATTTCCATAGGAATGGGAATATATGTCTTCATCCTCTAATCTCTTACATCAATTTTGGCTCCTATACTCATTCAGATGGAAGTAAAACATGTTTTGTAAGATTATGGGAATCAATTATAGATAGAAATATTATTAATAATCTAAAGTAGTGGAATTATTTGGATTAATATTAAAAACCTATAAAGATGATAGAACACTAAGAATGCAGCCAGTGGCAGGCACAACAACAGCAACATGCTGTAACATTCTTTGCAGGACTGGTACTTTGAGTAAATTGAGTAAATCATCAGTTTCTTACCCTGAATGCTTTTTTGAACCTGCACAGAGTATTCACCAGATTGCCAATTTTAAAGGAACTTATAACAAAACCTATGAATACATAAGAAAGCAGAAGACATTTTACACATGGTTACTAATTCTGTGTAAATTCATGTGGAACAGATGCTGGCAATGCAAATTGCCAACAGACTAGTGCCTTCAAAACCTTAGCAATGCCTTGGGGGACACAGGAGGAAGGAAATATTTTCAATTTTTTTATATTTTTCTGAATATTGAAAAGAATATGGAGGAAGCATTAAATGGTAAGTTTATGGAAACCTTTTAAAACTATTCAGTTTAAACAAATTTGAAAGAAGGCAAGTGAGTTGCATAACCAAAGTACAATCCCTGACCTCAGACTCTTACAAGAATCACACAGGTAAGGCAGACTAATGTGGGACCAAACGAAGACTACATAGCCAACAAAAACTTTATTTCTAAACGAATAAATTTCAAACATGATCCCTGTAATCATGGCTATGGATATCACCATTTCTGCAAAGAAGGCTTTAACAAGTTTCACCCTGCTTTGAACTGAGCTGGGTAAGGAGGAAGGAGGTCTAGTCCACCCAGCTCTGAAAATCTTCACTTTCTCTCACCAGCGCTTAGTGTTTTTCTATCATGGCAATAGGAGTCAGGGTTTCAAGTTTGTCAGGTTACACCAATTATTTTTTTCCCTTCTCTCTCTGTCCCTTGGCTATCTGATCAAAGTGCTTCTACCAGCTGCAGTTCTGACAGCAGCTTAAAAACCAGCCTGACCTGGGAAGTGAGAGAGGTTGCTTCTCTTAGGTTTGCTGAGCCCAAGTCATCCCACTGTCATTAACAGCTGCAACAGAACTACCTCACACTGCTCAGCTGCATTTTGGGCAAGGGAGAAGTGCGGAGGGAGAACAGGCTGACTGTGATTCTACAGTACAGGAGACTGAAGACAGTAAGACAGGTAGGCAGAAAGTAAGGCAAGAAAGAAAAGAGGGCAAGGTAGGGATAGAGAAGAAGAAAGTGGCAAGGAACAAGTGGAAAAAGAAGGAGCGTTCAGCAAAATGAAAGACAAAAAGGAAGGAACTCAAGAAGGAAAAAAGGCGGGAAATATGGAAGAAACGAAAATACTTATACATACAGAATAATTTCCCCTCTCACCCCCTTATAATTTTGTGATTTTTTTTTGGGGGGGGGGGGGGTTGGGGGCAGGGGTGGAGAGGGGGTCGTTTTTCCCTCCTTGTTGCTTTCTTAAATCTTTTTTTCTGTATTTTTGCAATTTCTCTCCTAAATGAACTCCTTATCCATGTATACAGAAGTCCTGAATCACAAATAAGAGCTCTTCCTCTAAGTGAATCCAACATTAGATTGATAAAGCTTTTTACATAGAAAATTTGCGTTATCCTGTTTTGGTCAAGGTGTAAACATAACTGCTTTTCCATTTGAATTTTCTCTCAGAACATGTGCTGCAGAAGACTATCATATGAGTAAGTGAGAAAAGCATCAGGTATTTGCTCTGTGCTGTACTGTTCAGGTGGATGATACGAGGCAGTCACAGTCAAAGCACATGGAAAGTATTAGCTTAATGCAATGTCCCATAGTAGGTGCACCTGTCATGCAAGGCAGCATATTACCAGCCATTTAATCAATATTTTTGCAGCAACAAAAATTTTTATAGGCCATTACATAGAAATTTTGGGTGAGAAAGAACTGGCTGTGATGCATTTGCTAAAATGTTTTAAATTCTGGTGGAATCCTACAGGTAGCCTAGATTGCAGCTTTTTGGACATAGAGGTTTAGATACAGGGAACAAAATCTTCACATGAAAGTCACACTAAACATCTCTAATCAGCCACAATTTGTATTTAGGCAAACAACTAATCACATAAGTATCTTTGTACTGTTTCACTCCATTGGCCCGTAATGGAGAGGCCTGTAAAGCCTCAGTGGAAGCTTTTTGTTATTTATTGGGTAGTAAATCAACATTAACGTGCTTCAAGCAACAACATGTTTTCTAATTCTGCAGTACAATTTCAAGGCAACTGCCTTTCAGGTAATACAATTCTGGGCTACTCTCCTATGGCAGTGGCACTGACTTGCAACCTGAATGCTAAAAGAAAAAAAAGCCCGCTTACAAGGCACGAAGATTTATTTTCTTCTTTCTTCCTTTTTTTTTCTTTTTTTTTTTCTTTTTTTTTTCCTTAATTCTTCCTACTAGTTAGAAAGAACAGTGAGATTCCATACTTCCAAAGAGAATTGTGGGGTGTTTTGTCAGTAGCCAATAAATATAAAATTCCTGTAAGGAATCATTGACGTCTAAGTGATGATGATAGCTCCAGAACCTTTTAAAGTCAGCTATCAGGAATAATACTAATATATTTGAGGAAGTTCAGAGAAGAGCTGTGTTCATGATTAAAGGATTGGAAGGCATATCTTGTAATGAAAGAGTCCGGAAGGTCTATTTACTTAGTTTATCAAAGAGGACATCAAAGGGTAACTCAATGGCAGTCTCTGAGAAGATATTATGAGAACTACTTTTTGAAATGGATGCTTCTGTTTAGCAACCAGCAAAAATCAGTGATTGGAGGCCAACACATTGAAACTACTTATGAAACAGGTTTTGCTTTGATGCATTTTAGTAGATAGAACTCAGGAAAGATAGCTAAATGGCTTCATTTCTATAGTAAACAAACTCAAAAAAAGGTGAAATGAGATAATAATGAAAAATAAGGTGTAATGAGACAATAATGGATTTGGCTATGTGTTAGAACAAAATAGTAGATTTTTTATCCTGGGAAAGAAGCCCTGTGATTGAGTATAAACACTATTTCAAACCAAAATATTTGATGGAGAGCCTTATATTTTGAAGTACAGTGAAATTCACATTAATCAACTCCGGTGCAGCACTCTTTTGTGGCCTTACTGTGAATCTGTGAATTTAACTGTGTGATCCTGTTATCCTTTTTCCTTACTTCATACTCTTTGATAATAGACTGTACTTTTTGTTCTCTTGCATCACATTAGTTCCTGAGCATGACAACAGTAAGCTTGTAAACATCTGATTTAACTAAGCTTGTTTGCCAGTGAAAGACTAGATGCATCTTTTAAGAGAGGAACATAATTTTGTTTCTCCAGCATCTACCACACAGAAGTATATATCCTCAGTGGGCCACTTGGATGCTGCCACAGAATAAATTGATAAAAAATAATAGGTCTTTGAAAAAATGGAAAGATTTTACTGGATACTTTAAAACTGACTTTTGCCCTTAGAATTATGTTTAGCATATGTCTGAAATTTGAAATGCAGTAACAGCTTTCCATCAAAATAAAAGGAGAAAGGCTTAAAAAAATCTTACATAGATATTCAAATATTTATTTTGTTAAAATAGGAGAGTCACTATAAATCAATATCTTAAAATTACCATTTCAAGGAACAACTAATAATCAACAATAGAAAAAGGGAAGTGAGGAATCGGAGAAAGGCTGCACTAGCGGTATTTTTACGTATTTTTCTCTGTTAAAAAAAGCCCGACTCAACATCCTAGAAAACTATCTAGGAAAAAAGGTACAACTGGGGAAAAGCTTTAACACTTCAAGCAATAGGTTTGCGTCATAATTTAGGTAAGTGATTAAAAACCGAAACCTGCAACTTTTTTATTTGTTTTCGTTTCAGGCCACATGGAAAAATAACCATTAGTCCAAAAGGACTAATGCAATTTTCAAAGTTGGAGGGAGTAGCAAAACAAACCAATCAAACAGAAACTAATTTTTTTGTTACTAGACTCAAGAATCAGAAGTAGACTTAGATATATAGACAAGCTAAAAGAAATTAAATAGAGGAAGCAACCCTAAAAGAAAACAAGTTAATCAATAAAGGCAGAAAATATTAAGACTAACAATGAGAAATGCCTAACAATATCATGAATGATTTATGACTGTTTTGACCACCAAAGGAACTTTTCTCTCCATGAGGCATGCCTTTTCTCTAATGGGATGCCTTTTGTACAAATACATGCCTTAAAGATATCCATGCAAAGCCTATTAGTTACACCATTTCTCCCCCTCAGAAATATATCTCCAATAGGCATTAAACATGGTCTTTGTGCCACTTAGAGCTCTCTTACCAGACGTAAGAAACAAGTTCCTATTGTCCTCACATACCAGTCCTACTGTTCACAAATTCTAAAAGATAAAAAAGAGTGATGATCTGGTTGTGAAACATCTACAAGACAAACATGAACCCATTTTCGAAGACTCCCTTCTACTTGGTGGAGAGGTCAAACAGCTAACAGCCATTTCCTACTGTAGGCTTTCCTTAGTACTGTATCTTGAAGATGTTGAAGCACTAGGAGAAGGATTTGTCAAGTGGTGCAATGACTAATCCAAAATCACTTTTTTGAGGGGAGAAGCTGTCATTGTATGCAAAAGATAAAGAGTGTCTAGGAAAGTGAAAGAAAATCTTAGGAATACCTCAACTTTGTTAAGAGTGGAATAATGTGTATCTTGGAGATGGAAGAGTAAGTATAACAGTTTGATAACAGAGTTTTAAATGTTAGTTCTGAACCAGCTCTGATTGGTGTTGGATTGAAAAGGCATCAATGTAGACCTGACCTGGTTTGACTGAAAACATCACTCTCAACCATCTCAAGTGCTGGAGCAGTCACAAGAGCCATCTGACTCTTCACCAGCTCTAGGATTTTTTAGAAGTATATGTAGCAGAGATAAATATCAGAAATATGTGCTACATTAATGTTGGAGATCTTGCTTTCGGTGGTTTGCTGTTTCCTCATTTTGGTTTGTTTTTTTTAAGGGAAGGATTTTCTCATTAAATATTGTGTATATTGTGCAAATTTCTCATTAGGCATACACAGTCTCACAATTCACATTATGCAAGGGATTAACATTTTTTTTGTAATGATGATGCATTTTTAAAAATATTACTGGAACTTTTTTCTCTATAACCATTATTTTTCTCAACATATGAATAATTCAGAAAGGGGAAAAAGAACAAAGCAGCAAACCAAATTCACATTTTGCCAACCCTTTACTTAGGCAAAGAAAATCTCTCTTTCAATGAAAAGTATATAATGAGACAAAAGCAAAGTAATTTTGGTCTTATTTAAAGATTCAAAGTTTATTGTTACACAGAAATTCCAAAGAACACACTGAAGAGGATCAATGCTTTTTCATCTTTTTGCTTATCTTGTTTCCAGCTTTTTAATACTGTTATGTTAGCTTAATATAGAGATGGCTTGGAAAAAAGTTTTACATTACTGGATAGAATTTGATTTTCCATGCTCTATTTTTATTACTCCTCTAAATGATAATGGATTTAAGATACAATGCAAGTTTTTTGTACCTCTTTGTGTAATAAGCTACTTTAAACACCTATTTTCATACATGGAAAAGCTGTCTGTTTTACTATATTAAAAACACAGTGTATATAAAGAATATATTACTGTTTTTAAAGAATATTTTGTGTTTAAAATCTCTCAGCAACAAAGTAATGAGTCACATAACAATAGTGTAAAACTTTGTTAGGAACATGGGTCTGTCATTTTGTCCAAAGTATTTTATGTACAGTGTCTAAACACTAGTTGAACTGAAGAGATGTGTCTTGGCTTGGAAAATGAAATTTTCTGTGCGACAGACAGAGTAAGGATTATTCTTAGTTTCAGTGAACTTCAAGTCACACACACTACAGCTACTCAATAAGATACAAATATACCCCACCTTAAATACTCACTGAGGGAGATCAGACTCTTCTGAAGAGTTCTGGGGATGTGCATAACAAAACACGCTCAAACTAAGAGAAACTTTTGCAAGGCACTACTACCACCTAGATTTTGTATGAGAAAATGTGGATTTTATACATGCAGAATTTTGATACACATTGATTTTTAGAATGTTAAGTTCTTAAGGGACTAGTACTTAGTATAAAGTTTATAGGAAAGGCTTATACTGTTTTTTTATAGAGAGGCCTAATACTGTCTTTCTAAGAGAGGCCTCACTTTCTATAGAGTGAGCTGAAATGAAGCTACACCTTGACTTCCAAGATATGAGAAAGATGAGGAATATGCAGGTGGAAGGAAAACTGTTTATTAGTGTTTGTAGTTTGGAGTCTGCTGTAGATTAATCAAGATGTAAATCTCCTGTGCTTGTTTACATACAGCTTACAATCTTCCTTCTTCTAGCATTAGTATTAAATGCCTTTAAGAAAGATTGAAAAGTACTTGTGTTGGTTAAAAAAAGGGCAAAATGAATGGAATAAAAGTGTTCTAGAGAAAAGATGCCTAGAAAAGCAAGAACAACTTATTTAAACTGACTTTTTTGTTCTTCACCTGAGTGTGGAGAAAAAATACTAATTTCAAGATGAAGTATTTCTACCTTTGTAGCTAACGCAATACAAGACATCCTCTTAGGGGTGCAATAATGCTGAGCAATAATAAAGTCATACAAACATGTAATGAATACAAATCTAAGGTAATAGCAAAATAATTTGTGCCACATGGATGTATGAAATACTGCTTTAAAACTCAGCAACCAAAGACAACAGCAAGAAAAAAACGGAAAGAATCAGCAAAAAGAACCGGAAAAAAACAGCTTGATGAATTGGGCTATATTAAAGTTCGTTTTTTCCCTCAACAAGAGAATGTTGAGGGAAAAAATACTTTTCTTAACATCTTTCATGTTAAAGTAATAATTTATTTGTATTCAGAAAAATGGAGAAAATAGAATCTATTCCTTGAGGCAGGTATTTTCAATTAAATCCTATTGGTTTCTTTGGAGACATTTTCAACAAAAAGTCTTTCAAATTTAGCTAAAGGAGCAAAATGGCAAAAATCAATATTGAAGAAAAGGTGGTGTGCATTTCAGTATTTCCATCTCTTCACAAAAGTTTCTTGACTCAGTTTACCCACTCTTGTCAAATGACACGTTGAGTATTTATATATGTTATATATATATATGAGACATTATATAGACTCCATAGAAATGTAGTCTGTTCATCCATTTCAAATTCCATGTGGAACCAGTTAATTCAGCATCCACAGTTGCTTCTCAGCAACACAAATATATGTTATAAATCATATATATTTAATCCCAAAGAACATGAGATAATAAACTGCCCATAATCCAAAATCTCGAATCTGTCTCATCAAAGTGAAAAGAATATTTCAGATGTACTGTGATAGCTTCAGCCTTTGTCCTACTGATAATAGTGACCTGCCATTAACATGAGACAAATGTTCACAGTGATGGAGGCTGTTCTAGATCAACTTATTCTATCTCATATAACTTTGTGTTAAAGAAAAGCCTGAAATACAACCTGATCTGAAACATGGATGATTCTTGTCCTATTAGTGAGCTTTCTCAGTTGGGCTGTCTTTGAAACAACCCCTTATAAAAACTGTTTTAACACCATTGCTTTCATGGCCAAATGTTTTGTTTATTATATTCTACCTACCTATGAACATAAATATGTATAGATGCATATCTTTACACACATCCCTACTCAATATTTACTAAATATACATGCACAAAGCATATGTGGGCACATACATACTTGCAAATACAGGGAGAAAGATAAAAACTTACTAATGCAGCTACCCAATTATCCTCTATGTACATGAATGAAAGATATTCTCCTGTTAAGAAATTGGCATGAATATTTAAATAAACATGAAAATGTAGTAGTTTTTTTCAGACCAAAGGCTCCAGTGAACTTCTAAAATTTTATGCAGAACTATAGTATGTATTTCTTCAGTTTTACATGGCAATACATGATTGTGTACATACATATGTTCAAAATACATGGCATATTTTTAAGAGAGTATTAGTATGTCACCCAAAGTGGGGCTGGAGAGAAAATTGATTTCATTGCTCTCACTGCAGCCTCCAGGCCCTGAAGCAGGTGTGCAAATAAGGATTTAAATATAAAGCAATTTAAAACTGAACTCAGAAAGGAGCTAATTTGTAGGAAGGTGAAATTCCCTGTCAATTCTTATTTTACATCATCCCATTCTATTATTTTGTAATTATGTTGCATCATGTTGTTATGCTATTTGTTCAAATTACCCTTAAATTACAATCAAATATTATTACTGGCACTTAGTACACTGCATGATGTATTTAATTGCCATTGTGTCAAACAAAATGATGTTGAATGAGTACTGTATTAAATATTTGTAGACAATTACTTTTAGAATTTAATTTCCTGTATTTCCTGTTCTAGAGATAGGTTTGGGTTTTTTGGGGGGGGGGGGTGTTGGTTTTTTTTTTGTTGTTTGTTTTGTTGGTTTTTTTTTGTTTTGTTTTTTTTTGTTGTTGTTGTTGCTGTTGTTTTTTTTTGGTTTGGTTTGTTTTTTTTTTTTTTTTGTTTTGTTTTGGTTTTTTTTTTTTTGTTTTGGTTTTTTTTTTTTTGTTTTTTTGGTTGGTTTTTTTTTCAGTTTGGAGACATAATTAGCACAGGCTATAATCTAGAAGGCACACATAACCTGTATCTAAAAATGAAATATTTTTGACTCACAGGAAGAAAAATTTCTGAAAAGCTCAAGTCTAGTAATTCAAGTTTTTCAGGCAGGAAATTACAGCTGTCAGTTCTAAGTACCTGATTTTCATGAGAGTTTCATGGTGTATACAGCCACCACATACAGGCATCCCTTTCAGGCAGAAATGGGGAAAATGTGGGCAAGAGAAACTATAGTTCTAATCTTGATTATTTCTCATTAGACTTATATTCTAAGCATCATATCTTCAGAAAAGACTGCTGTAGAAATATGCAAGTAGTCTTCTGAAATAATTATTTACAGTATTTATTTAGTTACAAAACTCTATTAGTCTGAAAAAATAAGCAAAATTCCTCTTGTTTTCCTTCAGGTAACACAGCCCAAAAGGTTTGCAGGCACAGTAAGATTATGTGATTCTCCAGAAGTCAGAATTTCATAGATTTGTATCAGTTGTGGATTACTGTCTCTACTTGTCAGTACCAAATGCTGACCTAATTTACTTTGGTACAGCCTGCACTTCTATCTTATGACTGCTAGCTTTTCTTGTTTTGTTCTTTTCATCCAGAACATTTTTGTTACCCTTATCTTTTCAATTTATTTAAAAGAGTCAGAATACGAAACTATGGTATATTTTCTCCTAAAAATAGATAGAATGGACAAAGTAGATCCATTGTCTTGGAAGTTCTGTATTCCATAAGCAGAGTTTGAACGAATGCAAATTCTCCAGCTGTGTCAATTACTTACTAGTA
Organism: Calcarius lapponicus; assembly: GCA_039654755.1. Classification (NCBI taxonomy): domain Eukaryota; kingdom Metazoa; phylum Chordata; class Aves; order Passeriformes; family Fringillidae; genus Calcarius; species Calcarius lapponicus. The sequence goes on along the minus strand of CM077481.1, from coordinate 65,920,275 downwards.
ATTGTCATCTAACATTTTTTTTTAAATATAAAATTATGGTTTGCAAAACATACAAATATACTTGCTATGCTTGTTGTCTATTAGTTGAGTTCTCGTCAAAATTTTGGGAAAATGTCATCCTTCCACACATATACTTTCATCATAAATACATTCAAGCAAATAAACAAACAAACAGAAAATGCTTAAAGAATAGAAGATTGCTCATATTTTTTAACAATATAAATCAAGAGAGTAAAATAAAAGTGAAAATGAAAGTTATAACCATGACTTACTGCCTGCTGTCAGATTAGACACATCATCAGAAATAAAAAATGGTTCAATTTTCTTCCCAGACTTATTTTGTTTATTTATTCCATAGCTCATCTAAAATCTTCTGGGCATAGTTCAATTTCATATTTCTACAAGGAAAACCTTGTGAGGACTCTTTTATTTGTCTGACTTCCTGATCTTATTTTTATGTTATTTTTGTAATATTTTGGTTTCCAGTCCTGTATATCACTCCCCTGTCTTTACATTCCTAGATAGTCTCACTCTGAACTAGCCGCAGCCACTCTCATTACTGGCTTGCAAAGTGATTCTTCAGACTCGGTAATAAGGACAACATCAGCTGCATACCTGATATTACAGAATTTGCTTCCTCTAATTTGAATTCCTCTGTTGTAACCCTCAGGATAAGTGTGCATTACCATTTCAGTATAAAGCCTGAACAGATGCAGAAGCATAGCACAGCCCTGCTAAACCTCTCCGCTGTACCTTTTGTTGTTGGAACTGCTGCTTACTGTTCATATTAAATTTAGGATGGCGAATAACCACATTTAAAAAATGTTAATTGAATACATATTTATGTACAAATTAAGTGGCAAAGCATAGAGGAAACTTCATATAGGACACATTTGTTTCATTGCTGCATCCTTTTCCCTTTTCTTATTGACAATTAAATCTAGGTGGGGCCACTCCCGGCGCTGATCCGGGCTGCAAGGCTGCTCCCAAGTCTGGTGGGCTCCGCCAAGAAGGGGCCCGGCCCTCCGGGGAAGGGCTCCGGCTGTGCCGCCGGGACGGGGCCCAGCTCTCCGGGGACGGGCTCAGACCTCCGGGGAAGAGCCCCGGCTGTGCCGCCGGGACGGGGCCCAGCTCTCCGGGGACGGGCTCAGACCTCCGGGGAAGGGCCCCGGCTGTGCCGCCGGGACGGGGCCAGCGCCGCAGCAAAGCCCGGCCTGGCCCGGCCCCGCCAGACCGCGCAGGCCGCATGGGGCCAGGCCGGCCGCCACCGAGCTCGAAGGCCGCCTGTTCAAAGGCCACAAGCAAGAGAACTTTTCACGGGCTTGCTGGTCCTTGAATGTGTTTTCACAGAGGTGTATCCTGCTCTGTTAAGTGGTTTAACTGGGTGTCAATCTTTAAAATTAGCCAGCTGATTGGTTCCGCCGGGTCCCCACAGGGAACTACTTCTGCCGGTCGTGGACTCTCCCTCCCAACTAAAAACCTAACCTACGTCAAATCATGACAGCGACACAATATATTAGATAAGTAAGATGAGATAAGTACGAGATAAGTACCATTAGAAGGGATTTTTGGAGGTAGAGGCTAACAAAAAAAAGGCAAAGATTATGTTATGTATAGACATGGTCACAGCAGCTGTCCAAGACTGATTGTACTAACCTTTTCCAGATCCAAGTGGTCCTCCAAGTTTGAAAACATGATATAGCAGAGAGATTCCTTCTCAGCCTGTGTCTCAACGACAATGTACCACAGTCTTCAAAAAGAAGGACATTAGTATAACCATTTTTAGTATCCTTATTTCAGGGTTTTCTTTCTTTAAATACACTGTTGCCCAGCTGAAATGAAAAATTTGTAATCAGTATGTAACAGTGTAGTTTGTCCAGTCAGGCCACTTTAGAGGAAAGAGATAAGATGTGGAAGTCCATTACTAGAAAGTTCTGTTCTGTTTTGGTACCTATCTCTGGTGTCACATAGAACCAACATTTCATTTTCCTCTGAAACTGCTTCAAATTAGCTCTAAGAGATATATCAAATCTCATTTTGGAATTGTTAAGTAGAATGAATTCATCACATATTTTGGAAAGTTTTTTCAGTGTGTAATTGACCTTAATAGTAAGACACTCCATTTTATTTTGAAACTTCTCCAGAGAAGAGTTCTCTAGTTTCCCTTCCAGCAATATAATAATGTTATTTTGTGGTTTTAATAAGAAGGTCTTGAAAAGCACAAAAGTTCTAATTTGTTTTGCATGTGTAGGTCATAAAAGGGGAATATTAATGAGTCTTCCCTTTAACAGCTCACATAGGTCAGAGTTTTAAAAATGCATTATTTTCCTAATATAGTGGTTGGTTCCATTATCTTTTGATTATACTTTCAGTGATTACCATAAACCTGAGGATAGAACTTCATCTTAACAGGCCAGACAATGTCTCTTCAATCAAATAATTGTTCATATATAACCAAAACTGTGTTCCTCATTACCATCAGATAATAGTAGAAAACATTAAATAACATTTAGTTGTCCATCAATATCTTCAGGTTAGAGAAACAAAGCTGTTGTACAAGCTACTTTCATTCTTCACAATCTCTAACATATAATTTAACTGATTTATAAAAATAAATTCTCTGCTGCTAAAAAATTATTACATTGTTGACAAATTCCTGAATAGCTCCAAATTAACTTTCTGGGTTTTCTACTAATTTCATATAAGGGAAGCTTTTAAGATCGTAATCTCATGCCAAATGCAATGAAGTACAGATACACAATAATAACAGAATTGCTTATATTTCCATCATTTATAACTTAGTCAAGACAAAGACAGCCAACCTGATTGACAAGACCTTTGTTCCTGGAAACCATGATATTGATATTTTACCTTTTGGAGTTTTATTAATTTTTTAGTCATTTTTTAGTCTTTTTTTTTTTTTTTTTTGATCAGGCTGAAGGACTTAGAGTCTCTTGAGGAGAGACATTTTAGATATTGAAACAAAATTTGAAATGCATGACTCTTTTGGAATATGTTATTGAGTAATTTTGATTATTTTGTTGTACAAACAATTTATCTGGGAATTGAGTATGACTGATAATTTTTACAGTCTGTCTGACTGACTTGGTTTTCTATGTGTGTTCTATCATTGTAGCTTGACTTCACTAAACTTTCACCAGCGCTTCTTTCTATTTGTACCTCACCCTTGCATCATTTTAGTTTAGGTAGTTGATCTAGGAAAGCCAGTAAATGTAAGATTTTTGGACTTCAGCAAAGCTTTTGACTCTGTCTCTCCCAGTATGCTCCTGGAAAAAATGTCCATCTCACATGTGGATAAACATGTAATGCAGTGGGTGAGCAACTGGGTGAGCTCATGGGTTGGGCACAAACTTGTAGGGAGTCAGACCTGTGGCCTGTCAGTTTTTGGGTTACACAGGGCTCCATCCTCAGCTCAACTATCTTCAATATCTTCATAAATGACTTGGATGCATGACTCAAATGAACACTAAATAAGATCAAAGATGACACAAAACTGGGAGGAGCTGTCACCTCCCTCGAGCTAAGAGAGGCCTTACAGAGAGACCTCATCACAGTCTGTGACTTCCATGTGAGTTGAAGAGCTGGGCACTGGAACAGCCTCCCCGGAGGAGTGGTCACAGCACCAGCCTGACAGAGTTCAAGGTGCATTTGGACAATGCTTTCAGTCACATGGTGGAACTCTTGGGGACTGTGCTGTGCAGGGGCCAGGGGTCAGACGTGATGATCCTGATGGGTCCCTCTAAGTCAGGAGTTTGTATGATTCCCTGATTCTATGAGCATGAAAATGAGAAATATTTGCATACTTGGGGTTCTTTTTGTCATTTTGATGCAATCTTTTATTGATGTGATCAGGACTACTACTAGCAGAACTTTCTACTACCCAGAAATTTCTACTTTGCAGTTTATTTTTCATTCTCTCCTGGTGGTGGAGAATCTAAAAATGCTTCAGCAAACATTTCTGTTAGGATTAATGGTATCACCTATTGGATAAATTCACTGAGAAGTTTTCCTGCTCAGAGAGATATTTTCTTCCTCCACAATGCCTTAGCTAAGCCACAAAAATCTCTCTTCGATCATACAGCCATGTTTTCAAATATATTTTAAAATCAGCTGGGTTGGCTGGAGATGGCTCAAGTGTCTGTAGCAGCAGATAGAAGTGCATTAGGAGCACAAATCTTTGGGATATGCTAAGCTTTAGAATTAACTTGTGCCTTTATTTACACCATAAAAAATTCTGGCAATTTATACCTAACTGACTTGGTTTTTTTGAAGACTATCCCATAATTTCTGAAGGTGATATTTGCCTGATGGTTGCTACAGCAGAGCTATCATTTCTATCTGTGTTGGTTCCAGACAACACAATGATCTCAAGAAGTAACCTATGGGGAAGAGACCAACTATTGATATGGAGTACTGCTGATTTTCTGAGAGAAAACTGGGGGTTTTTCGGGTTTAGACCAGGGATCTGGCCACAGCAAGAGACATTTTTCTTACAGCATGAATAATGTTAATAAAAGGATCTGATATTTTTATATCAGATATTTTGAGACTAAAAATTCTTTTCTACATTCTTTTCTTAATAAATTAGAAGAGAGATAATGCTATTGCCTACTAGTGGTTGATGTTTGTTGGAAAATCTTTGGGTGAAATAAAAATAGAAGGAAAACCCTGATGTCTGGAAGAGAGAAAGGGAGAAAACACATACAAAACCAGTGTGGGTTTTTTGTATATCAGAAAGTTAATTAGAGATTTTAGACACTGATATTTGTCAAATATGCAGTACAGAGTAATAACTTACAATTAGTTCCATTCAGCCTACATAATTGGCTTCTATTTCTTCCTTTTTTTTTGATATGCATGTGTAGTTGCATGCTTTTGAGTGGTAGAGTCTGTATTTAACTGCATATTTACTACTATTTTGGTAGATTTTTATCTGATGCATATTGCATCAAGTATATGTTTATATTCTCACATACATATGTATGTAATTATATTGGAAAGTATTGGTATTTTTCACTCTGTGCTGTTCTCATGCTTGCTTAGCTTAATGAAACAGGTCACATTTAGATATATGTCAACAAGTAGTAAGTTTTGAAAAATAAGCCTCAAAGATGCTCTGCAGACTACAGCACTAAAGGGACTGATATCTCAGGGCTGTGGGTTGGGTGGTCTTGTCTGTTTGTTTGTTTCTGTTTGCACAGCAGTGTGCTACTTCCTTTTAAAATTTGCAATATTTGATCACCAAACAAGTTTTTGATCAAAATACCGTAGATTCTAGGAAGAATATATATCCGGTGTTGGGCACTGGTCATTTTTTCTAGATAGTATTCTTTACTCGTACGTTCTGGGTAAAAAAAGCATTCCATGATTGTTGGTGAGATGGTCAATACAAGTCTCAGCCTTTCTGAACCTTTCACTCCCAATAGAAAGCCCACTACAATGGGAAGGCCAAGGACCATCTCTAAGTAGTTTTTTGACCAAGACATGATTAACTGCATTTCACAATGCACTTTAGGACTCCTGGGATTAGAACACCACTGTCAGGAAAACACGTGTTTCCATTTTTGTGCAATGTTCTTGCCAAACTAAATAAGCAAAATATGAAATTCAAGTCAAGATTTCTATTAATAGCAAGTAATTAATCACTGGCTTGAATGAAATTTACAAATCATTCCTTACAAGCTTAGCCAGCTAATGTTTTTAAAGGAAATGTTCATTTCCTTTAAAAGGTGATAGGATAATATCAATGGCTAAACAAATTGAAATTTGAGTTGAAAAATTAATACCAAAATATCAAATAATTACCAGTCTGAAGCTAGTCCTCATCTGGAATGCTAATGGAAAATGTCTTTCTAAGGGATTGGTGGTGACAAATGGGTAGACAACATTTTTTTCCCTCTGCAGAACTTTGCAGGCAGCGTTCCAGTATGATTCATATACCCATGACTTCAAGATAAAAAAGCTGGTAATTGTGACCAGAAGCCAGGTTGATTCATACAGCTGCGTAAATATGAACTAATTAGCACACAATGCAAAGCTTGAGACTTATGCCACTTCAAACTGTCTTCTGCTTTGAGAGTTAATAAGTTGTATATTGACAGTGCCCTGGGATAGAGAGCATACTGTCAACAAATCATTAAGGTCTGAGAGTATTGTTCCAGAAGCACAGCATTTCTCCTGAAAATGGCAGGGGAATTTTTATTCTGGATCAGATTTGTGTCCTGTCAAAGTCTGTAATCTTTGTAATGGCTAAATAATTCTGCAAGAGGCTGAGTATCCACTCTGCAAGAAAAAAAATCTTTAGTGTCAGTGTCTTGACACCAGAGGAAAGTATATCCACTTGTTGCAGAACAACTTATGCATAGAGATTTAATATTTGTCTGTTAATTGCAGGTTTTTTTTCAATTTTGAGTGTTATTATTCAGGATATTGATGCTGTAGTTCTGTTTCTAGGTTAATAATCTCAGTTCCTTAGTTTCACTTGTACATGTAACTTACTCCTCAATAAGTAGGTATTTTACAACAGATGGACTTAATATCTTTTAAAAAGTTGTAAGCTGGAAGATGTCAATGAGTTCTCTAGATACTTTTGGTAACAGCTTGTTTTGATTAATGGAAATTAACCCAGATTTAACGAAAAAGAAAATTCTGTCCTAATTAAAAAAAAAAATTAGAAAGTAATGAATTTGCATTAGGATAGGCAAAAATTTTTTTAATGCAATTTTGTTTTCTTCCCCCAAGTCCTTCCTCAAAGGCTCAATCAGGGTAATAGGAAAATGACTTGAAAACACTCTATGACTGATGTCAAATTAGATAACTTTTGAAGGTTATTTTGAAATAAATGTGAATATGGAAGTTGAAGTCACAAAAGCACCTCTCTTTTTGGCTCTGTCACAGTAGACTTTATTAAACATTTGGCTATGCTGTGTATTTATGAAAGGATTAAATCCACAAAACTAAAATATTTTAGTTGTCTAAGCAGTTGTTAGATCCGTCCTTAGACTTAATTTCTCCCCCCAAAAAACCCAAATAAACCAATAATCAACTATTTATGGTTGGACCAGAAATAGGTAATATAACAAATAAAACTGTAGGTCTTGTGAAATAATACATCTTTCATAGCACACTAGTAACAGTTATTTTCTTTTAAGGACTTTGCTGTAGGAACAGCGACTTTCTTGTCCTCTACTAAGTTTCTAATGCCATGAAAAAGGTAGTAATGTGATAAAAGTCATATAGTATTAGTGGCTTTCTATCATGTTGGTGAAGTGACTTTTTATTGTATTAACAAAACCAGAATTCCAATTGCCCTAGAAACTAGCAAAAATGACCAAAAAATCTCTCATAAAAATCAAGAACCCTATATATAGAGACTAGAGTATGACTTCACTTTCTTTGCCTCTAGCTGTTGTTTTGTTGTTGCTGGTTTGGTTTTTTTTTTTTTTTTTTTTTTTTTTTGGAAGTACTCATTCTTGTCTTGTGTTGCAGTAATCAGTACCTTCTAGAATGATACCTGAATGTGGGTTTTTTTCAGTCAATAAAATTTATATCTTTAGGGTGTACTAATCACTGGCTGGTGTGTTAATGAAGAAGTTACTTCCAGCTGAAAAAACACTCCAAAAAAAAAAAAAAGAGTTTTGAGAATGAGTTGGTTGTAAAGTGTTATCAGCTCTTTTTGTAAACATTTGGTTCAGGTCTGTAGAAAGTTCTTGTTTGTGGCACACACAACTGCTTGATACAGGGTTTTGTTTACATTGTACACAGCACATTGGTTATTTATGTGAGAAATACTGGGGACATTCACTCTGTAACAAAGTGTAATGAATATTGGAGGAAATATACAAATCTCAAAATGTGATGGGTTTTTGTAACATAATTAATTAATATCTAATAATCTGTAATGTGATGTGTAGTATTGTATTCCCCATTATATAAGATCACATAATCCAAAAAATGCAGATGTCCAACAGAAAAACGTTTTACTCAAGACTTTTCTTGTGTCAGGACATCATCACAGTGTGTTGTAAAGTTCCAATTTACCCATTCTTTCTCATCCTTTGTATCCTGAATTTCATTTTGAAATGGAGAATATCTCAGGAGGTGGGTATGTTTGGTGACAGTTGTTGTAACACAGACCATTCTATTTTTATTACAGAAGCTTCTTTTTTTCATTTACAGAATGCCTCTGTGCAGAGGTATCTTTGTGTATGCAAACATATGGGTAATACATGCTGTACTAATATATAGTCCCCCAAACTTTGGCTTCTCTCTATTCTTCCTGTTTTGGCTGAGAATGTATTTCTATCAACTACCAGCTGGAAGCCTTCTGTTGTTCAGAAAGTTCCAAATTCCTGCTCATATGCACTCAAACCAGCTTGGAAGTGTGGGAAAGAACACCTCCTGGACTGTCAGAAATGAGTTTCCAGTTAGACTAATAACATTGCAAAATATGAGAATAGAGGATGAAATTGTCATTGTTTTTTCAATCATTCTAATATAATAGCATTACTCTAAAAAATCTGAAGTTTGCTGTGTTGAAAAAAAGCCAACACCACATGCTTCAGGTCATTGTATAGCATTTACTGCTAGAATTTTATGAATGAAAAGGAAAAAAGCCATCATAGCTTCCCTTAGTTAGCCCCACTGTTGCCTGCTGAAATGTTATCTCCATTTCAAGGGTCTGCAAGAGTCACACTTTCAGAAACCCTTTACTTGGTAGTTCCTTATTCTTTGCCATACTGACGTTTGGAACCAATCTTTTTCTTTATTGCCACTCTCTCTTCATGCATTTTCACATATGTTCCTGTCACCAGAATTCTTTTATCAACTTCTTGCTTTGTATGCACTTTCTTGAGCCTTCTGTTCTTGAAACATTTTTTCAGACTCACACAAGTTTTACTAGCCTAACAGCCTTGCAAATATTGCTTTGCGTTCTTCAGCAATACTGTCATGCTTTAGCTTGTTGCACATTGAGTGTTGGATTTCTACAAAAAGGAGCTGTGACAAGTTTCTTTAAGACATGTTCCTTTACACTTAACAATTCTACAAAACATGGTTCCAAGAGATGTAAGAAATTATTAGTTAATAGTAATACACCTGTGTTAATTCCTACAATATGATTTTTCAGTGTCTTCATATAACATATATAAATCTTATACACAACAGACTTTATTTGGCAAATCATATTTGCTACATTGAAATGCAAGGAAGCTGGTGTTACAAGTCTGTTCTATTTATCTTGAATCTGAAATTGTTTCTCTTTACAGAAATGACTAAGTAGCAGGTTTTTTCTCTAAACTAGCAAGAGTACACAACATCATAGCGTATACCTACCTCTTTCTGAGAAAACTCTTTTAGAGCCAAAGTAATGCAAAGTTACAGTTTTGCTATCAGAAGTATTCAATAGTGCAGAGTGGAAACAAATTACTATTGACATTCACAATAATTTTATATCTCCCACCTCCTAAACCTTCAGCTTGGGAATTAAAATTTGAAAAAATATTAAAACAATGCAAGCCTTTATGTCAATGCTGCATCTTAGCAATGCTCAGAAGGTGAAAAATTGTTTGTGGAGCTGAATATAAATACTTTTATTTAACATGCAGTCCTTTAATGGCTGATAGCCGTAGTTCTATAAAACAGGGAGTAATAGATCCTGTTTCAGAAAGCAAGCAAGCATAAGCCATGGACACTTCGGTACATAACAACCCTACAGCCTTTTTTAAGAAAAAAAAAAAAGGATTTTTAATAGTTACAGAATTCTCTGAGACTAAAACTTTTAGGGTGGGTATTATATCATCAGTGCACCGTTGCTGATAAAAAAATGTTGCTTTGCTGTTTTAATGACAAAGTCTACTGCAAGAGAATTATGTAGGAGTACAATAAAATATGTAGTAGGAGTGAATTACTCTGATCTTTGGTGTACGTAAGTTGTAGTGCATTCTTTCAATAATGACAGTACCATGAATTTATAACCAAGTTCATGGTATAAACTCTATAAAAAAATCAAGAGATAAGTACATTCATGCAGCAATTTTCCTCTAGATCTGAAAAATTCTGTTTCTATTTCCAGTGGAATGGAAGCTGCAGAAGAAAAGTGTCAAATTAAACCTAAGGTGGAATCAAATAAAATATTTCTCTTCTGAATCTTTGAGAGTAGTTGCCCAACAACAAAACATAATTTGATGTATTTGTGAGTTGTCCTATTATTCTTCTCTTCTTATTTCTTCCATTTTTTTGTAAAAATATTTAATAAATCCTGCTTTAAGTGCATAGTGAAGATAGAGCTCTGAAAGAAAAGAACATTGCAACTGATGAATCATTTCAGACTGATGAATCAGTCTGAAAAACAAATATATACATATCTTCTAGGAATAGACACAAGAATAGTCAAAACAGACCATCTCTTATATCAGTGAAGAATTCTGCAAACATAATGTTTTAAGGCATGAATAAAATCCTTAGTCCTTCCTCATTCCTAACCTGTGCTAATAATATAGTATAAATGTCTTGAGAATGCCAGAGTTCCTGCCTTGGTTATGTAATTTTTTTAATGGCTCCTTCAAGATGAGTCATCAATAGGCCTTTCAGGCTTTATCCACAAATCAGAACATTTTCTTTTGCCTGAGTTTTAATGTATAATAGGCCATGTGTGCATGGGATCTGATGTTTTTAAACCGATAACATACGTGTAGTTTCTGGAACACGTAGTTTGTCACTAGTGGCATACCTTTTTTTAGGGGAAAATAGCCCCAAAATAAAACTGACAAAATGTTAACAAAACCCCTTTGACTTGCCAAGTGTTCTCATACATTTCCTGATGCATTATTTTCTTGATGTAAAGTGAAGGGTTTGACTTGGGCCAGCAATAGCTTATCGAGTATAATTTGTTTTCATACGTTAGTCTGTCTAGTGACATACCAGCTATTTACATTTGCCATGTGAATTAAAAATGTAATGAGCATTTTTTGAGGGTTTGGAGTTGGCTGTATCACTTCAGAGCAGTTTGAGCATGGGCAGTATGAAAGGTCAGTCACCCTGGAGGCCCTAATGGGAACAAGGACAAATGAGAGGAAACAGGAGTGTGCTGCAGCTCTGCTCACCACTGTGCTCTCCTCAACCAGGACAATGCTAGAGCCATCCAAGAGAGGAGAGTCTCCTCTACTGCCCTCCACTTCCACAACCCCATACCAAAGACTGTTGCCAACAGGCAGGAAATGAGCTCACCTTTCAGGGCAAAGGAAAATACATTTATGGCCAGTGGCTGCTGAAAAATTCCAATCTGGTTTGCTGCTACAGGATCGTCCATTGTCCATATACATGCACTTCTCTTGAGATGTGTATTCCAAATTGGAGACATTTCTAAGTGCAACACCTTGTCCTAGAAAACATATTCCAAAGAGAAATATTCCATTGCAGAAAGCCTGTATCCTTATGGACATTAAAGGGGTAAATACTATACCCGATCAAGTGGAAAAGAAAGAAAAAAAAAAAACATTTTTGGAAGACAAATTCAGACCAAAAAAATTGGATTATAAGAATATTTATTATCTTTATTATAGCTTTCATGATCTACTGCATTCTTAGTATATATGAAATAGGTTTGTATTGCTTGCAATAACTTCTGGCATATATTGCTTTCACCTTAAATCATTCATTTTTGTTTTATAAATCAGAAGTCTGGGAAATAAATGCAAATATGTTTATAAGAAATGTGGTGCTTGAAGACCACTGGCAAGTCTGCAGTTTGTGTTGACTACATATGAGTTAGGAGGATAAAGTTGAGATATGCGTTAGGAGGATAAAGTTCCCACAAATCATACTTACAGACTGCACAAAGAACCTGTCATGCAAGCTCCTGTGATGATAGAAAGGCATGAGAAACAGCTATCATTATCAAATTGCTCTAAAAATTTGGAAGTATTTTTCCATTTTCATAATTTAAGAGTAACATTATCCTAATCAACAAAATATGTTGTAACTAAGTAATAATAGTAAGCAGTAACTAAGAGGATTAGTTCTAAGTAATATTTCATGCTGAAGTTACCAACAATGAAATTTACTGTTTAATGCAATTTACCATTTAATTTACGAAGAGGGCTAGACATCATTCTATTGCTAAGCTCTCAACACTGTATCCTTTAAGTTTTTTTGAACCTGAGTAGTTGAAACCTATGCTGTACATAACCTTTAAAATATAGATGGATGTCTTACTCTTGCAATGAGTGGGGCTATTTCTACATTTACTTTTGTAACTTTCTCCACTAACTGTGCTCCGCCACAACACCAGTGTGCTAAATATAGAGTGTCTGAATATATACAGGGTGTTCAGTTGCTCACTGGCTCAGAGAGTACAATTTTCAAGGATTATATTCATGGCATACGTAATACTGGTTTTGTAGAAGAGTTGCAATTTAGTAACCTATATTTAATATTAAACTTAGAAGCAAACTTTGTTATTAAATTATTATTTTTATTGAAAAAAAAGTTTTTGTGGGAACCCCTGCTTTTGAAAAGCTCAGTATAAGCTTTTGTTTTTTTCACCTTGATTTTCCTTTGAAAATTTAGGATTTCAGCCATGTTGTTAACTGTTAGCTACTTTTGTTCAGGATGGATACCTACTAACTACTGTCTGCAAAAAACAAAGAAAAAATAAAAGATAATATCTTTAGAATGTATTATACCTAAGCAATCTGATTTTGTCATACTAAAGTATGGCAAAAAGACTTATTAAGAGTTGTGGAAAATACTGAAAAACAAATTCCACCAAGTTGGCAACCAGAAAAAGACTGCAAACCTTTGGCGCAGGAGCACTGAGGAAGCTTGGTATATTGCCCATATTAAAAAAGTAAAGGCACAGATTTCTTGTACTTAGGCTTTGCTTAGATAATACAGCTAAATAGGAAGTGAGTCAAAGGAATGGCCAAACCAGTGACCAAAAGCTGAACTTTTTTTATTGATTTGAAGATACACAATGATTTTCATATCTTTGAACATGCTGGTGAAAATTGTAAACCTGTAGATTCTTTGCATTTGAAACTAAACTCACTCCAAATTCCACACAATAATGAAATTAAATCAGTTGAAACTTTATCTATTCCCCTCCCTCAAAGACGAGTAACTTTGGAGAAAGAGATTAGAAAAGACTACCTCTTCTATCCTGGCATATTGACAGGCAATACACCACACACAGGGAGACCTATTGACAAAGATTTATACCAATGTAATAGTACTGAAAATGCTTACTAATACCATATATATGCATTTATCAACTGCAATTTTTGAACCTTATTCTGATACAATGATCAATTAATCACACTTTTTGTCAATGTGGAATCTTATTGAGTATGCTCAGACTTGCAGTGTAGTCTGTGTTTTTTGTGCTTCTGGGATCTCAGTTGTGACCAGACTTAGAGGGTAACTACACTATGTGTGCATCTGGCATCTTACTAGACTCATAATGCCTAGCTGGTTATTCTAAAATATTATCTCTAAAGTACTCCTGGGGATGTGGACATACAGATAATACATTGATTAAGAACATGGAGGCCTAGATGCCTGTTGGTCTGCTGTATCTGCAGATAACCTGGAAACTAAGGGTTTCTCCCTTTCCTAAATTATTATGTGGCAGAAGTCATTCCCCACCATTCTGTCAATGATAAATAGTTCAGCTAGCAAGTCAAGTTTAATTGGATTTTTATTTTTATTTATGTAAAAACAGTTAAATCACCTTGCTGCCAAATCAATAACTGTCAATTTTTATGTCAATTTCCTTGAAAAAGCCTCAAATTAAAATTCCATGTGTAATAGACATGTTGAGTAAACAGTGTTAACCACTTCACAAATCCATTATGTTAATATATTGCTCTTTCTGTGTTATCAGACAGAATGAAGTGAACTGAGAAGTTTTTCATATATTAACTGTAAATTACACTTAGCTCAGCTAATAAAATTTTATTGTCACAGAACTGCTTTCCACTTCATGTGCGTTTGGGAGATTGAAATGTAAATTATTGTAAGCTACCTCTGTCTCGTTATAGATGTCTGAACAAATGAAATTTACATGATTGAAAAAAATGAAAGTATTCTCTGTGGGTACCAGAAGCTATCACTTTCCCCACCATACTAATAGCATTTCAGAAGTAGAAAAAAAGAGAGAAAAGCAGCCCTTAATCTTCTTTCCAGGCTGTGCAATTCTACTTCAATTTATGAAGGTTCCTCAGCAATTAATATTTCTCTGATTTCTTTCCATGTTGGTTATGGAAGTTAATCAATACTCTGCTCTTCTTTAAAGTCATAATAATAGTGCTAAAAAGATAGTTAAAAAGATGATACCATTCTTCCAGTAAGGGGTTAAGACAAATTTGCATCTGTTCTTCTATTGTTTTATTCTAGGCATGGTACAGGTGGAGTCAGCATGATCATGTACCAATGTGAGCCTTATTTCTGAAAAGAGTGGAGATTGTTTTGTAGGCAACACTTTAGAAAGAGCCCCATGCACATTAGGACATCTCTAGTTACTGGATAGTAATTATGGTAGTGAACTTCAATAGGGTCCTTTGGTGAATACTCTCACAAGGAATGGATGACATATTTTGAAATCAAACAAATTAAAGAAATTTGTAAAGAAACAAGTTCACTGTGATGGACGTATCTTTCTAATTGTAAAGATCTTATGCTATACATACCCACAACCTTTCTTGTTCCTGACTCTGTTGACACTGTTTCTTCATGACTAGTATTCCATACTGGGCTTTTCAAGTAAAAAAGTGATAGGGATGTTAATTTACCAGGGATGCTGCTGTAATGAGAATATTATACACCCTCAACGTATTTCTTATGTGTAAAGTAATTTTTTCTAATAATGAGAATCTTGAGCTGACTGGGCAATTTGCAAGTAAGGCAAAATACCTAGACTCTGCAACCCCTTGTCACAGTTTTTAGTCGTTACACTCTGAGATCTCAGGCTGCAATCCTAAACCCTGTGAAAGGTCTATAGGCTGTGCATCTAGGACAACTAGGTAACCAGAAAGAAACAATTAACTAAGAGAAAAGTTACCAGTAACTAACTTGTTCAGGTTAAAGTTAGCTACAGCAAACTCAAGAGGTAATGCTGAGGGTATAGGAGTGTCTTAAATCCTTTTCTAGTGCATGGTAGTACCCACCTGTGAAACAACATTTTCTGTCAAAAATAGATTGTAAATTAAATCTCCAAAAAGAAAGTGCCACATATTCCGAGCTTGGTTTATTTATCCAGCTATAAAGCAAAAAGTCTGATTCAGTGATCTAATGATCTGAACAAACAGCACAGGCCTAAATTTGGGACTTGTTTATGAATTTTATTATGAAAATATGTTCCAACACTAAACAGTTATAATAACTCAAAGTTCGAGTGGAAAACCATATCTGTGTGAGATACAGGAAACATTAAGGGCTAAGCTTCTCAAGTGTTCCAGATGAATACTTCTCAGTGAATGTCAGTAAGAAACAAATGAGTTCTCCCAGCACAAAAGTTTGGTGTCTCAAAACTCTTTTTGGTGAATCACAGTTCTGCATTTACATGCTACACAGACAGTGTCAATTCTGCTGCCTTAACCTTTTTTTGGCTCTCATAGTGAAGATATTGACAACGCATTTAATATGTACAACATAAAACACAATTTCTTATATCACTGGCCAGGGCTCCATGTACAAATCACAAACGGGACGGGCTGCTGTGGAACATGTCTTGAGCTGTTTTATTTTCCAGCATCAGTCTCATTACATGGTTATGACAATGGGAAGATGCCACCAGCTCACATCCTAGGCAGCAGACTAAGAACTGAATGTTATAACTTCCTTTAAAAGTTTTTTGACCAATCACACAAAGCAAAAGCATATTGACAGTAGTTCTATCCAACCACTATAAGCACATGTACCCTTTGGTTAAAACAATGCTTGCTCATTTCGAATACAATAGCTGCTTGTTAGCCTCAAAACACAATGCAGAGAGCTCCATTATTAAACTTAGAACTTCCTAGTATCTTGCTAGATAAACTTTTCTGTAGCTTAGGGAGTTATTCTAGACACGCGTTAATACACAGACCATTGTTCTATTTGTCCTTGCTTTTCTACTTTTTACATAATTTTTCTGCTGACCAATCTTATGGCTACTGCTTAGCTCTAATCACAGTTCTGCTGTCACTGAGGCCTGTCTTTTGCAGCTTTCCCAAAACTCTCTGATTTTATGGATTTCTACATACTTATACCAGTGGAAAATCTCTCAAAGAAAATATGACAGGATAAATTCCAGACTACTTGGTGCTACTACTGAATAAGGGGAAGGGCTATATGACCTTCATGATTTCCCTTAAATGTGCTCAACATTTAAAGTAATTTTTAAAAATCCTCATTGTTACATATTGGTATGCAGATGGCATGCAGGGAAGTGTTTGATCTCTATATTTGTTGACTAAAAAACACCTGGCATTCTTTCCATCTCCTATTTGGCTGAAGAAGTCAAGAGTCTGTTCAACTACTCAGATTGCATTAAAAAAAATAGAAAAATGTTGTATTTCCAATGAAATGTAATACTAAAATTTCCCTTCCTGATATAGTCACAAATTAATTTCTCCTATGAATCTCTGGTTCTAGGCTGTCTCAAATATATTAATGAGATTTTCCTCATAGCTGAATGCAGAGTAGGGTACAGTATCTTTATGCCCATAAGTTAACCAGACTGTATTGTAAATACACCTTAAAAATGTTGAAATGAAATTATTTAGCAGTAAACAATGCAGATCCCTAATTCACAATCTAGTAAATGCATTTTTTTTGCAGTGGATGTCATTGTATATTGAAATTTGATTATGAAATTCTCGTTTTCTTGACAATAATATCATTTTTCCAATACACCTAAGGGTTTTTTTTGTTATTCTCCACAAAATTTCAGGTTTTTATGCATATTTGTGGAGAAATCTGATAGTCCATTTTGTCTGTATTTTGTCCCAGAGGAAAAATAGAACTTGATACTTTTTATTTATAACAGATATCTTAATTATAAGTACATGATGACTCTCTGAATAACGTAGAAGCTACTTTGAAAAGGTAAGAGCTGCAGCAGTGATCACAAAGTATATGACTAGCTTGCAAGTTACATTTTGTCCCAGATAAGAATCGCTTTGTTAATTACTGTTCGCTCCTAGCAGAGACTTTCTTAGAGAATAACTGCTTATACACTCCTGTGCTCACAGACCCAACTTCACATTTAGGTGTAATGAAGAAGACCCCAAGACCCTGACTGAACTGGTATTACAACCTGGAGCCAGAGATGGCCCTTAAACCCCTGGTCCCTTCTCCGCAGTCCATGTATTACTTCTCTTCCCGTGCTTCCTGTCCTGAACTAGGTTTCCTGACAAAGAAATAACTGCTAAGGTGTGTACTATGTATTATCAAATAGCTTGTGAAAGATTACATAATTTTCAGAAAAAGGCATTTTATTTGTGTAATAAAATAAAAATTATATGAGACTACTTAAAATGAAATTTAAAAAAATCTTGAAAAGTTTAACAAACTGTGATAGTAAAAACAGTTTATTGGCTGTCTACTATGCTATATTTATTATAAAGTAAACTAAGAGTAACCTTCTATGACCCAAGCGGTATGAAAATCTACATGTTCTTCAATTTAATTTAAGCATAGTAGCTCTACTAATACAGAAAATAATTTCTCATTACTGTGTTTATAAGATCTTTGAAATTCATACAGATTTTAAATTATTTTAATATTTTAAAGCAAAATTATTTTGGTGCTTCAAAAATTATTTTTCCACCTTTCCTTCTCCCTTCTTTTTTCTTTTCTCTAGTTTACCATTTAATGTTTTACTTGAGATATATCCCTCCCAGTACCATTTTGCCTTTAAAATATGGTCACAGTCACCATATGTTTTTGGAAAAAAAATTAGAATCAGAAAAAACACACCACATACTTCTACTAAGAATATATTCAGATTCTAGAACAGGTCAAAGATGGACAATTTCATTAGTCAATTGGCTCAGCTGCTGTTGGTCTTTCTTTAAAGTAGCTGTGATTTTGCCTTTACACCCATCTAAATTTTCCTTAAAAACCACTAACCCGGTTCATGTTGAGAACAGACAGAGCAAGACAATCCTTTAGAGACATTTGAAGCCAGGGTGAAATATGGACACAAGATTTATCTTTACACAAAACATTTGTATTAAAACATAAATAGTTGAAAAACACTGAGAGCATGTTACATATATGTAATATGCTGAGAGCATATTACATCAATAGCTTGTAGAAAATGCCGTGGGCTCACTGTCAAATTCTACATCAAATTTGCAGAGACACAGAGATTGTAAACTTGTAGCGGGGCATCTCACCCCTTACAAGAACTTAATTGTGGCTTGTTGACCTGCAAGATAACTCAAATGTGACAAGCCATCTTATAGTGAATTATTCTGGTGCCATGGGTCTAGTAGTTCTCTGGCATCTCCAAGCTGCCAAAACCATCCTACTTTAGAATTGAGATTTGGCAAGATAACCTGGATTTTTGACTGACAGTCATTTACTTTACAACAATAAAAGCCACAGCAAACTTTCACAAAGTAAAAATCTTCCATACATTCTCCTGGAAATGTGTGGAGCTCCTCCCATGAGTAGGGTCACCTGCATCACAATTACTTGCAGGGTTTCATTGAAGGAATCTGTGTCCATTATCATCGTTTCTGTGGTAAATTACATTTGACTCCTAATCAATCCTATTCCTTTTGCTAGCTTTAATATAAGTGCCTTGATATCATGCAGTGTTTTATGTTATTCCGTAATCTAATAGTAGTTCTTTTTAATTTTATACTACATAGTTTTACGTAGTAAGTAGTTCTGATTAGGATCTTGTATCTTTTATCTTCTGTCTATTTAATAAATAATTAATTCCCGTAAATCTGACTTGCAGGAGAAAGTGATTTAAATACATCTCTATAACTTCCTTAAATTTAAACTGTTGCCAAAATCTGAGGCTAAGCAAGGTTTCATATCCCCTTCTGAGCAGGAGTTTAAATACACAGAGGAGTTCTTTCTCCCTCTCAGACTTGGTGCCAGGGCTTTTTAATAAACTTTGTCTGAAGCTTCCACTCTCCCTGCAAAAAACCCTTGATTTTCCATCCTATTATATTTTGTAAAATCACCTACCATTTATAAGGTAAATCCAACAGAGTTATTAAATGTTTCCAAAGCAGAATAATAATCTGCTTGCCATAGAATAAATTAATTTCATGCCATTTTAATTTATACAAACATGATGCCAAAAATAACAAGCCATCAGACTTCATGCTTCCATATGAGGAAGCTCTCTCATAAATTCTATAGGGGGGGATGAAAACCTTTTCTGTGGGAGTTAGGAAGTTATTAGAACCTTAAGCCTACTCACCATAGGAAACTTTCCAAACACTATTTGATCCTAAAGATCACTGGCATTGCATGGCAGTTTATCAAGAGAAACCCCTCTTACCCTGAAGGGACCTGGTGACCATAGTTGCAAAAATCAATTTTATAGTATGAATAAAGTATATTTTGGGCACCTTTGGCACATTCTGAGGAAAAAACCACTCAACAGTTGACTTCAGAAAATGTTTAACTGAAAAGTTACTCTAAATGCCTCAGAGCAATTAAAGGCAACTTGAAGAGATGTTGTAAGAAAACATAGAGGACTATATCAATACAATCCATTTTAACACTAGCGCAAAAGTGGACATTGCTACTCTTTGTGCCAACAGAACATCAAGGTGTTAGTGGTGATAAGGGGTTTGGTAGTTCTTGTGGGACAAGGAACGACTCCACAAATCCTCCCCCTATTTTGCAGTATTTCATTGCTGCCGTGAGACAGAGTCCTTTGAACAGGCAGTTCAATTGCTGCAGGGCAGATTTTTTCTACCTGCAGGGTACAGGCCATTACCACACTCTACCAGCAGGGACAAACAGCTCACACTTCCCAGAGTGAAGTTCTGCTCGCATCCTGTCATTTATCAGGCTTACTTTGATGCCTAGATGAGGCAGAATCCAGATGTGATTGCACTTGCTTCTTGGTCTTTGATTCATTTGTGGATTTCAAGTAAATGGTACGTAAACCTGCAATTACTATATGAGGCATTTTTTTTTAAGCAGAACATGCATTTTTAGGAAATGCTTCACAGATCTTGGCAGTGATATGCAGCAATGATATACATAGCTGCATGAGCTAAAAACACAGATGTAAAATGATATCAAAGCTGTGAAAAAAACTTAGAGTGAACTTTTTGTTTTGTTTCAGTTTGGTTTGCTCTGCTTAAAACAATAGGCTGAAAGAAACACTTGGTCCGTTCAGGAGTTATAAAACTCCTGTGCATACATTTTATTGAAGTCCTATCAAACTTAAGTCTTATAAAAAGCTAAATTTACTTTTGCAACTTCATTGTTATCCCAGGGTTTGGATACCCATCAATGTATCTGAAAGTTCAAATAGCATAAGATGAAA
The DNA here is from genome assembly GCA_039654755.1 of Calcarius lapponicus. Classification (NCBI taxonomy): domain Eukaryota; kingdom Metazoa; phylum Chordata; class Aves; order Passeriformes; family Fringillidae; genus Calcarius; species Calcarius lapponicus. The sequence goes on along the minus strand of CM077481.1, from coordinate 65,899,745 downwards.
GCTGGGTTGCTATTTTTGCTCTAAGGATTCATTAAAGCTATGTTCAATCAGTGGGACCTGCTTCCTGGCTCCCCTTAACAGTGTCCTGGACAGCTGATGCTTCCTCATGTTGAGAAAATATCTTGCAACAGATACCACCAGGTGCAGGAAGTGTGTAGGACCAGTCAAGGTGGTTATCCTGGATAGCAGGGACAACAGCCCACACTTTCCAGTGTGAAGCTCTGCTCTCACCATACTGGGAGACAGAAATTTAAAAAAACTCTCAACTATACTGGGGGACAGAAGTGAAATAAATTTAAAAAGTTAAATTGTTTTATCTGTAGCTCTATCTTGTATGTAGCAGAGGAGGTGTTAGCACAGAACGAATATTCCTGTTCAACAAGATAAATCCCGTAATTTTAATGAACCCTTCTACAGAGACAAAATAAGATATGAGATAACTCCTGTTTGCTCATTATGTTAATTAAAAAAGAGCACCTCTGACCTTGTGAAAACAAAGCTGATTAAAGCAAATGCAGTAAGTCAACTTGGAATTGAGAAATACAAATCATACAGAGCACATAGTGGACATTAAGTCAAAGTTGAACAGTCTTTTTAGAAAAAAGTGAATTTGGCTTTGGGCTTGCCTGTGACTTTTCCTGACTCTTATGTGTTAAATACATAAAGGGTATGGAAATTCAAGAAGTGGGAATTCACTGAACAAGCACACACACAAAAAAAAAGTAAATCACTGCTTTATTAAAGTAAGCAGAGTAGAAAACCTTGTTCCATTTTAACTGGTTTGTTCTCTTTGCAGGTATTTTTTTCCACTTAAACTATGACAAAAAACCATTCTACTTGAATGGGAATGGAGAAAGCAAGTTTTATTTAAATTATCTGATCATGACTATCTTTAGGGAAACCAATTTTTCTTTCTGCAGAATTTTGTCAGCTCCATAGCATTATAAATTTCTGGGAATTTAATTTTGTTTTACTTTTACATTACTTCTGAAGATGCAGGGGTTTTTTTTGGAACGAAATTAAAGCAGTCTAGTGGATTTCAGATAAGAAATTTCAAATACACTTAAGAAAGATGGTGGATACTGAATGCCTCTTAATTGTGCATGTTAATTGAACTAGTTGTCTACAGCTGGAATTATTTCACAATACCTGTGAAATAATTCTGACATACTGGATTTTTATCAGATTAATTATGATGTATCACATGAAAATATGGAAACACAACACACAGCAAAATGACAGAGCTATCTTCCTCAAGCTGGGAATATAGACCCATGTGTTGAACAACAAAATTGTGCCTGTAATTGTAGCTATATCACTATCAGCTGTTTTAGAGTACTTTAGCCACCACCAGGCAGTGTTGGAATAAGTCTGTTTATGCCTTGATTCAGTTTGAGACAGAGCTTAGCTCAAGAAAATAACATTACATTTATATCCCTATCTGGCTGTGGACATGAGTAAAGAAATCACACTGATTTTGTCAGCTTTGAGAACAGTATTTTATTCTGTTGACTATAGAGCTTTGTTGATCTTCCTGTAGTGCCTTGCAGGGGTAAAGTTCTCTTTTTCTTTCTGAAGTGCATAAGACTGGCAATTAAGTTCCCAGATCAACAATTCTACACAAAAAACTGCAGGGTGAATAACCTTTTTTATTTAATATTCCCATTATATATGGATATATAAAATTGATAAAGCTTTCATACTGTCTTTCATCTTTAACCAGAATTTGGTTACATTTTGTGGAAGCAGACAATCAAGTCCTGCAATAAGACAGTAATTTTCAGTATACACAGCCGTATTTAAGTTGAAAAGAGATATATCAATGATGCTGTCATTACATATTTTGTCCACTATATGTACATCCACTTTCAGAGTCCTGGTCATAGAAAGAGATCTCAGGCATATTACGTACAGTAGCATGGTTTTTTTCCACTGGCCATTCCTTCCCTAACTTAGGTTTCATAGGCTTCATAGGCAGTTTTAAGTTTATTAAAGAAAAACAACAAAATCCAGCAAAACAAAAACAAAACCAAAGAAACTCCACCAAAAACCCAAACAAACAAACAAAAACCACAAACAAAATAACAAACAAAAGCACCAAACACAAAGAAATGAACAATCAAACAAACCCAAAACCCCAAAACCACAAAACAAACAAAAAAAAGCAAATCTCCTCCCACCTTCACATAAGCAGTAACTGAATATGTAATTATTAATAACCCTGCCTTTAGTGATTATCACACCTGCAGCTCCAGTGCAGTAAAATGGTTGGAAAAGAAGTTTACTTCTGACTCTGTATATCTAGAAATTTCAAGGAAGAAAAGCAAACTGTTCTATTAGCATTGTTCTATGCCAACCTAGTGTAGTCAATACACAAGTCTGGCATAGAATCAGAACCTCAAAAGCACTTCAAGATAAGGAGATAAGGCTTTGTAAAATGGACTGATGAGCTAACATGGAAGATTTACATTTCTTAAGACTTCATCTTTAAGATTATATCCTAGTGTTTATATTTAATTTTAAATTTCTTAAAAATATTTCTGAAATAATGATGAGGAATTGGTCATGGGAAAATGAAGATTAAAACTGCCCCTTTTTACATAAAATGTAGAGGGAGCTATTCAAAGGTTGATAATTTTTAAATAAAAGTCAATGAATTTGTTGACTCATGATAAAATTGTTCCCATATTTTCATTGCTATATCAATGCTGTTTTGACTTGTGGATAAATACCTGCTACAAGTATGTACAAATATATGTAGCTGGCATCTCCCAATACACAGAATTGATCCCATGTTAAATATGGCATTTTAACCATGTTAAAACATTCAAGAATATTTCTGACAAAAAAATTCCATTAAAATAAAAAGGCTTTTAGAAAGTGAAGGTTGATTGCATATGTACATAAATTCCAGAAGCAGTCTGAGAAAAACATGGAGTTTTGATTATTTGACCTTCCTGATGTAAGTAACACCTGAAAAGAGCAGCCAGTTGATGAAGGTGGAAAAATCTTTCCTCTCCTGTTCAAGTTAAAGAAGTGTCATACACTGTCACAGTTTTTCCTGTGTAAGAAAGATGAATGAAAGTTGAAAATATCAATGCTACATGAGAGAGAATTTTATTTTGTTTTGATTTGGTTTTATTCCCCCTACCTCCATCCAAAAAAAAACCCAAAGCCAAAAAATTGCCAGACAAAAAAGCAAAATTCACGCCCAATCTAAAACCCATTACAAAATATATTTGAAATATAAAAATTGCCAAGAGATTTTATCTTCAGATCAAGAGAGCAGCCATAGACATATAATGTACTTATTAAAAATGGAGGACCAGAATAATTTTGTATAACCAAAATTTTATATAACCAAATCCTCTAAACCTCTGTTTATATATATATGTCAGGTATATCAATAATTTTAGATTGTTGATATACCTGACATATATAAATAAACCCAATTTCTAGGTCTATCATAAGCAATTTGGTTTTTGAACAGCATATTGTTTTGTGACAGCTAATGGCCATTGCTATTTTTCTGTAGCATTCACCAGTAGATCTGCAGAAAATTCAGTACATAGTGAATTTTCTAAAAAAAAAAGTTTTCTGAGGGAGTTAAAGATTTGCAAATAATTTGGGCAAAGTATAAGCAGACCATGTCAAACACTGAGCTATATACTTTAAACATTTCTAAACAAAGTGTTTTCTATTTTGGAGAGGTTGATATATTTCCTCTTGAAATTTTAAAGTGGAGCTTTTGGTTTTATAACTTCATTACATTTCATTACTTATAAAGCAACATAATTTAAAGAAGATAATATTGAAAATTTGGAATGTCATTTATATTAAAAGGAACACATTAGGATTATTTGAAACAACATATATTACTTTTCAATTTAAACACAGACATCAGATAGATTAAGTTTTCCATGTGCTGAGTCCATTTCTTCCTTGTTCCTTATATTAGAATAAGAAAATGTTAACTACTTTGAAAATCCTTATCAGGGACAGACTCATCATCACTGCACTCCAGAAACAAATAAAACAATTAAAGCAATGCCACTGACTGTGGAAAAAAAATAGTGGGAGCAATCAGAGTAAAGAACTGAGTTCATTATTTGAGATGTTTTTTATTAGATTATGAATAATGTATAAGTTGGAATTCATAAGGACCTGTCATAAAAACTTTGTGCAATAACACTGGGAAGGAGCTCAGCAATCTCTGTAGTAGGAGAGAAGTTGACCTGTTATGTTTGTTCCAGTAACCAGTTATCAAAAAATTTCATTTCTTATCAGATTAAAAAAACCCAAAACTTTTGTCTTTTCAGCAGGAAAGGAAATTCCAGCACAGTGAAGAAAGACCTGCCTATATCAGAAGGTGTTTTACGTGGCGATATGGTGATGGTTGGGACAGTACGTGAAGACCCTGAAGAACATATGTGCCTGCTGTGGACAGGCCAGCAAACAGCCAGTGAAGAGGACTAGCAAACGCTGCTGGCAAGAGGGGAAAAAAAAAAATGACTGTTGTAAAACAATGGGCTGAGAATGGAGCACAAAGGCAAAGCTCTAGACTAGTCCAAAAAGCCATCATTTGCACAGCAATAGAAAGCAAAACAGGTGCATTAACTCACAGGAAGACTATATGTGAGAGCAGCATACTGCAAATACTGAACAAAATTTGCAACCCAGAAAGAAAAAAAAAAACCAAACCAAACAGTATTTTCAGTAATTTTCTTCTAACATTTTGAAACCCTGAGAGAGCAGAATTTCCTTCATGTGATGTTCATGAGATCCATGACAGAAAACTGCAAGAAGAAAAAAAGTTTTGCCCTGAAAAATTAATACTTCTAATAAAAAGCAAAGTTGCTGCTTGAAGTTTCTTTGAATCCAACTTGGAAAAATATTGAGTTACCGTATAAAAAATTTTCCCGTGTTTGGAATTTACATCCCGCTCCCCATTAGTGCTATGGCAAGCATAGCACTAATCAACTCTCAGTCTCTCTCAACCTGAGTTAATGTCTCTTTGTCACAGTTATTTGGCTTATTCAATTCAGGGCCATAGACAAGTATGTGCAGATGGAATATCTGAGATTTTGTTTTTTCTGGAGTTTGGGGGAAAATGGTTGGTTCTGCTAGATTTTGACTGAAGTTTTTAAAGAAAGAGAAGAAAGGAGGAATTCACTAGAATTTTTTTTTATATGTTTATTGAATGCTTTTATACTTTAAAAAGTTGCATGTAGGTACAGTCATATTCTGAAATGGAAGCTAAACAAAGTTTACTGCTGGATTTAGGTGTTCCCATTGGGCACAGATAATTCTTTTTTTTTTTGTTTTGCTCTTCACTCTAACTTCAGATTACTCAGGATTTCACTTTTTTAATAAAAGAAAAAACAATGTGCTTATTTTTGTGAAGTGAAACATTGTGAGAGTAAATGAATGTGAATTTAATGGAAACCCAGGCAGAAATCTGCAGATGGATTTATTCACTGAAGTGGGAGCTGCCTTACTATTTTTTGGAGAGTCAGCTGTGTAGTTGGATGATGATTTTTTTGAACATTCCACTCTACTTCCCAGATATAAAGAGACAAAATTACAAAGGAAAATAAACAGAACAGCACTCAGAAAAGCAGTCAATGTCAGAAAAAAAAAAAAAAGAAGACAGAGAAAGAGACACAAAACAAACTCTGCTCGATCAAATTATAGAACATGCTGAATTGAATGAAAAGCACCCAAAAAAGTCATTGAATCCAACTTCTGGCCCTGCATGTCATCCTCCCCACGAGTCACACCATGAACGTGAGAGATTCCAAACACTTCTTGAACTCAGTTTTGGTGCTGTGACCACTGCCCTGGGGAGCCTGTTCCAGTGCCCAAACACCCTCTGGGTGAAAACTCTTTTCTACCATCCAACGTAAACCTCCTCTGACACAGGTTCTTCCCTTGGGTCCTGTCACTGGTCACCACAGAGCAGAGATCGGTGTCTGCCCCTCCTCTTCCCCTCACGAAGAAGTTGCAGACTATGATGAGGTGTCCCCTCAGTTTCCTCTTCTCCACAGACCAAGTGACCTCAGCAGGCACTCTTCATATAGTTTCCCTTCCAGAACCTTCACCATCCTCATGTCCGTCCTTTGGCCACTCTCTAATAGCTTGATGTCTTTATTGTGGAATCTAAAACTGCTCCCAGCACTTGAGGTGAGGCCACCCCACTGCAGAGGAGAGCTGGATTGATGTCCCCCTGGATGTGATTGGCCCTCGAGGCTGCCAGGGCATTGTGAATCTGCTCAGGAGAAAGTTATGCAATATTGAACACATATAAATTTCTATAACTCTACATAATATAAAACCCTTTCCACAAAATATGTTTGATGTCCTGTGTTAGTTGAAGGAAGGTAGTTGAAGCAAGTTGAAGGAAATTTAGAAAACTCCAGGAGGCACCTTCAGCTACCCTGACTTGAGTGAATTTGTTCTGATGTCTTCAGTAGTGTGCCAAAAAGCCAGAGCCTTGGTCAGACAGCTGAAAATGGTATTTTGATTTTTACTGCCACTTTTCCAGATGTAGTGCTGGTGCTTCTCTCCCACTGTATCATTTGAAACCTGCCCTTTTGGAGAAGCCAGTGATGCCTAGCTGCTCTCCACTGTGCCTTTGAGTTTTTCTGCTTTGCCAGCACAGCAGAGGCAAAGAATCATTGTCCATCATTCTAGTCTGTTTTAGTACACAGGCAGGGTTTTCTATTGTAAAGGTAAATCAGATAGAACATCTTGTGAATCACTGCAGAAGTTTACTCTGGGTGCTGATTATGTGCTCTATGTTAGTATTTGTACTGACAATGACAAGTGATATTTCAGTTCTGTTTTGCTAAAACCAACTATTTTATTATGCACCACTGCATATGCTATCCTCTACAGCTAAAAGAATCTAAAGGAGGGGCTTGGTCTCTGTCTTTGCGATCCACACTTGGTGACCAGCAGTGGAAGTTCTGTCATGTACTGAGAGTGACAGTAAGTGAATTCTCTCCTAGTAACAGAAAAAAAAAATAGAAAAATTTCTCTATGCAGAATGCTCCTACCCAACTTCTGCCACTACATTGCAGTTCTCCTAGTTTAATTATTTCAATGTTTAAATCAAAGTCACATAAGGGGATTTTCAGACTTGACATTAGGAAACATGTCTTTATTGAGAGGGTTGTCAAACACTGGATCAGGCTTGTCAGTTGCTTGTTTAAGAAGCATTTTGACAATGTCCTTAGTAACACGCTTTAACTTTATTCATCCCTAACATAGTCACTAAATGATCATACTTCTATCCAGAACTCCCCTCCCCTCCCTTCCCTCCCCTCCCCAAGTTTTTTTCACAACATTTTCTCTTTGAGGTAATATTCAAAATTAATTTCAAAGCCAAGTTCCTCTCTACTTGCATATAAATTTAAACACAGTTAGTATGAAGAATACAGGTCTTCAGATGTATCTAGCATATTGTAATAGCTGTCTTTTGGAATTTAAATCTATCTATCTATAGGTAGATAGGTAGATAGATAGATAGATAGATAGATAGATAGATAGATAGATAGATATAAACACATATTAGATTGCATATTATTACAAACCCATCTCCTGCCCACACATTCTAGTTTCATTGAAAGTATTGGCTTATTAAGATAATTTCATGATTATATGAATTTGAAAGATAATAAAGCAGAAGTGTATGTTCAGCCAATCCCAGGTGCTCTGATGCTCTGTAGGTAGCAAATCAGAGATTTAACTTGAAACAGCAAATGAAGAAAACTTTTTATTACACAAAATATCAGTTACTGATTTTTTTAAGAAAAAAAATATTGACACCTAAAAAATGAGTGGGAACACAATAGTGACTAATTTCTACATTATCTGTTTCTTTAAAAATAAAAGACAAAAGGCTCCTACTTAAAAGTATTATGCATTGATACATTTACCCCTCCAAAGTAAAGAAATTGGAAAAGAAGACCCATAAATATTGGAATATTCTGCAAATACAAATTACTTTGATTTTAATGAACTCTAACTTGTGTAGCAGTATTCAAAGCACGGCATGTGCATCAGCCATTGGCACCCATTAACACTTGGTTAAAATCATTAGAAAGGCTTGTTTGTAAGGGAAATCATGCCATTCTAACTCCCCTGCCATGGGCAGGAAACCTTCCACTAGGTTGTTCCAAGCCCCATCTAGCCTGGCCTTGAACACTTCCAAGGATGGGGCAGCCACAATTTCTCTGGCAACCTGTTTCAGTGCCTCCCCACCCACACAGTACAGAAGTGTCCAGCTATGTTGATTTAAAGAAATGTTTCAATGACTCTCAAGGACAGGGAATTTACAGAATATTTTTACTCCTTCCTAATTTTTCCTGTAATTACTACATTTTACAAGGCAAACTCAACTCTTCCCTCTTCCTTTCCTTTGTATTTCCTTCATAGAAACTCTTTCAAAATAATTTGAGGCACTGCATTGCAACGAAATGAAAGAGGGGGAAAAGTAAGTGTGAGCTAAATGTATAAATCAGTAGTGCTTACATATTTATCACCTTCATCTGGTTAATTCTTGAACTATAACTCTTATTCAGCCCAGTCATTTTCACCTGGTCAATTTCCTCTCTGGAGCAATGATTTCATGGAACAATTAAGAGTAGCTTTGCAGATCAGCTAGTAGAAGGAATTCTGTGCCTAAGCCACACAGAGAAAGAATTGTAAAAGATCTAAGACATCTAGGAAAGATTTCTAACTAAAAACTGGCACACTGGCTTAGAGGTTGGTTATGACATAAGAGCAGAGCTGACAAGAATGATATTCTAAAGAGCATAATGACATTGTGAAAAAACCTGAAGTACAAGAGCACAAAGATTTAGTTTCCTGCAACTGATAATATAGTGGAGTAACCAAAGCAATCCAATCTGATCAGTGGAATGGGCAAGACAGATGATCTTGACAACTGTTAATTAAATAGGTGTGTCATTAAAAGAGAAAGGATCTGATGTGGGTCTTGCTGAGCTGGTTGATGAGCTTGAAAGAATTTTGCTCAGTGTAAGTTATAAATGAAAATGCAAGTAGTTTTCAATGAATAATTTTAGAACACACATCAATTCCATCAGCATACACAAAATGTCACACACTCAACTGAAGATACTTAAAACTAGTTTTATGAATTAAAATGTATGTATTTGGTATCATATGACTCAAAGTTATTTCAGAACATATGTTCCTTTATTAGTAATCAGCACTTTCTCCTCTCAAAGGTTCAAATGCAAGTGAACCCTATACTACCAGGACAATTTAATATGCAGGAAAAACATAGTTTAAATATTTGTGCAGTTGAAATTTACATATTTGAAAGATCATGGAAAAATTAATTTATATTTAGCTAGGTCTTTTATTGATGTTTTGTAAGCTTTTTTTCTTTCTACGTGTCAGAGGCTTACATTCTCTGAAGTCAATGGACCTGATCCTAAGTTAATGGTGTAATTCTCATTTAACCAGTGGGATCTGGTTGGAGTCAAATGGGATCATAATGGAAATTTATGACAGCAGAATATGAGCTTTAATTATCTCAAGAATGTTAATTTGTAGCTCACGTAACTCCTCTCCCCACCCCAATCCCTATTCCCTGAGGAGGGTTTTAGTGCACTTAGAAGCATTTTGTCACCTTCTTCTAACTCAGAAGCAGCTCTCCTAGTTCAGGAGTGAACTTCTTAGTAATTTCTTCAGATTGTTCCCTGAAAGGGAGGTGTTAACTCTCGCGGACTGATGTAGTACTTTTCCTCAAACAGGAGTGCTAAGAGAACCAAGATTTAGAGAATTAAAAAAAAAAAAAAACAAAAACTGGAGCAGAATACATTGAAGGGGGATTCCTGTAATTGTTTGCCAGCTGGACATCTTGAGCACAGCTTTTTCACTAGACAGACACCATTTGTGGCCAGCCATCCTCACAGTGCTGTTTTCTGTGCTGGCAGGGATAAGAAGGAAGAAAACATGCCAGGAAAATAGTTTCTGGGTTATGGGGAAAGAGAGATTTGGCATCCCCTGGTAACTAATACCCATCTTTATAAAGAAGGTGGTTTCTATGTGGGAATTTACATATGAGACAAAAAGACATGACTAGGGCACGATTCTAGTTTACACTCTCATTAATGCCAGGAGAGAAGTTGCCTACTGATTCACAGAAGCATCTTCTTGTCTGTGGAGGAGTAGACCTCTGTGTCAGGAGCTTCTCTAATTTTTCTCTCACATGCCCCCTGTGCAGCTGAGAGCTTATTGGAGGCACACCTGTTACTCGCTGATAAGGACATTTCAGCTTGGGGTGGCTGCTGACAGGATGTGTAAAACTTTTCCTGTATAGTGAAGCTGAATGTAAGAGTTGTCACCAAAGGATTAGTGGGAGAGCTTTTCTCAGTGTTTGGTTGGTTTTTTTTTTTTTTTGGTTTTTTTCTTGGTTGTTTTTCTTTTTTTTTTTTCATTGTTTTTTTCTTGTCTCACAGTTTAAGAGGAGCCTCACATATTATGCTGGTGTTTCCAGCATTTGGAGTGACTCCTTGACATCTAACATTATAAGGGATCCCTGTGGTGATGTGAGTTGGCCACTCAGCCTCTGGACATTGTGGTGAATATGGCCTCAAACTGGTGAGCAGGTCACTGCATAAATTTGTAGTCTTTGCCAGACATCTGTGAATGTGCTGTAGAAGTCCTCAGGGTAGAAATGCTGGCATCAGTCCACTTGGAAAGACTCTTTAAATAAAAACAGCACATAAGAAAAAGAGAAGGTTATTCTGCTTCCTTTGTAATTGGTATGGGCTCAGGGCTGTAATATCTACAGTGCAGAGAGTGATTGAAAAGCTGTTTGAGGGAAAATAACTGAAGACCATAATGCAGCATTGTTGAATAGTTATGAAACACATCTTAGATTTAACCATAGAAATAATCTATTCAGTTTATAATGGAGCTTTATGCAAAGCTGTTCTCTTCCATGCCTTCAATTAGTTTGCTTTGTCTTCTACAAACCCTTATATGTATCCCAAATGTACAGCAACTCCTTTGCCTGCCTGTCATTTTATGTCAAAAAAATACTGTAAAAACAAGTTGCCATTAGTGATCACTTCAGCTACACAGTGCAAGATGAAGAAAAAAAATAGCTGAAAGATAGAAACAAGTATTTTAAATAAAATCAAAGAGTATAAAGTATGTATGCTTCATGAGAGAAATGAGCTGTTGAATGATGAGAAAAGATATATGAATTATAATTACATTTTTACATGCATTTTATTAGAATGTTGTGAATTAAAATATATAAAGCTAGATAAAATAAATCAGTTATGGAAAAATTAGTCAGAAGAAGCACTCATTAAGCAGCAATGGTTACTGTAGTACTGTATATGTTCCAGGTAAAAAAGGAATGCTTGTATAATTGAATCGCCTTGAGGAAATACAGTAGAAAGAAATATTCTAAAAGGACCCCATTAGATAAAGGTATAAGACTGAAGTTAGTCTTTTTTCTCTTCCTGGAGAAAAAATGACCAAATGTAGACAGCAAAGCGCCTCTGAATATCAAAGGTTCTGAGAAACCAACAAAAGTAAACTGCATGAGAAGGAGATTTCAAATTGGTTTTAATCCTGATGGAGACAAAAAAAAAAGAAAAGTCTTAGACAGTATCTAAATTACTCTAGTTCCTGCCTTGGTTTGATAGAAAATTTCGAGGCTCATCAATACTCAGATGCTTGACTATTCATCCACTCTCATAGCAGCGGTTTTGCCATATCCAGAATCTCACTGTTTTTGCATGTGGAAATTCTGTCAGGAAAAGGTTGTCATGCCCCTGTATATGAAAGAAATACAAAAGTAAAAAGATGCTCAGAAATTCATGTGTATGTGTGCTAATATATGTACATGATAATACACCTTCGCCATGGAAATGAAGGTCTTGCAATAAAGGAAGATCTTATTTGTACAGCCCTGAATAAGGTTCTTAATTCAGGGGGCAAATCTTCATAAGGTTTCAATCTCAGTTGTGCTGAGATGACAAATGCTTATATGGCATGCATAAAGTAGTCATCAAGCAGAGCTGCCTGCAGAACTCACTTAAAAAGACTAAAAATCAAGGAATTAATCAGTTAAAATGCTTTTTCTTCATGCCCTGGTTTGTTGTTTACTTCTTAATATTCTGTTTTTTTCCCCTAGAAGTCTGTGGAGCCTTTTTGTTATGAGGAAGCTGTAATCTGATTTTAAGACCCCTCCCATGGACACCTGATAAAAGCCTGGCCCCTCTCTGCTCGCTCTGCTCTCTCTGCTTTCTCGGGCCTCCGCCTCCTGCCCACCCGGCACGGGGTGTGTGTGGGGAAAATAAAATGGACTCTCGTGCTGAAGAGGCCTGTCTCCTCTGTTTTCCCTGTGGTCGGCTGTGGCCTCCCGGGACACAAGAGCACTCAGTAGCTAGACCACCACACCCTGCTACAAAAGTCTGTTGTTGAGACATGACGGCAAATGGAGTCAACAACTGTTGTTTTCTTTCTTCAGGGCCAAAGTCAGTTCTGAGAAACATATAAAATACACTAGATTCAGAATAATCATTCTCACTTGTGTCAAAATAGCATTTTGATTACTAGAGAGCATGGGATCTTTAGCAGCAAGGAGAACAAATCCTGCACAAAGAACCAATAGTGACAAATCGCCCTTCATTTTTGTCAAATTGAGCAGCACAATGCACAATATAGCACTCAAAGGAGACAATGAAGATGAAGGAACCCACATGGCAAACTTCTCTTTCCTATAATTTTGACCAATTGCTTGAAGAACTTTGAAACTCTCCTTTAAATGTAAATTCTGTGCCATCAATTATTAGGGATCTTTCCAGCTGAATTGCACTTTCAATGCTAATGAATGGAAAAAGAAAATTTCCTTATCTGTAAATCAGTTTCAAGAAATTTAGGAATAGAACAATATGTATGTGAGAAATGTGTAAAAACTAGGTTTCCCCACCTGCTTACTAATACTTTGAAAAAGACTCATATTTTAGGAAATTTATACACGTTTCAAAATTTGCTGTCAAATTTTCTTCCAGTAAGAGCAGAAATGCTGTGACAGAAGCAGAACAGTAGGCAAATTTTAGCAAAATTATTTTGATTTTGTAGAATGATGTGATAGAGATTGTTGGTATTTTTCCTCAAAACCATTTATTGATGCTTCCTTTCCTCTGAAATATGATACCTATCCCTCTAAATTTTATATTCGTTGAAGTGATGGAGGCAGCTATGCAATGTAAAACCAAAACTCAACAAATCTGTCTTTAGGCAACAAGAGATATTACAGGAGACAAAATGTAAATTGTGCATAGTATGTATTTGGTAAGAAATGGAATTAATTTAACAATATTTTAATTTAACCATATTTTAATTCCATTCCACCATTAATTTAACAATATTTTGACTTTAACTTTATTTTGACTTTAACAATATTTTAACTTGTTAATTACTATTGCATAAAAAAGTTGGGAATCATGTAACTTCTTAGAATAAAAAAAAATCCTCTCTATAGCTTATCCCAAGGTGAGAATATCAATTCTACATGCCCCTAGTTTTCAATTAATTGTGTTCTCTTCTCTAATGTATTAGGAAAAAAAATAGCACTGGAGAGATGGAGAGCCCTTGAATGCAATGTGAATGTAAAGTGGCTAACATAGGCCTTTGAGGAAAGAAAGGTTTACACCTAACCATAAGGGGAGCTTGACTGACAAAAAAGATCAGGAGGGGTTTGCTTCCCGGTTTTGCTCTGTCTCACAAACTGGTCTCTGCTTTGAGACCAGTTCCTTTCCTTCTGACTGTGATGACTCCTTGGCTGGTGTTCCACTTGTGTGAAAAAGATGAGCACCTCATTATCACGTGAGGATGTGATTATGGCACTGGTGATTGGTGGCAAATACTGCATGATGTACTACATTGGCTTATAAAGACACCGAAGAAAATGTGCTCACCAGGGGTGTCCAGCCTGAAGAGAATCGTACATACAGAAATATAATGAAACTTCCAATCTCAGGAGAATGAATTGAAAAAAAAATTAAAATTGTGAAGTCAGCAGAGAAGTAGACATCAATTTTACAGTCTATGTGGAAATAATAACTTGAAATTGATTTTTGGCAGCCATAGGTTCCTATAAAATTCATAAACTTGTATCCATGTATTATCTTCAGTTTCAGACCTTTGCTAACATGCGTTCAGTGTTTGGACTTTTCACATTCATCAACTATTAAAGAACTTTCAAACTACATCTATCAAGGATCTGAGAAATCAATTGAATGTGCAGATGAATCTAGGTTTTCCTATTATATTTAAAATTAAATAAATATTAAATGAAATAGAGAGGGCTTTTCATAAAACACCCTGTATAGCTAGTCCAAGTCTGAATAAAATATCACCTCACATCTAAACAACAAAATTGATTTGGAGTAGAAGTAATAGCTAGAATTTTTATGCTCTACATAAATTCAAATTAAATGAAGAGGTTTCTAGCAAAGTTCAGAGGAAAAATAAAAATTTGTAAAGTGCAAGTTGGATATATTAACTATTACTGTATAAATTGATTGTTCCTACTTATGTTAAGATATTCTTTTTCTCTTAAGATATTATTTCTTCTCTTTTACTTTACATTTTCATTGCTGGTTTTCTTAATGTATTGAACTTTAAAGAACTTTTGTGATGCTAGATCAGTGTTTGTGTAAAACTGTTGCTCCTGCTTTTCCTCTCATTTCTCTTAATTTGAGAGATTGTTGTGAATCCTTTTATTTAGGGATTATGGTCATCATTTGTTACTTGGAAATTCCACATAGATTTGCATCAGAAAGTTCTTTCCAACTCAAGCGCAAAGAATACTCTGTTCTGGAAATACATCTCTAACACTGGATTTATATCTCGTACTTTTGAGTCAGCTGTTGTATTTCACCACAGATGTATTTTATAGACTTTCTGAAAGTATGTGACACAGTCATATTTATATTTTTGAAGGATGCAGAAAACACCTCTAAATTTTTCAGATTAATTATTCTTCTATTAGAATTCACAACATTTCTATGTAACAATTTGAATACTATCTTTCATTCCCTATTAGATTTCAGTTTGAGACCACATATTATTCTTTGCTAAGCTTGAGAAGTGCTATTTAATATTTTTGGTATGTTCTGATTTACAGATATATCCATTTAGGGTAGTGGGTAATGGGTAGTAAGAATTAACTGTACAATATAGTATATCATTAAGAAAATAATCTGGGGTCTCATAGTCCTTTAAAAACCATTGTATGAAGGTAATAATATGATGAATAGAATTAATATTGTGAAGACTAGCCAATACAAAGTCCCTAAAACTGCTGTATTATATATTCAGTTACTTCTCTAAGTCAATGTAGGAATGGAAAATATGAATTCACTGAAAAAAAGTCTGTTACGCCTATATGAATATAATTAATAATTTTCATAACAGAAAATATAGTTAAGAATGAAGCTGATTACCTGATAAGTCAAACGTGGCCCAAAATTTTATAAAAGAAATGTTGCAAGTATTTATTTGTCCACATTCAGATATGGTGCAGTGGACCTGAGCTTTGATCTACCTCATTTATGTTTAGACATGTAACTGAGTGGTGTAAATTAGCAGTATAATTACCATTCCTCCTTTTTAATGTTACTTGAAAGTTTAAGACTCATCTACAAAGCAAGAAGAATTCTGAGTAGCCTGTACTCTGCAAAGGAAAATGGAGTGTCAGTCTCCTTAACGCAGATATTTCAGCCATGTGCATAAGCATAGATTGGAGAGAATCTGGATCTTTAGTTATGGAACAATCAGTAAAATCTCCCACAAATCTGTTATTTTCTTTTCCTATATTAGCAGATTGTCAGCTTCAATAACTAGAGGTGAAAATACGCAACTGAATTTTGGAAAGTTTAGGTCCTTGACAAGTGCCATTTTGATCACATGCCTCTGAGGAGTGGAAGAGAAGTTTTCACATCCATAGGAAAAGAAAAAGACATACTAGAATATGTTCAAATTATAAAATAAATGAATGTACAGAAGTTTTTACTAAAATTGAATGATGAAGAATGCAGATAAAAAGCAATGCAGTAATGTAAAAAATACTGTAATTTTTTTCATTTGAATATTTATTTAGCAGCATATTCAGTTACACATGGCAGTTCTTCTTTCAGAAATATTTCAGCCTTAATTAACAAAAATGTCTTTTCCCTATCTTGTAAGAACACATTGTTTTACTGGTTCAATCATTGAAATTATAAGAATGTAAATTAGAAGAAAGGAAATTTTGAGAGGTAATACTAGATCAAATAACCAAATACTTTGAGATTTGAAAAATCTTGTTCTTTCATCTATGAAGTTCACCCATCTTGATAAACTTATGTAAAAAAAAATTTTTGTTCGCAGAAATGCAACTTTTATTTCTAGATTACTGTCTATAAATGAAATGTAGTAGTCATTAATTGCAGACTTAGATGTTTGGAAATACCAGGATACTGAGATAAAAAATGAGAATTCACTTACTTTTTCTGTCAATGATAGGTAAACATTTTCCAACATAAACTGAAATGTCTGTCTTTTATCCTCATTTTTTACCATTTAGAAGAAACACTCAGTAGTAAGAACTGTGTGTATTTTTACCTGTTAAACTAAGTTTTACTTCTGATGCATAATTAAAATAAAAGATACACAAGAAGTGACTCTACAGAGATTAGGCAGACAATATAAATTCTCATAAACAAGTCTATTTCTAAAATACTAAAGCATAATATTTGACACTATCCAATCACATATGTGCACAACCCCTGGTTCTGGCATTGAACTGAATGATCAAAATGCCTTAAATGTAGACCCAAAGGAAATGTATTCTGTAGTCTGAACCACAGCTTTTTGCCTCATTTGAGGAATAAATGACACATACATTTTGAGAGGTTGTTTGGAACTATTATGTAATACATATTCATTATGTGGTCATTTTCTTGGTTATAAATTTATGCTAGCTTGCCCATATCTTATTTATTCTAAAATTGACATCTTATCTTTCTCATTTATCCTTGTAAATACAGGTATCAGTGCATTATAGAAAATTATTAATGCACGTGCAAAAGAAATAGTCCTTTCATTGTTGTTGCTGCTGTTGTGTGTGGAACAAGAGATGATTTTTTAATATGGAAACACTCCTGTTTCAAAATAATTACTATAGGATTCCAGAAAGGTTCTCTTATCAGAGCTATATTGGAATACAGCTGGGATTTTTTCAATTGAACAGTCACAATATAGCATCATTGACAGAAAAGTTTTTTGAAAAGACAATTTTTTTGTTAAAGTCAAAGTAATATGCAGCTACACCAAAGTAGCCAATAGCCAGCACAAGATGAGAGGGAAATGCAAAAGCTGAGACCTGTTCATATTGTCTTAGTTTAGGGAGAAATTTGGGAGAAAACCTTTAAAGGGGCTCTTCTAGAAAGTAGATTTAAGTGGCCCCTCCCTCAACTGCTTTGGAAAAAGATTTCCTTGGAGAAAAGTAGAAAAAACCCCTGTTTATTTCATAGGCAAAGCATTCACCAGCCAAAAAATGAACAATATTAAACAATAAAATTTCTTGCAGCTCTGAAGAGATGACAAACTCAGAAAACCCCCTTGGTGAGCTATAGCTTGGCTCACTCTGTCTCTCATCAGCCCCTCCAGTGCTGGAAATGCTGGCGAGGCCCTGGTGGGTCACAGATGTCAGCTGTCAGTGCTCTGCTGGGTGCTCTTCAGTCCAGAGCAGGTTTAAAAAGGTCCAAGAAAAGGGAACTTCTCTGCCTCAGCTAGCTAAAACTAACTAAAAGCAAATGAAAGCTCTCTCTCGCCATCTGTCTGTGCTGCAGACAAGACAGTCCCAGAGCAGGAATATGGAGAAGTGAGTGTAATTTCTGATAAGAAACGCTGCACTCTTTCTCTCCCCCTCTTCGCTCTCAGACCCAGTCTTAGAGGTGCAAAACCTATTTCCAGGCTAAACAGACAGATGAGGATGCAAGCATCATAATGTCACCCCAGGATGCATGCAGCTCACTTCTGTCGCCAGTAGCTATAGAATTATTACTTCCTTCAGTTAAAACTGCAGCATTTTAATTTGGTAATATCTGTTTAATCATATTTTAAAAATAATATGTCCAAAAGAAAAAACAAAAATCCAAAAAACCAAACCAACAACAAAAACACTCAATCCCCCAACTTATCAAGGAGCCCCAACCCCAACCAACCATCCAAATAACCAAACAAAAAAAAAGGTGGAATCCTGTCATGTTCATGGGGGCAAGGTAACTACTACAGATGATATATTCACAAAAAAAATGTCTCTGGAATACATTGCTCCTAGAGAATTAGCAATCTATATAATCTATTATCATCCACAAGATTTTTTTCTTGCAAAGACTTTTGTATCACCTGTAAATTTTATAGCGCTTTGTTTCCCAGTCAGGTAGAAACAACCAGGAAATCTAATAAAGTCCTCTTTTAATGCATTAAATCTTGCTGGGTGAGGTTCTCAGCCAGATCATACAAATTGTGTCAGAGTTCATAAATACAACAAAACACATTCATTTTATTAGCTGCCATTCCAGGTTTTTCAAGAAGCTGCAATAACAAGTGGAGAGCAGAATCAAGGGAAAGAGGTTGCTGAGGTGAAGGTTCCTACGAAGGGGCCAGGAAAACAGGCCTGTGTGTGCAGAGTTATGATGGGACAGCACACAGGTGTTCCTGGCTGTGGCAGCGCTCTGTCATAGGAGATGGCTTACCCATGTCCAAGATGTCAGTGTGCAAGGATTTGCACACTTGTAATGTGGGACAAATAAATTTTATTTGTGCTCTGCAAATGTCCTCTGATGCACAACTTTTTACTTTTCCTCATTGCCACATGCTTCAGTGGGTGCTACACCTTACTCAGACCAAAATGGAAAAATCTGTGTTGCTGTCCCACTATGAATAGAAACACTCTTAAAATAATAGTTTCCAATGCAATTTTTGAGATGGTTCTACATACACACATATGAATGCATGCATCATATTATTATAGCTCTATTAATGATCCAGAACAGTTTTTTTCTGTTCCTCTGTCTGGAGATAGCTGCTCAAGAAAAAATCCTTCATGTCTAACAGACTGTGTGCTTAAGTTTAAGCATAAAATAATAGTTCTTGAGCACCTATGTGGTTTTTTGTGTAAAAATGAAGCAGAGTTTATGCTTTTGTTAGATGGTGTGAAACACCATTCTGTAAGGATATAGGAGTCCAGAAATACCTCAGACAAGGCATGACTATTTCACTGCATTTTAAATCCATGTCTAATTGACAATGGGAAAGAAGGAGTTCTTGAAAAGCAGTCCTTAGTCACAGTCAAGTATGTAGAATATGAGTTTTGGGGTAGCTCAAGGATTAATAACACTAGTGCACTTTGTGGACACAATTAGCAGAGTCCCACGATCTCTTGGGAGAGGAATTAAATAATCCCAAGTGTTCACTTTTATTAAAAATGTAACGTCTTTTTGTCTTAAAGTTTTTCTTAATTGTCTAGCTTATTGTAAATCTTAATTGCAGTGAGACACAAGCAAGTATTTTGGAGGGTCATTCGTGATGGTTATTGGAAGAGCATTTTTGTGTTTGAACCACTGTGGGGAGTTTACCTTTGGCCTGCTGAGAGACACCCACCAGGATGTTCTCTCGCTCATCCTCTTCAGCATGACAAGGCGAGGAAATACAAGGAGTCTTGTGTGTTAAAATAAGGACAGGGAGTTTACTCATCAGTCACTCTCAGGGGCAAAACAGACAAAAATTGGGAAAGATTTTATTAATTTATTGCCAATTAACAACAGAGTAGGATAGTAAAACACAAATACAAAAGTAAAAACACCTTTCCCCTACATCTCCCTTCTTCCCATGTACAGCTTTACTCCCGGTGTTTCTCCCTCTTTCCCAACAAGAAGTGCAGAGGAATGGGGAATGAAGGTTGTGAACAGTCATTATCTTTGCCACCCCCTCCTTCTAATACCCTTTCCAGCTTCCAGCATGGGCTGCCTTTCACCAGATACAGACCTTCACACACTGCTCCAGTGAGTGTCCTCTCTGTAGGCTGCCGCCCCTAAGAATTGTTGTAGTGTGGGTGTTTCCTGTGGCATACAGACCTCCTGGAACAGACTGCTCCAGAACAGTCCCTCCATTCCTCAGAAGGACAGGTGAAGAAAACAAGATGGAAAAAAACACATGGTGTGAAGATAAAAGTAGTTTTATGTAAGGGAAAAGCAATGGTCCCATCCTCTTCCTTTCCCTTGTTTTTTTTTTTTTTTTTTTTTTTTTTTTTTTTTTTTGTTTTGTTTTGTTTTGGTTTGGTTTTTTTTTTTTTTTTTTTGTTGTTGTTGTTGTTGTTTTTTTGGTTTTTTTGTTTTTTGTTTTTTTTTTTTTGTTTTTTTTTTTTTTTGTTGTTTTTTTGTTTTTTGTTTTTTGTTTTTTTTTTTTTTTGGTTGAGCAGACATCAAATGGAATATCCCTTTGGACAGTTTAGGTCAGCTGTCCTGTCTGATACTCTCCCAAGATCTTGCCCATGCCCAGCCTGCTGGTGAAGGGGAATATTGGAGGGACTGTGCTGGTGTGAGGCCTGCTATGGGATAATAAACTCCACCTCAGCCAGACCCAAAGCTCAATATCTGCTCCTATGTGCTCCTCCATGGACTGCAGGGGGATAGCCTGTTCATCATCGTCCTCTCCATGGAATCTCTCCTCTGGCACTTCTTTTCCGTCTTTCTTCTCTGACCTTGATGTCTGTTTCACATTTTTCTCACTTCTCTCTCACAGCTGCTGTGCAGCAATTGTTACCCTTTTAAAATGCATTATTGCAGAGGCATCACCAGCATTAATGGTGGCTCAGCTTTGAGCAGTGTCGGGATGGTTTAAGAACTGTCTGACATTGCTTTTGTATGCCTTTTGGGCAACTTCCAATGGCTTCTCACTAGCTAGCTCCTTCAGACTCCTTCAGATTGTGCTGTAAATACTACACAATCAGGAAACATTATTTTCATTTTTTAAAAAACCCAACATTTTTTCAAGAACTTTGTAGTACTATTTTAAGAAAGGATGGAGTAGGATTCTAGGCAGGATAATTATGCAGAACATGCTCACTTTGGTTCTGAATTTTGTCAGTAAATTAAATGAGTGCAAGAATTAGTCTACTATCTATTTTGAACATACAGTTTAGGTTTTGGAAGTAAATTCCTGCAATAGATTATGTCCATATTTCAGATACTGTTGTTTATAACAGGACTAATTTTTATTTACTGCATTTCTTTTAAAAATAATATTATTATTACTCAGGATGATCACATAATGTATTTTGATTGATTAGCGATGCAGGTAGTAATAATGTTTTATATGGCAAATATAGAATGAGCTATATTTTTTTTAACATTGCTGAACTAACATCCACATAACATCTATACAAACTCAAACATTCTTAACTGAAACCTCAAAAAAAGAATGGTTGCCTTCTTATTTTTTGAGTTTTATATTCTGTTACAATTGTCTATCATGTTTAAAATGTTTAATTATAAAAAGAAGAAACAAAGTATGACTTTGGAAGAACATAATCAGCTAGGAAATTTAATGATTTGAAATTACTGTGTGTGCTTCAAAGGATAATAGTCCTTAAATCTGAGAGCCTGCCTAATCTTTCTTCCCAAACTGTTAAAGATGGAAATCATTGGCTTACATATTCAAATGATTAGGAAAGAGATCAAAACTCAGGCCTATTTCCTGATGGAAAACACTAAGTTAAATTCCTTTGGCTGACATCCCATCTTGATCTCAGTGGAAGGCTCTGGAAACAAAAGCAATTTTAAAGAACAGGAACAACTTAAAGAGTGACAATTCACAGCCTTCTCTTTTGAGAAACAGCCCATTTTCATTGTATAAATTTTTATTTATATTAAAATTGAACAACTATGCAAAAAATTTCCTACAGTAGAAAATGTTTTTCTTTAAAGCAGCTAGTGAGTATTTTCAAGAGCTCTTTTTACACAGTCTAGCAGAGGATGAGGAAAAGTAAATCTGTTAGAAACAATAATGTAGGAAAATGCAGAGATGAAATAAGTATGGAATAAAACAAGGGCCTGTGTTCCACAATACCACTTTTACATTGCAAAGATTATTACACTGAAAAGAAACAGGGAAGCTACTGACTTCATTTGGGTTGGTCATATGTCTATTATTGAGAATAGATAGGCTTTTTTTGGCATTTTACTGAATTGTGCCTGGAATGTTGGTTTGGGTTTGGCTTTTTTTATTTTTTGGTGGTAACCTATATTTAAAATACAGTGTGCACTAATTGATTCATTAAAATAATAGAATGTTGGAAACCCCCAGTTCTACAGAGACGGGGCAGCTGAGAGGTGTTTTAAAAGGTTTTATTTTATTATTATCAGTCTCATAAAATAGTGAGACATAAGAGATGCAAAACTCAACAGCATTCTATCAGAAGCCAACCTATTTCCTCTTACAATACCTTATAAATATTTTTCAGCCTATTAGCCTTTGCCTTACAATGCCACTAATATTTCTAACACCAATCACCTATTATTATATCCCAAGTGGTCTTGCAACAATACATCTTTCACAGTTCTAATTCTCTAAACTATCTGGTCTTTTTGCAAGGCCATCTTTTGAAAATTGTTTCTAGTTCAATCTCTCTCTCAACCATGTTATCTCTATTCCATGGCCTTCCTAAGTAAGCACACCTTATCTCAGAGTTTGCATACAGATGTACAAGACTGTGTGAGCTTTCAGTCAGGTTTTGAGAATCCTTTACAAATCCATTTCACAACAGAAGTTGTGTGGAAAGATGCAAAAGACACGCTGAATGGCTCCTTTTTTGTTTTTTTCATTGTTTACTTCTATCTATTACACTACTAGGGAGAATTTACATATATGAGAGGTGAGAAATTATTTTGACCCTTAAAAAGTTCTATTGGAAGAACAAATGAGTTTTTCTTACAAACATTACTTGGAAGAGCTAGTTTTGCCATCAGTGTACCTTAATTATTGTACCTTATTTTGCCCATGAAGACAAAAGGGAAGAGCTAGCAATGTCTTCTACTTGTTCCTCTGTAAGTAGACAGAAGTCTACTTCTGCCCCCCACAACATTTTCGCTTCTAAATTGCAGAAGTATGAGTCTGATGGATGAACTGTTAGATTAATAAGGCATTGGCTGGATGTCTGTGTCCAAAGTGGAAACCAGTAACAAGGTATCTCTCAAGGGTCTGCACTGGCACCAAAATTATTTAGTAGGCACCAAAATTATTTAATATCTTAATCATCAATGTGGACAGTGTGATTGAGTGCAGTTGACATACCAGAGAGAGTGGATGCCATCCAGAGTATCCTGGGCAGGCTTGAGGAGTGGGCCTGTGGAAACCTCATGGAGTTCAAAAAGACCACAGGCAAGGTGGAGGCAATCCCCAGTATCAACACAGGGTGAATTGTATTGAGACAGTAACACTAAAGAGAAGAACTTGGGAACACTGGTGTTAGAAAAGGAGATGTGATTCAGCAATGTGCATTTGCAGCTCAGAAAGCCAACCATATCCTGGGCTACTTCAAAAGAGTGACCAGCATTTTGAGGGAGGTGACTCTCCCGCTACATTGAGAAAGTTGGACTAGATGATTTTGTAAGGTCCCCTCCAGCCCAAAGCATTCTGTGGCTCTATAGAACTACAATTCTCTAATTAATTACTTGCTCTGCATACAGAGTTTTCATCTGTGGTGGCACATGAGATAGAGAGAGAAATCCCAAAGAACATATTAATGCAGCATTTAGGTTTAGATTCTTCTCCACCCTACCTACCCTGCTAAACCTAAGCTTAGGAAGGGAGAGAAAATAAAAGGGCAGAATTGCACAAAAATACCTTGCTGTCTTTCCTAACACTTCACACTTCAAATGATTGAAGGAAGTTAATTTCATCTGTGGGCTGAGCCTGGTAAATTTTGCAAAATTATACCACTGTGAATAAGAGGCAAATTTGAACCAATATTGTAAGTTCAATTTAAAATTAAAGGTTCAAAAGCATGTTGTTATATTCTGATAGATTATATATTCTTGTTTAGTAAATATTTTCAGTAAAAATTTTTTAGTAAAAAATTTTAGTAAAATGTTTCTTAGGTAGACTGAGGCATTTTTATCTATGTCCCATAGTGAATTCTAATGAGGCATTCTGTGCACATAGGGCCTGATTTTATTTGTGCATCATCCCTGCTAATAACAGCATCTAATGAAGACATTCATTAAATGTCCATAATGTTAATGGAAAATTCCAATAGAACTCCATCATGGTCTCCCTGGTAGTTGTGCCCTCCCTGCACAACTCCATGAACTCATGGAGTTCATGAGTTCAATGGCTCAGAAGTTGTTACTGAAAAGAATACTGTGCAACTAAAATTGTCCATTATTCAAAATGAAGAACAATATTCTGTTACATTAGTTCTTCAATTGTCATGAATTATAGATGACTGGGATATTTGTAAGATTTCTGTTAGTTGTTAAAGTTGTGATAGTGTGTGTATAGTTGTTACAATGTGACTGGCAAACAGGATTCATTTATAGGTGAAAAGAAATACATTAAGTGTTAGAAAATAAATTGATCTGAGAATATTTTTATTTGAAAAAGAAAAAGAAAAAAAAAAACACCCAGTGTTTAGCAATCTGGAAATAAGTAAGACTTCTCAATAAAATTGCCTAAATCTGATGTTACGTTTAGACTCATTACAGTACAGGTCTCAGCTACCAAAATATATTAATGGATTACGGTATGGTTTATGTTGGTATTAAGATTAGATATGTGTTATACCTGAATATAGTTCCACATTGCCACATATGCTGGTAGGAGTGGAATTTTAATTTGAATTTTATTTATACAAATGTTGAAAGAAACTCAATGTTGCAATTGGTTATACAGAAACACATTATGAGGAAGTAGGAATATAGAATTATTTAAGAAAATAACTTTTCTACATCAAAAGTATTAAAAAACTCTCTAGCAGGACAAAAAAATTAGGAAGGCAGGATGGGAAGGGAAGTTCTGGGGTGGGAAGTTCAGGAAGGAAGTTCAGGGAAGTTCAGGGAAGGGAAGTTCAGGGAAGGGAAGTTTAGGGAAGGAAAGGGAAGTTCAGGGAAGTTCAAGGAAGGGAAGTTCAGGGAAGGGAAGTTCAGGGAAGGAAAGGGAAGTTCAGGGAAGTTCAAGGAAGGGAAGTTCAGGGAAGGAAAGTTCAGGGAAGGGAAGTTCAAGGAAGGGAAGGTTGCGGGAAGGTTGCGGGAAGGGAAGGTTGCGGGAAGGTTGCGGGAAGGTTGCGGGAAGGTTGCGGGAAGGTTGCGGGAAGGTTGCGGGAAGGTTGCGGGAAGGGAAGGTTGCGGGAAGGGAAGGTTGAGGGAAGGGAAGGTTGCGGGAAGGGAAGGGAAGGGAAGGTTGCGGGAAGGGAAGGTTGCGGGAAGGGAAGGGAAGGTTGCGGGAAGGGAAGGGAAGGGAAGGGAAGGTTGCGGGAAGGTTGCGGGAAGGGAAGGGAAGGGAAGGGAAGGGAAGGGAAGGGAAGGGAAGGTTGCGGGAAGGGAAGGTTGCGGGAAGGGAAGGGAAGGTTGCGGGAAGGTTGCGGGAAGGTTGCGGGAAGGTTGCGGGAAGGTTGCGGGAAGGGAAGGGAAGGGAAGGTTGCGGGAAGGGAAGGGAAGGGAAGGGAAGGGAAGGGAAGGTTGCGGGAAGGTTGCGGGAAGGTTGCGGGAAGGTTGCGGGAAGGTTGCGGGAAGGTTGCGGGAAGGGAAGGTTGCGGGAAGGTTGCGGGAAGGTTGCGGGAAGGTTGCGGGAAGGTTGCGGGAAGGGAAGGGAAGGGAAGGGAAGGGAAGGGAAGGGAAGGGAAGGGAAGGGAAGGGAAGGGAAGGGAAGGGAAGGGAAGGGAAGGGAAGGGAAGGGAAGGGAAGGTTGTGGGAAGGGAAGGGAAGGTTGCGGGAAGGTTGCGGGAAGGTTGCGGGAAGGTTGCGGGAAGGTTGCGGGAAGGGAAGGGAAGGGAAGGGAAGGGAAGGGAAGGGAAGGGAAGGGAAGGGCTCTTGGAATGAATTTAGGTACTTACTAAAAGATAAAAATGTCTTTGTATTTTATCCATAGCTTCCTGAGAGATACTTGGACAGTCATCAAAAGTAATTTTTAGCATATTTAAGTATATTAACTACATATTAATTATATTATCTGCATATATTTATGTATGCAAAGTAAGAAATCAAGGAAGGAAGCCCTTTAATTTTGTCATTATGCTTTTTGTAAGTTTCTGTCAATGCACACAGGATATTAACTTTATATTACTACCCCTGTAGTATCCCATGAACTCTCTTCTCATAGTCAATTCCCAAGCCCACGGCCCTGGCAATGGCAGTGACTCTATCTACTGTAGAGTTAGTCCTCCTGGGGGAAAAGACAGACTACCACATGGATTTCTGTCTTGTAACTTCCCCTGGTTTCCCCTTTCCTGGTCCCCTCACTGGCTTGGTAGCACTAGTGGCTGCCCTCCGTCCCCTGGAGAACAATCCCCCCTGCCCAGCCCTTAGGTCTGCCCCCCACCCTTTCCCCTTCTTAGGCTGCCTGCCCCACGGGGCTGTTCTCTTTTCTTGCCGGGTTCCCTTCAGCCCCATGTGATACACTTCACTGAAACAAAACCTTGCAAAAAGGAGCCCTTCTAGCCTCTCTCGCTGAGCCAGCTGTGGTGAGTGCTGCGTGTGGATCTGACTGCGTTGCCTAAGTGTTAACCCAACCTGCTTTTCTACAGGGGAGGTTTGTTGTGAACAGATAATAGGCAGAGCACCCACCATCCAACACCCACACTTTTATACCACAGTGACAGCTGAACTGACATAGAAGATCATCCCTCTGCATTTCACAAGATAAAGCTGTTGGAGAATTGCACTAACATGCTTCATAATCTGTTCTTACTGTACCGAAAGTATACTGATATACTCAAGTAATCATTCATTTCATATATTTACCTGCTCTACTTACACTTCTGCAGCTATTTTTGTTCTTCTCCCTCCTTCTTTTATTGTAAATAATTAAAGGGGGTCTTACTTTTACTTACATTTTTAGAGATATCTCACCTACAGCTTCAAGAGGCACTTTTTTGGCAATTTAAATGAAAGTTGGGATCACAAGAGAAAATATGCAAAATTTCTCATAAATGTACTCTTGATACAAAAGGAAAATCGCATCATATGCTAGAATATTATTGATGACATGTGTATTTAAGATAAATTAACACAAAATGTCCATTTCAGAACAGGTTTATTTAAGGTCTGAAAAATTGTCCAAATTTAAGGTTATCACTATGTTCCTCTGAGTCATAAAGAAAAATTCAAAAGTTTCAAATATTTTGCTTATCTATGTTGCTGTTCTGCAGGTTTTATATTCATAGGCCATGATAGTTTCCCAGTTGCCAAGGATTTTTGTTGTTCCACCATCTGCTGTTGCCAGCTCCTGAAAGGTATCTCACTGTCATAGATCATACAATAAAAATTTGAGAAGTGGGTAATTTCCATCTTTCTTGGAAAAATAAAAATGGTGTTGTCTTCAAACCTGTCCCCTCTGGAGCAGACAGCAAAAAAAAAAAAACCCCTCAAGCAGCTCTCTTGTTCATGGTTTATTCTATGGCCGTGCTGAGGTTTCAGTGCTATCCTCATCTGCAGGCCATCTTGATTTCCTCTCAAAATTACTGAAATTTCTACAGGGCTTTCAAGCTTTTTTTCAACCACCATATTAATAGTCTCTTTTTTCTTGATTTAACATTAGGTAAATACTATTAATTGCTGTAGACAGAGGAAGAAAAATATTGTTTTAATATCCACTAGGAATCACCAGACACTAAAATTCCACTTTGACTTCAACTGTATGCCAAGCTGAGAAGTTAAAAAACCTCATAATCTCTTAAAACATACAAATAAAGCTTTCTAAATTATTTGCAGGTAGAATTACTCAATTGCTGGTGTTGTTTTGACAGTCCTTTCTATCCAAAAGTTAAAAGTATGTCTTCTTACTCTAATCACAAATAAATATAAGCATTTCAAACTGCTCTCCAAAATATTCAGTCAGAGGAAAAAGACTTCCCTCAGGATGCTATTCAAATAATGGAATATTTGGAGAACATTTTTACTGAAAAAAAAAAAAAAGAGAAAAAACAGTCTTTGTGTTTTGAAATTCCTTTTCCAACTACTTTTTGCCTTACAGGACCCCTGTACATTCACACCAGAGAAAGATTCACAATGATTCTCTGAAGAACTGGTGTAATAAAATTCTGTCTTATCCTGTACATCTGAACAACAGAGTTTTTCAAAGGGCACTGTCAGGTTTTATGAACTGGAGCAGAAACTGCGCTCTGGTTAACATCTGACACGATGTGTTACCTGTATACCATCTCTCTGAACTTCACAGGGTATTCCTCTGCTAGCCCACAGGATCTGAAAAGTATCTATGCTTTAAAGATATTAAAGTCTCAATGGTTTTAATTTGCAGCATCCAGTGATTCTTAGGTTTGTTCATTTGTTTGTTTGTTTTTCATTTGACCTCTGTCAGGCTATGATCTTTAGCTGTAGATTCCTGAGAATTCCAGCCATAAAGATTTCTGTATATACTAGGTCTACTATGTGTGTAGTCTATGAATTCAAAATTTAGCAAAGTTTGTGAATGATACTCAATTTTAGCAATGGGAAACAAAACATCATCCTTATGTATCTGAAGATCACTTTATTGTAGAAATCGCTCCCCTTTTATACTTTCAATAAAGTATTTATTGAAAGTATAAAAGGGGAGTGATTTAATTGAAACCAGACAAAACCAGAACTTAACAGAAGAGGGGCACCCACCGTGTGGCTCAGCTGCATTGTTGCTGGCCATGCATCCTATAACCCAGTCAGCTTCCTGTTCATATGCTATCCATGCATTCCTCCTTGTGACTGCCTCTCACCTCCCAGCTGACTTCCAAACATCCAGCCTGCAGCTGCACCTTTCCAACAGGGCCTTCTGGTGAACATAAGCCTTAAAAACTTTAACAAATATAACCCCATATTCCACACTCAATAGATTTTTTTATATTATCAATTTTTTTTCCACTTCCTTAATGGAAAAAAGTTTTGGAAATTATGGATTTTTTAATGATACTGGCCTTTCTATTACATAACTGAGTGGAATATTTTTGTTCTAACTTTTAAAATTTTTTACTTTTAAACTTTTTTCTCTTAAATTTGCCTTGAGATTAATTTGGTTTTCAACGTTCTCTTTATTTCCTTTCAGCTGTTTTATTCTCAGTGACCTTTCAAAAAATCATGATTGGCTGACCCATTTCTTGGAGGTATTCTTGGAGGTATCATCAGCAGATAAACACAAGCAACCTGTTTCTAGTGTCTGTTGGAGAAAGACTGGACTTGCAAGACTGGACTGGCACCAGTCAGTAAGAATGAGATACAATTGACTAAGTAAAGATAACAAAGAGGTAGAAAAGAGGAATGGCAATATAACTGGAAAACATGTCAGGAAACATAATCTAAGCAAAATTAAAATAATGCAATTCTGTTTCAAAGCCATATTTGCAGTGCTGACTGCTCTGCAACTAAGTTGGAGAGAGCAAAGTGGTTGAGTATCATGCTAAAAGAATATGCTGTAACAGAGAGCAGGAAAATTGTGTAGTCACAAAACATGCAAAGATGTATCAGCCTAACTACACATTTCAAGGTTTTCAAAGAATGAGGTGAGAAGTAGTCAGAAGTTCTAACATTTGTGGGGGTTTTTATATCTTTTACAGATTTTTTTATCCTTCATAACTTTTACTGTTTTAGAAATGAAATTAACATGAAACTAACTTTCCATAAAAATTTTCTGAGAAAAAAATATTTTTCTCTTTTTGAACGGAACCTCTACAACCTATACTCAAACCTTACTTTGGAATACTAGCTGCTGTTTCTAATAACTCTTATTTAGGTATCTAATTTTAAGAATGTCCATTCATGAGCTGAAATACTTTGAATCAGGTGGGCAGACAACAGTGATATGGGTAAGAATTTATGTGGTTAATTTGAACTGCTGCTGGCTTCAACACACACAAAGGACAGGAAGTTTTTTCTTTACATTCTTGTGTGGTATTTTTACTTGGTTCCAGTGATCATCTAAAAGCATCACCACATTTTTTGGGAATAGGACATCACTGAAATATCCCTGACCTCCTCACACTTTGTATAAGGGGGCAGGGTGATATATCTTCCCTATGGAAGGGATATTTCTATTTCCCTAAAAGTCTATCCATCTCATCCATTTCCCCCATAAGTGTAACTCCACCAATAAAATCCTGAGTACCACACATGCCTGGGTAATATTTTTTTCTAGTCTTTTGTCTCCAAGGTCAAAGCAGCTTACTGTCTTTGATTTCTTACTGATAAACTTTGATCTTTGACCAAACTCTCTCTCCTCAGGCAATTGTTTAATCAAACAAATGACAAAGTGCATCAGATGCCATGATTTTTTAGGGAAACAATTCTTTCATGAACATGACCAGGTGACTGCTCACAACCACAATGTCAGGTGGTACAGCTTGTTAATAATCAGACTTTCATATTGTTAAGGGATACTTATAAAAATAAAAGAAAGAAATGGTTGTCTGGCCCAAGTAATTTTGCTTTTCTGACTCTAACCAACAGGCAGTAAATACAGGAGTACTACAGCTGGTTATTTATGCCCACATTTTCTATCCCAATAGCCCACAACTATCAGACTTATTAGTATGCTGTCAAAATTTCTATCAAGATTCTACTGATGTTTTAGAAGAAATACTTATTTCTTTAAATATCTTTCTGTAACATCATGAGTGACCCTTACACTTACTAATAAATAATCCAGAGCATTTTCCATATGTAGACCACCTTGCACCTATTTCCACTATGCAAACACTCAAAACTGTGTGAAAGAGACTTCATAAGCAAACTCATGAAAGCATGTCCTTATTGCTAAAACTGTGGACTTTTTGTTAAAAAGAATACTCAGAGATAGGAATTAAAGATTTTTTTTTCAAGTGTAGACAATTGCTCATTTAAATGCAATTAAATTGCATTGCTTTACAGATCCTTGACTCATGTTCAGTCACTCTCTTTCAGATGGGATCTGTATGTGTGAAGGCTATGCACATATGATAACAAAAACCAAAATACCTTAAAACATAGTTTACATTAGGATTAATCTCCCTGTAACAGTTAATAGTTTACTGCTATGATGCTGATAAATCAGATGGTACTCCCTAGTTTCAGAGGATTACTGGCTGAATGGATCTCAGAGAGGTAGCATATATTTCTTCATTTATGTTTCTCACCTTTCTTCCCCCAGCAGAATTAATGTAATTCTCTGTGAAAGCCCCAGTTTGATGCAGCCTGGCTTAAAAGTGTTCTGTTCAATGTGTACAAAGCACCTGATCTATTAGCACAAAACTGGAGCATTTCTGCCAGTGCTTCAGAGAAAAGAATGGGAAGCATGAAGAATGTCTAAATTAGCATGACTATAACCTTTGGGTTACATGTGAACAGTGTAATTCAATAAGTAATGCTAAAGGAAATTATAAGAATAACTCTTAATTTCCATATGACCATTTGCAGGCCTCCAGCAAGATATTAACTCTTTCAGTACACAAATAGGACTTGTATACCTTCAACCCTCCCTCAGGTGAGCGAAAAGGACAAACTGAAGGCATGTATAAAATCAACATAAAGACACGAAGGTTAATAAAGAAAAAGAGTCAAGTCCCAGATAGAACGAGAATGAGGATATACCTTAAGTTTGGACTAAAATCCTCTTGTGAAGCTATGGAGAAGGATGTAATTGATACATCAGATCTTTTTCCCTGTCACTCATTGAAATGATAGAGAGATGAACTATTCAAATTGTAGATATGAGCAGAGACATCTATACTAAAGCAAGTCGATGTTGAAGTAGCTGTGATCCCATGAGAAATTTGAACAGACAGAGAAGAGTGATGAAGACCCTCTGTCCTCAGGGAGAGAAGAAGATCTCTGTTCCCAGAGATGAAGATAATCTCAGAGACAGAGAAAGAGAGCCTGTGCTCTTGAATAGGTCATACTTAAAATAGTACCCTGTAAGTTGACATGACCCATAAATGCAGCTGTGGAAGAGCTGTGAAAGATGGGAGGGACTTCACAATTGCAGATACTCAGGCAGCTGCTATTTGTGGAAATCAAAAGCCACGAGAGAGCTGTTTTCTAGTGGAAAAGTCTCCATAAAATGACAAAAGGGACTCCTTTTCCTTAGTGAACTGAACACAGACTATTTTAGAGGTGATTAACTGACTGAATTGTTTCTATACATTGGTAATGTAGTGGGAAAGAAAAAGTCATAGGGGGAGGAGAAATATTCTAATTCTTATTATTCTTTCTTTTAATTACTGTTAATAAAGCTTTCTTTATACCCTTTTAATGTTTTGAGCCTGCTTTGTTTCCTTCTAATCCTATCTCACAGCAGAAAATAAATAAGTATATTTTAGTAGGTGCACTGGCATTTGGCCAGTGCTAAAGCCACCACATTTAATTAGTGCATTAGCTGAGAAATCTCAAACTAACAAACCAGAACTACTACTCCTGTTCTGAAACAAAATGCTCCCTGTAGTGATGAACTTACCACACACACACACAGCCCCTTCAAAAAGCAAAATGAAAAAAGCATTATGTTTTGAACAAGTGAACATTATTGTTCTCACAAAGGTAAAGGCCTGAGCTGAATAAAGAATAAAAAGCAAAAGAGATAACTGGTGATCTGATTGATATGTTTCATCAATTTTCCTTTTGAAGCTTTGGATAGTCAATATTTTTAATCGATGACTGGTCAGTACTGTCAGGTAACCAACACAATAATAATGTTGGTGGTCAAAGGATTCTGAAGCAATTGTCAGGGAGACTGAAATTATATTAGTTTCAAAATACTGCTCTATACTCTCTTGAGATTTCTGTCAGCATGATTTTCAGAATAATTCCCTTTAGAAAACTCAAAGGATTGAGTTCTAACAAAAGA
Source organism: Calcarius lapponicus (assembly GCA_039654755.1). Taxonomy (NCBI): domain Eukaryota; kingdom Metazoa; phylum Chordata; class Aves; order Passeriformes; family Fringillidae; genus Calcarius; species Calcarius lapponicus. The sequence continues at coordinate 65,866,619 of CM077481.1, read as the reverse complement.
CTTATAGAATCATAGCATGCTTTGGTTTGTAAGGCATCTTAAAGATTTTATATACTCTCATAGAATTATGTTTAACATCATCTAACAAGAGGATAACTCTTCTGCTTTATCTTTATGCAACAAGAAACATAAATACTTGAAGAATATTTTATGCTTAAAATCTAAGCACACACGGTTTGTTAGATACAAAGTTTCTTGAGCAGTCCCTAGCTCCTCCAGCCAAGAGCAATAGAAAGAATAGAAATTATGGCATCACAGTCTGGTTGATTAATATAACTATATTGAGATAGCATATATATGTGCACATGTATGTATGTGTACATACACCTTATAAACTGCCCTGAAAAATTATGTGATCTTTATAGAATTGTAGTATCATAGAATGGTTTCAGTTGGGAGGGACTTTAAAGATCATCTCATTCCAACCCCTCTGCCAAGACAGGGACATCTGCACTTGATCCAGGTGCTCAAAACCCCATCCAGCCTGGTTTTGAACACTTCCAGGGATGGGGCACCCACAGTTTCTCTGATCATCCTGTTCCAGTACCTCACCAGCCTCAGATTAAAGAATTAACTCCTAATAGCCTAATCTACCTTATTTCAGTTTAAAGCAATTTCCCCTTGTCCTGACACTACAAGCCCTTGCAAAATGTCCCTCTACAGATTTCTTGCAGGCCACTTTTGGTACTAGAAGACTTCTTTAAGCTTTTTAGAGTCAAAACAATTTTTCTTATTTCCCTACCTTTTCACTTTTAGGATCAAGATCTACATTATTCACATGTATAGGTTCTTGCATTATTACTGTCTAGAAAAGGAAGTAATGTAAAATTGTAGGACAATTTTGAGTGTGTTAAGGAGCAATTAAAAGAAGCTGCTTCTGCCATGTAGGTAATTATGCTATAAGGTGTTTTCTTTGAAGCGGTTTGATTTTGTTCTTATTTTAAAATCTCTTAAATTAAAACAACAATGCAAGAACAAAACCTAGAAAAAAACCTGCCAAGCATTTCTGATATTTCTGTTATTTTGATATTAACTTGAAGCAAAAAAAGCCCGAAGGTAACATTTTGATGACAAATCATGCTTTTATTTTAATTAGTATTTTACATAAGGCATAAATATATAGTGATATGCAAGGGACTGAGGCTGAACTGGATCCTGAGAAGTAATCAAATAAGCTTTAATGTGACATGAAGAAATAAAAAGACTTGTAAAGACAGTAGTGAGAACATTAACAGAACACTATTTAAATGTTTTGGTTTTGCTTCTAACACCCTCTCTGAATCCTTATATTTAATGTGCTGCAACTCCAGCTATAAACTTTAATTCTGAGCTTCCTAGCAGACTCTACACTGGTAACTATCTTCTGAGATTAGTCAAAACCAGAAAGCTTATTTCAGACACACAGAGAACTCTGTCTTGATTCCCCTTTGGCTTTAAACTTCTTCCTATTTAATACAGATGAGCTCTAAATAAATAACCTAAAAGTCCCTGATTTTCTATCCTGACTTTAAGCCTTGATTCTCAGGATAAATTCTGAAACACAACGTGCATATACATGTATGGAAGCACACACATGTAGGCTGTTTTCTGCCTGAAATTTCCCTTGTACTGAAACAGTGACTCCAAGTTTGTGAGACTGAGCTTAAGTTAGTTTCACTCCATGTGTTTTTAAGCCCCCCTTAAGCATACCTTTAAGCTGGTCTGTCTTCAGAGACAGTGCTATCACCAGGAGAAATGGCTTATATATATATATACTGGCATTTGTAGAAATTCTCTAAACTGGCAGCTGCTATGTAACAGTGGATGATTTTTTTCCCCTCAGCTTGTTCATTTCACTAAAAATAAAATAATCTCATTTGTTCTGGACCAGCACAGTTTTTTGGTTATAGAGCTTGTATGCACCTGAAGCAAATCAGAATTTTTGTTGGTCTCATTTAGTAGTGGCTGGGACTAAAATTATTAGTACCAAATAATTCTGATAATTCTGTGTGTATACACACACACACACACATACACACACACACAGAAGAATGTCACATTTATGGCAGTGAAAGAAACTCAATTAAGCAATCATGGAAGAATCTGATTTCATACTATTTTTGAACAGTTTTTCAGTCTGTATTGATTATGCTGTACATGCTATACATGTTTTTTCAGTAACCAGTAAATTAAGCCTGTCAAGAACTTTGAACTCAGGAAGGATCCTGAAGTAAAGCAGAATGCTGAGTTTCTATCTAGTCCTATAAAAGCCCCCTAAAGCAAGCTCTAGCCATTTGATATGTACCCACCTCCTTGCCTTTTTAGCTCTTTCAAGGAGTGTTTTTTACTTCTGACATACAGTGGGTGCCTTGTTGGAGCAGTGCATGCAGCTTCATTCCACTGTTTTAATATTTTATCCTCATGGATTTGTGTGTGGTTCACAAAGTAATTTTCAGTCAAAAGACAGGCAGAGAGTCTTGTATTTTTGAAACAGATGATGAAAACTTCCAGAGTCCCATCTCACTTATCCTACCTACTTGCTATCTTCCTACATATTATACAAAAAATAAAGAAAAAATTGTTCTGTCTGTGAAATCAAGACAAATGTCCTAGCTTTTGCAATAAAGATTTCCAAAAATTAAAAACTTATAAAAATAGCTTGGGTCAACTTTATATAGTATACCTTCAGTATATTTATTTTTAATTGGCTTCTAAATTAAATTACCAAATTACATAATGAAAATATTTTGGGCCAGAAAGAAACCTACAATTTGATAAATATTTTTATGTGTTAAATATTTTACGTGTGAAAGAAACATAAACTCTCCATAACATAAAGGGGAATGAAGCTCTATATGAACCACTGGACACAATATCACAATAGCTGACTCATTTTTCAACATAAAATAAAAAAAAAAAAGAAGTCTTACATATACTACCTACAAATTTACAATTATTAATATAGAATCTGCTGGAAACTAAAGTTTTTGAAATTGCAGATAAATAGAGAAACTTTGTCAAATGTGGGAAGATCTGAGTAAGGCATAAAAAATAATTGCTTTTCCATTCATAGGAGCTTGAAAATTATATGCAGAGATAGGAAAACAACAACCTTAATAGAAGCCTTCAACTATACCTAAGGTTGCCACTGAAAATATAATTCAATATAAAATAAGCAATTCTACTCACAGCAGGGCTCTACATAAAATCTCCAACAAATCTTCCATCTCAGTGGGTCAGTTTGACATCTCCAATATACAGGTTTTGGACAGTAGCTCGTAGGAATGACATTTTGGTACCAAGCCATGATCTTAGAATTTGAATAAATATCTAGTCTTCCTAACAGAAACCTAAAATATTTGCTCTTTGGCAGTAGCATTTTAGCCAGTAGTTATTCTTTTTGGTTTTCCATAATAGACATACAAATACTCTTTTCATAATTTCTCCACTGAATAATAGGTTGATTGTGTTGTGAATGAAAATAATCATGTCATTTGTGAAAAAAAGTCAGAAGTTTCCCAGTCCATTGATTTGGCCCTCCTCTGACTACAAGTTACAAAGTGTGCCTATTGTACATAAAGTTTCTAAAAAATTGTAAAACACACTAATACAAATTTTGAAAAAGTCTTTATCAAGTTTGTTCTTCTACATACAGAAATAGCTGTATAAATCAGACAAATAAAATTCTTAGAAAAAGTTATGACTCAAAACTCACATTAGTAATAATTCCTAATTTAAAATATCCATGCTGAAAAATTTTTTTACTCAAAGCTCCATGAACATAAGTCACTCCAGAAAATGAGAATGGCATGAAAAAGGCATGAAACAAGTAAATATCTTTGGAAAACAACAATTTCTTTTTGTTCCAGAGGTCTGGTATTACACTTAAACTTTTTATATGTCTGTGGCAAGACACTCACAGCATTTGTATTTTTAATTTGAAGGGACTAAATTATGACTCTACCTAATATAGTATCTGTAATAATTTATTTAAATATACTTTTAGGTGATAGTTACTCAGACTAAAATCCAACATTAAATTTGTTGAAATTATGTATAATATTTTCAAGAGTAATCTTCAAAAGGAATCTGGATTCTCCTTTCCCACAATTTAGAGATAAAAACCAGGACTACTTTAATCAGATAGTGGGAGTGAACAGAAAAAAATAAACAACCTTTTTTTCAAGGATGCTTCTTAAAAACAGCAATTTATTTTTAGAAATTTAGCAAAAGAGGATGAAATAAACATTTTTTTCCACTTTGAATATTCTCAGAAATGTTACATTGAGACTTGAAACTTTAAAGATCTTTGTTGCTCAAATATTTCTGATTTTTCTTAAAATTGTCTGAACACAGACACATACACACACACAGATAAATGTATGTAAATCAAAATCAAACTTGAGAAAAAACCCCTTGCATGGCAAAAATATATCTGTTCACTCTCAGGGCATCTCTGCATATTTTATGCTTATCTGCTCTACTCATGCTTTTTTACTGAGCAAGCTCTAGTAATTAATCAAATTAAAAAAGGAAAAAAACCACTTAGTCTGCCATTACGACAGAACCAATTATAATAAGACTGAGAAATATATGAAAGGTGTCAGTGCAGTAATTAAAACTTCATCCTTTCTAATTAGCTTTGGATTTGATCAACCAGTAAGATGTGGAAGTAGACTACTAAAGAAGGGTTAAAATATCCTAGAAGGATTTAGTAATTATAGCTATTGATTACTTTTAGACTCTGTAGAGCCGCCAGGATAAGAAAAGCACACTCGCCTGTTTGGTACTTTTATTTCTCACAAGATTGATGAGTTCATAAACAGGGAGCAAGCATTCACATAAATTCAACATCTGTAATATTTTTCACCTCTGAATTACCTGGATAAGAGGGACATCATTTATGTGAAGTCACCAGAGAGGAACCCACAGACTTGATCTGCAACCTGTAGTCTCTCCTGTGATTAACGCAGTGTTGATGTTTGAAGAGGCAGCACCATTAGGCAAAAAAACTCGGCAAATAGAAACTATGTTCCTTCAAGTGGGACCTCCTGCCATGCTCTGACATTTTCCCTTGTTTGTAAAATGCATCTTATTCATGTATTAGGGTCTAGTTTGTCTTTTTCTGCATATGTTATCCTAAATAAATCCACCCACATGCATGTTTTCTAATTTAACTTACTGTTTTTCTTGCGCCTTTAAAAAATATAAAATTAACAAAGAAAAACACGTATTTAGTTTGCTATAAAATTAATTGAAAACCTGAAAATGAGGACAAGAATTTGGAAATATTTCAAGTATCTTTACTTACAAAACTTTTCATACCAAAAAGTGCTTTTGGATCTACTGTGCTCTAAAGTAGAGGAAAAAAGTAAATATGAAGGATAATTTAGGATGGGTTTCATTTATTGGAGTGCTGTGAATAAGTTAGCATAGAAACAAACCATGAAGGACAAAAATTCTCATTGAAGGAAGACAACACTTTTTACAATATTCAGATGAAGCCAATGGTAATAAAGTATGGAATATGAGTGAACTCAAATAGGCACTCTTATGTTTTCTGTGTAGCTGCACTATTTAGTAAACACACATCACTAAGAGTATTTTGTGGCACAAGTTAGATTACATTGCAGATCCTCTGGGTTCTTTAAATTATTTTTTTTTTGTGCTACAGCTGAATCTTATTCCTCTGATCTTCTACCAAATTTAATTGTGTGAATCCTTGAAGAAATATACTCTGTGTGTCTCCCTTAATTTCTACATTCATTCCAATTCATACAAGCACACCATATTTCCTCTTCTTTTTCTTCTAGACAGCAAATAAATTTAAATATTAAATTTTTCACTACAAATTACTCTTTTATGCATTCTTTGATTTTTTGATTCATTGGTAGAGATTATTGCTTCAAATTTTCTCTAATAGAGGCTCTTTTTTATCTATTGTTCTCAACATGAGGTCAGATTTGCCATTTGTTAAAATGCCATTTTAGAAATGGTTATTGCCTTTTAAATGTCACAATGACAATGAAGTGAATCTGCACTCAGAGAAAAATGTTGGTACCTTATTTTGTCAGGAAGCAGAGAGCACACAGAGGGGAGCAGCTGTAGACCTCAGTCCAAATGAGCAGAGTGAAAAAAATATTACTTTCTCAAGTTGTTATTTTTCTTAATGATAGTCCATAACCATAATTCCATTGACCTTTATAGAATGTAGAGCTGTTTTGAAAGATGCTAGGGTTTTGCTGGATTTTATTTGACTGACAGATGATAATTTTCAGATGAAAAAAATATTGCAAAATATTATTAATACATAGATTTCATAAAACCTGATTAAAAATTAAAGTACTTGTTTCCCACATTACAAAATAATTAATACATTTTTAATTTGAGAATATTTTGTATAAAGTTTTAAATAATCAACAAATTTCTTTTAACTACTTTCAAAGCAGGAACATCAACAATCAAAACACAAAAAGAATCACCTCTTATTTTTAAATATACATTTCATATCCTAAATAAGTAGAATACTGACAAACAAGAAGACCTGAAACAATACCCAAAGAAAATACACCCCCAGCCCCTAAAACCCAAACCCAAACAAACAACAAAACAAACCAAAACACAACTCCCAAAACAAATAAAAAAACAACCAAACAAAATCCAAGGAGATTAACTGGAAAGAAAACACAGGAAAACAATAGAAATGTTTACTACAAGGAATGCTTTTTCCCCCCAGAAATTATTAAATATGTTATAGAACAAACATGTTTTCTGTCCATTGGGATTTGAGAAAGCATATGAGTCTTCCCTGAAATTTAGAGTAACATGTAATTGTTTATACCATTCTATTCCACAAAAATTAGTTACCACATAAAAGTTAATATATATCTATCAAGCACCAGAAAAGTAGTTGATTTTCAAGACTACCTAGTTTTAAAATTTAATTTTAATGACATAAAAAAATCAGTCAATTAATGTGATTTTCTGAAATTTATTTCTGTATCTAGAGGGATATCATGCAGATTATAGGACTTGAAAATTCTATTCTGTACATGATGAAAATAAGGATTCAATACTATTTCTTATTCCAATTTTTCTTATGTTTAAGTAACAATCTGAAAATTCCTACATGCATTAAATAATATGTCAGATTATGGCACACTTTCTTCTGCCACAGAAAGTTAATAGGCAATTCTAACAAGTAAGGCTTATTAGCCACAGGTTAAAAATAAGCTTTATCATACTTTCCTCTTTTTAAAGTGTCAGAATACTGATTTTTCTAACTACTTAATTTCTTGATAAATAGTACCTTTTCTACATATTAGATCTTGTGTCAGATGTTCAGTCTAACTCTGTAAATTGCAGGCAAAGCAAATCCCATTAAATGGTATTTATTCCTGGGCTCTGACACAGGGTTAACACTTAAGTGCTTCTTACCTAGAAGGACAGCATGACTTGTTATTACCTCTCCAACTTGGATGGAAAAAATGGAAAAAACCCATTTCAATCATAGATCCTTCCCAAGATTTCTGCATAAACCAGTTCTTTGATAAATTTTATCTAGATTACTATTCTCACAAAGCACTACCCATAAATATTTCAGCAAAGCAGCAGGCCTTGAATTGGCATTGATCTCTGGTCACCTGTAGGTTATTTGTGTTGTCCTTTGATTGCAATCCTTGATCTTTATTCTGAGGCTTGATACTAACCTTTATGTTATTCTTTGCATCATGCTATAAAATCTTGTCATAAAACTGGCAGAACATAAAAAGTATTCTTTATAGAAAAAGAAACCATGGACAAGGAAATAACAATTCAGATTAATCTTTGGTTCCACCAACAATATTCAAGGACTAAAGGGAGAAGAGGATGTTGTGACACCGTTTAAATAAGACGCCTCCAAAACAGAAGAGCCTAAACTAGCAGATATGCTTGGTCCACTGGAATGAAATCTTTCCTGAGCTTCTACAAAATATTTCGTGATGCAACATGGTTGGAGTTTGGGTATTTTTGTGTAACTTCAAGTGTATTTATTAGGCAATATATCTCTATTTTCATTTCATGAAGAAAAAATAAAAAGTCTTGTATGTCAAGGAAATATAAATGAAAGAAATGTGGATCACAAAAAATCAGTTAATGTTTCATTATTTCAGCTCCACAGAGACACACACTGAATGTTCTTTGGTCTCCATTTATAAATTACTTATACACTCCCTCTCTGTCTGATTTGCATTATGAAGTGTTTAAGTTCTCAACTGACATTATGTTGACTCAGTTGATTTTCTGGACACAGGGTTGTGAAAGGGGGATACAGAAGTCAACAGAAACCTGACAATGTAATCATTCAACAGTGTGTGTTGTCAGCAAATTTCCAGGTGGCAAGTAAAATATTTCAAAATATTTCTTTACAAGTGTGTATGGAAAATACCCAGTCTTATGGTTTCAGGCCTTTTCACTCTATTGAGTATGCAATGTTTGATATATGTCTAGATGGATTTTTTTACACTTTGGAGTACCTACTTAGAAACCTTTTTGAGAATATTAATCTGATCCCATTTCAAGAAGTGATATTCCAGCTCTAGCAACAACTGTGGGCTCAAAATGTTTATCTCTTCTCATAGAGGATGAAGACACAACTTACCATTGAGTACCTGCTTAGAAAGAGAGATCTGTATTTCATTTTGTTTGCTGTATTTAATTCAACAAACAAAAGCATCCTATTTTCCAAAAGAGAAGGCTCAATTAGAAACAAAACATTAATTTTTAACTATAGGAGCAACCAATCAATGTGATAACTTATCTGGGGATCTGGGGCATTTTTGATACCATTAATCAAGATTGTCTATAGTAATGTTTCATTTAATAACAAGGCAAAGACTGTTATAGAATTACTTATTAAATTGTATGAATACTGTCATAGAGCTGACAGAGATTTTTGATTCCACTGTATGCTAATAAAGAATGGAAAAGGCTGCTATGTTGAGGAGAAAGTGTCTTGTTTCATTTTTAAAGATGCTCAAATTTAGTAAACCAGCTGCCTGTCTTTTCCTATTAATTCCACGTACAGAGCTTTTTTTTGTATGAATCTGGATAAAAGGTATTGTTAAATTATTTGCTGGCTCCTTCTTCAAAATACAGTTTAGCTTAGAAGTGTCTTCTTTGCTAAAACTGCAGACAACACACAATAGCTCATGTTATTTTTCTCATCTGCTTTTTCAGTTAAATGCTTATGCTTCTGTTTCTTGAAAAGGCCTTTTAAATGTTGCAATAGAATTTACAAAGAACAAAGAAAGTTGTATCAACTTTTAAATGCGTCTGTGGTGAAAATCTCTCTATAATCTGTCTGGGTAATATACTCAGGTGCTTTAAGATATCACCGATAAACTTAGAAAGAAGTAGAGTTTGTTTAACTTTTAATTAAAGCAGCCACAACAGGGAAACAATCATCATGCTGATAAGGTGAAAAGTGAGATCTTCAGTTAAAATATTAATATATTCATTTCCCCCTGGGGTTAGTCAGTGTTTGGAATTCTTTAACCCAAGAAGAATAAGCTGACTCAGACTCACTGTGATTAATCTGTCTGTTTGTACTCAGGAAACCATTCTGTGATGCATCAATATCAGCGGCGCTCATGTAGGAAGAGAACAATCTGGATGATGAAAGTTCTTCTCACAGAAACAAATTTTTGTAATAGTTAGTTTACAAAACGTCTCAGTAATTTTCAAGATTTCAGAATTTTCAGAACTGGCTGTCAGTAAAGTATTGAGCTCTATGTATAGATTCTAGCCTAACAGCATGATGTCATGATAAGAAAGTACTTTAATTTCCCTTTAACAACTTAATCTCTTTCAAATTTATGGCTGTTTAGTGTTTGGGAGGTGGAGTTGGGTGGGAGGGTCAGAGAGATTAAGATGATGGGACTTAGGAAAGATTTCTTCTCAGGGCCTGCAGTTTTTTGAACATGTTTTTTGCCAGTGGGCATAAGTAACAGGAGTATTAGAAGCTATAATCAAACTACTTCTAGTGGACATCACTGGACAGCTCTGTCCTTCTTGTTATTTTTGTTATTCTTATTGCTACAGAAGAACAGATCAAGAATTTTGTCTTTCCTCCCAAACTCCCTCCAAGAAAATGGTACCCCATAAATTGAAACATGTAGTCCCAGAGATACCTCTGGAAGTGTATGCCAGCTTTTCCTGAATTAAGAACCACAAACATATCACTGCTTCTGAAACATATGGACTTCTTGATCTCCTTGGAGGTGGCCCAGCACCTTAGATACAAAACCTTCCATCATTTCAGAAGAGTGTCCTAATCTAGGTTACCTGACCTTCATATCCCACTCAGCTTTAGGGAATGTGTAATTTACATGTCAGCTGATGGATAATGACAATAATATTGATTATATTACTGTGACACATGCTCAAGAAATTATATTTTTTTCAGCATATTTGCTTTCTTGAAAAGGTGCATAATTTTCCCCTTAAAGTATTAGTTCTTAAGAACCATGTTGATTCAAACATGAAAGTGTGTTTTATGAAACAGCAAATAAACATAGACACATTTAGAAACTAAATTTTAGAAATGATTAAAAATATGAGGCATTTTATCAATCCAAAATAAACTATAACTCAATCTAGGAACCAGAAAGCCAGTTACAAAAAAGAAAAAAAAAAAAATCAGTCATTCCAAATGCTGGCTTGGCCATGGTTCCCATCATAATCAAGGATGAAATAAGATTTTTGCTATTTCTTCAAAGTAGCAATTTAGAAATTCTATATTACTATTGCTGTTACTGACTGGACATATAAATAATTAATGAAATTATTCTGGGAACATTCATTGGTCAGCTGGCATGGCTGATGGGAACAGAAGAAGATACTTCTGCTACTACATTTCTTTAGCCTCCAAAAAGAGTAACTGCACACAGACTGCCTCTGGGAATGGTGCCTGGCCATTCACAAGTAATGGCTTTACAGTTCTGTGTAAAATACCAAAACTTTCAAGGAATTTTTAAACTGATTAAACATGTTTGAAAGTGCATTTCTAGTGACAATAGCAATTCTCTGCCACTGTTTTTTTCCAGATGCCAATTTGGCCTTAGAGATTTTTAAAACTGAAGCTTAAGGACACTAAGGAAAACTGTGAATTCAGGTGCCAGCATGGCAAATAGAGTGGGATGAAGAAAGGTGCCATGCCATCTCCTTATGGAGGGCACAGTCTGATAGTGACCTGATGGATCAGTGAACTTTTTGGTCAATGTAACCTCAATTTATGAAAGCAGAACTGGGGATACTGGAGGAACTGGAAGAAGCTGACAAACTGAAATATTCTCTTTGAATTGAAAGGGGAATTCCCACATTTCTTCAAAAATTTTCATTTAGGAATACAATGATACATGTAGAAACACAGGGAGAGGGGAGCAGGTCAGAAGAAGTTGTTCCCAAAGATGGTTTTCTGACTGTGTCTGTTTGTGATACATCTTTGGATATCCAATTTTTTGTCAGGGGTGTGAGAAAACAATTCACCTGAAGTTGAAAGTATTTCCTACCCAATAAGCCTTGGGAATGGGGATTCAGTGGATGACTTAGAAGTATCTTTGCTAGAATGTATTCATATTGGTGTCTCATATTTCTTTCCTTCTTTCAGTTTATTTGGATTTTATTTTTTTCTTTGAAAGAAAGTAGATAAATCTACAAGACCCTGATCTTGCAAAATATTATTGCAGAGAAAGATTGTAGATATTCTAACTGCTGCAGAAATGCATTCAGTTCTAAAGAGCTGATATATACTTCTCCTGCAAAGAAGGTGGTAAATTTATGAGTTCAAAGGTTCACAGAGATAAGTCTTTTCTTTCACCACCTAAGAACACAATGCATTAACAACATACATGTTGAGCTAAATGTGTCAATCCTTGAAATAATTTTTTATACCATAGATATGAAAAGAAAGATGTTAAAATGAGAAACATTAAATATTAACAGGTTTTTAGATCAGAAGACACTCACTCAAGGGTTTTGAATTGTCTCCCAGACAAGGAAATTGTGAGCTAATTAAATAGAAAATTATTTTAAAGGTAATGACATAGGCAGCTATAATAATTTTTAAAAATCTCACCAAATTTTTTGTGGATCACAGTGTTAAAGAGAGTAGTGGGTTATAAATACTTATTATCTCTTAAATATGATATAAAATGTTCTTTTAGGGCAAATACACAGTCTGTCAATTTTGTTACAAGTCAGCTGGATATTCATAGCAGACTTTAGCGTCATCCTCTCCCTGGAGTTAGTGGGATGATATCAATCCATTAAAATCTGCAGTGCTTAGAGTTTTATATCTTATTGCTTACTGTAACCTTATGATATACAGCAGAATGCTCTCACTTCTGAAAAAACAAAATGGTACATCTTTTTACTTGATTATACATGCACCATTTATTTATATTTTGTTATTCATGTTTCTGGTTACATCTAATTCAAATCACCCCTTCTGAAACAAGAACATTTCTTCTGCCACCTGCAGAAATGGAAGTGTACAACTACATTCAAGTTTTGGGGTTTTTTTTCCCCAAATTAAATGTTTTCATGTCTTCCACAGGGTCTTGATTAGTAAGATAATATTATAAAAACAAACAAACCACAAACCAAAACCCAAAAACCTACAATTTTTACTATGATTTTATACAGGATAGAATCCTACCACATTCTTATGTGTATGTGGATGAAAGATCTAAGAAAATGGTATTATGCTATGTAAACTATAACTTATGCAGCAAATGCTCACAGATTTGGGGCACTTCATTTGCTTCTTTATACCAGTTGAAAGAACTTACTAAGTATTTTGAAAAGTCTGAACCATTCATTTTAATTGTAATGGAATCATCTCATATGTGTGTTCTTCATATTCAACACAGGAATCACCTGATTTGCTGGTATTATTTTCTGTTCCTTAAAATATATTAAGGAGCACATGTTTTCTGTTAACAATCAGAAAAAGAAACCATACTCATTTAATTTTGTATTAGATGTTGTAACACATGCTTGACTACAGAATTTTACTTCATGTAATCTAAAATAAAACATTTTGTGTGTCTTTGTTTTCCTCCTCCCACCTTTTTCTGTCTCACATAATCTCACATAAGAACAGGTCTATCAGGTATTATGGGACATAAAGAATTACTTCTAATTCTTTGCAGGTGTTTCTATTTTATCATCAAAACATCTGAGTACTTCAGTGACATTAGTTCTTTCCTACCTCCTCTGAGATGCAAGTAAGATATAATCATACTTAAGGCATATTTATTGGAACACAATTCCAGTACCTAATACTAAGAGCAACTGAATAGGTGTTAATATCAAATTTCATAGCTGCTCACTTTGAAATGTGACCTGATATCAGTGTTTTGTATAAGCATTGGCCTTGCTTTACAGACAGAGGTGTGTATTATACCTGTCCAGCAGGACAGTTGCGCTAATTTGAGAACTGGCAAAGCTACATCTCTCCTCGTGAATTGTATAGTTCAGGCAACTATCACAGATCTAAATTTTTGTTTACATGACAAAAATCACAAATTAGTTGTTGCAAACAAGTACTCTAAATCACAGTCTTCCAACTCTTGAATTATGGTTGTGAGACAACATGAAACATCGATGCTATCTGGACTTTCTTTTAGTTGCACTTTTTACTGCAAAAAATCACTGTACTTAGTAACTCCAGATGAGTTTCCAAAATTCACTGTAGTTAGTAATTCTAAATGAGTTTTCAAAATAAAGTCCCATGTATTTCAGAACTGTGTTTCAGAAGGACACAAATGGTAGCTATTCTTTTTAATTGGAAAAATCTTATTTGATAGAGAAAATAATTCCTTCCGTGGTGTCTGTCAATCCTGTGCTCTTAATGAGGCAGATTTCAATTAAAATGCAGTATGCAATTATTTTGAGTTTATGATAGCTCAGTGTCCTGCATTATTTTTGCAGTACTCATTACAGGAAAAAGGTGGTCTTCCTTGTGTCACCAGCCAAGGAAAGAGAACTTTAGTTTTCTCTGATCTATGTGCACACTCAGTGCTTACTGAAACTATCATCAAGTAAAAAAAAAATAAAAAAAGAAAAAAAGGACAGAATCTTTCCAGTCTTTACCCTCTCAAGGGGCTTTCTTCCATTTAGAACTCTAACTGTTAGATGTTAGCAGGATCAAGAAGAGCAGATACTTCTGAGCATGAAATACGGCGTAGGAGAGAACTGAGTTGCTAATTATGACCCATAAACAGTCCAACTCTATATGGTTTTGTTCAGTTGGAGAAAATCTGATGTATTTAGCTTTTACTGTTGCTATTGAGAACATCCATCTCAAATGTACAGTGCATGAAGCATGAGCTTTGACTGTATTCAGGAAAAGCAGCTATACTTCTGTGCATCAACACTAGTTGTTCTCATAGCTTAGGCCTCAAATTCAGCCATTTTTGTCATGTATCATTTTTATTTCTCTCTCATCCCACCCTGTTTCAGGGATGCATAGTTTACTACCTGCCAAAGTGAAAGAGATGATCTGATTCCTGTTCCAATCTGTGCTCCAAAGGCTGCTGTTGAAGATTAAATTTCCGTTTCTGAAAAATGACATTTTCTGTGGAAGGTACTCAGAGCATAAAACAGTATTTCTTTCTGGAATGCAAAATCTTCAGGAAAAATTGAAAACAATAACTAAAATGGTCACGGTTATAGTATTGGAAATTCATCTATGCTGAGAATAGTGGAAGCAAGAATTGTCCAGAAAGTGGGCAGAGATGCAAGGTCTGCTTAAACAGCATCTGTTACAGGTTCTACTGCAATCAATAAGCTGACCAGACTGGTTAATGAGATAATCAAATAAGTATTAAACTTTCTTGCAATAGGAAAAAGGGAATTCCGCAGCTTCATGATTTTGGGAAAAACCTCCAGTCTGGGTTTAAACAAGACAGGGAGAGAGCTTCTTGGGTGGTGGCTGCCAGGATCTTTCCCAAGAAAGAGCTACACATTTTTACACTGCATTTGCTCATAAAATCAAATATTAAATTCTTCTGAAAATATATAATATATATAATCAATTCAATATGTATACCCAATTCAATATTCAATATGTATTATGAATATAATATCACAAATATGTGGCCAAATTTAAGCATACCACTCATTTTAAAAACCTTAGTATTGCACTGGAAAGAATCATAGGGTTAAATATTTTCTGAATTATCTTGAGATTACTTTAAAATGTCACAAAGAACCAAGTCTAATAGAAATTGTGGTAGGTGTAATTATTTAATACCTACTGAGGCACTGGTAAAATGTATTCAATCTATACAGTTACAGTTTTAGAAGTCCATGGTTATATTTTACTAGTTCAACAAGGATATTTGAAATTCAAATAACAACTTTAATTTAATTTCCCACTGAAAACAGCTGACTTTGAAGGGTCTGAACTTTTAATGAAAACTGGCCAAGACCCCTGATACTGCAAAGATATCATCCAAAATTATTGTTATAGATTTATGGTTGCTTATTAAATATCTGCAAAGTTTGTGTAACTGCTGTTTCAAAATAAGGTTACTGCCCTAATTTTGGAATATTTTCATCATTATTGAGCTTTGTGAAATGTGTTATGGTAAATGTAAAAGTTTCCTAATTTATGCACAGCTGCCTACAACTATTCTGTGCATTTTCTGAGATACTACTTTTTCTTTTCACAACAGAGAAAAGTCTGTGTATGTTGCATATAGTTCTTTATACTGCCTGGATGTCTAAGATGTTGCTTGTTCAGCTGTTCATGACTGCGTATGACAGGCACATGAAACTGGTGTATTTCTGGTTTAAAAACCTGCTTCATGCCATTTGAAGAGTGATCAGACATCTTACAGAAAACTGTTATGTATTCCTGTTGCAGTGCGATGTCACGGCCTGTCTCAGTTATCCCGGTTCCTTCCCCAGGTGCGCCAATCACCTCTCCCTTCCCCTCCCTTGCCCCCTGCTGAGTGCTGTCTGTCAGTCCTGGCATTCCAGAAGGGCGTCGAGGGATTGGCAGAGTTCAAGAGATGCCTTACACCCCTGGGGGACATTGGGCCATCCAGGTGCCATTTGTCCCCTGAGACTTTCCCCCCTACCTGGTTGGTGGGATCCCTACCCCTTCCCTCCCCCTCTCCCCAGGGTTAAAAGGAACAGCAACCACGCGGTTCAGGAGGCTCTGTTGGAGCTGTTGCTGGACTCAGAGGCCTGTGGGCCGGGAATAAACCTCTGGATTGAAACCCTCCAGCAGAACCCGACTCCTTTCCTTCATCTTGCCTTAAAGCTTCTCTGCCAAAGCTTCTCTGAGCTCCTGCACGCCTGGACTTGTCCCAAGCGCCCAGCTGCAGCATCCAGCAAGCCAAAAGTGTCTCTGGGGTGAAACCACTGCAGCTGCCGCCTCTGGTCAAGCTGCAAGGCCAGACAAGCCCAGGCACATTCCATCCAGTTATATTGGTATTTAATTCCAATATATTCTTACTGGGAGAGGGTGTCCACAGCTTCTCTGGGTTACCTGTTCCAGTGCCACCCTTTCAGAAAAAGAACTTCTTCCAACTATCTAATCCAAACCTACTCTCTTTCAGTTTAAAGTCATTATCCCTCACTCTATTACCCTATGCCATTGTGAAAAGTCCCTCTCCAGCTCTCCTGTAGACCACCTTCAACTTCTGGAAGGCTGCTGTAAGGTGTTCTTGGAGCCTTCCCTTTTCCAAGCTGAACATCCCAACTCTCTCAGCCTCTCCATGTATAAGGGGTGATTCAAACCTTGATCATCTTCTTGACCCTCCTTGGGCTTCTTTTAGCAGGTCCACATCTTTCTTATAGTGGGGATTCCAGAGCTTGGTGCAATGCTCCAGACAGGGCCTTACCAGTGCGGAGTAGAAGGGTAAATGTCTCCCTTGGCCTCTTGCCACACTGCTTTTGGTGCAATCCTAAAGGATACTGTTCATTTTCTGTACTGTGAGTTCACACTGCCAGCTCATATTCAGTTTAATATCCACCAATACCTCAAAGGTCTTCTCTACAGGTCTGCTCTCAATGTGCTCATCACCCTGACTTTATCCATGTTGGGGATTTCCCTGAAGCAGGTGCAGAATGCATTTGTCCTTGTTAAACTTCATGAAGTTTGCACTGATCCACCTCACCAGTTTGTCAAGGTCCTTCTTAGCAAATTTGCTGCACTCCATCCCCTGTTCATGTTCTTGATAATGATGTTTAAAAAAATCCAGTCTCAATACCAGCTGTTGAGAAATGCCGCCTGATGCTGATCTCCACTTGGATATTGAGCTGACAGCAGCTCTTTAACTGTGACCATGCAGATAATTCCTTATTCACTGAGAGGTCCACTCATCAAATCCTTATCTCTCCAATTTAGAGACAAGGATGCTGAGTGTAACAGCATGCTGGCTGTGGCTGTGTTTGGTTTTGTGCTGAAAACAACATTGATAACACAGGGATGTTTTTTGTTACTGCTGAGCAGGGCTTGCACAGCATCAAGGATTTTCAGATTCTCACCCCAGAAGTAAGAAGGCTGGGGGTGAACAAGGAGTGGGAAGGAGACAGCTGACAGCTGACCCCAAATGGCCACAGGGATTCAATACCTTATGGCATCATGCTTTGTATATAAAGCTGAACAAAGAAGGAAGAGATGGGACAGTTGAAGGGGTGGTGTTTTGTGACCCAAGTCACTGCTATGTTTGATGGAGTTATGCTTTCCTGGGGATGGCTGAACAGCTGCCTCTGCATGGGAAGGGTTGAATAGATTTGCTTGTGTGCTCAGCATTTCCTTAACCTATTAAACTGTCTACTTCAACCCATGCTGCTTACAGTAAAACAACTTCTTTTCCTCTCTGCTGTTCTTGGGGCTTTTCCCCAAATCATTTGACATCAAATGAACACCATTTGACTATGGCATTTTTTTAACTTTAAAAAGAGTAATGCTGCACTGTTCTTAAAGATACGTTCAGTGATGTTTTGTATTGCTTCACAGTCTTCCTTAAAAAAAAAGTTGTATTTCAGAAACTGAGTGGGGATTAAATGTTAACCAAAAACCCAGATGTTCAGTGGCCTAATTAATAAATATTCATCTAATGATCTCCAGAATGACATCATACACATAACCTGAATCCCCATGATAGATGAATGTTATATTTTGCCTCTTATTTGACCCTCTGTCATCAACAAGCCCCTAAATTTTAGCTGTTGTTTCTCATTCCTACATTGTTCTGCAGTGATCTATTCAGATGGTAGCGTGGATAAAAATTAATGGAGGTGTTAATTCTGTGTCTGCCAGGACTTAAGGGGAACCTACTATGAAAGAGATTCCATTCCACATCTTGCAGATAATTATCTACATGATAATTCCTGATGAAAGGAAGCTTTTTTTTTGAGGAGAAACCAGCAGGATGACAAGAAAAGTGGACTCTACTAAGAGGAGAAAGGAAGAGATAAGAAATAAACTTGAAATAAATAAGAAATAAACATCTTGCTTTTTATTTTTCTTCTGTTTTTCTTCTATTCCTTCTCTTTCTTCTTCTTATTCTTCTCCTTCTCTTCACATTATTTTCCTTCTCTCCTTTCCTTCTTCTCCTCATCATTTTTCTCCTCCTCCTGGCAATCAATAATGTGAGATAGGATATTTTAAAGCCTCTTAAATCACAGTAAGCACCTAAATCCATTAGATTACATTTTAGTAAGATGATGACAAGTATGTCAAAATTATTATTTTTTTTCAGAATCAGAAACAGAGAACAATTAAATATTTCTTGGTGGTTAAATTGAGTAATGAACATAAGTTACACCACTGTCATGGTTTGACACTGGCTGACTGCCTGGCATCCACAAAAGTCACTTACTCACCCTCCTCTGTTACAGCTGGGCAGAGGAAAGAAAAATTTCATTGAGAGTTCATGAGGTGAGATAAGGACCAGGAGAAAACCCTCCAAGGGCAAAGCAGGAGGCTTTGAAATACTAAGTGAATTTATTACTAAAAATATCAGAGGAGAATAATGAAAAGTAAACCCTTAAAACACATTTTTCATCCCAGCCCCTCCCTCCTTCCCACCAACAGCACAGGGGACTAGGTATGGGAAGTTTGGTCAGTTTGTCACCAGAGGGGTCCTTCCGCTGCTCAGGGAGAGGAGTTCTCTCCCTGTGAGGCTGTAGGGCACCTTCCTTTCCAGTGTGGTTCCAATATCACAAGTAGTAGTCCTCCCAAAACTGCTGCAGCATGAACTGCCCTCACAGGCAGACACTCCTCCCAAAGCTGCTGTGCCATGGGTCACTCTTTCCCACAGGGTACATTCCTCCAAGGACAGGCCGCTCCAGCCTGGGAGCAAGGGCCCTCTCCCCACTGGGTCTCCCACTGGATCACAGCCTCCTCCAGGCACCCATCCGCTCCAGCATGGGCACCTCTCCCACGGGCTGCAGGTGGATCTCTGCATTCCCCGTGCACCCATGGGCTGCAGGGGCACAGCTGCTCCACCATGGTCTGCACCACAGCCTGCAGAGGAATCTCGGCTCCGGGGCCTGGAGCAGCTCCTCCCCCTCCTTCTCCACTGACCTTGGTGTCTCCGTGCTGTTTTACCTCACATGTTCTCACCTCCTCCTCTTGTCTAGCACTGTGCCCGCCTTTGTGTTTATTTTTTTCTTAAATATGTTATCCCAGAGGTGTTACCATCATCTCTAATTGGCCCAGCCTTGGGCAGCAGCATGTCCATCTTCAGAGCTGCCAGGGACTGGCTCTGCCAGACATGGTGGAAGTTCTCACAGAAGCCACCTCTGTGCTCCCCGCTACCAAAATCAAGCAATGCAAAGCCAACACAACCACTAATGCTATTTTAAAAATAATAAGGTCTTTTTTTTATTCAGACAATCTTTATACCAGCTAGTGTCCTGGGTTTCAATCTTTTTCAAATTTTTCATTACACTCTACTAATGTCTATGAGACTATAACTCAACTAACTCGCCCCTTACTATGAGATTTGGTCAGGCCAAACTTTCTCAGGACTTTCTCAGATCAGTACATTTTCTACTTCACTTTCATAACTAGTCTGTCCCTTGAGGCAAAATCATTCCATTCCCTAATTCCTCGTCACTAACTGAAATGTGGAAACGTGGGGCTTTTGTCTATGGAGCTTAGAAGATCAGCGTGATCTCCTTGCTTGGCTTGGCTGGCAGAAGCAGGCTAAAAATGAGGAACAGGAGGGATGGACAAGCCTGGAAAATAAAAACTTTAATAACAAAAATAACCAACTTGGAAAACGCAGGTTACAGGTGCTAGATTTCAAAGACTTCTGGGCAAGTCAAACACAGACGGGAATAGGGGTATCTGAGGGGAAAGGCCCAGTCACGAATATGTACTCAGAACATGACTTTATAAGAAAAAAAGTCCTGAACCAACAGAGAAAAAGAACTGGAAACTTGACCAGCATGCTGGCTCCCAAGAACCGTGGTTCCCACAGTGACCTGACTAGGTGCTCCCTCTCAGTATACTGTTCCAAATGGTCTGAGGTCAAAACCCTCTATAAAAGCATCTGAGGTAAAAATCTCAGCAGAACAAGATCCTACATCTGTCTTCAGTTTAGTTATTTGTTTTGAGGTTGTGTTTATTTACTTGTTTGTTTGTTTTGGTTTTTTTTTGTTTAGCTTGGCTAGGTTAGATATAGTGAGATGTCTCTTTAGTCTTCACTAAAGAGAAAACCTCTCCATTGTATGCAAAATAGTGGCAACATGACTGCATTCATTTATGGTATTTAGAATCAAAATGAGACAAAATTCTCTTCTTTCTTGTAATTTTATTTTTGATGTCATATTGTTTGAATGAAGCCCAAACCCACACCCTTCCTTGAAGCATGACAGAAATAGCATAAGTTATAAATTTATGTCATTCACTATATACTTGATTTAGCAGAGACACAGTGGCCACTAATTACCGCTTATGAGAAAATGGACATGTGATAGTTGATATAAAAGCAAAATATTATAGATAGATTATCATCACCATTAATAGTATTCTTATTAACAGTGCTATCAAAAGACTGTAATACAACATTTTCGGTTATCAATAGAATTTGACCAGCTTTTGTAAAAAACAAGTGCACCTGCTGTCTTAATGTTTCACATTATTGTATGATGTAATTAAATTTTTCTTCCTCTAAATGTGGCATGAAGGTGGTTAAAGACTTTTTAACTGCCAAGGAAATGTGGATGACAAGAACTGTACACTTTTTTGCTTAGCAGATGACTAGGAGTGGAAAGATGAATGAAAGAGTTTCTTGGAGAATTTATGCAGCAGATTAATCCTTCAATTAAAAATATTGATCAGGGAAGGGATCCTTTTATCTATGGGCATCTTAATCTGTTACAAAGCAAAAGTCATTATTCCATATTACAGTTATTACATTTATCCATCCTGCTTTAGTGCAAAAGTCACACAGGTAAGATTCTCAAATGCTTTTCTGACTTTTTTAATATTGGTTTTGATAGTCTTTAAAAGACAGTTCTGTTTTTGGAACTCAAAGCTAACAGTGACCTTTCATTGCAAGGATTTTTCAATGCAATGAGCACATTTATTTTTATTAATCCCAGGTTAGCTCTTACGTGAATTCCTCCTTCTGACATTTGCAGCAACCCAAAACCTACGTCCTTATTATAAGGTTTAAATAAAAGCTTTCAGCTGCTTCATTAATGATAAGAATTAAAACAAAATGGAAATAAGGACTTTAGGGCTTTTTAAAGTATTTGTTTTACTTCTTCAGATTTAGTGATGTAGAACATGAAGTGAGTTCTATTTTTTAAAACACAAATGCTGTGATGGTCTTTTATATATGCCATCCTCAGCTACAGGGTCAAATAATGCAAAAAACCCCTGATTCATGAGTATTTTCTTGAATAACATTGACAGGATCATCTGACTTATTTCTTGAGGTGACAGTATTTTCATGACTGAATTGGCCACTTGAAATTGAAGTCTTCTTGACTTTGAATAATTCTTCTTCTTTGAATAATTCTGAAGTCTTTCACTTGCTTAGCTACAATTATGACTTTCTTGGGAAGGCATATTTTTTATTTATTCTTATTCAATATTTTTCCACTGAAAGTGGTTGGTTTTGATCAGTAACATACTAGAAATTTCATTTAATATCCTGCAAACTGGATGAAACATATGGCAAATTGAATAACTAGCTGGGTTCTTAAGTGTTCTGTGAAGAATTTGGCTAAAGGAGGTCAATCTAAACATAATAGCAAGACTAGCATGACTTTGGGTAATGTTTCTTAGCATATTCTCTTTTAAAAGCAAGTCAAAATGAATCATACTTCATGCTTGGTCTTGATTTGCTATCAAAGCATTTTTGTAGGGCTTTTGAAATCAGCACGCCATGGCATGAAATTTAACTTAGACTCATCTCCATGTATCTCTGGAATGAGCATAACTGTTATTTCAAATTTGGAAGGCTGCATGATAATAGTCAATATTGAATTACAAAGATTAAAAAAGAAGCAAAGATCACAAAGACAGACTTCATTGTAACTGCAGACTTCATTGTGTAACAATCAAAGTAAAAAGATTAGAGGTTATGCCAGCTCTAAATTTTGACAAAGCTAGGAGTCAAAATGTACCATGATTTCATTATTGCTATCTGCTCTTCCTAATAAGGAATTTTAAAATGCACTTCATATTTGTTTTGTAGATTAATGAAGAAAAAAGGCATCATGCCTCGTATTAAGCACTTGTTAAAGACTAAGGAAGCATAAATAGAGTCAGTAACTGATTCTTGTGTGAGATGAAGACTGCTGATGACTTGCTGTTGGGAGAGGAAGTTGTAAGTTATTCTTTCTATCTGGACTTCACAAGAAACTGATGAAGAAATGTTAACATGTAAGGAGAAGAAGAAAGCTTTCATTTTGAATGAGCCCCAGAGTTACATCTATACTTAAATTTGGTGTCACACAATAAAGCCTTTAGTGAGAAATGAGAATTGTTTCATTAAGGTTGCTTACAGAATTTTATGGAGGTGTCTGTCATTTAATGCTAACATAAATGAATTGTTAGAGTACTTTCCTTTTTTTTTTTTTTTCAATTTGCTCACTCCTGTGAAATCTGTGGACATGTTGTCTGTTTTTTATTTAGTACATAAACACATAGCAATTTGTTATTATACTAATTCTGGTAACAATTTTAATGTGAGGAAATTTTTCACAGAATCACAGAATCACAGAAATTCTAGGTTGGAAGAGACCTTTAAGATCATCGAGTCCAACTGTCTACTCCACAAACAAACGTTTCTGGATGCCTTTGACATGATGACCAATCCATCACATATACTGCCAGGTATCTACGTAGTGAAAAGGAATGCATCTCACTGCTTGGGTTGTTTAGCATGGGATTTTGGAAACAGGAGCATCTCTGAGGAAAATGTATCTTCTAGTCTTCACTAAAGAGAAAACCTCTCCATTGTATGCAAAATAGTGGCAACATGACTGCATCTTGAGGGGGACTCTAGAGACATGTAACAACTCAAGATAATATCTTCATTGACTAAATTAGGATAATAATATGTGATTTAGGCAATCAATCTCTTATTATCAAATAATGGTGAAAATTACTAAAGCAGCGCAGTTTAATTGTTTCAAATATATCCATATAAAGATATGAGTTCATATTGAATGCATTATTGCAAATCAGTCAGGGGAAAGTTTACCAAGAGAAAAAATAGAAACATTGTTTCTTATAAATAGTTGGCATCTGTGTTTATGAAACAATCAACACAATTTATACGAAGATTTTCCTTAGGGGACCATTTTTTTCTTTCATTTCTCTCCAAATACGCAGTGTTTGTAATTTGGTATACATTATTCATTTATACATACATCTCATCTACATGGTGGTGACAAACAGAGATGTGATAAATAGAACTAATTCTGTGGGAGCTGTGATTTAAATTCTCCACCCCAGTGGGCATTATCACTCTAATATGATGAATAAAGCAGGAAAATAAATATTTATTTTGTCCCAAATATAGAAAGAATTATTTCCTTTTCTCACACAAATATGGACTTCTAAATTACAGTGGAACAGACCAGTATTTTATTTGCAGCCTAGTGCTAACAGGAAGAGTAAGATTATGTATGTTTTCATGAAATCAGTCTGGAAAGAAACTGCCATCCTTGCCAGAAAGTAATTTTTTTTTCACCTCTGATTCTGGAAGATTCTGTTCTGAGTGAGGTTGCAGTACAGAGGTTTATTTTTAGGTAATTTAAAAAACAGAAGGGATGACAATAAGACATTTCACCTTCTCATACCTCCTTATGTGGATATATTGTACTATTGATTAGACAAAATCAACACCTGATTTTAAGGTGGATACAAAATATGTTACCTTAAAATTATTTTTAAAAAGTTTCTTCTAAACTAACCCAATTTTCCTGCATTATATTTGATACTTAACAATAACAAAAAAATGCTTGTGTCAAATACTGTAATTTTTGTATTAATATTTCTCCTTAGATTCCTAGTCAATGAAGAATATGAAAAGATGAAATGGAGGGCAATGAGAAGCCCAAATCGAGAGACACATTATCACATACTGTGGAAAGAAAGAAATGAGCTATGTCACATCCCAAAGTAGTGTTGATGCTTTAAACTAGCATATTCCATTACCAAGTGCATATATAATTTAGCAGACGCTGCTGTTTCAACCTGGCTTGCAAGTATATGTTTCACCTTTTAATTAATTACCAATTTAAATAACAGAAGCACATGCATATTTGAAAAAATGTGTCTTTGAACTCCTGCTGTGCAGGAGACACTGCCTGACTATTGCAGGATCAAACACAAAGAGTGAGCTTAATGCAGAGTTTTTACAAGTTTTCATATTAAAGCTTCACGATCTGTTTCATTGACAAAATAAAGTGAGTGTTAAGAAAATTTTGGATTTGCAGTGATTATTTTAATGGTATTTAGCTTTTGTCAAGTGAGACATGATTGTTTGAATATTCTGATCTTTGCATTTCCAATGTGCTCTTACTCAACTTTTAGTTATGCAGCTCTGAAGGGAAATAGAAGAGAAAAAGGGCAATTCCTTATTTGCAATTTTTTTCTTAGGTTCTGCATACCTAAGATTAAATTGCTGTGATTCTAATTAACTTCTTACTGTAAGATTCCAAATGCCAAATTTCCAATGGATTTGAAATTTATTTTAAACCAGTAAGAATCAATTTTCAGTAGCCTGTGAAAATTGTCAGTGAACTTTTCTCTTTTTTCGCTGCTGCCAGAATTTCAGTGGGTAAAGTATCTCTCAGAAGAGTTAACTCTGGCCCATGCAGAAAACATCACAGCTATGGTTACAGGGTTCAAATTGTTGACTTAAAAGTAGTAACTTCTTTGCTTGCCTATTGCTTCCAAAATCTGAGAATCATTTTGTACTCCATTCAAATTACTCACTTTCAGTAAGAGAAGTAGCTGTTTTAAAAACCTATAAAATATGGCAAGTACTGACTTCAAGCATGAGGAAGGAATTTTTTTCCAATTATAATTTCTAAGACTGAAAATTCAATAAATATACATATTCTATTAAAAAAAAAAAGGTCAGTGAATCTGAAACAAATTATTCAAACCTACATGTTGCCTGCAATCTACATCCTCTTTCAATGTCCTTTTGGACTGCAACTCCTGTCAGAGGAGATTATTGTCCTGCTCCGCTCTCCACTGATGTGGTCTCACCTCAAATCCTGGGACAGCTTTGGGCACCACAATATAAAAATATATTAAGCTATTGGACTGTGTCCAAATGAGGGCCATAAGGATGGCAAAGGGGTTTAAGAGGAAGCCAAATGAGGAATGACTGAGGTCACTTGGCCTGTACAGCCTGCAGAAGAGACTGAGGGGAGACCTCATCACAGTCTGCAATTTCCTCCTGAGGGTAAGAGGAGGGGCAGACGCTGATCTCAGCTCTGCGGTGACCAGTGACAGGACCTGAGGGAACAGTCTGAGATTATGTCAGAGGATGTTTAGGTTGAGTTTCAGAGCAAGGTCCTTTACCCAGAGGTTGTTTGGGCACTGGAACAGGCTTCCCAGGGCAGTGGTCACAGCACCAAGCCTGACAGATGTGTTTGGACAATGCTCTCAGACCCATGGTGTCACTCAGGATGTCCCGTTCAGGGCCATGGGCTGGACTTTATGGTTTTGATTGGTCTCTTCCAACTCAACGTGTGCTGTGATTCTATCATGTTCTGTGATTCCTCATGTGTTGCAGCAAATTAATTCAGAAATTAAAAAAGGAAAGAGAAGGGAAAAAAAGGGCATGGCTAACTAATTGTACTAATGGGTTGCTTATTTTGGCATATATTTTGAACTATGATTTTTTTAATAGTATGCTGGTATTACTCTAGACTGGATATGCATTACCAACAACAACAGAAATAGGTAAGGTATTCTTCAGATAGTTAAGATAAGGCGTCTATTTTTCTATATGTTAAAACTTCATTAGATTGAAATATCTTCTGATAAGAGGAAATTGTCATTCACATAAAAGTAACAGTATAATCAGTTTAAAAATATCAGCTTGGAGCCCTGAAAATTTTTAAATAGCTCCCTAGAGCTTTCCAGTTCACTGTTTTGAAATCTCAAAGGGACCATTTAATGAGTAGAAATAATCTAATAATGAACTTCTGACCTCCTTTTCATTCCATGACACATCACATTGGGGTATCTTCAAAAAAATCTTTCACAAGTGAAAAAAAACCCAAAAAACATTAGAAATAACCCCTAGTGTATTGAACAACTTCTGGGCTTCTGGGTAGTAAGACCTATGTCAAAGTCTTTGGAAGAGCACTGAAATATTTTGGATGAGTAAGTTTGTGAATAAAACCTCTTTTATTGGCCAGAAGGGACGAGAACCCTTGGTATGTGGAAATTTTGGGAGCCAAAAATTATACATTTAATGACTATAAAATAGGGGAATACACTTACCTTGGTGTTTTTCTCAACTTGTTGATACTTGGCCAGACTCTTTAAGCATGTCATCCATTCTTTGATGAAAACGTTAAACAATTAAAAAGCACTTTCTTTCAGCAGATCGATAGTAAGTTTGGGCCAGCTGCCAATCCATGAGATTTCATTTTTGCACATTTTTCTTCTTTTCAGATTTGCTGTCATTTGTGTGAATTCCAGCTTCCTTTTTGGTGCAAAACATCAGAGAACTTTAAAAGTACACATAAATGAGCATTAAGAAGGTTTTCAAAACACATTGTGACAGGTTTTCAAAATCAAGTGGAATATAAAAAAAACCTCTTCCAGAAGCAAAACAGTATAAGAAGGATGACCAATACTGAGGAAATGCTCTTTCCTATTCTACATCTAATGTGTTAGTTAAAGTAAACTTTAGTAAGTTAAACAGATTTGCAAATCAAACCAAGAAACCAGAAAAAAATAGCAAACTCATTAATTTAGTGAGAGAGATATAACTCATCAACTGTATTAATAAAATAACTATTTCATGTTGTCATTGCAATTTATTATTCATGATGGATTCTTTATCTGAAAACTATGTAAGTACTACTATATTTGGTTTTACAATGTTGTTCAAACTTTTACAATTCACATTACATTTCTCACAACACTGACAGATTATTCCTCACACAACCTCTAATTCAGTCAGCTTTTCTTTAATACTACAGCCATTTATCTCTGTCTTGAGAACTTGACATCTATGTGCAATTTACCAATGCTCTTGAGCAGGTTTACTTTACAGTGTTACTGAAGAGGTACTTGCACTACTGATTTTGAGATTCCAGTCCTTTTATAGATATCCTAAATACAGCGCTGTCTTACAAAAAAACAAAATCTGCAGGTATAGAGAGTATTTGCTAAAATTATCAACTATTGCTTCAAGTTTCTTACTATGGGAGTGAAAAGGGTGTCAGTGGGGTCACAAAAGATGTTCTTTGTATATTTTGTGTCACTAGTTGGTGACTCATGTGCAGACAACCAGCTCTAGCATCTGGTCTAATAAATATTCTTTGCGTGTTAGTACCCAGGCATATGAACTTGTGACATCATTCTGTACCTTTCATTCCTTCTGGACATGTCTCTTTTGAATATCCTGTTTAGTGTTTCATCATTGTGCATGTTATGATGCATCACACCTTTTCAGCTTTTTGTTAATTATATTGATGCATTAAAATTATTTCCATCCATGGTGGGCTGAACAGGAGACACCTGCCTACAAAATATACCCTTGCACAAAAATATCTCACTAAAGAGAACACAAAGCGTGCTCAATCTTTTGTTTGATTTTTTCCCCCACTACTAATATGCTTATATATTGAGATTGGTAATTAAAGAATTTAATTTCAATCATGTTTCATTTCTGCATAGTTAACACTGATCAGTGAGCCTTTTTGAAGTTTACTGAAATATTAATTTCATTTTCAAATGGGATGTAACTGAAATAAATGTTTCTAATTAGAAATACTGTAATTTTGGAATAATGTGGGTTCCTTCAGAAAAAGATATTTAATCAAGACTGACATTTACCTTATTCAGGACAATTCTGAAAGATCTTGCAGTTTAACTAAGAGGATCATAATTTTTGTGTTTTGACATATTCAACATTAAAAACATTTCCTTTCAGTTAGAAACAGTATTTCTTTGGGATGTTCATTAATTTTAAGTGTTTTATTTTGAAAATTAAAACTATAAATTAAATAAATTTGTTCAGCAGTTCTGGTGCTTTGAATTATAGTTCAGTTCTTATTTTGTAGAGGTAGACTGCAGAAAATAACTTAAACATCAGGTCTATGAATGCTGCATGGAAATAGTTGTGTACTTTAGTACACGTCTTGCTTACCAAGAGAAGATTCTACATTTTTGAACCTGAATACAGTGACAAATGTGTATTTAACCTTTCTACAGAAGTAAAAAATATCTGCTATTACACTGCTTGAATTTGTTTAATTTGTATAAAATTTGCTAAAATGCTCTTGTGGTGAAAAATATTTGTCTAAAATTTACTGACAAATAATATATGAAATTTAGCAGCCCAAGTGGTCCATATTATTAAAATTTTCTCAAAGTGCTTATGTATATGAGAATACTCTTGAAAAGTTCGAATATGAAAAAAATACATCTCCTTTTCCTTCAGGAACACTTTTCATTCACTTCAATAAAAAGGGTGCTTCACACTGAATGCCTTGATCTAATTGCGTGTTGTTATGAGAATCTGGGAATTATTCCATGGTCTGACCCTTCCTTTATCCGACCAGCATCCATCAATGCTGTCCTAAATACACCAGATCTGATTCTTTTACTTAAGAAAATTTACATAAACATTTTTTTTGTAAAACAAGGAGAAAGGATGATCAATTCTTTGCCCATCCCTAACATTTCCTTTAATGATAGTTCTAATTTCTGTTTGAAGATCCAGAGTAATATAAAAACACCAATACTGTAATAGGAGCATGCATTTTTTTGCAGAGAGACCTAATCTTCTTTGGCTTACAGAAACTGTACTGATTAATTATCATATTCAAAACACAACTCCTTATATAACTGGAAAACCAAAACCTGGTTTGGTTTTAGGATCAATGTATAGACCAAAAGGAAAAAAAAACCTGATTAATTAAATAAATTACCTCTTTTTAACTCAAAATCTTTCAACAGTAGATGCATAACTAATTATAATTTTAAGTATTATTAAATTTTCACCCTGTTGAAAATTTAATATGTTGCAGAATTCCAACCAGATTTTATTTTCAAAAGAAAGATATTTCATGATGATGATATTCATCAAAAAGAGAGGATTTGCCCTTCTTTTTCTGAACACAAAGAAAAGCTGTGTCAGAATCTTCTTGTAACTGAAATTTGCTAGGAAGATAAATAGAAGGGTTTTTTTTTGCGTATCTAACTTCTAACTTAGGAGCCCTCCCAAGAGAGTCAGTTATCTCAGTTTTTTTTCCTCTCCTTTTCCTATTTCTTTTCTTTTTCCTTTTTCTATTTTCTTTTTTTTTTACTTCATTAGCAATATCCAAGGTGTTATGTGAGCCCTGTAGTGTAGCAGTAACACAAAGTTTTAAATTTATTTTTAGTTATTTATTTTTAGCTATTTTTAGTTGTTTATTTCAGACCACAAAGCAGTGCAACTTTTTTAGAACATAACATTACTTTATTACATCTGCATTTGGCCTCATTGGAAAAAGGTGCACGTATATAATTCTGATCTGATGACACAGACCTATCATACCACAGTAATATCAACCAGCTTCGATTCAAATGCAGGACTGAAGAGATTAATTTATTGGGGAAGGCTGAGGCAACCCAAGAAAAAAAGAAAAGCGCAGTTTTTTGTTTACTGTTTTTTTCAGTAGTTGAGTCTGAAGCTTCATAATGATACAGAATTTTAAATTATAAATAATAACAAAAATATTTAATTATTTTAAAATTAAATAATTAATGCTAAAATACTACCTGCAATGATGCCTGTCATTTTTATATACCTGTGCAACTTATATAGTATTATATAGTTATATAATAAAAAAATCTATAGGTCTATTTTTAATGGGTTTACCAGAAATGGGTTGAAACCTGAAAACCTGCAAATTCACGTTTTTTAACAGTGCCTAAAATATCACCATAGAGAGAAGAAAACAGTAACATGATGCATACAGGAAAGAGTAAAATTTAGTCTGTTTGGGGAGACAAAGCTACATCTTGTCATAGTAATCTTGGGGGTATTGACATTTTTTTTATTATTTTCCCTACTCAAGAAAATATTGTCACATATTTGTCTACAAATCATAACATTACAGATGAGAGGTAGAAAAGCATTTTTTTAAACTAATGATGGCTTCCTGAATCAAAAGAAAAAAAAAATTCTTCTCACATGAAACAAACCACCAATATCTTCTGGCACTACTCTGGAATAATTCTCTTTGTGTTCAATTTTGTCCATCAATTTCACTAGGAGTGCATTTACTTACACTATTAGGAAATATGTCCTTGCTAATTTTCAAGAATTTGGGCTGCACTTTCAATGCTGTGAAAAATGGTATCATGTAGGAATCTGAGACAACCCAGGATATGGAATTTAAGCACATATTTCTTCTAAGAAGAATATGTTTCTTATACTGTTATATTCGAAGAAACTGAGATTTTATTTGATTGCTGGAAAACATGCAATGAACTTCTTGTGAAGTTGCATTAACAACTGTAATTAGGAATTCCACCACAGAAAAAAATTACTGTGATAATTTCTTCTAGGGTCATCAAAGTATCTTAAGAGTAGAGCATTTAAGACTGAAATCCCTGAACAACTTGTAAACTTAAAATGCATAATTAAATTGCATTAAAAAAAATCTAAATTTCAAAGTAAATTTTATTTTAAGATTTATTATGAAAAGCTTAATAAAGCATTATTCTTTGGAAATTGAATTTGAATTTGTCTTACTCCAGGTATGCAATTCATTTAAATAGATAATATTACAGAAAGCATCATATATTATCTAAAAGATTCTAATTATCTGCAATTACACACACACTGTTTTTATCAACTTAGTTCCATTTGTTCCCTAATATCACTATGCTCTAGTCAAAACACCAGCTTTTTAAAATAACTTTTCATTAACATTTACTCTTTCAATTCTTTTTTGCCTAGTGCAGAATTTCGTGACCAACCAGCAATCATCAGATTAAACTTGGCATTTTTCTGCTTAGTGGTGATCCATGTTATCATACCTGTTCTCCCTTTTAACATTTATAATTTATAAAATAATGAGTTGAATTTTATCCTCAAATTTCTTATGTAATATTTTTCTGTCTATAGTTGCTCACAGAATGGTATAACAGGAAAAAATTTGTGATGCTATAGGAAGAGTCAGTGATACCACAGCATCATTGACTGCTAAGACCTGTCATCTTTGTTCTCATGACCTGTTGTCTGTAGGGCTTGAAAATTAAGCAGTAAAACGAATTCCTTTTGGAAACAGGAAAGAAAAATCAATTTGGTTTTAATAAATTTGAAAGCAGACAACAAATGTGATCAACTTATATTAAAATATTAAAAAAAACTTGAGGGAGTTTCTGGAGGAAATCTGCTGCTTGCCTGTATTATATTTTCATTTTATATTTTGTTTGCACGTTTGTTTATCAAGTGGGACCCTTTTGGTATTGCTAATTAATTTACTCTACATCTCCATTTCTTAATAGACCACATTCTATATCTTAGTCTATTTCCTGACTCAAAATGTGTGTACCTCAGTGTTGTATGATGGAATAATTGTTTTATGCATCATTCTTAGGAGAAAGACTACAATCATAGAATCATGGCATTCTTTAGAGTGGGAAAGACCTCTAAGGTCCTTAAATTCAGCTGTTAATCCAGCATTGCCAGATCCAACACTAAACCATGCCCCTCAGTGCTACATCCACATATCTTTCCAATACCTGCACGGGTGGTAATTTAACCACTTCCCTGAACAGTTCTAGTGCTTGAGACCCCTTTTGGTAAAGAAAATTTTCCATGTATCCAATCTAAGCTTCCCCTGGTGCATCTTGAAGTCCCTTCCTCTTGTCCTATCACTTTTTAGTCAGGAAAAGAGAGAGATGAGGTCTTCCCTGAGCCTCTTTTCCTCCAGGCTAAACCACCCCAGTTGCCTCAGGAGCTAACAAGTAAAAATGAAGATTTGTGAGTCAATGTGTCAGTCAAGCAGGACCTGCCTTTTACTAATCCATATTCATGATCCCCTGCTTATCCTGTACTTGCTGTGTAATGGCATTCACAAGGATTTGCTCCATAACCTACCCCTGCACCCAGGTCAGACTGACAGGCTTGTGGGTCTCAGATCCTCCTTCTGTTCCTTCTTATCACATTTGCTAACTTCCAGCCAAGTGGAAGTGCTCTGCTTAGCTAGGGCTGCTGGAAAATGGACAATGGCTTGGCAAGCATTTCTGTCAGCTCCCTTAGAAGCATTGTGTGGATCATATCAGGCATCAAACAAAACCTATATAATCCAACAAGAATATTCAAAGATATGATAAGCACTCTAAGAGTGCATGCTGGGATATTTGCAATAAATAGGACTTTTTTTTCCTTAATTGAAGTTATTTTCCTGTCTCTGGTTTCTCTCACAAACCATTCTTTCTCTGTGATGAGCCCTAACTCCAAACATACAACTAATACAAATGATTTTATTTTTCATTTATTTATTATCTTTCATTAAATTACTTTTGGATTTACTATTACCATAAATGACAGCACATTGATCAAAAGATATTCATCACCAATTTGGAAGATGAAGGGCTGGTGAACAAAAAAGTTGCAGTTTGTCCAGGAATGTGCATTAACATGAACTTTTTAAGTCATACAGGAAACAACAGTGAAAAAGTTTTTGTCAAAATTTTTTCTGACCACATGAATTCAGATTTTGTCACAGATTTTGGCTGCTAACTACAAGACACGCATGCTTGTATTAATAGGGTCAAATTTGAGTGTGCAACAAAGAGGCAGACACACCTAAGAATATCAGAATATCAGTTACTTGCTTCGATACATGACAGATTGAAAAATATAGTGAGAAGACCATCAGATGGTAATAAAGTAGTAAAAAAAGGACAGGGAACAGAACAGGAAAAATTTATTACCTAGATTTATCTGCTGTCCATCACTGTAAAGGCTAGAGTTCAACAGAATTTAAGATTATTTATTTTCTTCATATTATCCACAGATGCTCAAAGCCTTCAAGAGCACCAACACTGGTTTCTATCAGCAGAAGTTCTCACAGACACAATCTTTTTTTTCTCATAACCAAACCCTTATCTTAGGCAGGGGTACTTGACTACTCCTCTCAGGGAAGAACGAGGCAGATAAACTCGGTCTTCATTTCAAAATATAAATGGAAACCTGAAGGCCTGAAGAGGTGCATTGTGCATTGTGAAGGTAGGATCTGTGTGCAAGAAAAGATAGCACAAATTAGAAAGAAATAAAAAAGGGACTTTGATGCATTAAAAAACTCACAAATGTTTAATGGTAATAAATCTCTCATTTATAATCACCTTCCATAACAGAACAAAATGTCACTCAAAGTATTAGCAAGTAGATTCAGGGCAAATAAAAAAGACATTGCTCACCTGAGATATATATAGTAATTGCATGGAATTAATAGGTAAAAAAAATCAAAATTAAAAATAAATTCTTAATTAAATTATTAATTTAAAAATTGTATGTGGGTTTTAAACTGGTTCATGCTAAAGTAACTGCATCTGGCTTTCCTGCCATAAAATCAAGTCAAGCCACCCAGGAAAGACTAAAGAATTTCCTGACAGCCATGTGAACACCAGTTAAAATATGGTTAGGAAATAATTTCATCCATTTCCAGAACTGCACAATTTTCTAGTGAAATGGGAAATTTATTTTGGGACTCTTTTCCATAAAAGGATAAAGTTCAATAACTTCAATTTTTTTCTCGAACCTTTATTGTTAGCAAATATGTTTTTTGTACCTCTTCTTTTTAATTCAATTTAATTTTAACTAAAACCAGATATATATTTTGAGATACATAGGTTTTTTTAAACTTGTACTCTGAACTTTATTGTTTCTTCTTTATTGTAGTTTCTTACTTTCATGGAAAAAAAGAGTAAAAAAAAGAATACAAACACACTAAAACTACAATTTCAACCAGTCAAGCAAAAAAATCCCCAAGTGCAGAAACATAAATTTGAAAAGTGCATAGAATTTGTTATTTTGACATTTGGCTTAGACGATCATTGTAAGTCACTTCCAGCTGGCACTGTTTTGGTATAGCTTTGCCTAGTCGGTTCTACTCTGGTCTAGTCTAGTTCATGTTACAAAACACTGAGCCTGCTGCCAGCAGATGTGATAGACCTGCCTCAAAAGATCTTTGTGCAGGAGTTTGTCAGGGCTCACTGCAAGAGCATTAAACTAGATTTGAAGAGGGAAGGGCTAGAACCAGCCTCACTAGAGGTAAGCCTGGAGGTAGTACATCAAAATCTGAGGTCTGCTGTCAAGGTTCCTTTACAGGAACCTGTCTGTTCTCTCATGTACTAGGTACAGAGGAGTGCATTTAAAACCTTTACTAATGTCCATAGCATCACCTCAGTGGAGCTACAGAGTGGAGATACACATGACAGCAGAGATGTAATGGCTGATGATGTGTTAGAAACCACAGAAACCACTGAGAATTTTCACATAGGAATTAGGGCTTCTCCACCCAAATAGATGGTGGGATCAATAGCTCAGCTAAAGTGAACCTACAGTAATGCATGGCAGCATGATCAAAAAAGAAGAGAAGCTGAAACAGTTTTCCATGCAGCAGAAAAACTGTGATATAATTGCAATCACAGAAAGGTGGTGGGTGACTCAGGAAATTAGAGTGCTGCAACAGATGGCTATAAACTCCTCAGAAGAGACGGGGGAGTTGTTTCTTGTACTAGGAAGTGTATTTACTGGTTTGAGCTTGAGAGTGGTGAAAACAGCGTTAAGTGGTTAGAAGAGCTGGGATCAGCAGCTGGGATCAGCCAGCAAAGCAGATATCCTGGTTGGAGTCTGTTATCAAGCATCCAACCAGCATGAAGAGACAGATGGAATATTCTACAAGTAGCTAATAAAAATCTAACTCTTGCCCTTGTGAGGGTTTCTAACTTACCAAATATCTGCTGGAAAAGCAAAACCCTTAGGAGGAAACAATCTAGAAGATGCCTGGAGGGAACATTCCTGTGTGAGAGGTACTTCCTGACACAGCTAGTGAAAGGAAATCTATAAATAGAGCCCCCTGGGACCTTTTGTTTGGAAATAGATTTATGGGTGAAGTGATGATTGGAGGTTGTCTTGGGTGTAGAATTGAAATGATTGAACTTCCAATGGCCAGAGAAGTGACAACCAGGATCAGCAGAACTGCTACCTTGGACTTCCAGTGAGCAAACTCTAGGCTATATAGTGGCCTGGTTGATAAAGTCCTTTGGGAGGCAGTCCTGAATGGAAAAACAGTGTAAGTTTGGACATTCTTCAGGAAGGAAGTCTTCCAGACTTTTATCCTTCTACTCGGCCTTCAAAAATTGTCCTTGATATCTGCCTCTGGGAAGCACAAACTACTCAATGAGTTGTTTTTGTTTTGATTCCTGCTTGCAACTTCCAGTCTCTCCACTCACAAGTCACAACAAACAGCTCACTCAGCTTCTTTAATTCTTTACTCTGACTTTTAAATGTCTTTAAGTCTTAAGGGCTCAGGCTAAGATCTGAAAAGAATAATCCTGACATCATGGCTTTAGTATGGTGGGTGAAATCTCAGTAATTTGGTTTTTTCCTTTAAAAGCTTTCCTTTTCTTCCTCAGTCTTTGATTTCCCATTAATGGAACACCAAAACATCCCATTTCAATTAACATTTTGGAGTCAAGAGTAAAATCATCATTGAAAACAAAGAACTTTTCACATTTAAAAAGTAATAATTCTATTACGGAGGAAAACTTTGGAAAGTCTATATTCAACCATACTGCTATAAGCAAGCCAAATTTTGGTATTTCAGTGAGGTCAGAAGAGGAAATTTTTTTAACTGTTGTAAAAAACAGGGACTCTTTCAAGATATATTAAAGTGCTAAAATGTGTATTGAAATATGATGCTAGTAAAGCAAATCAGTTTTGGTATACCAGGACATTTGAAATCTTCAGCATTTGATTGAGTACAAAGGAAACTTCTTCCTTGTCTTTGCTTAGTGGAGATAGTTAACTTAAAGCCTATTTGCCCAATTAAGAAATAATTAAAATTTTCAGGAAGCTGTTTATCTCAAATTTCACTTTTTGTTTTCCCCTGTTTGTTTTTGTTTTTTGGTTTTTTTTGGGGGGGGAGTGGAGGGGATGGAGGGGTGGTGGGAGGGTGTTTGACATATGACCAGAGGAATAATAAAATAGTCAGGAATTTTAATGAATATTTATGGGTATTTTATCACTGCTTGGATAGTTTGTGCAGGCTGTAGAATCAAAAGCCGAGATTGGCTATTATTATTTTTCATGTCATTGACACAAATAGAATTAGTACAGAGTGGTATTTAAGACACACTGTTTATCTGTATCTGTGATTGTTTATTAAATTAAATAAAATACTTCTATAAATAAAAATGCATGATTTTTTTAATCCAGACCATAGTAACTTAATTAAACAGCTGTCAATATTGCTTTGTGACTTACCTCAACATTGTTGAAGATCTCAGAAACAGCAGCATCTTGCTATTGCATTCAAGCTCCTTAGGCATATGAAAAAAAACATTCAAAACTTCACTTACAAAAAACCACTCAAAAAAGCAATTGATTTGTTGTGTACAAACCACTTTGGTATTTTTTCAATTAGCATTTTGAAACTGCTGTCTAACAAATTGCTAAGAAAAAGCCTTAACCAGTATAAGAACAATTCTTTGTGTTTGGTATGTAAAATCAAAGTGACATGGTTTGGCTGAGTAGTTGCAAGAATTATTCAATTTTCTCTCACCAAATGCAAAATATTATTCATTATTGATTCAGTTTGTGGCATTCAACATTGTCCTTCTCATCCATTGGGTATTTGGAATTAAACTTCATAAAAATTACATTGTAGTTAGGTAACTGTCAATGAAACAAATGACAGTATTGATGCCGTGAATCTGCTATGTGTTTCAAACTGTGAGAATATCTGCAGTAGTTCATAACATGATAATAAACAAGACTTAGGCTCAGTCTGACATTCTAGTAACTCTCTGTGGCCACAAGAGATCTTCTGTACAGATCGGTAACCTAAACATTTGATTTCCTTCTGAAAATTGCGACTTGTGCTAGAAAATATGTTGGTATCAGTCCTAGAAATTCAAAGGAAATTTGCTTGACTTCTATTTTCTAGGGACATAACAGTAGAGAGCAGAGCAGAGTTTGTGCCAACAACAAATGTTTTCAGCAGAGAACAAGATTTTTACAGTGTTTGGGAAAAAAAAAGTAAAGCAAAAGAGAAAAACCACTAAACCCAAACAATAGCAAAAGACACAAGCACACGCAAGGAGAATATAATATTTTCTTTGTATAGAAAACACAAGAACAGAAATGTAACAAATGAAATTTGACCACCGCTAAGGAGTCAACAAGATTTTTCAGTCTTCACTAGATTGTTATAAATTAAGACAGAAGACATTCCTAAACAATTATTTTCAAAAAATGTTCCCTTTTTTTTTTTTAATAATGAACCTCTGTTTCCTTTTGTTCTGGTCCATAATCTAAAAGCTGGATGTGATTGGTAGGTTTCTTAATATAAATACAAAGTGTCAAAAATGTTGATGCTTTGAAAAGAAATTTCAAGTAAGTTTCTATAAATTATTTTTCTGGCTTTAAATAACAAAGACATTTAAATTACTCTGAAATGTTTGGACTTTTATTTTTAGATTAGCTATTGATATGAACACTAGCAGCAGTAATTCTATGAACTTGAAGTTTATAAAACTAAAAAATAACTACTGGATAAATATTTTATTTTCAAATTTCAGTAAAAAGTTCATCTTTATCTTAGCATTCCCAGTCATTATTCGAAGCCACACTGTCTTGAATTGAACTGTGGACTGAATCTAACTAGCATGTTTATTTTATCATTAATCTTGTTGGTCATTGTATCACTTACTGTTAATTATAGCAACAGATAAATTGCAGAAATGCTTAACATTGTTAGTTCAGCTTGGCTGCATCTTTTAGTGATGGTAATTCTACCAAGCAGTTGAGAAAAATCAATGTCTGATGCATGATTTGTATTAAATTATGCTTGTTATATGATTGAATCAACACTACACAGAGTTTTCTCAAGTTAATTGATCAACTTCTACAAAATAGATTAATATGATACATTAACTTAAGCTGAACTGTAGACCAGAACAGAACAAATGAGCACTGAATAAAAGCCACACAGGTCCAAGTAATCTTTGTCTTTTTCTTAGATGGGATTAGGATGTTACATTTTTGTCTTTTGAAGAAAAAATCAAAATGCAAGTTTAAAACATGATTGATCAGCTAGACAGATTCTGAATTACCCTACTGAAATTGAATTGCTTTTTCTGTTTGATTTTCAAAATTTTACAATTCAGCAGAAAAATTCAGTGTGCATATAATTCATCCAGGGACTCATTTAATTTTATGCCAGACAGTAAGTATAATTTCACTGCTTTTTTATCCAAATATGTTTTAGAGGAATTTAACCATACCTCTCTTTCCATCTATTTGTGACTTGTACTTGTGAATTCCTGATTGATGTTCTCGGTCTGCTGCTTATCTAAGTCCTTCCTGTTTTGTCTATCAAAATGAGTCAGGTTAGTTTGAGCATCATTTTATGGGAACTTTGATCAGGACAAAGAAGGAATAGCAGTTCTTTATTGTGTCTTATTCTCTCATAGGAGTGGAAGGGGAATTTGAGAGTCAGTAAAGATGTTTTTCTAAGGGAGGCAAATGGGAGAGGAAAGACTTAACTGTTCAGCCAGCTGTTAACCTTCCCTTTGACTAAGACTGATCACAGCTCATGTTTTGCTGTCCAGGCTGCAGACAGGTAGGGGGCAGGAGACATTCTTTCAGCTGATAGATAATGTTTCCTAGCAATCATAAATAATTTCTCTCAGGCTTCTTTCTGATTGCTGGTGTCTCTGTCTCAATTTATAGCAGGGCTGTGAAGACTTTTCATGACACAAAGAGGGATTCATCTCACCAACCTTTTGACATCTACAATGCAAGCATTTACATTGAGTCCCTGATTTATTTACCCTGGGCTCACTTCGTAATCTACAGGGATAAATCATGAACTTCTGGGGCACATCTCTTTTGACCTATATTAGAAAATTACATTAGAATGAGACAAATTGCATAGTGAAAATGCCTGATGCTGTTCTTGGAATATTTGGGGAGAAACAGCGGACAAGCTCTGACATTATTTTACAGAGGTAGATGTACTAACACTTTTTTTTTCAGATTTCTTTCTCTCTGTGTGACTATCATCTGATCTCAGACCTTGCAGGTTTAAAATGCTGAACCTCAGTTATAATTATGAAGATACCTGTTCTGGGACCCACTGGTGGCAGGCTTTTATTACTCCAGCCTATGTTGCACACATTCTACATGTGCCAAAAATCAGGATGTGCAGAAGTCACCAAACTGGAAAAAAATGGGTTTGTTTCTTTCTTTATTAGTTTTCTAACAAACAAAACACAGAACAAAACATAATGAACAGAAGTCTAAAACAGGATGTACTTTCAAGTCCATGAATCTTTCATGTCAAAGTGTAGATAAATAAAGGACTGACTCCCTTGTTTTGGGTCTATAATCGGTTAGCGAACATTATGTGCAGTATGGAATTGTCTGACCTTTACATTTTTACACTAACCATTTGGCTAATTTTTTAGATTTTCTTTTTCATTGTCCAGTAATTTTGGTAAATAATTTAAAATCTGCAAGTAAATGTGGAATAGGTAGACTGTGCTGAGTGTCATGTCTTTTTTGACTTAGTAATGACCTTATAGGTGGAGTCTAAGATACTCTCAAATTATTAGAAGTCCATTTTTAAAATTTGGCACACTAGAAGATATTACATGTAAAGTGTGAATTGGGCTTTATAACACTCTGTGTGTCCTACTTCACGAACACTGTTTCAAACCATTTGTGCAAATTTTTCATGCTATAAAACTTTAAAAAAATGTTATCCTTTGTCCTTATTCTGCTACTCCCGCACTTAGAGGTTTAAAACACCCATTAACGATTTTGATTAAAAAAATCACAGCAGT
Organism: Calcarius lapponicus; assembly: GCA_039654755.1. Classification (NCBI taxonomy): domain Eukaryota; kingdom Metazoa; phylum Chordata; class Aves; order Passeriformes; family Fringillidae; genus Calcarius; species Calcarius lapponicus. The sequence continues at coordinate 65,825,830 of CM077481.1, read as the reverse complement.
GTAAAGGTAATGGATCCTCCCATCTTCCACAGATCACAGGCCTCACAAGCTCAGTTACATCAAGGAGAGTAACATAAATGACACTATTTATTGATGTGATGACCCATATTCTTGATTTCCAAGTACTTTTTAAGTTATATGCTGGTAGGGTATCAATCAAACTCAGAAGACAGAGAATCTAAATGAATTATTTTCTCCTTTTTTTAGGCAGGGGTGGTGAGTATCCCTGATGAATTTAATCTACTACATGAAATGTAAGCAAGCAATAGAGAAATGGAGGAATAGATATTTAATGTCTTGATAATAGACTCCAAGATTTGAAGATCCTGAGTTCACGTATTTATTAGCTTTAAATGAAAATTAGTTCAGTGGTGTTGGAATAGTCCCCAGTGAGTGTCTGTCTGAATTACAAAGACAAAACCTGTTTGCAGTTTGCAGACATTTACTCTGGAAATGCCTAGCAGCAATGCCACGAACTTAAAATAAGATCTGGGCTATATTTACAGTTTGCTGGTTACTTAATAGGCACCCTGGCTCTTACCAAATCTTGTTTATAATGCAAAGATTATAAGATATAAGATAATTAAGATAAATCTTAGCTTCGGAATCATGAGACATTACATTTATGAAGGCTTTAAGTTCATTTATTTTTACATTCTAAAATAAGTATAATTTAATAAATGTGTAAAAGTTAGTTAATTCCTGACAGGTCATTTCCCCCTGTGTTTTTTGATCTTGCTAGAAATTTCCAGCTTTTCCTCATTTCTTGTATATCAGATTGATGTACTCAAGCTATGCACTCCAGTCAGGAATAAAATTTTTATGGAAATCATAGTACTTAATGTCTACAGTATTTTGAAAGTATAAAATTCTAGGTTCTTTTTTAATTTCATGCATTATTTTTTATGCTTCCTGTGATTTCTATTATGTTGCAAAATCTATCCTGCCAGTCTGGTTTTGTTTTGGGGATCAGATGTTTAATGTATACTGAAGTGCTGTTTTACATTTTGTGTTCTGTGATTCATGATAATACTTGCCCTGAAACTGATATGATTTCTATGAGGTTAATGTAGCAGTAGATTGATGAATAATGAAGTAAGATCTAATCTGTCTAAGAGCTAATTAGATGAAAGATAAACAGGTTTTAACAGCTTCTTGAGCTAGTTTTTGTGTTAATTCACACATTATTCAAATAGACCAGTGATGTGTAGTAAAAGCCAAACTATTTCTCTTCAATTCAACTTTTGAAATAAAAAACAAAGCAATATGTTCTCAGATATTAGGTGAGTCACTTTTCATATTATTTGCCTGCATACATTAGACTTGTTTAATATGTTTCAAACACACATAATCTGTAACTATATAAAAATAGCATGCATACATTTTTAATTTGTATAAGAAGAGCAAGATGTAGAAGAAACATTTTTCTAACTGTAATGTGTTAATTAGGAGAATGTTAATTCAATTTTTAGAAATGTAGTTTAATGTTTTGGCAAAGATATGACAATATTTTCAAATATTTATATTAAATCTTTTTCAAATGACATGGTTTAAAAATATTTCTTCTAGGTATGTTAAAAAATTTTTACCTATACTGAATATTTTTGTGTATTGTTGATTGACTTCTGATGCATCAACATATGCCCAGTTTGTTCTTAATTTTTGTCCCTCAGACATAGAACTAGTGATTAATATCTCTTGTGTTACCTCAGTAGTTAATGAAAAACATTGTGTGTTCCTTTTGACTACACAGAGTGCAAAATCACACCAAAAAAAATCACAGGTGAACTCCTTATGAACATTTCTAATTGCTTAGGCACAGTTTGAAAAGCTCAAGTAATTTGCCATTAAAATAATGAATACCATAAACTGTAATTTTTCATAGTAATTAACTTGTGTCAGCACCATTATTTTTCATTAATTATAAATGAAAAAGAATGAAAGATCACCTGCAGGAACAGATGTGTGAAATTGTCTCTGAGGTTCCGTTGCAGACTTTTTCTATTCTTCCCTCCAACAAATTATAGTGAGAGTGGGATCCAGACATACAAGAATGTAGATGGTAGAGACTGTCCAGGAGGAATTAGCCAAAAGGACATTTAATAATGTTGTTGTCTGTGAAGACTGATATTTTAATGAAAAATGCAACTATTAATGACAAAACAAAACAAAGCAAAAAAAAACAAACCTGCAAAATATTTGAAAAATTTTGTCTCCTACAGCTATAAGAAGTCAGGAAAAACAATCTGACAGTAAAACTAACCTGGTTTTATTTTTGTTTTTTGTTTTAAATGGAAAAGTCTATTTGGATAATTTGGAGCTTCATGTCTCAACTTATTTAAAGACTATTTTAGGAAATATTCATTACCTTTTCAAATGTGGAGGTTTCCTTTTTTCTTTCTATGTTTGGTTTTCAAGGAGGTTGATGGTGATGATGAAGGAAAAATAATTTTTCCTATCTTTAGATGTTTCTGGTGTTGTTGATATATTTTCTACACATCTCTTACATTTACAGAATATACAAAAAGTGCATTTTGATTTCTCTGAGGTTCTGCTGAATTGTTAATGATCTTTTAAAAGAACATACAAACTTCAGTCTTACATATACCGTTGCAACCACAGCTCTCTCCTTCGAGAGCAGTAGGCACAATTTTCCCAGGCATTTTCCTGGGGAAGGTTGTGAGAAGACCAGAGAAAAGAATGATAAACCATTTTTATCTCCACTTGCTGCGCCTGTTGTGCACATGTTGAATGTGTTATGGAGATTTTTTCACCCAAGGGTGATTTCTTAATTGGACACTGGTGATGGTGTTTGGATTTGATTGACCTGGTCAAAGTCTGTATCGGACTGTCTGCAAGGGCCATGTTTTTTTCTTATTAGAATAGTATAGTAGTATGGTATAGAATACTAAAGCAATAGATCAGCCTTCTGGAATCATGGAGTCAATGCTAATTATTACCCCGTTGGGTCTGCCTTGCTATGATATACCTTCACCTAAAGTCCCTCATCTATTACATTACCAAACTACAAACATCTACTAAGCTATAGTATTGATAAAATGGGACCTTTTCTAATTGGGATAGAATGATAAAAAGATTTATGGTGTATTCTCTGCAAAAACTGGAGTTACCCCCAAAGTTGGAGCACTATGCTCCAGACTTCATCCAGCTGAATCATGGATACCTCCAAGAATAAACAAGAATAAAACAGACATAAATGGATGGCAGATTTTGCATTGTAGAGGAAATTTTCTGTACACCTTGTATTGTCACTGATTTGGATACTTTTCTTACCTTAAATTTCATATATTTATTTCATAATTCCTATATATAGGAAGTATAATAATTCTTTTACATATATTTTCCTTATATTTAACTCCTGTTCTTTTGTTTTTCCTCCAAGGGTATGAAATAAAAAAGATAAATACTGCTATTAACTGGAATGCATTAATAAATCCTGAATATATGTTTGAAAATGGAGTCATGTCAGGAGATTTTCAGCAAGAATTGTATGCAATATTCAGCATAAATTTTCCCAATTTGTCCTTTTTTAGCTGTCTGCCCTTTTTAGAGGTAGGAGTCTTATGAAACTTTTCATAATTAGGGAAAATTTTAAAGTATTTAAATTATGCTCAAAAAGAAATAACAGTTGCTTATTTAAAACATAAATAAGAAGAATTAATAAAAAATAATCCAAAATAAAGATAAAAAGGATTATGAGAATGAAAAATAGCACCAATATGTCATTATTTGACTTTTCCATGTGGTGAAATCAACTCTTTTGCTTTCATTGCTTCAGTTTCTGACTGGTTAACATTTCATTTCCCAGTTATAGCAAACTGGAATATTCACTCTGGCTTTGCACTGCATAACTCCAACTAGCAGATATCTTTTGACAGGAAATACAAATTCTTTCATTCCCAAGTTGCCATCAGTGGGAGAATATATGGGGTTTTGCTGCAGAAAACCAACACATTGACTATAACTCTCAGCAGGGTGAGGTAGGGAGCACTGATGAGAAAGGTATGGCAAGCAGCTTCTCTTGCAAAGCTTCTCTCTGCTGTTGTGATAATTTTCCATCCTGCTGACAAATTATGTACCATCAACTGACCTCTGAGTAGCCATGGACTCCTTCCCTCAGTTTGTGTACTGCTGAGTTTAAAATAGTTGTAGCAGGACGGTTTGACCTTACGCTTCCTCTGGAAACCAGCACCATTCTGCTTCCATCTCCAAGCTTCCAAACCATTCTGCACAGCAATAAGAGGCTGGATCCTTCTTAACCTTTTGTTACATACAGTTGAATCCCATTTTGTGACAGTGAACATGTATTTCCATACAATAAAACATAGATTACAGGGGAAAACAAACTTTTTTATTGAACAGACGTGTGTAATGTACACTTTTAATGATCAAAGTAAGGAAAAGAAACTTTTACTTTCTAAAAATGACCTGAAGGATCTTGCAACAAAATTACTCAGAAACGCAGAGGAACAGAAAACAAATATAGTTTTAAACACAATTAGCTTACATATTTGCTTTTCTTGACAGATCACTTGCAGAGAGTAGATGGAGCAGAATAGCTTGCTGGTGCTTTTAATGTGATACATGATTTTTAAACTTCAGAACAGAAGGAACAGGTTGTTTTCAGTGTTTTGAGTCCATACAGATCATGTAAGATTTTTCAGGTCAGTATGTAATCAAACTGAGAATATTGAATCATATTTTAAGATTTCATCTTTTATAATTCAATAAAAATGTGAGAGACCAAAGATTCATTAGATCTTTTTTATCATATGTAACACAGCTTTTCCCAGGGGTTTCTCTGCCACTCTTCATTTGAGTTCATCTTTGGTAAGAAAACCACATATTTTTGTTTGTTTGTTAGTTTCTTACTAGTAGTTCCAAAAATATAAATATTTTTCAGGGTACAAAAAAATAGAGGTATATTTCACATCATTCAATACCAGAATGATGATGACTCTAACCTAAATTAAGCAGTTTTTTTGCATACATCTCCAATGTTCTTGTAGATTTTTCTTGAAAACAAGCAATATTATTGTAAAATCACGTATGCATTAAATAAATTTGCTACAAGGAAACTAGGAGGCATAGGGCATCTATTTCTATAATTGCTCAAGCCCCAAATGCAGATGAAAGCAGACAGAATACTTACATTAAAAAGCTGTGAGGGAGGTAAATGAATCAGCACTAAAATCTCAAAGGATTACACTGAAATAATGACATTGTTGTATGTTAAATAAGGATAAGTGTCAGAAAATGGTAACAATTAAAATCTCCATTAAGTTGTACATATATTTTGAACAGTATTATTCAGAATTTAAATATTTAATATTTATTAAATATAAATATTTAAATATTTAATATTTAATTTGATCTAGTGATTCAAGTTTGGTAGTCTACATCCATGTACTCAGCTACTAGTTGCTTATGTTTGTTTAGAACCAGGATTCTCAAGGGCAACATACTCTTATTAAGTCAGAAAGGCATTGGAAAGAGGACAAAAAATAGTTTCTTACTCACAGTCAAGTTATGGCTTTCCTAAATGCTTAGGGAGAGGAGGGCTCTAGTATCATGTACATAGCCCAACAGCTCCAATCAAGACATATAAAGGCACTTCATAATCCTTCTATCATTCATATTGACATATTCTAATCCCCTTCTTTGAATTAATTTATTCCAATTTATTCTCTTTTCAATATATTGCAATAAAAGAATATGAGGAATATGGAAAAGACACAAATTCACACGTTTATTGTGAGGCATCCTCTGGCAACACGTCTAGTGATCATTTTTCTTCCAATAAAACCAGTGCCAACACATTTGAATACAATCAAAGTATAACAACAATATTTTTTGTTGCCAACAGAGAATTCTTCCACTTGTTATGGAAAATGTAATTTACTGACACTTGTATCAAATTTTGTTGTGAAATACAGAATACTTATAATACTGCACCTTGAATTTTGATAATAGGTCTTGTGGGAATAAAATTGAAGCTACTATGATGGAGGTAGAGTTTACACTGAAGTCAGTGTTTTTACAGTGCTGCAGAATGTTCAAAATTAAATAGAAAAGTTACAATTATTGATTTATAAAAAATAGTTTTACTTTATTTGAACAAATGGCACTTATTAATAGTCTTCATTATAAAGCCCAAAGAACGATTATGATGTATTATTTGTACCACAAATAAGCCACTCAAACTGAATTTGCCCAGCAAGCCTGCACTACTACTTAAGCTGCAACATTCTAGTTTTACAGTTTTTAAAAAAGCAGGTGTCAAATAAAAAGGACCCCTTCCTACAAACTGCATATTCTTATGGTGGAAAGGCATGTAGCTTTCCATGGGCCTGATAGATTAACCTACTAGAAGAACCAATGCTAAGTAAAGAAGTCCAAACCAAATGTAAAAGCTTTTTCTAATTATCCAAATTCTAGGGCTAAGAAATTAGTGTAATGTCTTTGCCTGAGTAAAATGTTTTGGCATAGAGAAAATAAATTCACAATGGTAAAAGGGGATGTCTGAAATGTTCAAAAATGTGAACAATGTACAAGACTTGGATGTGCACCTTTCAAGCTGATTTCCAGGAATAAACATTTAAGAAAACTATGATAAAAGAAATGGGAGTAAGTTTACTATGTTATCAGAAAATCTACTTCAAAAGAGTCAGTAAACAAATATCAATATTTAGGAACACTTCAGAATTATCAGGATCATTCTGAAGGCACAATTTGAAAAAGGACTGATATGACATAATTAAATAAAAATACCTATTTCAATTACAAAAATATTCTGAAACCCCCACAAAATCAAAAAAGTATTTTCAAAGACCATAAAATGTTCCACAATCTATCTTACACAGGGAAATTAAGATTTAATCCTTGAAAAAAATTATGTGAGAATAAAATCTGGACTACAAATCCAAGGGGGAGAATTAACTGTCTGACTCATATCTGACATTAGTATGAAATCATGAAAGATACAAATAGTTTCCATAGATATATTAAAAAAAAAGTAAATTACCTGAAATCAGGGCAATGTCTATCTATATACTACTGATTTTATAAAAACACTAATAATCTGACCAACATAAGGCATACCAAAAGTTGAAAAGACATTTGTTGACTTGAAGGTACTGCTCAAAAAAACCCCAGTCTGTGAAGCTATAACCAGATTAAATAAATACAATTATTTTTAGGTAATCGCAGACTGTTCAGTAAATCTTTGCAAGTTTAATATTCTTAAAAACTCAGTATTAAAATTTCGGTAACAGAATATGAAAAAATAAAGAGATATTCATCCAGTCCTGTAAATAGAAGGAGCAAATGCAGTGAAATCCCTGTTATCTGCCTATATAGTCTTGTAGTTATTTGCTAAAAAAGATCCAGAATTTTTTAATCTCTTGTAATGCAATTTCTATTTTGTTTGAATTAATCTTTCACACAATTCTTGTAATACAAACAGTACCACTTATTGGTAGAAACATACAAAGGAACAAGAGAAGGAGTGCCATGGAAGGAAAAATATGTAAAACAGCAGGAAGATTGTCAAAACAGTAAAGTCATTTCCAGTGCTTCTGTGTATTTTTTAGAAGTACTGCTCTGCCCTGATTGTCTTATATCATTACTTGATATTCCTTCGCTTATCCACTTATGTTTAATAATTTAGCAACTAATTGAAATATACTGTTTTCTTTCATACATCCCTGTAGGTATTTGTAGTACTTGGGAATTTTTTTTTCTGAGCTTTTTCTTAATTCTTAATGTGGGGATAAGCAGAATGGAAGCTCTTCTGCTTTCAGAGTCTGTGGTTATTCGTAATTCAGCCTAAAAATTCAGCCAAAAGATACTGTAAAAATAATGAACTAAAACGTGATGCACACGCTCTGTGGAAAATGAAAGAAACATCAGCAAAGAAAAGATTTCTCAACTGAATGATGGGTCTCTAAAAACCTCACAAAACTGGTCATAAAAATGATCTTCCAGCACATCCTTGTATGAGGAAAGGAAGAAGAAAATAGACTATTGTGAGTCCCATGGGAGCTTCTGGACTGTGCAAGACTTCTTCCTGTGTGTTATAAGGAAACTGTGAAGTGGAGCACTGTAGGATGCTTATGGATGCATAGGATGTTTATGGGAAGGGCCACAACTGAGAAAAAGGAGGAATCAAGGTTGATCAGGGAGGAAATGGGATGGAGTATATTTAAAAGAGGTCTGCCTTGTGAGTTAACATGCTGCTGGGTGATCTGCTTGTTTGTCCAAGTCCTTTGCTATGGCACTGCAGTGTACCCTATCTTCAATTTAACCCCACCACTAACTGGTTTCTATGTGAGTCTGCTCAGCTCTAAGTGTGGTTTCTGAGTGGATTTCATCTGGATCAGTCAGCAAGAAGGAAAGAAGCTACACCTTTCAGCTGTCAGGATTTGAGTTGGGGTCTGTTTAAGGGGTAATTCAACATGGTTAACAGATAGAATGAGTCATTGTGCACATCTGTGTGTGCGTGAATAAAAAAAGCAAAGGCGTGCATGTTTTTCAGTAGGAAAAGTCAGTCCTCACAAGAAAGAGGAGAAGGAACTTGTCCAAAATCCTAGTGTTTGGTTTTCTCCAAGGGTTGGTCAAAACATTGCCCTCCACACATTTGTGTAAGTAATGACAGCTTTGGGACAGCTGCTCAGCCTCACACAGCAGAGCAGCATTGAGAAGAGCTCATGCTCCAACCTAGCATTCTATCCTAAGCAGATATCCTTAAACCTTGATTTTTCAACTTCTCTAAGAAGCAGGTTTCTTCTGCCTCACATCTCTGTGCAGATGCCACACTGAGTACCTTACTTCATAATTTTACATAAAACCATAGAGAAATGCCTTTTTTATTTACCTTTTTTGTTTTAGTACAACATATCTTCCCTACCTCTGTGTAGAAGTTTGTCGCTTTTTATGCCTGGAATCATAAGAAAGACTGGTAAAAATTTTGGAGTAGCATTCTGAGATTATATCAAGATTTCACTTCAAAAATTTCATTAGTGGAATTCCCGTTAATAATAATTGTTTTTTAAGATCAATTAAACTAATTTTAATTTCTTCTAGCTCTTCTTCTCCAAATCCTTAAACACAGTATGGAAAGTACTGAGTTGATTTTAAACTATTCCACTTTAATTATCCCTGTTTGAGAATATCTCTAGTACTGATGTAGTAACAAAACTCTATCATAAAAATATATGAATACATATTCTTGAATTCTTTAAAAAAGAACAAAAATTTATTTTTATCAGAATCTTATATTCTATTGCATCCCGATTAATGATTTCCATTTGTTCTACCACAGTTATGTCATGTTATTGTCTTCTCAATGTGATATACTCTCTTTTGATTCTGATTTTTGTCTTTAATGGTTCTAAATTTTCATTTTAGCTTCACTAGTTTTCAAAACAAATATTAATTTACTACTATAATCATGCACAGCAGTCCATTTTTGCTAATTGTATTTTCTCATGTAAATGGAGTGCTCCCAAGTAGGAATAAAACCAGAACGTTTTTACATTATTTTAAACTATATTTTAAATTGCTAAAATCTACTAAAAATTATTTAATTGAAAATGTAATTTTCAGTCCTCAGCCGAATTCCACCATCTTTCTCCAAAGCCACCCTTTTGGGCTGCATCAGTTTTGTCTGTGCAAGTAACATCTTTACTTGCCATCCGTGAATAAGAAAGAAACAATCAAAACTAGGAAGCAAGACTTCTTTCAAATTATTATAAAGACAATTAGTAGAATAAAATTCTATTAGAAATATGAGATTAAAAAAGCTTTTAGAAACATTCAGTGCTCACCTGTGTGTTCTGAATGCTTTTCTCAATAGTTCTTGGTTTTATCAATAAAGTTGCTATTTCACCCCCTGGTGAACTGGCCTGTCTATGAGTAGAGATAACAAAATCCCATCTGAAGTCCTGACAACTCTACTGGATTATTTACAATTTATTTAGGAACTACTGTGTAATTATTTTATCTTAATTTGACCTATTGGTTTCCAAATGTAACATTTATAATTGCTAGACCAGCTTTCAGACAGTTGATTTCCTAACAAGATTTTTGCTTGTAGACTATTAACATGCTATTTTTAAATTATCACAGTAAAGAGGACTGTGTTTTAGTCCTCTTTAAATACAAATAAGGATATCAACATACATCCTGTAAAAAGTACAGACGAAGAATTTAAAAGTGCCTGTTTAAAAGGAAGAAAACTGAGTCATTTCAGTGTGGGCATATATGGGTGTGTGTTTGTGTCTGCATATTATTTTCATTAAATGAGCTTATTAATTCCTAGGAAAGTTATTTTTCCTAAAAAATAAACCTCCATGACAGCCACATATGGAAATGACAACCACAAAATAACTAAGCAAAGCCTGGAATACCTCAGAAAGCTCAAATTCGTGGTGAGAAATTTTCTACTGTTATACAGACCTATAGGAACCTTTAAGAAATTACTCTTAACAGCCTCAGTAGTCTTCACAAGTTCTGTATTGTAGAAGCAGGACACATTTTAATGAACTGGTCTTCAAAGCAGATAATAGGCTTCATAGAGAATACTAATCAATATGTGCATTTTGACTGTAACCATTGCCAAAGGAGTCTTTGTGAGAGCAGCCTCATCTCTATTAGGAAAAAAGTTTTTTAAAAATTGAAATGTCAAATCTGAGTAGGCAGTATATGTTCATTATCTAGTATTGCAATTTTCCCTTCTAGGGTAGGGAACCAATTTATTTTTACCAAAGTTCAACTCAGAAGTTTTATACCTACATGACTAAGCAACTGATAGAAGCAATTAGAGGAAAAAAGTTATACAGGCAACAACAATCTAAAAAGCAGAGAGCAGAGAAAATAACTGGACACAAGGAGAGAAGAAAAGAGAAGGCAAAAAAATGAGTAAAATTGCAATTTCATTAAGAACTCAAGGAAGGGAATTCAGTCCTAGAGAGGAAAATATTTTTATGCAGACAAAAGGACAGCCTCTATTCTCAACTGCCTATAGTTAAACTGGCAGAAACATATGGAACATATCTCAGAATGTCCTTCTAGAGCATCTGCTGCAGATGTTCCAGAAGGAGCATCAGTAGCCTCTCAATAGGTTTTTGTAGATGAGCCAAGACCAGGACAAAAATTTCCAATATGCAGTTAGTTCCCCACTTCCAGCAAAGCAATGCATATATACACAAGTCTTCATTTATACAGTTGTACAGGGCATTCCAAACCAGGATTTTGCTCTGCAATTATTATTTAAAATATTTTATTATTACCATTTTCCTAACAATTCAGTTGCTAATAAAGAAAAACTATATTAATAATAAAGTCTCCCAGTGGGAATTTGAATGAAATCATTACTGTGATTTATGCGCCCACACTGAATTTTTCCCCCAATCAAGGAAACAAATGAAATTTTATTTGATTTGCCTCTTTGATAAAAACAAATTAATGACAAGCAAACAAACAAAAACAAAACAGAGGGGGAAAAAGACCAGAAAATAAGTAACAGTGTTTGTTATTTGCAATAATAATACTGCTACTACAAGATTAAATGGAAAATCCTGTAAAATATTCAACACCAACTTTAACTGCTAATTCAGCATCAAACTTTAATTGGAGCATAGATATGTAGTGGTTAGCAGCTGAATGAGGTCAGACCTTCCTCCAGAGAAGCTTTAAAGTAACTTCTTTAACTTCATCTAGTTGTCCAACTGCAGGGGAAAATACTAATTCTATTCCCTATTCTGTAAAGCAGGAAAAATTGCCAATTTTCAAAACTCACAAATGAAAAAATGGCAAAGAGCGAGGAGAATAAAAACCAAAAAGGTATAAAGAAATCATAGGGAAAAAAAAAAACCACTGGTTTTTGTTTTGTTTTTTTTTTAACAGTAATGGGTTAGTAACACATGCTTGTTGATAACTTAGTACTTTGTGTTTGAACTTGTGTAAATCAACAGATGTTACCACAGCAAAAGTTTCCATGGCACACTGTGCCAGGTTGAGATCAGTATAGTTTCATATTTTCTAGGTACCAAGCAATGCTAGCATTTTGCCACTACAAAGAGGGGTTTAAAAAGTCACAGTGCAAAAGCACAACAACTGATAGGCAGATTGTGGTTAATGAATCTCTAGATGCTCTGGTACACAAATTAAATGTCTCTTTCCTGTCAGCAATCTGGTAATTTTGAAATACCAGGCTTGACAACTATTTCACTGCTATCCACTTTCACACGGAATAAATCATTCTTAAGCAATCCTTGAAACATATCCAAGTAAAATTCTCTTTTTTTTGTTCTGTATCTGTCTAACATTCAAACTCCCCACAGAAAACTACTCTACTACTTTAGATAATCAATATGTAATTCAATGGAAATATAAAGCTAGGGGCAATGCATGATGTAATTCAATTAAATACCTCAAGGACACAACCTCAATTTTCAAAGCCTTCTTTGTAGCCATAAGGAGCTTCAGCCTGCAATACTGGAGTGTTACAGACTTCAGAACTCTTAACAAACAATTCAGGTTAGTTGTACCGTTGCAGAAAATATGGGAGCCTCAATTGCAGTGGGCACTCGCTACAACACAAATAAGTCTCCTCTGTGCTCGTGATCAGCATTCCTGTGGAAGAAAAACATTAAGTGTGTTTGTATCCTTGACACAATAGAAAATGAAATTAAGATAAGCTTCTCTTTGGGTGAGTGTAAAAGAGAATTAAAATTAAACAGGATTTCATACAACTGGAGATGCAGTAAGCTAGCTAAACATTAAAACCACGATCAGTTTGACTTAAGAGGAAAGATAATACATGCGTTCCACAGCTTTTATTTGTGTAAGCCTATTTAAAGGCTCTTTTCTTCTCTCTTTTTCTGGTGTCAATAAGGCACCTTGGAATATAATCCCCTAATTTTGGGCAGATGAAATTTAGGTAAACACATCTGTCCTAGTTACCAGCTGCACTACTGCCCTCTAGCAGTTAGGGACAACAGTGGTTTTTATTTGAACTACACCCAAAAATCACAACTCCGTTCAAATTTATAAAATCTTCCATTAAGTTGGAAAAGGGTAAAGATTCTAAAGTATAGGAAATTATGAATGTATAAATTAATAAATAATTAGTTATAGCATAGCAGAATATATCAAACATAATGTCTTTGTCTCCCTTTTCCGTGTAAAAGGACTGTAGTGACACAAAGGAACTTTTTCATTCCTGCGGCTGGGCAGAAGTATGCCACAACATATGCACCCAAGGGAAACCACCATCTCCTACACATTCCAGGCACAGATGCAAGAGACATAATTGCAGCCACAGGGAACAGAAGGAAGAGCTGTGACTCATAGCTCTCCACAGCTGCCAAACCCTGGTCCCACAGGCTTCCCATGCCTGGGGCGTGTTGGCAGGCAGTCAGAAAGGAACAGACTCGTCTAGAAAACCACTAGTGTGAGCAGCTGGAGGACCAAGCAACCAAGCATGGGGTACAGAAGTAACCTAAGCTTACCTAAATCATATCAGGAGCCACTTCCTTCCTGAATCAATAAAGTCTGAAGGGGCAGACCACATGGTAGCTGCAAACATTCCCCTGCGTTTCCACAGGCAGTGTCTGGATGGTTCATGGTATCACCCTGGGTCTTTGCTTGTCCCCATGCCCCTGACAGCACCTGATCTTCAGGGATGAGATTGCTGTGGCTGACTCCACCTTGCCCTGCTCCCAGCCACTCTGAGGTGAGAAGGACTGTTCTTGAGGACAGTAAGTCACAGTAATCTTGCTATTCAGTGAGTATGTAATAAAAAAGGAAAAAAGAAAAATTTATCATACTATCCTGATTGTGAAAAGGCAACATTTTACTACGCCCTGAAGCAGAAATAATCTTCAAAAATAATGATGTAAAAATGCCTCTCGTGCAGATGGAACAGAGGTGTTTCGCAGTCTTTGCACCTTCCATGGAAATAACAAGATTTTAAGAGAGATTCTCCCTCTTCCTTTTATGGCAGGAACAAATTTTAACAGCTGTGGAAATGTGTATTTCTTTTTCAGTCAAAGTCTAAAGTAGTTACCAAAATGAATGCAACCTAGAGATCTCTCTCCCTCTAAATTTAGAATTATAGCTGGGCATAGCATTCAGATTTCTATTGGTGCATTTTCTGGCCATGATAATTTTGTTTTAATACTTGAAATATAATTAGTCCCTCATAAATTTCTCAAATCACTTTTACAAAGTATAATCTGCAGTTGCTAGAACCATCATACTTTTTGAAAAAGCAGAACAGGTTTTCTATCAAATATGCTATTGCTCCAAATGTACTACAATGTTTTTTGTGTCCCTGTGTCCAGATATCATTTTTATCACAGGTCTCATTGTCAAGCAAAATTGAGGAGCAGTGTAGAGCTATACAGAATATTAACTGAGTCTGTAGAGGAATTAAAGAAGGAATCATTAGAGGACTCAGCCAGTAACAAGGAACAAAAAATTTTAATAAGTGTATGGCATTATATGTGTGCAACTGGTGAAATACTTGCATGTAGTTAATGGGTTTTTAAAGCCATGGATATTTCCTTTTTTTTTCTATTTGATGAACTTAGCAGACCATTTTGATTAACGGAAAATCTATTACTTGTAGGACAAGGGAACAACTGACACTCCAACACAGCTGCTGTACCCATGCTAAGTCTATTTGAATATCAAAAAAACAATAGCAACATTATAAATCTTTGTAATAATCTTTCCCAGAATTTTCCAGAAGCTATCTCAATGCACCACACAATTTGCAGGTTAGGCTGGCTAGCCAGTTTCAATAAACTGGTCACAAGGTACTGTTAACAGCCAACATCTAAAGAATATGTACTGAAAACAGTGATTAGAGTCAGAGTTGTTAAATGCTCATGTGAGACTACATTAAAAAGTGAAAATGAGGAAGCTTGATGCTAATGGTCATCATGCTGAAGACCCTAATAAATTAAACTGAGTTTCACAGGAAAAAATTGGCAGAGTTTTTCTAGCAAGGTATGGGTAAGGAGCAATCAATATGGTTACTTGCACTGCATGGATGACAAATAAAATATCAATTCTAATAAGAAAAATTCTGCAATAGTATGAAAGCCGTGTCAATATGGCAAGGAATTACAAATCCATTTGGTTGCAACGGGACCATTCAGTTTACATACAGCGCTTTAAATTGGTTATAGAGGCTGTCACTATTGCTGGAGGAAGTGATGCCAGCACACACCATTATCCCTGTGCTATCTGCCATTCAGAGGTAATCATATGTCCACTCCAAAGATGTTTGAGCTTCATTACACATATGCATCTCCTGTTGAAGATAATGGGTAACATTTACAGGTAATACAAACTCTTTGTTCAAGTGAAATCATTCCAGGAAAAGAATGGAAAATCAACAAGAATCTTTGGGAGGAAAATGGGTTTCTATCAACATATTGACATCATTATTGTTCTTGATGACAGGGTTCACTTCAGAGTCATTAAAAGCCCTTCCCACAAATACATCTAAAACATAGTTGCAATGAAATCAAAACAAACCTGTGGTTTCACAAAATTCTACAAGTGATTATATACACTTGGTGTGATTCTGCTGCTTAAACTCAAACAATTAAAGCCATTTCAGATCCCTAACAATGTTAGGCTATATGTTAGAATAGACAAAAAAAGTATAATCCCATCCCCATAGATGTCTGACAATTGAGAATATCTGTCTTATGCTAAGACAGCTGAAGATCACTCAAAGTGTTTTCAGGGAACAGTTTAAAAGTGCAAAGATATGCATTTTCATAACTGCTATGTTCCAGGGTCAGCAGAGATGGACTGGCCTATTGATGTTTAAGAATGGTCTGAAAGGAAGAAGGGGCACTAACTGGTAGGCCTGTGACCTAAATGCTATTCAACTATACATGCTGGCTGGCTCCCAAGCAAAGTGAGTGCTCAGAGTTTTCTTTTTAACTCTTAAAGAATCATTTAATGATGAAATAGAGAAGCAGCATGAACTGGAAAATTATATCTATGGTTTTCTACATTATTGTCTTTTGACAGTAAGTTGCAAGGTATCAGAAATCTTGTATTTCTTGATATTCCGTCAGCTGCTGCTACTTGAGCACAGAGAGAATTTTTAAAAAAGTGATGGCAGAAAATTCACTCAACAAAAATGATGCTGAGGGTTATGATGGTATTTGCCCCAAGTTTTATTTTACCCCCAAAATGATCCAGTTATCTAACTCACAGATTTGTAATTATCTTCTTTCCCCAGAAACAGCAAGCTTTTCAAGGCTGTACAGCTACATTTACCAGTAATTCTCAGATGAGGGACTACCTCCATTTTACTACCATATAAATGGATATCTATTAGTATTGAAAGCTTTATTTTAATTTTTTTTCCTGCCAACTGAGTGTGTAAGTTCTCTTCCCTTCTGCACTGAAAATGATGGGTTTGCCAAAATTCATGATCAAACATCTACAGATCAAAGTGCAAATAAGCAGTTTGGGATGTGACAAAAAATATAGAG
The DNA here is from genome assembly GCA_039654755.1 of Calcarius lapponicus. NCBI lineage: Eukaryota > Metazoa > Chordata > Aves > Passeriformes > Fringillidae > Calcarius > Calcarius lapponicus. The sequence goes on along the minus strand of CM077481.1, from coordinate 65,809,280 downwards.
GTTCTTAGTAAAAATTCACTTATAGGCGACTGTTAAAGTTAAGATTTCCCATTCATTTACAAAATAAAAATGACCCTAAAACAACAGAGTTATTTGTTGAATCCATACAGGCAGGAATTTTAGATATTATAAATTGACCTGTATGTGTTCTAGGCACTGGAAATACATCAGCAGTATTTTGTGGTACATAAAGTACTGGTGATTTTCATTGTCAAAGAAAATTCTTTTATTCATGGCTTTTTCATACAATATTAAAAAGTTATACTTAAAGCAACAGACCTCAGATTCAATATACTTTTAGAAAACTAATCTCCTTAAATTCAGAATTTAAATACCTGACATTTAAAACCCAGTAATGTTTATTTGATAGCATAAAATCATTTAACCATTTTCATAGAATAGAAGCATAAAGGAAACCTCACTCTTACTAATGACTTGGAATTTTTTCAAAGATATAAATTCCTTATTGAGATGCCTGGAATACATATCTTTAGAAAAAGGCAGATAATTCACTGTTAGCTGAGATTTTGTAGACCACTTGCAGAGTAAATTACATAATAATTTGCAATAATTGTTGTATAATTTGAATTTTTTGGAGATAAATTTAAAGTTCCTGGCACTGTAAATATTGTTTAAATTAGTGAATAATGCATGACACAACTTACATGCATATTTACAATGAAAGAACTGAGGTTACAGTCACACAAATCTTAATATCTATCTAAAACTTTTCCATGACATAAAAATACTACATTTTCTATCACGTTTCTTAAAGCTCAAAATGTTTTATGTGATGTCTTCACAAAGCCTTAAATATCATTCATGTGTAGCATCTGAGACACAAGCATGTACTTATAAAACCAACAGATAAAAGATCACCTGAGAAGGTTGCTTTGCCTGAGCAGGCTCAGCAAAGATGATGGTGTTATCCTGATATTATAGTGACATAATAAAGAATTAGCTAAGTAAAAACTCATTCTCGTTAGTCACATAATATTTTGGGGGAAAGGGGGGAATATTATATGATTAACATAAAATATGATAATAATTTAATATTAATATATTTATTTCTGAAGCCAAGGCAAAATAGACGGCTTCCTTGAATGGCTCAAAATTCCTCTGTGTAAACTCCCCCATCAAAAAGCTTACAAACTCTGAAATATGACCTCCTTAATCACAATTTTTCTTCTTAGAATAAATATGCTATTACAATTCTTCAATACAGTATTGAAGAATTGAACAGTTATTTCTGTTCTTTGCAACCACATTGGTCAAAATGTTCTCCAGATAAAACAAGGTTGTTGGATGGTGTCATGGCTTGACACTGGCTGAATGCCTGGCACTCACGACAGTCACTCACTCACCCTCCCCTGCCCAGCTGGGCAGCAAGAGAGAAATTTAATGAAAGTTCATGAGTTGAGATAAGGACTAGGAGAAAACACTCCAAGGGCAAAACAAGCTCAGCTTAGAAGTAAAAAGTGAATCTCTTACTAAAAACCGAGAGGAGGGTAATGAGAAGTAAAATAAGCCCTTAACACACAGTTTCTCCCCCTGCCCCCCACCCTAAACCCTCTCTCCCTTCCGGTCCAGGGGTTTTCCGGATCCCTCGCTGTCCTATCTGGGGTGCCAGAACCGATGGATGCCTAGAAAGGCTGATCTGAACAGAGACTAGACAGAGCTAAATGGACAAAATAGGTATTGATTGAAAGGCCTTAAAAGGAAACACCTTGGGCAGCTCAAGAGCCAGGCCAGGGCTGCACCCAGGTTGAATCCAAGATGGATCTGGGTCCCAAGTTTTTACACTTTTATGAGTTTTGGCTCATCTACATACTGGGTTCAATTGTCCAATTGCAGCTCCAGGTCAGGAAGTCTCAACCCCCTGGCTTGCCCCCTTCTCTCTGCTGTTGTTTCTGCTTTTTGGGTAATGGTTGTCCTTGATTCTGGAGCTGGGAAGGGATTGCTTTGCCTGACTCCCCTGTGAAGAGAACTTACTAACACCTAGTATGAAGTTTCAGAGCTACATATCAGGCAGCAGAGAATCTGAAAAACGTAAAAGCTAAAACCCAAGGCATCACCCACTGACAGCACAGGGAGACAAGGCATAGGGGTTTTGGTCAGTTCATCACTAAGATTTTCTTCTGCTGCTCCAGGAAAGGAATCTCTCCCCTGTGAGTCTGTGGGGTCCCTCCCATGGGAGACAGCTCTCCATGAACCTCTCCTGTGTGAGTCCACTCTCATGAGCAGCAGCCAAACCTCACCTGCTGCAGCATGAACTCCCACCATGGGCAGACACTCCTCCCAAAACTGCTGTGCCATGGGTCCCTCTTTCCACAGGGTACATTCCTCCAAGGACAGGCCGCTCCAGCCTGGGAGCAAGGGCCCTCTCCCCACTGGGTCTCCCACTGGATCACAGCCTCCTCCAGGCACCCATCCGCTCCAGCATGGGCACCTCTCCCACGGGCTGCAGGTGGATCTCTGCATTCCCCGTGCACCCATGGGCTGCAGGGGCACAGCTGCTCCACCATGGTCTGCACCACAGCCTGCAGAGGAATCTCGGCTCCGGGGCCTGGAGCAGCTCCTCCCCTCCTTCTCCGCTGACCTTGGTGTCTCCGTGCTGTTTTACCTCACATGTTCTCACCTTCTCCTCTTTGCTGGCTGCAATCAGCACTGCACCCCACTTTGTTTTCTTTTTAAATATGTTATCCCAGAGGTGTTACCATCATCTCTAATTGGCCCAGCCTTGGCCAGCAGCATGTACATCAGGGACTGGCTCTTCAGAGCCATCAGAGATTGGCTCTGCCAGACATGGTGGAAGTTTTAGCAACATCTCACAGAAGACCCCTTCCATTTCTGTGCCTGCCCCCCTCTCGCTACCAAATAACCAGGCCATTAAAAGATAACATAGTTGGTATCAGCTTCCTGTGCATAGCTATAGATAACACCACACCATGATACATTCAAACGGCTGCATGCTCTTGAGTTACTGGTACAAGTTCTGGAAAAATTTGGAAGGCTGAGGAAGAGTAGCCTTTGAAATAAAGTTCTCTCTTTTTGACCACTTTGGTTCACTTAGGTTTTTTATTCAAAACAGCTACGAAATCAAAATGAAAACAGTATAGTTATATCAGTCAGTCATTGTGATAAGCAGGTCCCAGGCAGTCCTGGTAGGAAAGTATGAGGGCAGATGAGACCTGCTGGGATGAGGCATCTCTCAGGAGACACTGGTGAAGGCCTGGTGCTGCCTAAGGGACTGCAGCTGACCCCACTACTCTACAGAGCACAAATGACCAGGAGAACTGTGGACAGAGCAGTCTAGCAAGGCATGGCCCTACAGCTCACAGGGGAAGGTTATCGTCACCACACCAGGCCGAAACATCTGTTTGATTGGTCATCACCCTCCCAGAAGCAGCTCAGCTATTGTATGCACGTGGCAGAAGACATGTCTTCTGCACTCATCAGAATGGGTATGGCAACCCAGCCAGAGCACCCATGAAAACATGCTGCTGTTCATATCTTCAGGCTGCAGGGTGTGGCAGAGCTCATCACTGGTTACTGAGGGCAGCAGTGAGAACAGCTGGGTGAGGTGTGACTTGGGCCTAAAATTTCTTTTCTTACTTTATGTTGCTATTTCCAAATATTCATCTCTCTTATTTGTGATAGAAATTGTCACATTCTTAATCTTCAGTCTTCCTTTTGGAATTTTTCTTACCTTTCTGTTTAAAAAAATAGAAATCAGTGTGAATTTATTGGGTGGAGCAAAAACCACCCAGTTAGGTGGAGAATGCTGTCTCATCTAAGATCCATGAAGCCTCTACATTTTCCTTCTTCTTTGTCACATTTATTCTCAATGATCTTTAAAGAGAATTAAAATTTTTGGTTCTTGCTAATCCTAGAGTCTCCCATTACTCTCTCCTTCTTCCCCATGTCTTTCTGTGATGCAGCCCCGCCAGAAGTTTATCTCTGAAACAAAACAGGACAAGTGGACAAAAATAGTTGACATGCAAGAAGAGCTGAAAATCCTGAAGAAGTTAGAAAATTAGATGGGTATTAGACACAGAAAATCAAACAGTTTATGGCAGAATTTGACTGAAATTGTAGTATAAGCATTAAAATTAGGGCTGATTTTGTTCACTTTGTAAATCAGTGGTTTGGAAGAGATTAGCTTGTGTGCCTTGGTGGAATTTACCACACTTTAAAAAAATGGAGCCAGTGAATACAGAGGTCGAAACAGACTTCAAAAATACTCAAAAAAACCAGCATCTTAAGCTGATAAAGGGTTTTACTGAGACTAATTTATAACAATGAAATTGTTGAAAGATAATTCAGAAATAAATGTGCACTGAGAATTGCATTGTGCCTTAGTGAAACAGTTGAATAAAACATAAAAAGACCAGTACAGTGTTTTGGGTTTTTTTTCTGTTTGTTTGTTTGGTTGGTTGGTTTTTGGTTTGGTTTGGTTTGGTTTGGTTTGGTTTGGTTTGGTTTGGTTTGGTTTGGTTTGGTTTGGTTTGGTTTGGTTTGGCTTGGCTTGGTTTGGCTTGGTTTGGTTTGGGTTTTTTTGGCAGAAAGTAAAATTTGTAAAGTTGATTAGTACCCTGACTATAATTTTAAGGGAAAAGTGTTAGATGTGTATCAAGATTAGCTTCTCAACTTGTTTGGGATGTTATTGTGTATGCCTTCCAGCAGGAGGATACTTGTTTCATACATCTCCTTCAGTTACACAGTGCCATACAGAAAAATTCATCAATCATATCTCAATCATTAGAGGTAATACTCTTCATTCTTTACAATACATGCTAAGAAATCACAAAGAGAGATATCGAGATGAGGAAACTTTGAAGAAGGCAAAGTGAACAAATTTGTCAGTGATAAGTCTATTTAAAAGTTTCATATGTCCTAGTGTATTATTTGGTTTTTCTAGGGTATTATCTTAAATGTAGCTTCATTTCCCTCTGCCAAAATAAGATGCATGCACAAGTTTCTGGAAAGTATGAGGGCATACTAATAGAATAACTAATTAGAATAACTAATTAGAATAACTAATTGTTTGAAAATTTGATTGTAGCATTCATTTAAAATCTTCACAAAAGTGGTGAATGGTGTTAATCAGTTTTATTTCCTTGAAGCGAAATTGTGTCCATTATCCATGTTTCTTCACGAAGAATTACCAAGAGAAAAGTACCATCAAGAAAAAAAGTACAGATCTCTAAGGCTCTGCTTGGCCATCCACCATGAAATTGTTCAGCAAACTTAATGTAACCTGAATATAACAGTGGTCCTCAGAGGGCTCACTGACTCTTGAACGAGATACTATAACCACAGCCTCACTATGCCTCTACTTCCTTCAGCAGAACAGGTCACTCTGACCTTGGAAAGCCATTCCACAGGTACACCTGACCTTTAAAAAAATCATCATTTATTATACAAACAGGAATTTGGCTACTATATATATAGCAAACATAACACACAGTGACAAAACTCCTGTAAACCGTTATTGCAAAGCTATCAGTGGTGGATGGGGAAGGGGTCTTGTTCTTCTTTTGCTGTTGAAGAATGCTAAGATCAGCCTGATTCACCAGTCCCAAAGTTAAATTTTCTGAGGATATGAAGAATAGTGTTTCCTGACAGAAACTGGTATTGGTGAAGATGTGGCAGACAAAATTTCTGATAAAGTAACCAAAAAGTGATAGCACTGATAAGTTAGCTAGAGCTGCTGATCTGATGCTGCTGGCCTGGAGACATCTGACTGTGAATCACTTTATGCTATAAAAGCCAAGTACTACTTTTAGTTTCTAAGGCACCCATTCTAGCAGTGTGTGTGAGGATTACTCCCTTGAGTGGGATGCCCCTCAAAGTTACTCCTCTAGGCTGAGTGACAGGGATTTGCCCATAGTCACTGGTGCGGATAAGTAACAATGGCCTCACTTTAACAATTTTGGAATTAAAAATTACAAAGCGGTGCTCAAAAAAAATAGCACTGTAAACAGGCAATGAATCTTGGTGCTGCTAATCCCTGTGCCAGTGCGCAGTTTGTGAGGGGCAATTGACTGTTCTTAATTTGAGAATGCGGTTAACATAAAAAAAGAACAATGGGAACAATGTAATAAGTTTTGTCGGGTTTTACACTTACAGAGATTCTCTAAGAAAGCAAAAAGCCTATTTAATATTTTTTTCTTTTTTCTTCTTCTTTTTGTTCCTGTTCCTATAATAACTTCTTAGCTTAAAGTATAAGCAATTTGAAACAAGTGTTGCTTATGTATGTAAAGATTATTGACAGATAACTATGTTAATAGATTATTGACAGATAACTCAAAATCAGATATTGCTGATTACAGATAAAGTGAGCGCATAAAAACTGAATCATGGGCAACAAAAGTATTTTGCTACTTATAGTAACAATGTTACTTTTCATAATTGTACAATAATAAAGAGTATTAACACTACTATATGTCAACAGGTGTCTTGAGAGTATTTCCACTTTCATTTTTAATAATTCTGGTTTTAATACTATTTAAATTTTTGAAGAGTTTTCCCCTACTCCAGACCCAGACAGTGAGCAACTGATCAATGCACATATCTTAACCTCTGATCACTTAAATGAAAATTTATGATAATGAGAAATAAAACACAAGTAGGAGAAATTCAAAGTATTTTAAAGTACTGCTACTTCATCAAAATAAGCATTTTTAATTCTTGTCTCTTATTTAATCAGAGTGTTCCACAGAAGCATTTCATCATAACAATTTTTAAGTACAAAAACCTTAATGAATTCCTCCTGGAAAATTAAAACATGCTAGAAATATTAACTTTTAATCATCATCATCGTATTTGACATTTTTTTTCCCAGAAAGTGGAAATACACATTTGCAAAATAGTAAAATATTTTGAGTTCATAGGTGAGGACACACAAAATAAATATAAGATTTGCAGAAATGGATGAAAATCCAGCTCTGAGAAGGATGAGAAATATTTCATCTCATACCCTGATGAGGCACAAATCACTTCCTAAGGCTTAAGTGGGTGACCAGAACCAGAGAATTCTTTTTCAGAAGAGCCCATTCAAACCCTTCCAGGTAACCTGTCAGATTTTTGCATTTTGTGTTTCTCTTAGCATATAATGAGAGGAGGAGGAAAGAAATGTTCTCATAAACAAGGGGGAAATGGAATTGCTTACAGCTATTCAATCTTGTTTCACCCAGTTCTAATACATTGCTGTTCTAATCTTATTAATTTCTACTCTTATTAATTTCACTTTGTGAAATCATTATTTAAATATGCACTAAATATATGCATCTATTGATCTATATGTATATATCTATAAAGCAATTTTTTTAGGTGGATTTTCATCAGGTTTTTAAAGGAAGGCAATTAGATAATTTCTCTCTCTCAACCAAAGAGTTAATCTGAATCTAGTTTGCTGGATATAGAAGTTGATAGGAACCATAAATCATCAGAGATATAATCCCAGTAGTTCCAAGATTTCAAGATGTTTTGTTCAAACAGTAGGTTACCTTTCTCAAAGAAAAACTCTGCTTATAAAATGCGCAGCAATGAATCATTAGAAATTTATCAGTAATGGGTTCATTGGGTGGGAGAGGAAACCCTGCTTTCGTTTCTGTTGAGCTTTGCCTTTCATATTTCAGATATTTAGTTCAAACATAAGCTTTGATTTTAGCAAATACAAGTACTTCAAAACTTGACATTATTTAAGTTTAGAATTCTTAGAAAAAATAAATCATACAAGGAAATCTTATAATAAGCATTTTCCTATCACAGTTAATTCTTTCTAAAAATATTTCAAAGAATTTCCATCTATTAAATCACAGACTGCAAATTAGGTTTCTTTATTCTAACTATTGCTACATGCCCAAACTCTCCTCTTTTAATTGCACCAACAAATCTTGAAAATTATGGGACAAAGGTAGAATTTGTTATTTCCATGTCAAAACTATTTCTGCTATTCTTTTGTGGCCTGAAATTCTAAGGATACTGAGAAAGTAAAACTACTGATCTCTTACCATATTATGTAGGAACATTCAGACTCCTCATACTGAAAATATGCCTTTGATCTCAACTTTTTTCTTCATGGAATAATACAAAAAATCTATTCATTTAATATAGAAAATATTTCAATACTTTTTTGATCTTATGGAATTCAATTAGAAATTTTTAAACTCTCAATATAATTAAATTCAAACTTTTTTAACACTTTCCTCCTAAGGATTAATTTCAATAGATCAATAAGTATTTATTGATGGTCACATTATTTTCATGCTTGTTTCACTAATTTTGAGATTCATTGCATGTATTTAGGAAACTGTTTTGTCTTACAGTCATCTCAATGGTTTTAGATCCTACACACCACATGTTTTAGTCTTCAGATTTCAATGGGCCTAACATCAGGCCATGTGCTCTTCAATGTCTTCAAAATTACTTGGATGCAAATAGACTTGGAAGGGATACTGCGTTCACAAAATTACTTGGATGCAGATAGACTTGGAAGGGATACTGCGTTCACAGATTATATGAAACTGGGAGGAGCTATTGACTCCTTTGATGGCAGGGTGGCCCTGCTGAAAGATCACAACAAACCAAAGGGCTGGGCAATCACCAACTATATGAAGTTTAACAAGGTAAAGTGCTGGATTCTGCACCTGGGATAGGGCAAGCCTCAAGCCTATGTATGGGCATACTGGGGAATGAGAGGCTGGAAAGAAATGACAGGAAAGGGACCGGGGTGTCCTGGTTGATGGCAACTTGAATCTGAGTCAGCAGTGCCCAGGGAGCCAGAAGGACCAATCCTATCCTGGGGGGCATCAGGCACAGCATCACCAGCCAGGCAAGAGAGGGAATTGTCCTACTCTACTCTGGGCTGGGGCAGCCTCACCTTGAGTGCTGGGGGCAGTTTTGGGCACCACAGTGTAAGAAAGATATTAAGATATTAGAGAACGTCTGCAGAGCATGAATAGCTTTGAGGAGAAGCCGTATGAGGACACTTGGTCAGTCCAGCCTGGAGAAGAGGAGACTGGGGGGAGACTGTTGCAATCTACAACCTCCTCTTAAGGAGAAGAGGAGGGGCAGACTCTGATCTCTTCTCTGTGTTGACCACTGACAGGATCCAAGGGAATGGCCTAAAGCTGTGTCGGGGAAGGTTTAGGTTGAACATCAGGAAAAGTTTCTTCACCCAGAGGGTGTTTGGGCACTGGAACAGGCTCTCCAGGGCAGTGGTCATAACACTAACCTGATAGAATTCAAAAAGTCTTTAATAACTCTCTCAAAAACGTGATTCTTGGCAGATGGTGCGGTACAGGGTCAGGAGATGGACTCAATAGTCTTTGTGGTTCCCTTCCAATTCAGCAAATTATGTGGGGCTTTTGCTTAAATTAAACAATTATGATGAAGGCTAATTAAAATAAAAAAATCTGGGATTATGTAAATTTTGTCAAGCCACATTATCTGGTGACCAAGGTGATCCTGACATTGTTTTGCTGTCTACACTTTGTTTTCCATCTAGAATGAATCTCAGGTCAGAAACAAGACAAAACCTGACATCGCTAACTTTCTACGTATGTTAGAATTTGGATGTGAAGGCACTTTACAGTAGACAGACATCATTTATTTTTTATCTTATTCCTATTTAATTAAAATGAAATTAAAATTGCCTGGAGCTTACCAAATGCCTTTTCCTTCATTTATGACTTCTTAATGCAGAGCTGGAAAAAATCTGTGGGCTGCAACTTTGAGAAGAAACCAGAGAAAGTCCCTTCTAAGTTCCAGATTTTTTTAATCACCTTTTTTTTAGAGCAAATAAGCAAGGTTGTTCTATGAATAACTAAGCCTTAGTTATACCCCGAGGGTGCTAATATTGTTCCTGCACTCTTTTGGTAATTGAAACCACTCTCCTTGTTTATACCTTGAAAAGATGACATTTTCTAAAGGCTCACAATGAGCTCAAGCAGTGATTTAAGCTAAGCTTTAACATATGCTCTCTTGAAACTAGTATTCCTGAAAAGAAATCCTGTTGAGCTTCTGAAACCTAACTTATGTCACCTATGCATTTCTACTGCAGTATGTGACTGGGCAATGATGCTGGGTCAGGTTTTTTTGAGGCCCTACTCAGTATGTGATTGGTTGTTTATGATGTGGGGAGGTTTTGAGGCCCTACTCACCTTCTGACTTTAGGATCGTATAATATAAAATTTTGTTTTCCACTCAAGAATTGTGTTTTCCTTTCAAGATTTCATTCTTGACATAATTATTTTCTGTGTCTTATGTAAGAATGTTAGCATTAAGTAGTATTATTAGAAATACCTGAATTAATTTGTAGGGCAAAGTCACCAATCTTATACTTTCCTTCTTCATAAAAAAAGAATTATTGTGAAAAGTGTATGTGTCTCTGTATATTATTCAAGTTTTGGGGAAAATCATTATGCTCATACATACAAACATAATTGCAGTTGGTGTTTGATAGTGTTTCTATACATAAGCTATCGAACAGTAAAGGAACATCTCATTTAAGCTCAACGTTATTTTTGTTCACGTGTTTACTAACATTGCTAACATTTCATCTCTGTCCTGTTGATCTTCATATTTTATTATTTTAGTAGCATTTTTGGATTCTATCTCAGTCTGTTCTCACAGCCTAGATTAACAGGCAGTGTTTAAGGCAGTACGTATTGAAACTGAGAAATTCCCTTCCATTAGTTTCTGTTCTATTCTGACACTCATAAAGTCTGTCACTTACTGATGATATTTACATTATTATCATTATTCATCCTAAAAAATTATAAAAGCAAAGTGTCCCAGTGGCCCACAACTCCACTGTTTCTATCAGGCTAATATCTAATATCTATCAATATCTAATATCTAATATCATCTAAAACTAATAACAGTATCTGGTCCAGCTGCAAAAGAGCACAATAAGAAAAATAGTTTAACAGGGTCACTTTGGCAGCATGAACAGTGATTTTGCAGCATCTTATTTGTGACTTTCTGTAGCAGCATCAATGTTTTCAAACCTGTGGCTTGTAGGTAAATGCAGCAGCAGCAGGTACAAAGGTTTCAACATCTGAGCTCTAGATTTCAACAGCCACATAAAATACCTAAGTTTAGTAAGGTCCTGTCTTAGTTAACCCCCAACAGGTTCAAATCATAATGATTATGGAATTATAAAAATAAATTGAGGCAGATAGGAGGCTCTAAGCTTGCTGTATGAAATCATCTGAACTATCTATTTTCCCCAGTCTAATAATGACATTTGAGTAAAAGGTTAAAGAGCTACTCACTTTTCTTGGGGTGTTATAATGACAATACTGAATTCCCCTGCTGTCTGTTTTATGCTCAGAAATGGGTTCTGTACCTTTCAGCTGGGTTGGGAAGAGGGGTGGGAGCCAGGGGAGATCCAGCAAGGGTTATGTTTCAGCATTCACTCCTCTATGCGCTCGGCTGTGTGCAGGGAGGGAGTTACATTAATTTGCTTTTACCTGGCTTGGTTTTATTAACTGAGGGAAGAGGTTTTCCTGGGACTGCTATAGGAATCCTCGAGTGACTTCTGTGCTTCTTCTGGAACTGATAAGTTTGGCTTAAGTCTGAGAACCGGACCATTGGTGGCAACCAGACACTGCTGATAGGTGGGGAGATTGTGGGACACCTCATCCCAGCTCCAGACCTCAAGAAAAGCCCAACCAGCTAAAGAAAGACCTCTAAATCCACCAGCTTAGTACACAGCAAGGGGGTTCAATATTTAAAAGTTATTCATTTTTTTCTGTGCCATGCTGGCACTTTGGTTGTTAAATAAACAGGCTTTTTTCACTTTGGTCCAAGAAATTCCTTTTGTATAGGTGAGAAGGGAATGCCAGGTATAAAGAAAATGTTTATTCCAGAGTGTTTCCTCCTAACCATTACATCACTTTAGGCTACTCATATTGTACAGAGCATACAGGTTCAGCTATTTTCATTATTTATGTACTTATAGCCCATTAGAATGTATCATACTACTTTTTAGATATAATCTTCATTTTACAAACTCATCTACTATCTCTATTTGTGCGATATTTTAAGGTCATAGTTATTAATTCTTGTATGTCTATTTCTGTTTTCATAATTCTATTTCTATTATTCCATCCTCCAAGAATTCCATGAGCCCATCAAAAATAGGTGAAAACAGGGGAAATCAGGACCACAGCAAGTAGATGAGCACAGAAAGTTTATGGAGCAAAGTCTATTATTATGGTGGCAGATGAATAAGATTCTGGCAGCAGAGTAAGAATCACTGAAAATGTAGGTAAATTGCATACCAATTGTAAGCCATATATGGGTGAATCCTGCCATGGTTGTATTATTTGTTTGCCAATATATTTTTGCTTTGCTTTATTGAACTGGAAGGTGTGAATGATTACAACCTACCCTTTGCAGAAGTAAGTTATGTTTTGAAAAGCAAGTAAGTAACTGGAAAACATTTGGTTTGTTTTGTTGGGTTGTTTGTTGTGGTTTTGGGATTTGTTGGGGTTTTGTTGTTTTTTTGGTTTTTTTAAGGGGGACTGTCTTAAAAGTTATTGTCTTGTTATTAAGATTTTTACATGGATGACAGTTGGGATTTCATACAAAAATACAATTTTCTCATTTGGGCCAAAATTCCAAACAGGCTGGATAACCATGTTCTTACCAATATGAAGGTAACAATTGTCTATTGCAGGTATATGAAAAACTGAAGATGCATTTTTCCTCGATGACAAATAAACTGTGACTCAAAAATGTTCCAGGCAGGCAATGAATTATTTTTATTTGCAAAACAGTAGCACAAAGCATTTACTAAATCCAATTATATCTGAAAGAAGAAACAACAGAAGATGGAACTATCATCAGAAGATTGGTAAGGAAAATTCAGTGTATGAAAAGAGATCAGGTAATGAACCAGCCTTAATTACTTCTGGGTACAAAGTTGGAGAGAAAAATGTAGAAAGCTTTCAACAAAAAAAAAAAAGAAATTCTAGTTCATCTCTATCAAAATGTGGAATTGGATAACTTGTGAAATCTAATTATAAATTCCTATAGAAACTTTTGGGAAATGTTACTATTGGCAAACAAGCCTAGTAGATTCACAAGTAGCAGGTTCTGATTTAGATATCAGAAGAATTTAGACCACTAGGTCCATATAAAGTCTAAGATATTTCTAATCCTTAACAAATCAAAGGATATCCCTGCAATACACTTTATCTGGTGATTATAAATGATCGTTGGAGATCTCAGTCTCTAAAAGTTCTCACTATTTTGTCTTACTTCCACAGTTATTTATCTTAGTATCATATTCCCCTGTCTGATACACATTTCTAAACAGGAAGCATTTGATTTCTGATGAATATTGCATTTGGATATTAGTGAGTTGTGATGCTTGGCAGCCGGAAATATATGCAAAAATTTCTCTGGTTTTTTTTTTGGAAGTGCTAATAATCCTTCAAAGTCTGTTTCAGCCCACATCACCAAAGAATACATGACAATATCATCTCACACAGTAACACAGTAACCACCTATGCAGACTCATGTGCAATCAGCTTCAATGTTTTACAAGACTATGGAATCCTTTACTATGCATTACTGTATTAATAATTATTATATTAATTATATTATTAATTTATAATTAATTCTTTTCACATGGTAATCATGTAAGGTAATTGAGCCCACTTACTTTAGTCCTTATAGCTAATAAAATTGTTAGGATGATCACATAATAACTCTGAATCTGGAAACTTGTAAATAATGAGCTCTTGGAAAGTGTTCTCAGATTTGGTAAGAAGAAAGCATTACAAATCATTGCAGCTTTACCTGATGCAATTTAACCCTTGTAAAACCAAAGTCATCATCCTCAGGCAGAGAGTTTCACCTCAGGAATTTAGAATTCCTCAGCTAAATTCTTTAAAGACAGCACAGTCTGAAGCTTCACAGTGTGGTTAGTGACCTCCGTTGTAAAGGCATTTTTTTGTCATGGGTTGCTACTGTTTTGCACAAGAAAAAGAAAGGCACACAAGTAATTCCAGGAAACACCATACTGATGTGAATACAGCCCTGAAGTTTGTAACTGAATAATAAGTGGGATACAGGAGAATACTGAAATATTAATATACTTGTGCGTAACTATGGATAGATCCCGAACTGTATAGGAGAAAAGTAGAAACAATGTCTACGGCTGTCCATTGTGTGAAAAATGGGATGGCAGTTCAAAACAGAGAGAACAGAGATAAGTCCAAATGTATCGTCCGCTAAATATGATACACAGATATGTTTTAATAGTAATACAGCACCTTCCAAAAACGTAAAGTTTCTTTGCGGCTTATTCTTCTAAAAGATGTAGACATATCAATGCAAAGACATAATAGAGCAGGGGACACACTGACAGACGGACCAAGATTATGCAATTTTCTCCGGGGTTATTTCAAGTTAAGGTTTCTTGTTACTGTTTTAGTTTCCAATTCTCAGCACAGGAGTGATTGTGTATGTTTATGGAATCTCAGTGTCTCTAGAGACAAATAATAAACTGGGTCAACTTGACTCCATAAAATGATTAACAAGGAGTTAATAATTTTCTTATTCACTGTTCCTCATTATCACATTGTATTCCACAACAGATTGTAACATACCAAAGTGATGACACTGCTTTCCTATACTAACACTACGAGTTCTAAAAACATAGAATATCTCTACCATGGGAATGGGAATGTGAAGAACAGAATGAGGGCAGGGGTCCAGTTTGAGTGTTGAAGTGCTATGACAAATAACTTAACAAATCTAAGCTAATGAGGTAAGCCTGTCTCCTGGCCAGCATGAATGAAAGAGTTGTTTTGCAGTCTAGTTAGTTACTGCAAGGTGAGCTACCCAGAGAAACCAAGTATATATTGCCAACAACTATATTATTTCATGGGTAGAGTGTTGAGACATTATTTACTTTAGATCTCCAATTTTATTCATTTTTCTATGTAAGGTAAATTTAATAGTCCAGATTGTTTAATGGAACATAAACAAGAAACAGTTGTGAATTATAAGAGTCTATCCACAAGGTGCTTTTTTAAACTTCTGATAGTCATCATCAGCCGCAGAGTGCAGTGCAAGGGCTTCAGGATACTAACAGCATTTCAGTTTAAGTATTTAAGTCTTCTCACCCATTTGCTGATACCTGTTCTATTACAGGAAAATAGTACACTGGCTTTTAATTTACATACTTAAGAATATCATCCAGCACAACTAAGGCAATATCCATACTAAAAACACCTTCCTTGTACACTTGCAAATACTATATATTATGCAATGCTGCTGTTGTGGGTATGTCTTAAACCACCAAAACTTTTACCATTCTTTTATACAGCATTCTTTTGTAAGGCAAAAGAAAAAACAGTGATCAAATAAAGTTAAGCTGTTTACTAAGCCTACATGCTGGGATCTGACCATATGCATCAGGGCTTGACCTCTAATTAAAACAATGTGTCATGACATTTTTCCCGGATAGTCATTGTGTATTTATCATGCAGGAGAAATTTTAATTCTGTCTCAATATTTTATTTTTGATGGATTTTATTTTAAAAAATAGAAATTTTTAGAAATTTCTACTTTCATATTGCCTTTGGAATCATGGTTTTCCCACCGTAATTCAATTAAGATCTTTATGCTATTGCTTATATTTTTACCTCTATTTGTTTATTTTTGTGATTTTAGCACTAGATTCTCAGCTAGAACACACTGACCTACAGTAAATTTAATTAAATAATGGAAAGGCTTTTTAAAAATTAAATTTTATTTAATTCAGAAAGACAAGATTCACCTTAAAAGGCCAAGTCCGCTGAAGTCAACTTATGTAACTCCAGTTTAATATTCAGATCTTAATCCTAATTCTGCAATTTTCTTAGAATGTTTTTTCTCATGTATTATTTGCTTCAGCTAGAAATAGTTCCTGTGCACATGCTAGTACATTTTGCATTAGCAAAAACTTTGGTATTAAAGCAAATTCTAATTATAAAAATGTACACTTTAAAAATATGTTTTCCTTTGAAACTGAGCCAGCCATTGTGGTTCATTTCAAATATTCACCTACTTCTACTCCAGTCTACATTCTGAAAAGGAGAAATTGTGAGCTACTACTGCACTCTTTCTGAAATGCAGAAATAGTTCACAGATCGGGCACAATCTTTATTATCATAAAAGTAAGGATGATAAATTTACAAAATTTAGTAAATTATATAAATTAATATATTCAGCTCATTACAGTCATTCATGTAGACTATGCATCATTACTTACTATAATCAAGGGTACTCTGAAAATTATTTTCCTTCAAATGTATCTTTTCTGTTGGCAAGGTAAGGTGTACAAGATCCCTTTCTAAAAATTCAAAGGTCCTTTGGAACCTCAGCTTTAATCTACTTAAGTAAGAATCAGTATGCAGGAATCGTAGATTGTTTTGCATAGGTAGGGTTATAATGCCAAAGAAAATGTGATGAAAAATGTATGAATTAATTTTTAGTGTAACTAGCTTGGAGCCTAAAAGAAGTACAGTATGAACAACAGTATTTCAATTATTAGATATTTATCGACAGTCAGCGTAAGTTTCTTGGTGCTGAAACCAAGAATTTGTAGAAGGGAGAGGACCAGATCATGTAGCTGCTGTGATAGTTTATATCTGTTACTCTCTCTCTTTGGCTTAAACTGAAACAAATACATCCCTATGTCTAAGGGCTGCACACATTCTTTTTTACAAGGGCCTTTTCTTTCCTTTATAGTCTTATAGCCTTCTCTGATTTATATTTCTGGTGAGCCTGTAAAACCCTTCATTATGTGCCCTCTTGTCTTGCACAATCTTCCTTTCATTTTCAATATACTTACTAATTTTTCAATATTTGAAACTTGAGTTTAATCTACTGGTTTTAGTAGCAGCAATCTTCTTGATTTATATATCCCACATGTCCTCTCCTTTTCCTTGATTTCTCTTTCTCCTTTTAAATATGATGAATCTTAGGATTTGGATTTATTAGGTATCCAGTAATTTACCTTGGTCTACTATTAATTTCCTTTTGCCATATGTGTGATACCTCTGCTAGTCTCTGTCTGCATCTCCTTGATCCAATCTATTCACAGAAGCAGACTCTATAATCCAGCCCAAGATAATTTTCCATGGCAGAAAGCTGTCAAAGCCATTTGTCTGGGTATCCTGGTCAAAACACAGCTTCCAGTATCCTGGTCAAAACTCACCTTTCTTAGCAGAGACAGTCAAAATAATACAATATAGGATAAAATAAACGACATCATCGAAAGGGCACCTTGTTTGTTTGTTTGTTTGTTTGTTTAAGGCATCACACCCACAGAAGAAATTAAATTATAAAAATCCCCTCTTTCTACTTATGAAGAAATTTTTTCCTTCATTCTGATTCACTGGAATGTGGCTGAATGCTTTCCATTCTGTATTCATTTGGAAGAAATTATTCTCTTTAAATTGGTAGTTTGTTCCTGTGAAAAAATCATGTTTATGCTACGTAAGGATTTTAGGATTACATAGATTCAGCTAAAAACTCTGAAACCTTGAGGTAGCCCAGTTTTCAGAAGAGTTTTCAGCATTAAAGGAAAACTATTTCCTGAACTTCTGGAATCATTAAACCACTCAGATATATTTTGGCATAAGTAATTCAATTTGGCTTAAAGAACTTTCAAAGTACTTACTTGACAAAATGTGTATTTTAAGTATCAAAACTTCATTCCCCATGTAACTGTGTAAGGCAACTTCAAATAGAAAGAAAATTCAGTTTAGTTTTGCAGATGAGGGTGGTTAAGCTAGAAAACTCATTCTGGCTATATAAGAAAGCTCATGTATATTTCCTTCCTTCCTTCCTTCCTTCCTTCCTTCCTTCCTTCCTTCCTTCCTTCCTTCCTTCCTTCCTTCCTTCCTTCCTTCCGCCACTTCCGCCACTTCCGCCACTTCCGCCACTTCCGCCACTTCCGCCACTTCCGCCACTTCCTTCCTTCTGCCACTTCCTGCCATCTTATTTTAGCATATTAAATCAAAACCCCAAAGAAATTTAAAAATTCAAAACTGTCAAATTCTTAGAGATTTAATCTCTAAGAATACAGACGTATCAGACTTTTCAAGCTGTGAACAAACAGCTTTGTTGTACATATTATTCAAAATGAATTTTCCTTAGTCTGTCAGTCAACTTTAAATAAATTTTAATTTATTTTAATTTTAATTTTAATTTCTTTTAGATACTGCAATTAAATGAATACCCTAGCATTTCTCTGTATTTCAAACATGTTTTAGTGACTGAATTTTTCTTCAGACCTAGGAAGCATTTCATAAACATTGACGTGCTGTTTTTTCTACTGTCTTATAATTTGTTTGAAGACCTATATATGTAACATATCTGTGAATGTCTCTGGTCAAAAATATGTGTGGTACTCTGGCATAAACAATAAATGCCTAAAAGATATTTTGTCAAGCTCTTAACATTCCATTCTTTTTCCCTACTCTTGAAAAAAAGCCCTTTGGAGAGAAACTGGGTAGCCAAGGGGGAAACATGGCTGAATTACTTTTCCCCTCAAATTTAGAAAGCTCCACATTCTATAAAATAAATCCAAACTCCTCAGTGAACTATGGGTGGTTCTGAAATAGATTAAGAGGTGCTGCCTTGGAGATTTATCTAAGATAAGATCCTTGGTAAGCTCCACAAAAGAGATTAAATTTAATTGAAAGGTACTTGCAAATTTAAGGATTAATATATTTTTTTTAAAGAAAGAGAAACAAATACATTTTCTTTTAAGAGGAAACAAAAGGGAAAAAAAAGTAAAAAAGAGTGAAGGACAGAATGAGTGCATGGAGAAAATAGGTGAAAGATGCGACCATTGTAGAAGATCAGAGAGTAAACCTCTGTACTTGTAAGTATACTTAAGGTAATACTTACCTTGCCTCTGCATATGGTATTCTGAATATAATTCCTTTGTTCTTACCTTGATAACTTTTCTCCACAGACTTCTTATCACCATAAATATTCGTCTAGTTTTTCACAATTACTGTGCAATTTCTCTCAATAACTCATGAGATATAACTACAGAAAGAATGCTATAAAACCATAAAAATTGTGAATAAAGAGACTTGTAAGGATTTATCCAGCTGGTTTAATTGTACAAGAACAAGCAGCCAACACACACACAAAAAAAAAAGATCTGCAAATATCTAATATTTTCCACATACTCATAACAATTTATTATTTATATAGCTTTCTCAATTTAAAATAAGATAACCTGTTTCAAAACTGACTGAAGAGTCTCATGTAACATTTCCTGGATATCTATGATTTTTCTTTGAGAATGAAATTTGATCCGAATTTGATCCAAAGAATTTTTTCATGTAAATATAATTTGCAGATGGTATCCTTAGTGTCATTTATGTCTCCTTTATCTCACAACTGTGAAATACTGTGAAATACATACTTTTGCAAATATGATGAAGTTAAATTAAAAAAATGGGCATTCCACTTCAAAACTGAAGTTGCCATTGAAGTAAAATGTTTATGTAAATAAGAATGGCCCTTCTCTTTCTCTATATTAATTGATACAACTCACCACTGTATTTATTGGGCTACATTCCTATGCATGAGCAAATGTTTCACATATTTTTCAAGCTGAAAAGAGAGTCAAGAGCTAGAGCTCCAAGAGAAGAGGTGATGATTAACTCTGTTTGGGACTTAGAAATATAAAAGTAGAAAGTGTTTACTTGCAAAGGAGCTTAATAGGTTCCTTCAGACTGAAAAGAGGTCAAGGGAAAATGGAACAAGTTTTACTTTAGAAGGACTAGAAAATATAGAGACTACTTTTTTCTGTTCTTATAGTTTCATAGCTATAGTTTTGGGAAAAATTAATTCATATAATAATACCTTGGAAAATACTCAAAACCCATAGATCATGGCCATAAGTCACTTATCAAAAAGGCTATGCACATAAGTAGCATTTCAATAACAGGAGAATGTAGGTTCCATCATAAAATTTGGTATTAAAAAATGCTTTCAGAAATCTACATTTACATGTGTCTTGTTCTAACTCTCATCCTGCCTGATGATATACACAAAACTTGCTTGAAAATGCAATAGTTATGATAATGCTGCCACTTGCAAAAGTGATATATTAAGGGCATCTTCCATTTTATTAATGTCTTATATTGAACAAGAAACAGCCTTTGATCAAAAAATAATTCTTTGTCCTGAAATACCTACAAGAATGCTTTCTGCATGCTCACTTTTTGAACCGAAGATTCTATTGTCAGGTAGTTAATTCCAATGGCAAATAATATGTTTTTTGCTGTTAGACACAAAAATGCTATAATGTATATTATAATATTATATTATAATATATATTATATCTAATATATATATAATTATATCTATTATAAATAAATAAATATATATATGTGTGGTCTCAAAACATTCTTCACTACTGAAGTGCTATTACCACTAAAATTGTTTAATCTACTCAAAACCTTGCAAGCATAGATTTTAACAATCCAGGTTAGCATTTTCATTTAAGAATTTGAAACAACTTTTTTCATAAACTGGTCCTCAAAATACAAAGATTGAGCTTGAAATACATCAATTAATTATTATTTTTGTCAGGGAAGGATGTTTCATGTGTAGTGGGAATCCCTTCAAAAATATGGAGCTTTTGCCATTCAACTATTCTTTTAACTATTTTAGACATTCTTCTAGTATATTTTAATGAATTGTTAGCTTTCAGACATGCAACTCTACATATCGCAATACTAACCCGTATCAAATATATACATTTGGTTGTGGAAGTTCTTATGTGGCCCTAAGCAGAATATTTTTTTAAACAATACTTATAGATTGTGGAAATTATAGATTAGGAAATGGACTTTCTGTATTTGCAAGGAGAGTAAGCATATATGGGTTGCGAATGCACATCGATTGTGAAGGCATTGGGAAATTGCCTGTTGAGTAATCTCCCTTTAGAAAAAGATCAACCACTTTGTAACTTTTGATTGTGTTTTTAATTAATTGAGTAATTAAAGGCAATACCGGCTTTCAAAATCACACAAATTTAAAATCAAAGTCATCCTTTGGGACTAAGTCTATTTTCTGTCACTCTTAATATATTTTCCATTTCTCTGATGCTCAAACCCCATTTCCTCTGGACGGTTGGTGGCTCAATGCAGCAGTATTCATTTACACTTTACCAAATATCCTCAATGGGCAAACATTAGTTCACTCATCAGCTTGAGGGAGTGTGTTTGGTAGAGTTTGAAAATCCATCAAATTTTTCCCTGAAGCTGTAGGGACAACCTACATTTTACAACTCGTTCCTGAGAAAAAACTACAGCCCAATGAAATCTGGAAATGAGATGTATAGATTAGCATTTCTTGAGAGATGCATTTCTGTCAGGTTTAATTTCTTTTCTTTCCTTTCTCATCATTTTGAGAACAGAAATAGTTTGAGTTTCACAGTGAGAAATAGGCTCCTTTTTATGTTTAGAAACTTTTGCATTATATGCAGTCTTTTTTGTTTGTTCAGTTTGAATGAAGAGTGAAAAGCGTGCCAGAGAGAGAGAGATGTAGCATCTACTGAAAGTGGAAAACTATTATCTTGGACAATATAGTAAACTGAGACTTGATTCTAGGTGCAGTTATTTCTAAATTTTAACAACAAAACTCTCAGCTTTTTTAGAGGATAGCACCACTAGGAGCGCTCAAGGACAGTCATGAGTACAACCATGGATCACTTAGATCTTTCCATGTCAGTGTTTAGAATTCTACTTGTTCTGCCTGTTAAAATGCAAGAGGAGGAGACATGTGAGAAAGGTTTCTTCTACAAAATTGTTTTGTGCAAGAACTGAAGACTACTCACTGCATAAGGCAAGTCTCCATGGAGAATAATACTGGGAGTGCCTGGAATATGGAACGCATTTTCTCAGGCCCATCTGAAAGCTGACACTAAAAGAAAAGCAACAGGCAACTTGCGAAGTGCAGTTTCCTGCCATGAGTACACAATGTTAATACTTTATGATTTTCATTGCTCTCTGTCTTCCAGCTGGAACATAAGGTGTTTTTCAGAAGAAAGGAAATCTAAACACCTGAGAGATGCCTATTTGAATGACCAATATCTTTCCATGCAAAAATGGTCAAAGCGACTTCAAATTTAAAGGACTGCAGAAAATTTGCTGACTTTTGTTCTTCAAGAAACAATCCTTCAATACTCTTTTCTCACTACAAAAAGAACATGAATTTATTTGGTATAGAGATGGGTGAAGAGGTGAGGGTGAAATAAAAGGGAAGGCAAATTAGTTATTCATAATATTTAGTCTAAGGTCTAAGGTTTTTCCATGCTTGCTTCAAATTTATAATTTTCTTTATTGTAATGAATACAATGTTTGGAAAATTGCCAGAGGCAATTTACAGTCTGTAACCTGAGCTTTTCCTTTCCCTAGCCTATTCTTTAATATGTGAAATCTAAATAAAGAAATAAAATTATCTCGTTATGGATACATGTGGTTCCATTCTTGACTGTATGGGCTTTTGATATATACCTTCAAGGCAAAGAGCATGCAAGTCTGAGAGAGGAAAGGATCAGTTAATTTCATTTTGGTTTTTTTCATAACTTTTATCTTTCTGTGTATACAGGCTAAACTTTCTTTGCCTCGGTCACACTCTTGTTTTGCTCTGGTGTTTGATTTTACTGTATCTGCATTTTTTTGATAACCTGCAGCTTAAACATGCTTTCCTTTCTGGCAGAGGTTTCACTGATTTCTGCCATATGTTGGCTTCTATCTGATTATTTCTTTTTTGCCAACATGTTGTTTTTAGCTTCTCAGTTTCTGTAACAGAGTTGTTAGATTTTTTTTGTTTGTTTTTTTGTTTAACCTTACTGTTTGAAAACATTTTTTCTCCCTTTTTAACCCTCACTTTTCTGTATTGCTAGTGCCAGTGAACATAACTTAGTATCTGTGACACTTCAATACACTCAAGATGCCTGACTGTAAATATGATCCAATTAACAGTCCATATCCCTTAAAATGACAGTGAAAATACCAAATGATCTGCATTGAATCACCTGATGAATCTAAGAGCGGTCCTTGTTAATACAGACACTATATACAGAGCACAGAAACTAACTTTTCTGTCATTGGCAGGTTAGTGCTATTCAACTCACAATTTTTTCTTCTGCTCACATCTGCTTACATTTCAGTGTAACCAAAATAAATGTAGCATTAAAAATATACTATTAAAATAGCAATATATAAATACATATATTTATACATATCATTGGGAAATAAATGCATTTAATCAGGAAATGTTGACATTTGATATGTGTCTGTGTGTTGGTAGATACAGTATTCTACTTCACTTATTTTCTTCACCTTTCAATAAAAAAAAAAAAAGATGAGTTTCTTTTATAAAAAGGGTGACTGTTGCAGTATTATCATCTACTTTATTGCAGCCAGCTATACTAAGCAGAACATCATTTGAAGGAATTTCCTCTGCTGCCTTTATTTTAGTAGCGGCCAATAATATTAGAGGTGAGTCAGCTTGGTCCTGAGAAAGCCTCCTTGACAAGTTGGTCAGCTCTAGAATGATTAATTCTAAACCAAAAGCTATGTTACTAAATGTATGTTGCTCTGTATAATCTATACCTGAGTTGATAGGCTGTTCTCAGATTGTAAATTCATTGTTCCACATTTAGTTTTTTGATTGCATGTTTAGCTCCTTCTCTTCTCTCTTCTCTTCTCTTCTCTTCTCTTCTCTTCTCTTCTCTTCTCTTCTCTTCTCTTCTCTTCTCTTCTCTTCTCTTCTCTTCTCTTCTCTTCTCTCTTCTCTTCTCTTCTCTTTTTCTTTTATTTAAAGGCAGCTTAAAGGTTTTTGCTCCATAAACATTTTCTATTTCCCTTACACTCCAAAAACTGAAATGCACCATTTTTCTTTTTAAATATGTACTTACTCTTTATTTGGTGAGTAATCTTTTCAGATAAATGTGACAATTCGTAGTAAACAGCAATTGTTAGTTTAGAACCCATTTTTAAAATTATAATCCCTGCAAGAAATTTTAATTGTTGCATAGCAAACCCACTTATGCCTTCTATAAAAATGAATTACAGTATAAAGCAATAGAATAAATTCTATATTATGAATAATTTGGAAAACTGTCCCTAAATTTAAACAGAACCTAAACTAAGGTTCTCTAATTCTTCTGATTTGTTATATTTTTACTCTTTCTTTGTCTCTTTATTTTTCAGACATATACAATAAATGGTCGAGTTACCAGAAGGAAAGATGTAAAGTATATTTTTCAGAATGGGATTTGAAATGCAGGGAAAAAGAGATCCTGATGCCTAAAAGTACTGGTTCCATGGATGAGCACGCAAGACTATCAGAAAAAAAAAATTTGTGATGTTACTCCACAAAACTGCATTCTATTCTTGCTGCAGCTTTTAAGAATTTGCTAAGGTAACAATTCTTGATGAAGAGACTCGTGGCCTGTTTGTGGTAAGTGAGCCAATGTAATTTGCCTGAGTGAAAAAAGATTGCACCATTCTAGTTAGTCCCTCTTTGTAATGGAGAGTATGATGACCTAACAGAGCTTTGTCTCACCAAGAAAATATTGTGAAAATCATTTTGAACCACCTAAGTCAATGAAATAATAGAATAGCTTGACACTGAAATTCTTGTTTTGGATAAAGGCATTTGTGAATGTTTAAATGCATAAATTAAAGAATAGATTTACATCTTTTCTCTCTTGCTTGAGAACATTTCAGGCCCTGAGTACAAAGTTGTTCGGGTTCATTGCTCATTCACAATGCAGCACCTCACCTGTGATAAAAATGTGGAAACTTCTCTGTGTCACCAGACCTAGATACAGACTCTAACACACTCATTCCACTTCTGCTGTAAAAGACTCACAGTATCTCCTGCGGATTTTTTTCCTCTCTTTTTGGCTGACTTGCAGCCTTGAAGCCTTAAGAACTCTGTAACTTCCTTAGGTGATGGGTGCATTTCTATGAGCTGAACTTTTGCCCTAGGCAATTGAGAGATGAGAGGCTATTACCTCTGTGACAACCTCAGATAATGAGTATGGAGAATGGGACAGTGCTGGCTATCCCCGCTAGTGTCATCAGAAGAGCCTGATAAGTACAAAGTTAATAGAATACCAAAGTACTGTTGGTTTGAATGTAAATCTGCTCAAGTCATTTCGTTTTCTCTACTTCTTCAGACTTTCTGTGTAACTGATAGATACATGTGCAATTTTCAGAAGATTCTGGTGAAGTGTAGAAACATTTCATAACATAAAAGGAACAGATGTTTATAATGTGACCTTTAAAATACTCTATTACTTCAAATGTGATTTTATTTCAGAAGGGCTTTCTGATTGGAAGCTATACCATGTGTAAATTTCAACTGTTAACCCTAAAGTGAAATTCATAAAAGGCATAGATAGATAGATAAAAAAGCCACTTACAGTATTTCTAAGTTTTTGTAGATTTCTTGTGTTGAGTTTTTTGGGGTTTTGTTTGGGGTTTTTTGTTGTTGATGTTTTGTTTTGGGGTTTTTGGTTGGGTTTTTTTTTTTGGTCTTTTTTTGTTTTGTTTTGTGTTTTGTTGGTTTTTTGTTATTGTTGTTTTAATAATTAGGAACTATCTGGAAACTATCAATTTGCTGATAGTGTTTCTTAATTTCCCTTTTCTTCCATATAAGAGCATATGTACACCCTCTAAAATTCATTTTAGCCCTACGTTATATCTTTTTAGAAAAACAGCTTTCCTAATCATAAAAACCCCTAGTATTTATGTCCTATTATTTACTGTAAGAAAACAGGCTGTCATACTTGCTATTTTCACGGCTTTCAAAAAGGGATCAAAACAATGATCCAATGACTAGTTGTTTTGACACTAAAATAGCTGAGCCACGCACGGAATGTTAGTTGTTTCTTGAAGATTTTTTTGTATTGCTAAGGTAGGGTCTCCAAAATAAACTAACTCTTTTCCATAAAGTGAGAGGTGTTCTCTATTTTAACGTTTAAATATAGCTGAAAAAAACCCATATTCTTTTGTCATCCTATAATTTCCCTCATTTTTCTCAAGAAACATGCAAATCACTAACCTGTTTGCAAAATTATATGAATAGGGACACATGATATGAAGAAAAATGGAATTCAAAAAACTACTTATTACATAATAAATTCTACAAACACAAGATTAATTCTACCATTTTGTGCATCCCTCAAGAAATGGAAATTTTACATTGCAGGAATAGATACTCTGTACTTAAATGCTGATTCCTCTGGCTGTTGAAATAGAATGATATGAAAATTAATATTTTAATGTTGAAGCTTTTATACAAAGACGCAGTGATTAACATAAGTGTTGCAGATCTATTGTGACATTCTAATACTCTCTTAGCCTGCTTATTGTGCATAATTGTATTTGGTAGTATAGGGCAGTAACTAAGAGAGAAAAAGTGTATCATTTTACTGAGTCATTCAAAAAAAACTTTGTCTCTAACTGCCATTCTAATTAAAACTTGGGAGTGGAAGGAGACATGAAGAACTTTATAGCTTTATTATCCTCATAGCATAGAATGAGACATATATGTCTTCTGCCTGCCTTGAATGACTTTTTGTGTCAAAAACTCTTTTGAAATTACAGTAGTTTGGTTGGGTTGCTGCAAAAAGAAGCTGTGAGACTTCCCATGAATTAACCTGAATTTTAAATATTTAGGGTGTTCAATAGTGAGGAAGCAAACAGTCGACGAGACAAGGTACAGGTTTGAAAGAACACTGCTGCTTTCTGCTGCTTTCTACTACTTTCCACTCTCAGACTATGTTGCTTGAAGGTAACTCATACTTTCTTTAAGAGTTCTCAAAGTCTTAAAGGGAGATCCCATCTCTCAGAGAGACCTCCAGGGTGCAAAAGTGAGCATAGGGCAGAATAAAAAAATACAGAAGATCTTCCATTAATTTCAATCATCTGATTTCTCAGTGTTTTCCTGTGGGGAAACTCTGAGGTGAAGAGTGGTTGGTTCTGAGGCAGTTTTGGGGGGGATTTTGAGAGGAAAAAAGGGGTCCCAGAGACTTAAATCCTAGGTTTTGGGATTTCCAGACCTTTTGAATATCTATTTTGGGGGAACTCTGAGGGGAAAAGGGATCCTGGATATGTAAATTTTTTTTTTTTTTTTTTTGAGAAAATTTGAGGGTTTCTCCAAAATTCAGAAAATCCAGAAAATTCTCAGAAAATTCACAAAATTCTCAGAAAAACTCAGAAAATTCTACCCAAAATTCCCTGAAATCTCCCCAAATCCCCCACCTCCACAAAATCCCCATGTTCCACCAAAAGGCCAAAATTCCACCAAATTTCCACCCAAAATCCCAAAATTCCACTTCAAATCGTCTCTGGAATGCCATAATCCCCTCAAATCCCCCAAAATTTCCTCAAAATCCCCCTAAAATTTCCAAAATCCCCTCAAATTTCCCACAAAATTCCCCCAATCTCCTCATTTACCATCAAATTCCCCCCCAAACTCCCTCAAATCCCCCCCAAATCCCATCAAAATTCCTAAATTTCCCCAAATTCTCTCAAAACTTCCCAAAACTTCCAAAAATCCCCAATTCCTCTCCATCAGAGTGTATATGCCAGAAAATCTTTTGCAAGTTTTCTCATCTGCATATAGATTTATAAAAGAAGCCTTTTTATTCATCAATGTATCATCATAAAAGCAAAAATCTGCCACATGCTTACAACACATAAGAACAATTTAATTTTGTTTGTAAATTACATATACATCAATTCTAGTTCTATAATTCTATTTTTGTTACATAATCTACTGAACTTCCACGCTATTTCTAGCATTTCTGTATAATTTAATGGAATTTTGCACTTAATTAGTATTTCTTTTTGCTAGTATCACAGATGTGAACATAATCCTTTACCAACATTTCTTGTACAGGTGTACTGGCATCATATATAACAAATATGTCATGTTTGGGCTGAATTTTCACAGTTCCTTTTTTTTTAAATATTAACAGCCTTTTCCGCCCACATAGATTATGTAGATTAAATTTGTAACATACATCTCTTCCTGTTGGAAATTTATGATATTGATAATTTTAATGTTTTTGTGGTTAAATGATTTTAAAAAGCCAAAGTGCACAGGATTTGAATATTGAATTCAACGTGCTTTAGTAAAAATAATTCTCTTACCATATAAGCTGATCAAGCAGCTGACTGCCACCACACACAACAGTCCTGTTTCTCTTTCCTCCTTGTTGTTTGCTGGTACTGAGATTTCTTTGGCTTTATGGTAAGCTTGTTGCTATAGAGACTTGTGAGAATTTTAAGCCATTTTGTGGCTCAGACACCTGAACCAGATTACTAATAGACAGTGGACACCAGCACTTTTAATGGTTTAGGGGTTTAGAGGGTGGAGTCATACATGTAAAAGCACTTTCAAGAAGACAGGGAACTTTCATTGCTTTCTTCCTTTGTTCTTCTCCCCTCTAGTCTTTACCTGAGCGCAGTCCAATCCTTTTATTTCAATAATGAAGTTACCATCTGGCTCACACCACCTCTTTGAAATTGACACCTGACTGGTAGAAAAAAAGAAGAATAATGCATGTTTTTGCAGGGAGTCTTGCTTTCTGAGAATCAAAACTAGCTTAATTCTTTATTCTGGAAATGAGTGACTGTTAAAGTCCAGCTATTAAAATATTTAAGAGAGGCCTCAGGCCAAATTAAGGTGCAAAGAAGACCATCTGGCAAAGTCTCATTATGGATTATATTTAACAGTAAATGTGAAGTACAGAGAGAGATAGAAGGAAATAGAAAAATCGGTGGTGGGAGACAGAGAGTGACAGAGACAGATTAAGTAGAAAATATGGATCTATAGATCATCATAGTGTCCTGTTAAAGGTTTTCTTCTGGTATTCTTGGTGGTGAGCATCCCACAAAACATTGAGTTCAATGGATTAATAAAAGTTTATGCCATGGGACTGCCCATGACGCAAACAGATTTTGGGTCAGTTGCATCGCTTTGTATCATGCGCAGTTGTCAGGTGTGTGGTCTCAGCAATGTGTCACAGGGGAGCTGCGAGCATCTTTGTTGGTTTTTGGCACCTTCTCAAGTGAATGCCCTGTGTGTCTGTGGCCTTCCTGGGGTGGGGTGGGGTTCATAATCAAGCTGGAGTTAACTCCCTCTATCTAGAGGTTACATCACATACCCAAAAAGTCTCCTCCTCTCCCCCGGTCTCAGCCAGAGCTGATTATCACAAATGCTGTATTTGGCTTTCTTTGTGAGCACAGTCTTCTCCCTACATCTTGTTTATTTCTTCCCAGACATAATTGAAAATAGCGTTACGTTTATCTTATATCAAGTACCTTAGGTGATGGTGATACATTCTGTAATAGTGACTGATAGGTCATATCCTAAAACATTTCTTCTACAAATTCACAAATTCCAATCCTTGGATTACAAAATAATTCATTATAGTCATCAAAGAAATATTTGGCGTGAGAAGTAGCTATCGAGGTACTTTTAAACTAATTTTTTAAGCTGGTCCTAGCAGGGAATAATCAAAAAACTGAGGAATTATATTTCCTCTTCAGACACTAAAAGAGGTGTTGATGATGGTCCCAAATCAAATAGAAAAAGGTTTTTTTCCTAGTCCCTGTCTAATCTTAATCAATTGTAATTGTGTGCTTTACCAGGATCTCTTAGATGTGTCTAATTTTCTAAATATAACCACTCATAAGAACAAAATACATAATTCTGAACACTAATACTAAGCACACTTGTTACAAAAATTATTTTAAAGTGTTTTCGTATGTAAGATGTAATAAAATGGAGAAGAAAACTCAGTGTAACAAGAATGGTGTCTTCAATGTTTTTCTCTGTGCATTCTGAAGCAAACGAAATTCAAATGAATCAATAATATTTGAAGGCAAAATTCAACTGAATAGATCCAAAAAAGGAATTTTGAAATTATGAAACTACTTTCAGATTAAGCTCAGAATTTGTAAAATGAATTCCAGTAACATATTCTAATTCCAATAACTCTAACATTGATTAAAAAAATAAGTCCCTCAGTTATAAACTCTCTAGAAGATTATTAGAATATAATTTTTCTTCAAAGAAAAAATTTTAAGAGTGCAGTTCCTTGGTACCTCCATGTCACAAAGAATCTTTTTCCATGTCAGCAATATCTTAATTTTTTTTTTTTCATTCAACTTTAATGAGTTGAACCTTAACTATGGTCTTTAGTTCTCCAAAAATCAGGCAGTTTAATTTTATGCTCTTAGGATACACTGGCTGTTGAATCTTGCCTCCTAATACTAAGGATAAAATTTGGCTGTTGTACCATCTATACATTTTCTTCAAAACATTTTCAAACTGTTTTATAGAAGGATAAGTTAGATAATAATTTTTAAACAATGCTTCTGAAGAACTTGTGTACACATGTTCCATTGACATAGTTATTATTAAATGCATTTGGTGTTCTTATGAGCTCAAAGTCTTCAATTTCATTACAAAGCAGGTGTGTGGATATTGATATTTTTCATGTTGCCTCAGCAGAGGGTCCCTTTTCACTGGAGGCAAGTGCAAATCACAATGCAGAGCTCATCAGATACACTAAGTACAGAAGACTGGATATTGCAGCATCCAGAGGCATTTTTCTACTGCATAGCTAAGTAGGAGATGAGAGACCTTCATGGTCAAAATTATTTTAAAAAAGAAAGTGAGTTGTTTCATAAATTGCAATATGATTTGACCGAAACTTACACTGCATAATAGAAAAACATTCTCCCCCATGCCTAATATTATTGGTTACTTTGAAAATATTTTAAAAATATTTCTTATGGAGACAATTTACAGATGAAAAAAAAAATAACGTACGTTGCAAATATTAAATTTTTGCCGTAATTGTGTTCTCTTTCCCTGAGAGAGGCAAAAATTCCCAGGTTACATCTGTCTTCTCCTATGGTATATGCTTCTTAGAATATGTAGATGTATTCCTGAAAGACTTGGTTTTCTCTGTGTCTGTCTCTTGTTGTCCTATACAAAATTATAATGGTTCTTATATATATTCTGTTCCTTGTCCTGATTTAGTTGACTTTGGAAAAAGTACTCATAATGTAAAAAGACAAATCTACTTGGTTTGAGTCCATATCGTGCTAATACATTTTTAATTATTTGCATACTACAGCATAAACTATATTAGTCATTCCAGTTGTTATAAATTGGACTTTTCCATTAAAAACCTTTTATTGTGAAGAAAGAGGTAAGAAAAATATCTGTACTGAATTATGCCATAAAATTTAGCAGAAAGCAGAGGCTTATAAATTACACGTCTTTGAAACAAAATCTTGAGAGTCTAATGTTTGGTACATTATTCTCCATGCTGCACTACTGAACTAAATTAATTACTTAAGAATGCTGATATGGGATATTCCATTAGTGAAAATATTTAAAGTAATAATATTCCTTTTTCCTTTAAGTCCAGAAAATGTTTATTCAATTTAAAAAAATAGTATTTCACAGTCTTCCAGTGAAATGTAGTCAGTTGGTGTGAGGTTTATATATAATGGTAACCCTATAAAGTTTCCACATCTTTCATCATTTTCAGTTTTGGCTTTATGACAAATAGTTTGGTTTACAAAAAAATAGCAGCTTGGTTTATTCAAGCATTCACAGGGACAATAAAACAAATGCTATTAAATGTCTCCATTTACTAGCATAACACTTTCTACATTGTCTTAGTCCAGGGTTCATTTTCGGAGCACTTGCTCACAGGCTAAATTTTACCTGTTTCAATACCTTGAACTCTTAACTCTTGGTATGAAGGGAAAGCACACATCATCTCATATCTAAATAAGCAGGAGGTCCTTTGTTATAGCGAAGTCATTCCTGAGGCCTATGAGAAAATCTGAAAACAGAATTCTAAAGTTATGGTTGCAAATACTTATATGCAACTGCTTCATGGTAGATATGGTGATATAGGGTTATAACATATGCTAAGGCTTTAAGAAAATTAGCTGCATGACAGTCTTGTAGTGTCTATGCTCTTTTCTGACTTTACTAACAATTTTGGGTGGAATTGATTTAGTTTAGTTCTACCTAAGCTCCTGAGCTAATGGTTTGGTTGTACATCACGAGAAGACCACTGTAGTCACTCAATCATGATATAATTTAGTCTTCCTTAGAAGGAAGGAAGGACAACAGTCCTAAAATAAAATCTCAATGACAAGGCATCTCTAGAGAAGGTAAAAATACTGCTTTTGAATTTTACTGAAAAAAGGTCGAAACAGTCATCTGCTTCTATCTATTTTTAATGGAAGAATATGCACAACATTTACCCCTCTCCTGGTTCCAGGCAAATTTTGGAGAGAACACCCAGAGCGGTTCCTCTAGGAAAGCAGATTCAATTGGCCCCTACCCCCAACTGGTCTAGGAGAAAAATAACTCCTTGGAGAAAAGTGGAAAAAACCCTGTTTTTTTAACATTAAAACCTAAACAATATTAAACAATAAAATCCCTTGCTGCTCCAAAAGAGATGACAAACTCAGTAAGTCCCTCCCTGGGGTGCAGTTCAGCTCACTCAGTCTCTCTCAGTCGCTGTGGCTCTGGCCCAGTGGGCCACAGGTACAGCTGTCAGTGCTCTGCTGGGTGTTCAGTCCAGAGCAGGTTTAAACAGGTCCAAAGAGAAGGGAAAAAAACCACAGTCCAGGGAACTTCTTTGCCTCAGTTAGCTAAAACTAACTAAAAGCAAAGGAGAGCTCGTTCCCACTGTCAGTTTATCCACAGACAACAGAGTCCAGGAGCAGGAACGTGGAGGAGTGAGTGCAGTGTCTGAAAACAAACTGCGCACTTCTTCTCTCCCTGTATGCTTCTGCATGCTTCACTCTTTGGAACAAGTCTTATAGGTGCAAAACTAATTATTCAGCATAAACAGAAGACAACTAGGGATGAAAGCATCATATAGTCAATCCAGGGCAACCACTCAAATGTGTTATCAATCTAGGCATATCATTCTGTCCTGGGTTGTAAGACATGTATGTATTCTATTTCCCATCTGTAAGAGGTGGGGCAGTTATCTTCTGTTAATTGGGCAGTTTACTTTATTTCTTACACAAGCCATCCTCCCTCTGACGAGACATCTGCTGTTAATGGTCCACTGAGTCCACTGATAAAATTACATCATCCCATTGTGAGATGCTCCACCCAGGGGAAGGAGCCAAGCATTCCTAACTGGTTATAATCTGAGATTTGGAACAACAGACACAGCCTTTTCCCACTGAATTCCCAGAGGAGACACTGCCTTTTCTACTGGATTCCCAGAAGAAGGCCAGGCCTATCTACACCACCACTGGATCTCCAGGGGAAAATTACACCCATTTACAAAATCACTGCTTCAACAGAACCCCATCACTCCAGGAGGACTGCAGCCACCATTTAATGGGACTGCTACCAACACCCTGACCGACAGGGTATCAGGTCAGATTCTGACTCTGTCAGTGGTTTGTTTTCTGGGGTTACTTTTTGTACTATTGGGTTTGTGTTTTTTAATTTTCCTAGGAAAAAATCTGTTAGTCTATTCCCATATCTTTGCCTGAGAGCCCCTTAATTTAAAAATTATAATAATTCAGAGGGAGGAGGTTTACACTTCCCATTTCAAAGAAGGCTCCTGCCTTTGTTAACAAGCATCTGTCTTTTTAAACCAAGACACATTTATACAGCATCATCTGTGTAATCCTTTTTGACTCTGCAAGCATGTGCAGCACTTCGTTAAATTAGAATAGTACCCTGCAGTATTCTGTTCTGTTGTGTTGTTTTCCGATTACTGGTTATTAAATTGTGTGGGGGAAAAAAGGGAGAAAATTATTTCACTTATTTCACACCATTTGTACTTATCTTAATCAACCAAATAAGAATTCTTTTAAAGGAGGAATATGTGGATTTAAGTAAATACAAAACAAATACATTGCATTAGTACATGGGGTGAAATTAAGAATGATGATCTGACAAAACAGTAATTAAAAAAAGAAAAAAAAAAGGATGTTGTTTAACTAGTACAATACTGTTGCATATAATTCAAAGGCATAATTAATTTGTTGTTTCTTAATTGAGAACTTAATGGCAATTTTCAATTGATTAGTCTATTTTAAGCACATTTAAGACATATTTAAGCTTGCCAATTGGAAGTAATGATATTGAAATAGTGCTATTTAACCTCTCTGCTTTGATATTACATTTCAAGGCTCCCAAAGAGATAGCACAAAATTGACTTTCCAATAAAGCAATTTCACTGTTATTTTGGTAAGTTTGTAATAGTTTGCAAATACTGAATCCAAATTGCTTTCCCAATTAAAGCAAATAAAAGAAAAAAAATTGGCATAGTCTTAACGCAAGCAGTTGCCAAACTGTTAAGCTCAACATATGTTGAATATTTTATTTAAAAGTGATTTATGGGAAAAATTACCAATGATGACAGACAATATTTTGCTTAAGTTTATTTTATTAAATGTCAGCAGTTTTAATGATTCAATATCTTTATGTATTCAAATACCAAGAACATGAATGAATTCAAGCTCTACAAAACCCTTAATTATTATATAAGGCTGTCAGTTTATAAAATTTGTTTCCAATGTTTCTGTCCATTTCCTGCAAGTACCTAGTAACTCATGTTGAAAATATTAAGTAGGATGATAACTTAAACTTTGCTTTCCTTTTATTTTTTTTAATCTAGGGAGGAAAATTTTATCTTCCTCATTTTTACTTAAAGACAATACACGATCCAACAGGAAGTGTATTGTTATTTTGGTTGTTTAAAGAACATGTCTGGTCAAGAAGAAAAATATCAAACAATAACACAAAAGCAATAAAAATAGACAAGAGTTTGCCAAGAACTCATATTATCTGTTGGTTGATAAAGAAAAGAGGTAAAAGACAAAGTGTTTTTCCTATGGGGAATTACTTTGAAAGGTAAGGAACTAGTGTTGGGTCATGAACAATGTCTGTGTTTCTGTCTCCCTAATTAAGCCCATTCCAGGGGCATACAAATAATTTTTTGAAAAAGCAAACCAAAAAAAAAAAAAATAAACAAAAAACCCAAACTAAAAACCAAAAAACCCCTAAACAAAAAACATAAAAAACTGTTATTTTCCCTTACTATTTTATATCCAATTAATAAAGCTAACAAAAAATGAGTGTTCTTTCCTTATCTCAATGTGTGGCCCTATAGTTGTAGAATATTCATAAGTGAACAGTGTTTTTTCTTCCATACTGGAACTTTAAGACTTGTCTGTGCTCAAGTTGCAGCAGAAGTATGCACGAAATATTGCATAATACATCTTGTGTCAAGTCTGAGTGATGACACTGCCACACAATGCTCAGTACATGGTTTCACAGAGCATGTGTGTGAATACTTGCAACTTACACTCCAACACTGCAGACAAAGGTGACCCAAGCATTTCTATAAGACAACTTTCCTGATCTTAAGGTATTTTTTCCCTGAAAGTATTCAACTTTGGTATGTACAGGAGGCAACCCCTGTGCAAGAATGAAATTAAAATTTGAGCTATCAAGATCATGAAGGATGGCAGGTTTCTGTAAATTAAAACTTCTGCTTTTTCAGCTTTTGCACTTTATATCTTCCATGACTGTGACTAATTCCACCCCCATGTACAGGCCCTGAGTATACCCCAGTTTCCTGGGTGAGACATTCAGCAAGCTTAAAAAACCTGAGATGATAGCATAATTTTGTTAAACGTGGTAGCAACCAACTTAAAAAGATAAATAAAAGTACAACTGCTTCACTCCTGCTAAGTAAGAGACACATTGACAAATTTACTGTCTTTAATGGGAAAAGAACAAAACAATGAATATACAATGAAAATATCAAGTGTAAGGACTAACTAACAGGCTATATAAGTGTGGGAAGAAATAGAAATAGAAATATCTTCTGTTTCTTGGTACATACAAAGCAGGAGTAAAGAATAGCTGTGTTGATTCAGCTATGTTGGCTATTTAACTGGCAGTGTCTCAGTTCTATCTTTTGTGTTATTAACCATGTCAACATTGTTCTCTGCTTTTTCCATTTCTATTTAAAATTTATTCTGAGCTTTTTAATACTCACTGCTGAACTGCACC
Organism: Calcarius lapponicus; assembly: GCA_039654755.1. Taxonomy (NCBI): domain Eukaryota; kingdom Metazoa; phylum Chordata; class Aves; order Passeriformes; family Fringillidae; genus Calcarius; species Calcarius lapponicus. Next base: position 65,773,115 of record CM077481.1, on the reverse strand, counting down.
AGGAAAAACCCAAACAAACAAGCAAAAAACCAAACTGCTCTCCCCACAAAACAACCAGGAAGCATCACTAGGTGAAGAATAACAGAATGTCTAAAGAATGTTGCACATGATTAAGTAAGCCATATATTTCAAAGATCTAACACTTTTGAAACCTTTTCCTGTCTTCAGGAATGTTTATTAGGCTTCTCTACTTTTCTGAGATTATAAGATAAATAATTAATATATTTATATCCACTTGTCACAATGATTTTTCTATTTGATTTTTAAATTTGACAAATTCAAGAAGTTGAAAGTCAAAATAATGTTCAGAAGTCAACATTAATAGATTTCTAATACATCTCTCACACTATAGATGTGACAAATTTAAAAAAAAAAAAAGGAAAACCTTCACAGTGAACTTAAAATCCCCTTATTTAATAATTGTTCAAGCCTGAAACTGATGGAGACCTCTTTTCTTACCGGGATTGGATATTTCAGAGACGCAAAATAAATGTATATACTACTGAGTGAATCTTGCTTGGATCCACTGAACCTAAAATATAATTTCTCATCATCTTTGACCATATTGGTCAAATATTTCACAGATTTCATGTCAAATTGCTATGACATGAAATGGCCACTAACTTAAAGTAAAATATAAAAGTTTTAGGATCTGTAAAAATCTTTTTTTGTCAAACCTTAGTGTTGCAACCCTATGTTATTACTGCTTGAGGTCCCTTTGTAGATAAATAAAAAACTATATAATTGTTGAACAGCCTCAGGTACATTTCATTGAAGGCAAGATCTGAAATAATTACACAGGATCATTACTACCATACTGAAGTCCTTCATAATTTGCCAAGAATTACTACAAAGCCTTAGGACTTAATTTCCCTTATATTTAATTTTGTATTTCAAAATTTAGTGACAAAATTTAGTTAAAAAAACCACATCTCAGGGCAACTCCATCATGACTTTGTAACCAACTCAAGATAATCATATATGCAAATTTCTAGGTAGGTATACACATATTCTAATACATGTACAAGAAACTGATTTACATGCACAGTGGGATCCCATCTTTTGAAAATTTGTGTTTAATTTCAATATGGTAAAATGCCTTTAGCAAAGTGGATGGTGGATTCTAGGTCTCTGGTGTCACATCGCACAACACAGGAAATGCAAGCAGTAATGCAGGAAGACAAATCATTTTTTTGTGTCTCATTCTTTAAATACCACAAGCAAGAATGTATTATAATGTGGAGATCTTTATCAATGAAATAATAATTTTGATTTTTTTATAGGCTTGGAGACCACAAATTAAGCTACTCAAGAAGTCAGTGATTATTTAAAGGAAATTTATCTAAACAGTTATACCTCACATTTCCTCAATTAAACATTTTGGAGGGAAAAGCTCAAAACCTCTATAAAAGGGAGATGCTTTATGTTTAACAAATCAACCTCCAAATTCTCCATAGGTTGGAGTCAAACACTTGCTGATGTTACTGAGAAAAAACATGCCACATGGCACTGCTGTTTCTCCAAACTGAAAAAAGGTCTGCACTGTAGATGAAACAATGTCTACTAAATGTAGAAAATTGTCCTATCTTTGATGATAAATTGGTTATCTTTAATAATACTTTTGAAACCCCAGAGGCATCAAAATGGCAGAAAAAGTAAGGGAATGTCTCTGTGAGTTTCCAAGTTGCAGGATACCCAAATACCTGAAAATGAACTGGACGGCAAATCATCTTTCTAGATACTGTCAGAATTATGCATTTTTAAAAAATGCATTAGTCATGTTTGTAAACCAAAAAGTTTAAGAAAGACATACTGCAGAGTACACCATTTTAATTACTAGAAAGCCTCAGTAAAATAATTGGGGAATACTGTGCTGCAAACCAGGTCTTAAATCTCTCAGAAACCATAGTAATTTGCGTATTTTAGCCAGTTCATTTTGCCTTGACAGAGAGACAGGATACTTTGTGCATGTGATCACATCTGTGCTATACTGTGGATTAGTTCAGCAATTTAATTTTTCATGTATTCAACAAAACAAAAATAACAAAAGACCAGGTATGTATCCGCATACAACCTGAGTGATTTCTCACAAGGAGTATAACCACCAGGCATTGAGTCTTAATGACTTCCTTCTTGGTATTGCAATTTTCTCTAGTTTTGAATTGAACTCCATCAACTTAGCGTAGTACCACTGACATTCAGTCCTGAACTTTGAAGGTGCAACTGTCATGATTATTTCCTAAACATGATGTTCTTCTCAGCCTTTCATGAAGGTGATATTGCATACTTGCATTTGCTCTGGTTTATAGATATACAGTATTATTCCTTACAACCAAGACTCTCTGGCTAATTATAGGGCTTATTGCACAGTAGAAGATGCAATAAAGAGCAAACAATAATGCACAGAGAAAAATACATATAGAAAAAATACATATATCCATACAGCCATGTAGTCACTTGTTTACAATTGCTGGAAAAGGTACTTAAGGATTGTACTACTCTTCTGCAACAGTGACAGTAAAAAGATCTGCGTCAGCAGTAATGTGTGAACATGGAATGATTTTTTTGAATTATGCTTAGCGTTTAAAACACCTATATAAATAATTTTTTGTTCACCTGTTACAACATCTAGCCCAGGAAGAGCATTTTGTACAGTAATGAGTCTTATCCTGAGGAGAAAGCAGATATACTGTATTTACCTATTTTTATTAGCTCTTTCTAGTAATATCTCAATAATCTGTTATTTATCATTTCCATTACAAGAATTTGGATACAACATATTTATGGTTTATAAAATATTTACTGGTAATGGAAAATTAAAAGAAATTTTCATTAATGAATATAGATTTTCAGGGTGCTATTAAGAGAGTCAGAAAGAAGGCTTAAGTTTTAAGGTATTGAATAACTCAATTCCTTTTGACTTTTGCTTCCAGAGCAAAGGCCGCTATTGTCCCGGACCTTAAAGGACAGCATATCCATTTTGTAGTATGTAGCTTATTTTTCTAAATTTTTTCCCCCCTAAACTTTCCAAAACCTGTAAACAGCAAAATATATGTGTTCTGTGAACTCACCACAACTGCCTGCTATTTCATTCAAGATTTTCTGTCTGAATTCTTATATTGCCAAAAACAAACATAGTCTCTTTAGGCTGTAGAGTTCTTGCCAGGAAGCTGTCCTTTCACTTCTCACTACCTTTTCATGTTTTATCAATTTTCTACTGTCAAAAATAAATTTGGGATAGGTGACAGAATTTCAAGGAGGACCTCTCTTTCAAGGAGAACATATAATAAAAGAAAATAAAAAATCTAATTCAATCACCTTAGTGACCACTTATTTTTAGGCAAAAATTGAGATATCTTTGTGGTTTTAACTTTTGGTCAGCTTTGGTAGAAGCATTTTTTCATGTAATGTCTTTGCACAAAGGTTTTCAGCCTCCTAGTGCCTCAACACAGCAGAAGAAAAGCATGGGAAACAATTTTGATGTGCCTTCTAATTTTAATTTAAGTCTTCATTAATACACCCTTTGGAACTTCAGGTGTATTGTGTAACAGGTGAGTAATAGAAAAATACATTTCTTTAATATCATGATCTACTTAAACTAATAAAAAAAAAAAAAGTCAACCGTGGAGGGAAAATACTTAACTTTAGGAAAATTTATATAACTTGTGCCAGATTAAGTCAATATTTTTTACTAATTACAAGGATAATCAGGATTCTGTAAATGCCACTTCTTTTCTTTGAATGTTTAGACTAAAAACCTTTCCTTAGAAATATCAACTTCATTTTTAAATAATGGAAGAGTAACACCACAGAAGAAGATGGGTAGAATTTTTGCTTGATCCATATTAGAACTGGGAGCTGAATTTTTCTGGAATTTTCCTTCTATTTTGCACTGTTTCAGAACTTAATTATCATTTTAGTTTAATTTCCATCATGACATTGGAGGACAATAAATAGTGCAACTTTATACACTGCCTTATCCTTGGATTCATGATGGATGTATTAAAATTACAGTTGTTCATTCTTGGAGGAGATGCATGCACAGAATTTATCTTTCTTCATGAGGTAGGAAATAAAGTTTCACAGGCTTTTAGTGGGAGTCCTACCATCTGAAAAGACATTTCTCACTTCTGTCTGCACTTGAGACTGCCAGAGAAAGATCTTGTCCGAACAACTCAGTGACATTGTGTAGCTCTGATATTTTCTTAATATCATTGGGAGCTCTACCTCAGCAACCCAAATGAAGTTTTCTCAAGATCTGTATTTATTATTGTTTTCTATAGGAAATGGATTGCAAACAAAGGAATGGAAGAATCAAAATTCAACTCTTACTACCACACAATGTAGCAAACTCACTCTGCAGTAAATTGTTTCTGAGAACCACTGAAATGGACCTCATCTTATAGGTCTGGGAATTGAAACTGCAAAAGTGTTGCAGCTGCAGGATGAGGCCTCAAAGAATATGTAATGAGTGCACACACATGCATATCCCTTATTTATCCATGGATTTTAAGAATCTGTCAGAATACTCTCTCCTCCCACCACAAGCTTTTTTCAAAAGCTTTTAAATAATAATAAAAAAAAATTAAGATTAATGCAGGCTGTACTTTGCATAGTTATTTGATTGATCTTCTTCTGGGAATGAATATTACAGAATATTTTAAAAATTATTTTTAAAATTAATTAAATGCCAGAAACCACATATTATATTTCATAAATTTTACCCTCTAAAATCATAATGCTGATTTACTGCTGTGATCTGCTATTTAAAGCATGAATGAGAATTAATAAACTCTCATTCCAGAATGGATTTTTATATATTAACAGATGCATTCTGACCAAGAAGTCCAACTCTATCATGAAACATGAATCTTATTTCATAATGTGTTTATTTATTATGTATCTATTGAGGATTCAAAGGTGGGTCTACTTTAGGTTGAGACCTTAATTTTTGACTCGTGTGTCATCAGCTCCATACTTGGTTCTGGACACTTTGTCTTCAATGACCCAGCTATAATTATTACTACCCTTTATCCTGTGTCAATAGAAAACAGTCTGCTTCCCTGAGTGTACATAATATCTTTCTACTCCTATCTCTTTTGCTTCAATAAAAAATACATTTTTCAAAAATGGGAGGACACTTTTTTTCCCTGCCTCATTTTTCAACAGCAGAATCATGACATTTCAATTTTTTAAGTAAACAAAAAGTCCTATTTTTCATACTGACAGCAAAGAGCAGTGATGTATGAACCTGCAAGTCTTATAATGACTTACCCATGATAATTCTTGAAGGAGCCCTCACATAATTTTAAAGCAAATCAAAATATTTTTTTTGGCAATGCACAGAAATCCTCATTTTTCTAGCTGCAATATGCTTGGTTTCAATTTTTGTGATGTCAATCTGTCCTTATAGATTAGAATTGTTTTGTAAAATCAGTGACAAGTTTCACAATAAGTGAAGTAGTTTTAAAATATCAACATGACTATACTCTTCATTTTTGTTTGGGTAATTATTTTCATAATAAAGTAGACCTTTTTACTGCAAATTGCATATTTTGAGATAACTAGCAAGCTGACGAATTTGCTTATCAAGCCTAAATTGTGGTTTGTGTTATTAAGAAATATTCTCACCTTTATGGTGCATAGTGTTGAAAAACTTCATGGTATCTGCCTCAAAATTCAGGACAAAATGACTCAATCATATAAGAAACGAGTAATTAGGTAATGTTCCTCTTTTTAAAGAGTTTATTATTTAAATATTCCACTCTCTTTAGCTCTCTTAATGCCTTTCAAGAGGACAAGAAGGAGTAAAAGTGAAACATTGATAAATAAACATAAAAATAAAGCTGAAAAGTGCTGGCAGAAAATCTCTGTGGTAGATCAAGATTCAGTTTGTCAACCTGGATCAGTTTTGCTCTATCCGTGGTCTTATGGATTGGTGGCCACACATTCATTTCAGTCCACGGTGCCATGAATTGGAATTTGATGGTTTTGGCAGATTTACTCCAGGACCTGAATTTCAGAATGTTTCAACTCAAATGAGGAAAGCAAAGCCTTCACCTGGAATAAAAGACTGCAGATTTACCCATGGTGTAAATTGAACTTCTTTTATGCATACCATCATATGGTATGGTGTGGTATGTCCATGCAACCATCTTTAGTCTGTCTAATTTCTAGAAATGAAATAGATATTTCCAAGTGTCAGAGGCTGAAATGGTTCATGGCTTAAACATTGTTATAAAAGATTTTTGTCCAACAGAAGCCCACTGCTTGAAGATGCCCAGCTGTAAGATAAAGGGGATGCAATTGCTCAATAATCTCCCAATCATCTAGGGAGAAACAAACAAGCCTGAAGAAAGGCAATGCGTCCACAAGAAAGGCAAATGCAGAACAGAATCATCCCTGGCTGGGTTTGGGCTGGGGGAGACCACAGGCCGCAGAGCTCAGGTTTACACAGATTTCCCCCCAAAATGAGGTGGGGGGCAGGAGGTTTCAGGTGTGACCGACCACAACCTCTGGTCAGAGGCACTGAAGACCCATCCTCCCTTACACAAACCAGGAACGCCACATCCATGGGACATTCGTGTGGGTGGCAGCTGAGGGGGTCATAATCCACCAAAGACACCTGAAATGCTCCCCAAAGTCATTCCTGAGACTTTGCACCACAGGACTGTGTGTGATGCAAAATGATGCACAGGTCCAGAGTGTGCTGCAAGAGACTGTCAAACTGCACCAAATTCCCTGGGAGGGGTACCTGGGCATCCCCACCTGGCCTGAACGTGTATTGATCCATCACGTTCTGTGCTTTTGGGGGGACCCTCTCCACAAGAAGACCAGCTGGAGAGGATCATTGGGACGCCAGTGGGATCCACAGAATGGTGATACTGTCTCTGTCACTCTCTTTCTGTCCCCCCACCTCTTTTCTATTTCTTTCTCTTCCTTTACCTCTCTTTCTCCCTCCCATATTTACTTTCAAATAAAACCCATACTTTGACACTGGCACATAGTCTCATTTGGCCCTTAATTTGGGCAGAGGCATTTCTAATAATTTAATAACCGGACTGTAACACTAAGATATGTAGATAATATGCCCAGCCTTTAGTGTGCTGTATGTTGAGCACTTCTGCTGAATACTGGGAATGGGTAGAGAGTTCTTTTCAGACCCTTGTAAGAGAGAAAGTGAGCACCTCAGTCAATATAACCTCTTGGTCAGGTGGTCTTTTGGGAGGAAAGGTTAGCCATTAAGCACCTCCCTTCTCAAGAGTGGATGCTAGCTGATGGGCAGGGAAGTTCAAGATCACCAACCAGCTATGCATTCCTGAATCCCATGTGAACATATATATGCCCTCATGTAATACAAAACTAAGCTTAAAAAAATCAGTTCTATAATCATAGAGGTAATTTTGAGACAGGTATCTTGAAGTCAGTTCCTTCCTTACTTCACTATTCATCTCCTGAGTCTCATTATTAAAGAAAAAATTAAGAGACAGAGATTTAATAAAGTTTAAATTTCCTTTACAGACAAATATTTTCTGAAGGAAAAAAAGATAATGCCTCAGTTGGATAGATCAACCTTGCACAAAGGTCTGAGGGATGAAACTGAAAAACAGAAGTGGACTGGAAACAAACACAGAATTCATACTACTCATAACCAACTAGAAAAATATATGTTAAGGATTTCCACAAGGTCTAATAAAAATTGGTCTTATTGGAATAATTATTAGTTGTTAAAGTCACATAGAATATGAGGAGTAAGGAGGACATGGAGCTCCTACTCAAGATTTAGCTATGTCTGTGGAACCCAGATTCTTGCTTGCCTTTGATTGTGGAGTACTTTGTATGCTTGATTGCTTGATTGATAATGGAGGTGTGGAGTGATTTCTTGCCAGCAAATGTCCTGCCTCAGCTTTGAGAGTGTCAGTTAATATTAGAGGTTTCAAAAGATATGATATAAATTTCTTGAAATTTTGTGCAAAGGGGAGACAGGGAAGAAAGAGGCAGAATGAATAATACCCTGACTCTCAAAATGTCCAAACAAACAGAAAAATAGTTCAGAAATTATTGCTGTGAATTATTACAGAGGAAGAAACTAAGATTTCTGAGGCAGATGGTCCTACACAGTTCTATGTCAGTGCAGCTGTCATCAATGTTCCTTCTGTATTAAAGGTGTGTCACCTGTGAAAGAAAAATTCATGTCATAGCAATTTCGAGGCTGTCTTGGTAAAGAAGGATTGCACTTGTCTGAACTAATACAAGTGAGTGGTACATCTGTATTACAGCTTAAACTATGTGGTACCTGGAGAGCAACCAAAAGCCAAGAACCCTCAGTTATCCAAAAAGAAAACCCCCTTCACACTTAATGCTGGTTTTTGTAAACATGCCGATAATTTACTATGATTTTATGAATAGCTGTGCAGATAAATGAGTTACACTACAGTTAAAGGAAGCAATATTCCTACAAGTAAATATAAAATGGCAGATACCAGTAGGGAAATAAGAAAACTCTCATCTGAAATCATGATTATAGAACTTCAGGAAAACAATCAAGCATTTTTGGGGAGTTTTTTCTGTACATATAAGCACTTGTTTCATTTTGTATATAAATAGTCCAAATGACTAGAAACTTTGCTCTTCTTTCATAGCCAAAAGCAAATCTTAGAGATAGGTAATTTCTGGGGCAGACTTTGGTAGCCAAGACTTCAACCAACAAAGGGAAAAGATAGAGGGAAAAGATTTTGGGAAGGGAAGCTAGCAAGGGAATTGGTAACTCTTCAATAACATTCATGGAGAGGCAGGAGCTGAAAGCCAGCTGTTTACTAGCTTTCACTTATGGCAAGTTAATGAGCCAAATACATAATTTCCCAATATAAGGAGTTAGGATTTTGGTCAGGGAAAGCCATTCCATAAAAATCCCATTAAGTCTGTAAGAGATCCTTATATTAATTTCGCCATGGACGCTGGAGAATCTCAGCAGGGTAGCAGAGACTAGGTGGTTTGTGACAGCATTTTTTTTCAAAGACCTGCACCATAATATCTATTGGAAATACCAGATAATCTGTTGAAGTAATTTTGGCATAACTAAAAGAAATTTATGCAACCCTGTGTTTCTTCTTATACTTTAGAATATATACAGAAAAAGGATAGTCTCATAGATTCATACGAAGGAAGTGTGCTGCATATGCTTGAAGTAGTGCAGTAATGTTTTTTAAGTGGAATGACAAGGATCGATAGAAAAGACTATGAATAGAAATTATAATTTTTAAAATCAGATTTCTCTAATTAAGTCGGGATATTTGCATAGGCTTTTTCTGCATTTGTAGCCTTTAGTCACTGTATAAGGATAAGGATTTTTATTGAGCTATGAATGAAAAAGCTTTTTAAAGAGGCAAACCATTTACCACTTCCCCCCACTCCCCCCCCAAAAAAAAAAAAAAAAGGAAAGATAACCAACCGAAAGGTAAAATAAAATAAAATTAAAAAAAAAAAAAAAAAAAAACCAAAAAGCAAAAGCCCGGAAAAACAAGCAAAATCAAATCAAACCAAACCCCTCAGCTCTGCATTTATTAGATGCCTAATAACACAGAGGTTTTACTGAAAAAGCAGAAAAATTCTACACGGCCCTTTGTTTGTCTGGTGCTCCTACACAAGCACTTTTCTTTATTCCTAAAATTTTTAATGCAAAAACCAAAAACCTTTTGTACATATCCTGTCCTACGTTTTACAATCTATACTTATACTCCAGTGTTAAGGTAACACGACACACATAATGTTCTGAATAATAGAGTAAAAAGCTCAGAGAACTCTCTTTCTAGTATGAGGACAGAGCAAATAGTTGAAAAATAATTTAAAATGCTATGTGCAAAGCATAACTATTTCTATTATCACTATCAAAAGCAAAGACCAAAATTACATAAATATGTGATCCTAACTAGAACAGAATAGAATAGAATAGATTGGAACAGAAAGAGTCTGTGCATTGCTCTTATAACAACTACTTTTCCTCATTGTGTATCTTTTATTATAATATATTTCAAGTACAGGTGCCTTTATGTACAAACCTGATACCAAATATAAAGGAAGCAAAATGAAGTAAAGTACCACTATTTATATGATGCCAACAAAACTTTTTGAATAACCCACATATTGAAAAAAATGTATTACCTGGGTCTTCAGCTCTAAGTTCATCTAGAATAACATATCTTAATACACTTAGCAAAATTAAATTATATGGGTTGCATTGGATGGAAATGACAACTCCTCCCTAAAGTAACAACTTCAGCATGTCCTTTTGAAGCACCGAACACCTACACGTTCCTTTCACATGCCACTCCATTCATTTACTCCTAATTTTATTTTCTTTATTTGTTTATGAGAAGGAAAAGCTTGCTTTCCATAACTAAGCTGGCCTTGAAAATGACCCATTGAAAGTTCATTGTCAAATCCTTGTGCTCATATTCTGTGGATGAATCTCAAACACAGTGAGAAACAACCCTGAGATTTACCTCAGGGATTCAGCAATTCTTTTTCTTTCTTCCTCCTCATAGTCTGAAGAACGGAAACCATCACACATTAGGTCTGGGGGAAGGTGAAGAAAAAGAGAGTTTCTCTACACTGTCCCTAGTGTTTTCTCTCTTTTTAGAGACACTGTAAATGGGTGACAGTCCCTATTCCACAAGGGAAGCAAATTACTACCCATCAAATGCAAAGTCAGATTACATTCCTAACTGTTACCAGGAGAACCTGCTAGCACTACTTATATCTTTTCCTCTTTCTATCAATGAATGTGTCACTTGAGAAAGAAAGCAACATAAATACTCAATTCTGATGTTAATGAAGAATGCATTGATTACACTCCAAAAAGAAAGAGGATGAGATCAGAGCACACTGTTCTATCACTATGTGATAAAAAACATCATTAACTTATGTCGGAGATAAATTATGATTACAGCAAAGAAGAATCAGAAAAAATTTTTAGGCTGTTGCCATCCTTAGGTTACAGAAGAATTGACTACTTTTTAAAAGGTGATTTTCTGATCAAGGCTTTCTGATATATATTATATAGGAGATGTAAAAAATATATTGCCTGTGAAAGAAAGTCAGGAAGGGAAGAAAAAGAAAACACATCACTATGCTGAAAGCCTTTAAGGCAATCAGATGGTTACATCTACATTTATAACATCACTTTATATGAGGAGAATTTACACACAGCTGGACTAAACCTGGATTCAATGCAGTATCAGGTGAGAGAAACAGAAGATACGCTGGACTTCAGCAGTAACAGCATCTCACCCCTCTGGAAACTGGTTCATGAATTAAATGTTATGGAATTTTGCTTGTTCTTTCCTTGTTTGAGTTGCCACCGAGTGAGCCCAAATAAAACAATTTTTAAAATATGTTTATGACAATTAGTTCTAATAAGGACTGAAAGAAGGATTTTAATTTCAAAATGCAGTTACATCTGGAGACTAAAAATTTAGGTTGAGTGGAGCAACGCACACTGACAATCAGATGTTTAAGGAGGATATAATAAAATCTGTAATAAAAAGAGAGAAAACCAGAGAACAAAGGTAAAAGCTGAAACACAGGAGTCTACCTTCTGACACATTACATAATATAGAGATTACGGAATTTACATCTGTAAATTATCCCCACTTCCCAATGCTATCAAAAGAGGATATAAATCAAACAATATTTAGTTTTCTTTTCAAATTCTATAAAATATTAAAACGGTGAAGAACAGTTAAAAATAAAAAATCCTCTTTATTGTGGAATAACTACATATTAGAAACTAGAAATTAGAAAAATTGTTTGAAAATCAAGAGCCATCCAAATATATCCTTAATGTATTCTGTTTGTTTCATCTTCAGCTAAAACTAGCCTGAATTACTTTGTACAATTTATGCAATGTTAAAATGGCCCATCTGTATTTTTACAGTCTCCTTCATTCTAATTTCTCTGAAACAGTACAGAAAGGAGGATAAAGGGATGAACTAGACAAAATAATGCTGTGCTCAAGGAGAGACAAATTCTTTAAAAAAGACAAGCATATTGCTTCAATGTTCCTTAAAAATTTGAAATTAATTGCAACTAAGGCCAGATAAAATGAAACAAAACAGAAGAGATGAAACATTATTCAGGATCTTAGAACAGCTCTCAGAAATTAGGACATCATAAAGTCACTGTGATATCAGCAGTTTGTGACCTCTGTATTTTAATACTGTGTGTCCTGGGCTCATGCTAGAAAACAGGGCTCTCACATTAGCCTTGTCATAATGGTGGTCTCTCCAAGCCTGTTAGCCCTGCTTTTGGGATAGAAGTGTTTCTGCAATGTGCTGACAATATTACCAGAAGTTTCTCTATCTTAGCTCAATCAGTAAATTTAAATACCGCTTGAATTTCTAATTAGTATTTTGATCAGTGCTTATACACAAAAATCACCAAACTGACAACCATTTTGAAATAGAGCAAGTGTTTGGTTTTACTTTTTTTGTTTGGAAATTGTCCAGTTCAAAGGTTAGGTGCTGTCACAGACATCTTTTCATGTAAAATCTTTTCATTAGGATTTTTTCCTGCTGAGAAGCTGAGAGGCTTCAAGAACAAAATGCAAACAATAGTTATCTGCTGCTGTGGAATGCAACAGGTGCATCTGTGATTAGCCCATCTTAGATGTTTATAATTAATGGCCAATCCCAGCCCAGCTAGCTTAGACTCTCTGTCTGGGACACAAACCTTTGTTATTCTTTCTTTTCTATTCTTGAGAACTTTTCCTTCTATTCTTTTAGTGTAGTTTTAATGTAATATATATATCATAAAATAATAAATCAAGCCTTCTAAACATAAAGTCATCATTCTCATCTCTTCCCTCACCTGAAAACCCCTGTAAACACCGTCACAAGGTGCTTCTAGGTATTCAGCGCCACATCCATCCTGAACTTCATTATTTTCAGTTGTGGGTCATTTACAACTTCTCCGTGCAGTCTGTACCACCATGCCACTGGTATCATGTTAATAATATTCTTTCTTAAGGCCAATGTAAATACACCCTAGTACAGTTTAAACCATGGTCCCTTATCTTGTCACTAGACCCCTTGTTAAATACCTCTTATAATGCTGCCTTATAATGTTCATTTTATAGATACACATTAATGGATACAAACTGAATATTATATTCTGTACTAATTAACTTGATATTTACAGTCCTTTAAAATTTTTCCCTTTTTTTTTTTTCAGTGCTTGTTCTGTTTTTCCATTTAAACTATCTGGCAGACTTCCTAAAATTCTGAACTGCCTTTTATTATTTTATTTTATTTTTTATTAATGGCTGAAACAGTTTTCCTACTCCCACACTGATCATATTTATTTTTCATGTGATGAAATACTTGTCTCTGTTCTTTTTGATTTTTTTAAACTCTTTCAGTCTCAGAGAAATGTTCTCCTAAGACTCTAATTTTACTGGGTGAAAAATGCTTCAGATCTTCCTTTTTCTGTCTGAAAGTTCATTCACTTCAAGCCTCAGCTAAGATGAACTCTGAAGAGGAACAGGAGACCTTGGGTAAGGTGACATGACAACTTCAAAAAGCAGAACAATTTCATGCTTTTATTGCTTTCTGGGACTGTTTGTTTTGCTTTTTTTAATAGAGTTGTCAATACCTCAACTGACACCAGCTCTAGGGTGTGCCACCAAATTATTTTTTAAAAAAATCTATTTCAATAGTGTAATTGGCAGACAGATATGGTTGGTGATCTTTTTAAGGTCTAGTTTAAAGAAAAAAGGTCTAGCATTCTCTCTTTTTTTTTTATAGAGTTTGATAGTAACATACTGGGGGATCTTAGCAATTAAAATCCTAGTGTCACAAACTGTTTTGTCTTTGATAGCATTCTTTTCTACAAATTCATCTGACTTTCCTGTCTTTCCTACAACCTGTTAAAGTTATACTTTATGAGTTTAGAAGGAATATTAGCATATCAGGCTGAAATTGGTTGTTAAGGTTATATATCGCATTCTCTGACATTAACCCTGTATATTAAATGTGAGTATATAGTATCAAGAACAATAAATGTTTTCTCTTTTAATATTTAAGAGTATTCACAGAAAAGAAGTCATTGGAAGATGTTCCTGGGAAATACACTCTTTGTGCATCATTAAAGGTGGAAGGTATGAAAAGGGTAATTGATGTCTCCTTGTTAAGTGCATTTGTTGTGGCAACATTCTGATATTTATGGCTCAGACCAGCAAAAGTATTCACCATAAAACTAGACAAGTATCTTAATTTCTTAAATGAAACAGAGTATTTTGAATATGTTTTCTACCCAGGGTAAACTTAGCCTAATTCCTCTGCGCAGTTGTACTTACTCGAAAAAGACCCAAAAGAAAGTGACCAAATAAAATTAATAAAGTCACAAAGGAAAAAGAAAAAAGTAAAATGCCAGAAGGGAAAATAAGGAGAAATAGGTTGGTACCCCTCATCTCAGTTGACCTTTCTGAAATGGTAAAGCGTAAAATGCTTTAGTGCATAAAACAATATCAAGAACATTTTTCAAAAGAGTCACTATGAGCACATTTTAAGGTTAAGTGGGCGCAATGACCAGCAAGATGGCAGCATGAAGCGTGTTATGTATTTAATTGTGCAAGTTTACTATGAGGTCTAGGACACCCTGAAATTTCAAAGCCACTTTGATAACAAGTAGAAAAGGTTAATTGGTGAAATACTCTATGGCAAATGCATTAAAACAACACAAACAAAACTCTATTTTCAAAACATGAGCATGGTAATGCAAAAACCACAAGTTTTAAATTAACTCTGCAATTCAATATTGTTCCACTCATTTGTTAGACTAGGAAAAGAATGATTTATATCTACACGTGAAACTTTTCACCACAAACTAGCCACCTGAAACATATATTTGGTGTTAAATTGAAGACTGACAGGTGAGGCTGTGTTGTTGCATATATCATCCATACAGGAAGAAAAAAATCCCAGCTGATTTAAACTGCAAAATAAACTCCTGTGATACTAAATCACTGCAACTTCAGAGCCAAAAAAGTGATTTTCATATCCACATTGAACCCCATGCAGGACTCAATGCTAGAACATGGTAATATTTCCTAAAGTAACTGCAGCCCATGGAAAGCCAGTACTAGAACAGGTTTATCTTGAAGAACTGCTGTCCATGGAAAGAACCTATGAAAAAGCAGAAAAAATAATGTGAGAAGAAGAAGCAGCAGAGAAGAGCTACTATGGAACTGACCACAGCCTCCTTTTCCCATCCGCCTGAACTGTTTCTGCGAGGGCCAGGAAGTAGAGGAATTAGGAATAAAAAAATGAAGCTGAGGAAGGTTGTTAAAAGAAAAGTCACTATTTAAGGAAAAACTCCATTTAAGGAAGGGTCACCATTTGAGGAGGAGAAGGAGAGATATGCACATCTTAGGGGTGATGATCATTGGTCTCCAATTTATTGATTAGGTTACACACTTTTATAATAGTGTTAATAAGCTCATACATATTCTGTAACCTAAGCATTCTATTCGTTAAGCTAAACATCAACTCTTCTTCATTCTTTCAGTCTTGCATTCCACTTTCCCATGCCTCTCTGACTCCTTGTTATCACATTTAGAGATGTCCAAGGACACAGTATTTTCGCAGGTGCAAAGACTCAGATCAGAAGGCTAAACACAGTACTTTTCCAGCTTCTAATAATTAGCATTCCCACAGAAGGTGATTCAGATTTGCCTTTTTTTCCTCACAATTCTTCTCTATTTTAATTGGTGATATATTGTCTGATTTTCCCCAAGTTAAGTCCGGTTTATCTGTGCCAGTAATTGGTGAATGATCTCTCTCTGTCGTTATTTCAGCCCATGAGTTTTCAATCTCATTTTCTTCCCTCCCTGTTCTATGGAGGTGGGGAAGGGTGACTTGCAACCCTTGAAACTGTATTAAAGTTTTAGGAGAAACTCATGTCAGTATTTACTTTAACCTTTTATGTGGACACCACTGAAGAATAACAGGGGTTTATATTATCAGCTGTTTAAATGAATAGTCTGCTCAATATTTAGGAGCTGGGTCTTCTTAGCTCCACACTGTGACGGTGGGAAAACAGTCCAAATGGGATGTTTATTTTCATATCTCTGTCAGACTTACCCAGGAAAACTATTCAAAACATACGAACATATTGCTGTTCACTTGTTTATTTTTGTCTGCAAATTTAGCCCTGCTGAATGGAACAAATGTCTTACTCCACACCAACATATTATTATGTCTAATTTTTCTTCTTCATTTAGCCTCTTACTCCTTATATATTACTAGAAAATCAGTTTTAGCACTAAAATAACTTAGAGGTTATACTTTTTTGACAGAATCTCCCAGTGTGATGGGGAAAATTGCTGGAATTGAGTCTTAAATGTGAACTCCAACTCTGATGAAAAGAGCAGGTCTAGGCTCTGGGTAGAGTAACAGCTCAGAGTGCTTCTGACAGTTCCTACCTATGAGCCCCACTCTGTTGAAAGGTGCTGGACACCTGTCCCTGACTAGTGTGGCTGAATCTAGTAAGTCATTTTGGATTGAATTAGTTTCTGTGACAAACAAAACAGACTTTACAGTAGGCAAATTGAGTTTCTCTGGTTCAGTGACCACTATGGCATTGCTCCTCTCAAGAACATTTTCACATTTTTGAAGGCTGGTAGGTTTTCTTCTAAATAGCTACAGGCAGGATGCATTGCAACATAACTTTTCCTTGTCTGTTCCCATTTAAAAAAAAAGAAAAAAAAAATCTGTCTACATCTACCAAGTCACGTACACAAATGTGTATAGACAGCCATGCAAATACAAGGAAAACAAAATGCAAACACCTGTATGAAATTTTATTTTTGTTCCATTGAGACTGGATAATATATCTGGAAAATTTGCTTAAAGGTCTTCTTTAGAGACTTAGCCTCAGTATCTATTGTTACAAAATACATTGTATTTTTAATGGAGTGAAAAGGCAGGAAAGGTTACCTATCTTAAATACACTTAAGAATGGGGAAGCACGATGTACTTTGATATAATTAGGTTACAGTAAAATGCCAGCCATATCAGGAAAGGAAATACAAGAACCTCCACATTTAAATTGTAGCTATTGTGGTTTTGCTCCATATTAAATTGTAGCTAGTGTGGTATTCCACACTACCCCTATAGCTGTCACTGAACATAGACCCTAAGTATTCTCTTTATTTTACTAGACTGATACCACATATATATACCATAAAACTGCTATAAAACTAGCATTGGTAGAATGTACAAAATGTAATTTTTACGCAGTGCTTATAGAATATATATATCTATAGAATAGCATATACTATAAATTCATGCTTTTCAAGTGTCTCCATTCACACTGCAGATTTTCCAAATTGCTGTTTATTTTGCTAAAGTCCATTTTGATTCTTCTCAAAGACAAGAGAAATTGTTCCTGTCATTTCATGGATGTTTTCTTTCTTAAATTGGATTTTTATTTCATAGATATTTTTATTTTCTTTTGCCTCTGGCTTTTAAGAAAGTATCAGCACAAAACAGAGATGGAGAACATGAAAGTGATAAGGATTGTTATTATTATAAATGGTCATGAACAATATCATTTCAGAATGAAGCAGACACAGAATACCTTCACTGATCTTCTGAGCTGGTCCCAAAACACAATCAGCAATATGGATGTATGATGTAGAAATATTCCACCGTATTTTTGAAAGATATTCAAAGGAAAGAGTAGAGCTCCAACAGAATACGGGGAAACATAAGTCCAACAAAAAGATGCATTTTAGTTGTTTCTCATACTAATCCATTATTTAGAGGTCCCTTGTTTCAAGTCATCATTGCAGCAGCAATACCTCTCAGATGAGGTAGTGCACACAGAGCCCTCCAGAGAGCCAGTTATTATGGTGGCCAGCAAAGAGGTACTTTTTCATTATTGTCTGGGGTTAAGAGGCTGGTTTATGAGGTAGTGAAATAAACAGGAAATCTGAAATACTTTAAAAGCAAAATGAGACAATTTTTTCTAGAAGCAAAGAAAGCATAGGAATATTATCCTGGCAAATTTTTCAGCTCCTATCTTTCAGAAATCATCAGTTATGTGAGTCAGTTGGAACAGAAAAACATAGACACATTTTAAATGTCTTTTAACTATAGGAAAAAAAATGAATTAATTTGAGAACTACAACTTCAAGCAACCAAAGAGAGAAGATTTATTATCCTATTTCTGTTGCTTTCTATAAAAATTGACATTGGGTTATTATGCATATAATTGAAGAATTGCAATTGAAAATTTTCATTGACTCAAACCTATTTTCTGCATATCCACTTTTTAAATACTTGATGACTTTAATCAAAGACTCTAATCATTATTTTGTGTTTTTTTTCTGATTTTCCAGATATGGGTAACCTCTAAATAGTCTGTGTTTTTTCTTCCGGTTCAGCCCTAACTGACCTGTTGGTGCCTGGAAGGTTGAAACTGTATCTATCAGAGATGTTCCTGTGAGACATTGCATTTCTATATATATAAGAGTATTAGATAAACTATAAAAACTAGATTGATTAAATAGAAAACAAGTATTAAATAAGTAGACTTTGTTCAATTCATACCAACAGTCTCACTTTCACAGTTGTTATTGCATGGCTTCAAACAATAATGACCTAAGTCACTTTACTTTGTTTTTTCCAGGTTTAACACCTGTGTGTTTAAATAAACAAATTCTAAGCAATTGTGAAATTTCTTTGTTTCCTTTTAATCATTAGTAGTTTTTAGACATGAAGGTTTCATTGCCTACTTTTGGGTTCCCATAAGATGTCTCTCTTAGCACCACTTCCTCCAACCAAAAATTAAGTTAAAGTGCTTCCAATTTTTTTATTACTGTAACACAAACAGAGATTAAAAGGGAATTTCAACTCTTTATTTTCTACCCTTTCAGTAAATAACTCCATTTTCTGGAGCCATATTTTTAAATAGTTTTCATGTCATTATTTCTACTTTTGCAATACAGAAATTAACAGCAACAGAGCCTTAAGTTTTACTGAGAAGTTGTCTTTTTAACTAACTCTAAATCTATATTTAGAAATTGTTATTTTTGTAATTCAAAACACATGCATTGTATTTGGACACCAAGATGCTGACCACTTTTTCTAATGTTTTTAAGAAAAAAAAATAGTTGAGTAGTAACAAAGTAACAAGAAATCTTTTTAAATAAAATTTAGTTCTTCTAAGACAAAACCACGTCTGTTGGCTTGCAGTTAATGATGACTGGATACAGTAACTTCACAAGGTATATCTCAGATCATCTAGTGAAAAGGGATCTAATGTCTGAACACCTCAGTTTGACTGTAAAGGTATTTTTCACCTTTTTACATCACAAGTCCTGCGCATCTCTCAGTTTTAAAATCCCCATAAACATGGTGTAGGGACCGTTGAGAGTCTGATTGTCAGTTGAAATTTCTATTTTTCCTATGCTACCACATAGTCTGTAAAATTATTTATTTACTTGTTGCAGTTTGAGAACTCTAGGTGAGATCATTCAAGTTTCTTGTTTCCTCATTTGAATTCTCCTTTTCTTCTACTTTGTCTTCAGGAATTTTTCTTCAGTGTACACCATTCTGTGAAAAAGATATTCTTCAGCTTATTGTCTCTTCACTTAGAAACTCATCTTTATAGTTCAAGATATCGTATACACCTATAGTCCAGGACTCTTCTGTGCTTCTGTCCCTGTTACCACAGTCTCGTCCCAAGTTCTTCACTTCAACTGGCAATACATGTAATTTCCTGGCCTCAAGAAACCTTGCATGGACAAAAGTCTCATGGGTTGACAGTGCAGTTTCCCACTCATTGAGAAATTTTTTACCTTAGCATTTTAAGTGCTAAAGAAAGTCTTGGATTGTCTGAGAGGCAGTTTCTGCTATCACAGGAGAAGCAGCCTTTCAGTGACCACATGAATATTTGACCAAAATGAAACAATGGTTGCAATTGTTTTTAAACTTTATGACTGCATTTTTTTACCCAACTCTGCCATTCAGCAATGTAACTAGAAGTAGTATATGACCATGCAAGTGTCAATTTTTTATGCTTTTAAAGTCAATAAACACCTAATTTTAAAAAAGGAAAATAGAACTGTTGAACTGTTGACTTTCATGGTATTTCTGAGCCAGTTATGCATAATCTGGCAGAGCAGGTAACTGAGAGAGTATTTAAGTAATAGCTCCCTGTCTAGTGAGCTTAGGCTGAAAGCCCAAATTATTTTTAAAGTAATCCAATGATATTGTTAATTTACAAATCCTTTGGTCTTATCGACCCCCTTGTTGAGAAAATACATTCTGATTTTTTTCAGAAGCGTCAGATGTCTGTTTCACTTCTAGTTATAGAATTTTCATTAACAATTTACTTCTCTAACTTTAGCAAAAGCATAAATTAATAGCGTTAACAAGTGACTGCAATGGTGAATGGGAAACTAATGTCAGGCTGCACAGCATTCTTTGTAAAGTACACAAAATGCTCTGGTATAGAAATCAGACTTAGTTCAAATTTACTTTACTGCATAGCATTTACTGCATAGCTTTGTTTTTATTCTCCTTTAATGGGTATTATTTTTTAGATTACATTATCTTAATGTCACACATGCTGAGGGTATAGATAGGCATGATGGAATCCCTGGAGCAATATGAATTCTTCTGTTGTGTAGTTGCCATTAGTCTTGATTGCATTTGCTGGGGGTGAAATTTGAGGAACAGGTTGCTTTGGGCACTTTGTTTATTGATTTACATTTTCAATTTTAATTTTGTCCCAGTATCTTTCCTTCTTTTTTTTTCTTTTAATTATTTTCTTTTTTTTCTCATTTTAAAGCAGATTTCTGTTCTGTAATGCTCTTTGTTTTACTTGTCATTGTAATAGTCATTTTTATGTTTTCTTGGTGCCAGTTTAATATTCTGGTACTGATTAACATTTTCGTCATATTTTCTGGAGCTCATGCTGTACATATGAGAATACTTCCTTTATTTGTCTCTTAAATTTTCTTTTTCCCTTGTTAGTGGTATTGCTATCTCAGTTTCAATGTTCTGGCTGGTTGCAATTACAAGTTTTCCCAGCTGGGAGCTTGTTTCATTTTTCTTGGTCTCTGTGACTCACTAATCTAATGGAACTGTAGTTCAAATTGTTTTGTCTCTCTGTTTTGCATCTTCTTTCCACACAGCGATGACTTCATTGATATTTTTCTGTTCAGGATTTTAAATAAAAATGGTAGTTACAAAAAATTGGTCCTACTCTGTGACCACTCACATTACAGTAAAATGATTCCTAAGTGGAGTTTGAAGAAAAATGTTAATGCCTATAATTTAGGAAAGACCTGGAAGTTCGAGAAAGCTAATCTAACTGTCATGGTAAACAAAAAAGCTGGTGTTAAGGGCTGGTAGTAAATATAGGTCTAAAACATCAAAAGTCTCTTCGTAGCTTTCGACTTGTACCTAAGTCATACTTTTTATGGCATCATAAGTGAAATTTGCTGTGGTGGTGGCAGCTTCTTATGGCATAATATTGAGAGAATACCAACAGCTTTGATGGCATCTGAAAATCCTTGCATTTAGTGGGCCTTGGTCAATAAAGGGCTGTGTAATCAGTTTGGTACTCTTGCTTACCAGTGTAAGCAAGAGTACTAAAGCAGTGTACCTGCTCTGTTCTATTAAAAGACAGATAGATCTCTGTGGCTTGTGATGCCTTAAAGAACCTACAAATAAACCAATATTCTTTTGAGATAATATTAGTTGTGGTGGTTTTGCGTGGGAAGAATTTATGGAAGTGATGAGAAGCTTCCAGCCACTAGAAGGCTGTACACGCCTCTGTGAAAAACACATGTTAAAAACAAAAGAAACCCAGGAACCTCCTCTTTCTTTTCCAGTCGGCAAAGAGGTAACATGGGCCGGGCCAGGCGGCCCCTGCCACAAACACGTGCCCCTTTCCTGGGGCGCCATCGGCCGATGGGCGGGGAGAGGGGAGGCCGCAGGGCTGAGGCCAGGCTGGGCCAAGCTGGCCAAGATTCTACCACCGTGGAGGTTTGCCACAACCATGGGGCAGGGGGAAGGAAAAGCCCCCTGCCCCGGCGTGCTGCTGCTGAGTTCTGGCCTGGCTGCTGAGATTCCAGCCATTCCTCCAGACGCAGCTCCTGCCATCCACCCAGCCCAGCCAGGATCGGGCAACCATCCGCAGGCCCCGGTGAGATATTAACTGCTTTCAGTGCTTCAATCCTCCCTTGAGTGAGAGAAGAACCAAAATGCCAACAATGTAGAGCAGCAACATGAAGACAACCGAGGTCAGTGAAGAAGAAATCAAGGCCCCTATGAGAGGGATGAGGAGATGCTTAATCTTGGGGCTGAAACCTCTCACAAAGCTATGGAGAAAGATGTAATTGATACATCAGACTCTGTTTCCCTGTAACACTTGAAAGCATGGGGAGATGAAGGGCTCAAACTGATATCAAGCAAAGGCTTCCATAACAAAGATAAGCAGAGATGAAGTAGTTGTGATCTATGTGAAGTTTGAGCAGAGATAGAAGAGTGATGAAGACCCTCTGCCCCCAGGCAGAGAAGAAGACCTCTGTTCCCAGAGATGAAGATGATTTTAGAAACAGATAATGAGAACCTTTCCCTTTGAACAGCTCATCTTTAAAACAGTACCCCATAAGCTGACATGGCGCATAAACACAGCTGTGGGAAAAGCTTGTGAAAAATGGGAGGGATTTTCATGATTGCAGAATTCCCCAGGGCAGCTGCTATTCATGGGGAGAGACAGGAGAGAACTGTTTTCTTGTGAAGAAGGCTCCATAACATTAACAAGAAAGACTTCTCTCCCTAGGTGAACTGTAGAAAGGTTATTCTAGATGTGGTAAACTGACTGAAATTTTAGGTTTTGCTTCTTTATATTGTCAGTGAAGAAGAAAAGGTTGTAGGGGGAGGAGAAGTGTCCTGAAGGTTTTGTTCTAATTTTTATTACTCTTTCTTTTAGCTATTATTAATACATTTTTTTATACCCTTTTAAAGTTTTGAGCCTGCTTTGCCTTCCCCTGGTCCTACCTCCCGGCAGGAAATAGGTGAGTGCATTCTAGTGTGTGCACTAGTGATTGGCCAGCACTAAACCTGCCACATTACTATAGAAGGTAATATAAAGGCTGGTCTTTATGGGAGGCCTCCAAGGGGCAGATATGGAAATGCCCAAATGCGCATCCTGGCATGCCGTGAATACAATATTATAAGTTTTGCAAACTAGCATAAATGACAAAAATCCCCACTTGGAGAAATAAGTAGTGAGGTAGTACTTCCAGGTTCAACCCCTTTCTAAATCCTGCCCCTCAGATATTAACTAAATTGTGTGAATATGTGTCTTAAAGAACTGGTTTCAATCTTGGATTTCAGGAAAGGACCAAGATAGGACAAGGGCCTTGTACCCCCCAGGGCCTGGAGCTCTGGGATGTGTTTTGTCTTTCTGCCCAGGAAAAAAGGTAGGGAAAAGGTACTGGGACTACCTACAAATACAATAATATGCTACAGGGCAGCAAATATATATCTAAAGAACAAAGGGAATATATGAAAGCAAAAATCATTCTGGCAACACTTGACAGAAGGATGCACATGAAAGAAAGTGCAAGGCTTTATTTTTACAAGGAATGCGGGCTGGCAAGCACTCTTTAAACCAGTGGTATCTATAATTCATTATTCCAATTCTTCAGTCTAATTGTAAATTGCCTTATTTAATTATGGTTGATTAAATTAAATGCTTCCTATTATTTTTGTTGATTGGTCAGCTGAAGTGACTTGTGTAGATTTATATGATATAAAAACTTTTGGGTAAATTGTTAAAGAATCTGATTCCGTGAGTGTTCAAAACTCTGATCTTGTAAAAGCTGTTTTGGAAAACATTGGGAATTTTCCAGAAGCTTCACTGTATTTGGAACAGATACATAAACCAATTACAGTAAATAAGTTTACTAATTTTTAATTAACTAATGAATTAATTATAATTAAAATGGTCTTAGAAAGTACACAAAAATAAGTATAAATATATGCAAAATAAGCTAATTAAAAGTATTAATTAACAGGTGATTGATTTATTTATCCAGCTCTGGTCCATGTTTCAGAGTTCTGCTAGATACAGGAAAAAGTAGGCTTTAGTAATCTGTATCAGCCCTCACAGAAAAAATTACAAATTTCAATAATAAGAATGGTACCAGAGTTGCTTGTATGTGTCTAAATATTTCTGATTTTTTTCCCACTTGTTTATCTTGCTGTTGATTTCTGGAAGTTGTGCAATGCGTCCTTTTAGTTCTATAGCTACCCTCCTTTCTCAGAATTGCTTGCCAAACAATCAATTGTGTCTAGCTAAGGGTTCAGATAGTCATTATCCATTTACTTGATGGATTACTTCATCAATTAAAAAATCCACAAAAAAATTACAGTGTCCTAGTTATTTGAATATTACAATTACAGTAATTTCAGTGTTAATAAGTATTAATACAGGAAGTAAAACTAATTTTTTTCTTCAAATCCCATCCTACTATAAACATAAGATTGTGTACATATGATGAAAGATGATCAGCATATCACACTTGCCTCTGCATTAATTAATTCAGTTGACAATTTACTTATGATTTCAAGAAAAAAATAATTGATTTTACACTTTCTGAGGAATCTACATGAAATTCTATTTATAAGAGCCAGAATTTAGTTAACTGACTAACTTGAAGTGTATACAGCCTTTAAAACTGTCATCAATTGAGGAACAGATATTGATACATAAAATCAGAGAATTTAGAGACAGATAACTGGGAGAAAGTTATTTGGATACTGGATTTAGATTCCTGTTTATGCAGGAAACTAGACAGTGTTTCTCTCCCTTAGCACCATTTTAAAGCTAGCTAGACCTTTTTTCTCTATTATTCTAATTGGAAGGCTGGTCCTTAATCTTAGTCTTTTAATGGTTAGAAACTTTAAACTAATTTCAATTCTAAATTTATTCATGACAGTTTTATACCCATGTGGTCTTGTGCCAGCATTGTCCTTCAGCTTAATTAGTTTTTGTCTTTCCCCAGTGTTTACCCCCTAGTTTATTTATAGCAAGTAATTATATCCCCACTCTGACTTTGTTTTCTTGTCTTTTGGAGCTAAACTCTTGTCTCTTCTTGGAATAGAATCAATGAAAATCTTCCTAGATAGGTTATAAACTTATGTTAAGAACTTCAACATTAGAACATAGGATACAATGTTAGAATGTTGCATAAGGGAATCTGAGCAATATCAGTAGTACTTTTGCATTCAAAAGATCAATAGACAAACTTGTTAATACGAACCTGTCTGGAGGGTAGTGGAGTGAGAGCTAGTTGGATGGATTGTTACATCAGGGGACTGAGAAAGTGATGAATATATTACAGTTTCCTCATGAAATCTAGAGCTGTTACAGAAAAACAGTTGCTTTTTATTGTTACTTTAAAAAAAATAAATAAAAGATTGTGTCATCTAAGGCATAGCTTTGAGGCAGAAATTATATATGCCAAACTGTGGCATTTGTAACACAAACAGGGCAAGAGCTGAAGCCTCTAAGGGATATGTCTAAGGGAATAATTAAGTACTTTTCTTTTAATTCCTTGAATTCCACTGGGGAAATGTGCTATTTGTTGTTGCAAATTATTTATGGAGACAGAGAGATAGATACTTATATGCATATATTTTGCATCCATGTGTGTATTTGTATACCTATATATTTCCCACAAACCACTTTTATATTTCATAATTGTAGGGGTGGAAGTGTTTTATAGTTTGTTTGCTTTTAACAGATGAGAGAGAATACAATGCCATGAAAATAGATTAAATAAATAAAAATAATGCCCACATACCCAATTTTTGCTCTGTCCTCTGAAGGCCAGCTACAGTAAACACAAGATTCAGAGCCGAATTCAAGTTGATGATGTGTTTGTTGCTCTTCAAACTTTAGGAATCTTAAATGTAAAAACGTAAAACTTGTTAATTTAGTTTACTTGTGACATAAGTACTTTATTCAAATACCATATGGCCTGCAAAAGGGAATCACAAATAGAACTGAAATGGAGATAAAGTATGTCTATGCCCTACCTGTTATAAGAATAATTTTTAATAAATCAATATATGATAAAATTTTAAATTTATATTTTTTCCATTTTTTTTTTCTCTGCTGCACTTTTTATTTTACTCTCAAGTAATTTTTCTTAATCAGACAAAAATAGCCTACAAAATAGCATTTATCTGACAAAGCTGAAAATGGTCAGTTTCAAAATTTTATAGAGCTGTCAATCCTTCCTTCATTGTGACCATATCTGTTCATTCCTTCTGCATTCATTATATTTTGATACCTCCTCTGTTTCAAATGCATTTTCTCTACTTCCCCAGCAAAGGTAGCCATGACTCATTTTGCTGTCTCATTTTGCTTCACTGTGTCTTTTACTAGTTGGAAAAGTAATGTTTTATTTCTTGCATGGGAAGTGAAAATGATAGTTTGAAATCTCATCAAATACATTATAAAGACTTCAATTCTGTTTTCTCAGAAGATCTAAGGGATAAACTCTTGATATCAAGATCTGGAAAACAATTTGAAAACACATGAAGAATGACAACTTATTGCACTATATAATGCCTTTTGCTACCTGGCTTAATATTAATATTTCCTTTTTTCTGTCTTTTACATCAATTATATAATCTTTCAAAATCTCTTTTTTTCTTTCTTTCTTTACCTGTTTGTTTTTCTTTGGTTTTTATAGTCATTAATATCCATGGTTCTCTACAGAAATGAATCAGTCATGTGACTCATTAAGAGCTAGAGAAGAGTGATTAGCACTTAAGAAAAAAGTTGTTCTAAACTTTTAATGTAATTCCAGTCCCCTGGGTACTTTATAATTCTATTCAATGCTTAGATATCTTTTTTTTTTCAACACACATCTTTGTGCAAAGCACAGAATTCAAAATTATGTCCAAATAACTTTTGCTCTAATAATCTCACAATCAATATGAGTCTCTTAATGTATCTATATATAAATATTGGTTCTTGTTGGAAAAATTGTTATTACCGCTAATATTATTTAATGATTCATACAGTGCTTGCCTAAAAAATTATTTGTGAGTAAATTGGATGCTCTCTATTCTTTTAAAGTTTCATATCTTGATTAAAAAAAAAAAGAAAAAAGCAACAAAAAAAAACCAACCCACCATATTTATTTCAGACTCTAAAATTACTCTTTGATATATGTGTTTAAAGACCAACGGGAAAAGAGTTTGGGGAGTCTTGTGAGAGGAAACTGGAACAGAATAATGACCTTGGACTGAACAAATGAAAAAATTCTTGAGAACTTTGCCTTAAGTCTTAAGATCTTCCACTAGAAGTTTGTTCACACTCTTCCAAGGAGACCCAGTTCAGTGTTTAACTTTCTGGTCATTAGAAATTTTTTCATTATGGCCTGAAATCTCCTTTGCTGCCATTTAAGGCCATAATTGTCATCCCAGGAACAACAGACAGGAAGAAAATATAATAATCCTTCCTTACTGCAAGAATTCCAATGACAACCTGCTTGAAGACCGTTATTTCAATTCACCTCATTGTATTTTCTACTTAGAAAAAAAGATACCAAATCATAATACAGCTCAGGAACATGAGATTTATAAAGTATACACAGTGAATCATATAGGATGTCTTCTTAATAAGTACTAAACTAAACCAAATACTTCACATTATCATCATCATCCCACAAAAAGAAGTTCTTCCATTCTCAGAAATGGACTGGTTGGTGTGTCAAATAGCCACCATTCTGCTACTGCCTTTGGTAACTCTTTGTAATTATATTACTTCAACCAGTGGTTTGAAGGCAAGAAGCTTTCAAAGACAATTAATATCTTTTGGAATTTTTATATTCTGCTTTTAGGCAGAATGATAGAAAGAATGGCCAAACTAACACCAGTGAACTGGAATAACAGTGGGGAAATGGCCTCAATTTGCAATTCTGGAAGGAGCAGGACTGTAAGATTTCTCTTTTGCTAGTAAGTCTTGAACTGGTTGGCTTTTGCAACAGAGTGCATCGAAAAAAGCCCAACCAACCAACCAACCAACCAACCAACCAACCGACCAACCATCCAAACAACTGTCAAAAAATGTATTTGTGGATGTATAAATTCATATAATCAAACTGGCTCTGTACTTAAGCTATCAAGTTACTAAAGAAATACTAGCTCCTGTTCAGATAATTTATATTAATATGTCTTGCAGTTAAATCCAGTGTGTTATACTTTCCAACTGCTCCAAGCTGAAAGGAATTCCCAAGGAACTGGCCTAGGAATGCAGTACCAGTAACAGAAAAGTATATCACAATGTTATTTTGAAGTCTCAATAGAACTAATGCTCATAAAATCCTGCAGGTAATTTAAGAAAACTTCCTTACATGTAAACAGAAAAAAAGTTGGGTTTTTTTCCAGTGGAAGA
Source organism: Calcarius lapponicus (assembly GCA_039654755.1). Taxonomy (NCBI): domain Eukaryota; kingdom Metazoa; phylum Chordata; class Aves; order Passeriformes; family Fringillidae; genus Calcarius; species Calcarius lapponicus. The sequence continues at coordinate 65,744,621 of CM077481.1, read as the reverse complement.
AAACTACATGAGAATTTGAGATGTGGAAATTTGAGAATTTGAGCTGCATGAAAATTCAATATGACATTTCTTTAAAAATTAATCTGTAGCTTCACCAAAATTTATCATTATAATTTATAGCTCATATTTATAATACTATATATTATTACTCAATTTGTGGACTATTAATTAGTCATGTTTAAGAAAAAAATACATTTTATCATCTTGTTTTCACCCACATGCATCTTGAACTAAAGATGTTTGTATTTTTGGTTTAAAAATCCAACTGAATAGGATCTTTATTTAAAAATGTAAAATTCTATTTCCTACCAAGATAGACCTTCTTCATTTTGTGTTACTCTTGTAAAACCTTTTTTCTCCTGAATACTGTTTGCAATTCTCAGGGATAAAAATGGCAAATTTTTCCATCTTTTTCAGATTATATCAATCACCAGTGTTTTCAATATCTGAGTCTTCAGATATTTCTTCTAGAAATCTGGCAGACATTTCTATGATAATGCTGTGTCTCATATACACATATCAAAAGATTTGTTTTGAATTTCAATGATTTGCTATCATATTAAAGAAAACAGCAAGAAATAGCAGGATCAAAATATGCATATTCTGTAACAAACTACAGCAATATTCATAACAGTATGGCTGCTGGCTCGGCACAACAAAATTTAAGATGTAGTACACTGAAAGCAATGTACATTTTCAGGCTACATAAATCAAAAAAACATTTTTCAGAATTAGTTGCCTTCTAGGGGCTTTGTTCCTTTTTCTGAAACATCTGGCATGTGCTGTCATTGAGAGAACATTATTGTCCTGGGCAGAACATCTATTTGCTCTGATATGGCATTTCCTATGTTCATATACAGCCCATCCTTAAAAATGATTGCTATTTTTTGCTGCAAAAATAAATGGCCAGACCAATATTGCTAAACCAATTGCAGGCCCTTTTCCTTTTTCTTTTCTAATTGTGTTCCTTGCTGTGCCCTAAATGAATGATTTTTTTTTTATTCTCAGAAACATGAACATACAGGCTTTATCATTCATTGCCAAATGCCACAAATTCCCATCTTCCATTGTTTTATTTATGAAGAATATTGTAACATTCTTAATCTCAGAACTGAACAAAGCAATATATTTCCAAAGAATCAAGAAAGCAAGTCATTTAGACATAGGAAGACTTCTTTAAGAGACTTAGCTCTAATTTTCAGAAAATAATGGTCTGTTTTGTTGTAAAAAAACCCCACTCTTTCATTGCAGTCCATGAAATTTATTTGGTTTCTAGTTTTCTTTGGATGTGGACTTGAGTGAAATACCAACATTCTGATGAGTTTTGTTTCCAAAAATGGAGGAAAAGTGAATTGAAAGGAAGACACATATTCATTGAGAATTACTTTTAAACCCTTAAAGCTTAACAGTGAATGACAGCACTGAAAGGGAAAATGATTGGGCACATCCTCCTGACCCAGATCAACAATTAATAATTTTTGTGAATGGAGAAGAGAAAACGGTCTCTGCAGCTTTTTGGCCTCAAGTGGCAGCAACCTTTTTGACTGCCTGAGATGCTGCTGCTGTGAAGTTGTGCTCTGGTTCCATATCATCATCAGGAGGCCAGGGTGATCACTCACAGTGGAGAGAAGCATACGCATTGCTGCACTTCTGGTAGACTTTGCAAAAATATGAGATTCTCATCCTGGGCAGCTGAGGTGAGAAAGATCCTTGAAAATCTGAGTCAAACAAATTAGAACTTTGGAGTAATAGATTTATTTCAATAAATTAAGAATTAATTCAAAACATATCTCAATTAATTGTCATCTGTATCCTGAGCTTTGATCTATATGGCTTTAGTGAAGCATTCAGCCCTAGGGTTGCAGGTATTTTTTGGATTCAGACAGCTAGCAGATAGGTGTTAGTGCAGTTGTCTGTCAATGAGTGCATGTATGAGCGTGTGCAAAATACCAGTGTGCATGTATCAGCGCATGCTAGGGGTGGAGGCCAGGGCTTAAACCACTATTAGGCACAAAAATTAAAGGGTCAGCAGTGGAAATAGCAGCAGTACCTGTCTTTCCTATGCCTGATAAAGACTGGGGGTAGTTTTTTGCCAGCCATTTCCCAGAAGCTCTGCTTAAGGAGTTAGATTTTAATTAAACCATGAAAGCTTCCTACCCCAGTCTCCCTGTCTGGGTTCAACTATGAAATCTCTAGTATGTGAAAAGTGTATAGAAAAATACAGGTTAGGATTGATTGAAGTTTGGAGGATTCCTTTGATTTGAGAAGGGACTTTATGGAAGAGGGACTGTCATCTGCTGGAGTAAATCCTTGTGTCTGAACGATGAATATGAACAAACAGAATTAGAATTTTTGGCCAAATGTGAGTATTGCTGTCATAATGTTCAAGATTAGGAGCTGCATTTCCCTCCATTTTTGAGTTTGTATGCAGAAATTTTTGTTTTGTTTTGTTTTCTTAGCCGTATCTGGATTGTTCGTCTAGATTAATTTTTATGTTGGTAACGAAGGAGTAGGCATCCAGTAAGTGATTTGTCTTGCACGTCTTGATAAATTAGATTTTGATGAACAGACCCTCAAATAATCTTCTCATTTTTAGTCTTTGACAGAAAAAAGAAGCAATGCCCTTTCCCCTACTGTGCAACATTTACTAAAGTGGAAGATAAAGTGAAGAAAACAAAAATAAAAATGAGGACAGACAACTGATTGTAATGTATCTACTAAATCTAAATGAGTGAAACTAAAATATAGTACTGCAACAACTTTACTTCTTGGTCTTCCTACTCTGTGCTTGGAATAGCATGAATTTTTCACACAACAAAATACATAAAAACTTGGAAATTCCTTCATGAAGAGGTAGAGAGTAACATCCTTTATTAGTTTACCTGAGGTAGCCAGAAAATACACTTTTGACACAGCTTCTCCACATGGGTAAGGCAAAAAGACATTTAGAAACCAGAAGAAAATGAAAAATATTTATCTTTGAGGAAAGACACCTGTGAGAAAAGGATGTAGGATAAAAGACTTCGACAATACATATGGAAGAACTTTGTATTTGGCTCAGCATCAGTGGCATGAGGCACTATGAAAAAGGTAAAATTGATGTTTGAATTTCTTAAATTTGTGATTTTGGACCCCATTCAACTACACACTTCAAATTCAATTCCAGACAAATCAAGCTTAATTTTTTATTTATGGTATATAAAAGTTGTTTTTACCAAAAACATAGCATAAAAAAGGATATTTAAGGACAACAACAAAAATATTTTAATATGCAGTTATAAAAAAACCTGCTTTATGAAGTGTATTAATAGGATCAGATAGAAAAAGGGCCTGAAAATATATAGATTTATTTTAAGTAACTTCAGATACTATTTAGTCCACTATATATAATAATGATGTTTCCATTGTGTTGATATGCCTTGCATATTTTCTTGCAAACACAAACTGTCCTATTTCTGTCAATTTGTTGAGACAAGACTTTTAGTTATGAATGAGGATTTTTTTTCCTATCTAGAACATATTTCTAAATATGATCTTTTCCATGCACACAGATTTTTTAAAAGTTGTATTATAAATAAATTTATATGTTATAGATGTGTCTTTAAAAAGACAATATTTGATTTTTCCAAATAAATAAACAAATTTTTTCTTTGTATTTTTTTTAATGTTCAGATTTAGGTCATATGACAAGATGCAAACAATGAAAACAAGGGCTGCCATTTATTGCTGTAGAAGATCTATGCACTATACATAACAGTTGTATTCATTCCTTTGATTTATAATTCAAATGTTTACATTAAACAGTAATGATATTTATTGTTGTTATATTCATGCATATCAAATTCCATCCTCCATGCAATTTTATGCAACCATGCTACTAAAATGGGCCCGATGTAGTCATTCTGCTTCTTTGTCACTACCTGATATCCATAAAAGCCCTTCATATTCCCAAAGACAGATTTTCTGTCTCTATAAAAACATTAACTTAAATAAGACCATTCCAAAGTCACCTGTCTAAAACCAAATTTACAGTCCAAATTATGAAAAGACATTGTTAAAAAGAAAAAAAAGAATAGTAGTAATTCTCATGCTAACTAATATAATATATAACATAATTCTCATGTTAAAAAACTAATAAAGTCCATTCAAAATAAAAAATAAAGACCAATTTTTAATTTATTTTATTTTATTTTATTTCATTGTGTTAAAATTTGAGTATGGTTTAGTCTCTGTTTTCAGTATTTTCATTTAGTGCACATCTGGCTCTGACTGCAAATGGACAAAGCAAGCATGATGAAAAGATTGAAATTGCCTGACAGAAGGTTTTTCCTGAACGGACCATAGTAGAGAGTAAAAAGGCCATCAGTCAGAGTAAAAATTGAGGATCTATACATGAAATTAAGCTTGCAAAGGCGTATGAAAGAACTTGGAAAATTGTTGCAGCAGAGGATAATGTTGACACGAAAATACCCGTAGCTGCACATGGTGTAATGCTTCCAGGAATGGGTGTATTCGTATTGGTGGGAAGAGGTGAAATTGGTTGGGAAGGAAGCCCCCATGATCAATTGTGCGTGAATACATGCATGTAATTGGACCATTTGAGGATTAGTTAAAAAAAAAATTGCAGAAATTTCCAGATAGTTTATTACAGTCTAGTGTTGTGGTTTACCTGTTTTAGGACTGATACTGATCCTGAATGCATAGTTCAGTTATTGCCACTTAACTGCATGTCATTAACAAATCAATACACATATCTGATCCTGACTTGGTTCAAAATACATGTACTGAGCAGTTTTTTCTTGTGATAACTCTTGGAGATAGAAAATAGGATTAGAAAGAGCTGTTTTAGAATAACAATATCTGTTTAGATCGGAAAAAACCCAAAGCTCAAGAGCAACAGAAAAAAAAGTTTAAAAATGTAGGTTTTAAATTAGCTGCCTTTGTACAATAAAAGCAGTGCATTCACAATCCTTTCTTAAGGCTTATGATTTCTTGGTCTTTCTGCAAGTATGACAAGTACAAAACTCCTTTCTTTGCTCCCTATATTAATATAAAAGTAGTCCCTTGATTAAAAGAGCCTTGCTGCCATATCTGGAGAGCTGACATGGATTTTGCTTATATTCTCTGCTTTAAGAAGAAATAAGGTTTATTTGCTTGTCCAACCAGCCGAGGTAAATTACTTTACTACTTTTGCTATAAGCCACATCAATCAGGTAATGTAGATAATGTCAAGGGATTTGGAGAGAAAAAACACCTCTTCTACCCCACCTGATTAAGAAGCAGACATGTTCTTGGCAGTAACTAGGCAGAAATGACAGGCAACAAACAAACAAAAACAGAATCTGAAAAGGAAAGGACTGATTTCTACAATGATTCTGATGGGCTAATTGCAGAAACCTCTACTCACTGCCCTCTACTTTTTCAGTTGTTATGGTCACTACTGAAAATAAAATATTACTTCTAATAACTTTCACTTCATGTTTACTGACATGTACATTTGAAAGCATAAAAATTAGTTAGATGTAGTGCCCCCAGCTGTGATTGTGAAAGCTAATATTATTATTCTTTCACAGCTCCTCATGTGCTAAAGCAAATGACATTTTAGAATGCTTAGTACTTAAAATGAATTTTAGACAGAAAGAATTTGACAGCTAACAACCAACCTTTGAGATAAACATATTTTCCTTTCTCTGTTACACTGGAAATTGCCTCACTACCATGACTCTGATCACTTTCTCTTAGAACTGTTTTCACATAAGTTATTTTTATTCCATTTCTGAAATATCACTTTAATGCACTCTTGCCAATCTTTTGTCAGTAACAGATGCATAAAAGTAACAGATTGAAATTACAAATGACTGAAATTTCACAACTAATCACATCAGGTAGGAATCTCAATCTCAGAGTAGAAACTCTTAAATATATTAACAGAAAAAAAATCTTGTTATGTTACTTTTACTTCTTGATCATCTACTATTTGCATACTATTAATTTAATTTTAAAAGTGATTAAAAATACCTTCCAAGCTATTTTACACTAAGTTGTTAAGCTGTTTGGTTTTTTTCAATAATATAACTAGGAAGTTAATATTGCTCTTTTAACAGGTAGTTGGAGGATATGTCATATGACAATGAACAATATTCAAAAGCAATTTGTCACAAAATCTTTTTTTAATGCAAATATACCATCATCTCCACACAGCTCCAAAATGCTTGATTGCAATTAGCATATAATAATAGCATGATGGGTAAGATTCATTACTGTATAATAGCTATCAGAGAAAAGCAAAGCAAGAACCAGAAAACATTTTGTGAGCACAAAAATTGGGTTTTATTATAACGTGCTTAAATAGAATTTCATACTCTAACCAGATACATTATAGTGACTCTCTTGCATATATTTAAATAACATTAGTTATTAACCCTGAAGTTTAATTTTCTAAGTCATGAAGTAACAGAATTTCACTTCATTTTAAGTAAGTGAGTAATGTAATGATTTTTAGTGGAGTTTTTCACAGACTTACATCATGACCGGTACATACATGAGAATAGGTTTCTAGAAAAAAATCCAAAGCTTGTGCAAATACTTTTTTTGAACATATGCAGTGCTCCATGACATAAAAATATAAAAGTATGCTACAGTTCAAATACATTTTAAATAAAAAAATTAAGCTAAAATTTATTTGGTTTCTGAGTTAAATTAAGGAATGGTATAGGAAGAAATCTCAAGCTCTTAGTAATACTTAGACATCTTAAATTCTAAGACTATTTTTTACTCTGAGTTCTTACATTATCTGTCCTGAATTCTCAAAAAAACTTCAGAAAAAAAAAATTAAAATTAAAATATATTGCTGATTATTTAATTTTATAAAGCAACATTTAGTTGCATTTTATAATCTAAATCTTTGGGGTTTGAGTACACTTTTTTTTCCTGAAAAGGAAAAAAAGAGAAAACAATCAGAAGCAAAACCAGAAGCAAACCACATGTTTGTGTGGAAAATTGATTCTTTAGAAAGATACTTTTTACAGGTTAGCATCAGGATGTACAAATCTTGATTACAGTTTCCTGGAAAAAAAATTACTCCAAAGAAAATGGCATTCTGGGAGAAAGCTTTTTTTTTTTTTTCCCTGTAAAACTGAGCCATTAGAAGGGAAAGACAGTAATAAGCTATTTGTTAAAAAGAGTGACATTCCAGCTCCCTCTTAAAATCAATGTCAAATCCCTTTTCTGATTTCAGCTGATTCAATTCAATCTAGCCTCTAGGCTAAAACTGCCTGCTCCTTCTTTCAGCACCTATTCCATGGTGTAGAAAGTATTTCAGGAGACTTAAAGAGAGTAAAAATCAATTAATCAGATGAGGATGGAACACCAAGTATTGTGTTTAACCCTGGTAGGCAGCTAAGCCCCACAAAGCTGATTGCTTACTTTCCCCTAGAGGAATGGGAGAGGGCCAGAAGAGTGTAAGTGAGAAAATTTGTAGGTTAAGGTAAAGACAATTAAATAAGTAATCCAAAATCCATGTGTGCATTTAAACAAAACAAGGAATTTGTTCACTCCTCTACCCAACAGGCAAGAGTTAAGCCATCTCCAGTAAAGCAGGGGTCCATGACAAAATCAGGGAGTCACAGAATGGGTAAATTTGGAAGAAACCACAATGGGGTAATCTGGTCAAGCTTCCCTGCTCAGGCAGGATCATCCCAGAGCACATGTCACAGGACTGTGTTTAGGTTCTGGAATAACTCCAGTGAGAAAGACTCCATACTCAGGCACCCACACAGTAAAGCTCTTCCTCATGTTCAGGTGGAATTTCCTGTGCACCAGTTTCTGTCCATTGCCTCTTGTCCTATTGCTGGGCACCACTGTGAAGAAGCTGGAAACATCCCCCTCTTCAGATAATCATGTTCATGATGAGGTCCAGTCTGAGTCCTCTCTTCTCGAGACTGAGAAACTCTTTTTCATCTTCATGGTCCCCAGGGCACTGTGACTCATGGACAGCTTGTTGTCTGCCAGGACTTCCAAGTCCTTCTCTGCAGAGCTGCTTCCAGTAGGTCAGTCCCCAGCCTGTCCTGGTGCCTGGGATTGTCCTTCTCCAGGTACTGGACCCTGCCCTTGCCTTTGTTAAAATTTAGCTGGTTCTTCTGTGCCCATATCTCCAACCTGGTGAGGTCCTCCTGAAGGGCTGCACAGTTCTCTGGAGTATCAGCCACTCCTCCCAGCTTTGTGTCATTAGTGAACAGGCTGAGGAGGCCTTTCATCCAAGTTATTGATGAATAAGTTAAACAATACTGGGGCCAGTGTTGATCCTTGGAGATCACCACTATTGACAGGCCCCCAACCAGACCCTGTGCCACATACTAGAATCTTCTGGAATCTGCCGTTCAGCCAGTCCTCAATCCACCTCACTGTTCACTCATCCAGCCCATACTTCCTGAGTTTGTCTATGAGGAAGTTGTGAGAGACAATGCCTATAACCTTGCTAAAGATGAGGTAGACAGTATCCACTACTCTCCCTTCATCCATCCAGTTGGTTGTCTCATTGTAGAAGGCAATCAGGTTGGCTGAGCATGATTTACCTTCAGTGAATCCATGCTGACCATTCCTGATCACCCTCTTGTCATCTGCATGGATGAGATGCCCTCCAGAATGAGGCACTCCATCACCTTTTCAGGGATTGAGGTGAGCTGACCGGTCAGTTGTTCCCTGGGTCTTCCTTGCCCTTTTTGAAGACAGGGATCATATTTGCTTTCTTGCAGTCCTCAGGAACCTCTTCTGATGGCCATGACCTTTCAGACACGGTCATGAGCAGCTTCATCATGGTGAGCACATGGATGCTGAGCACTTGTGAATGCTGAAAATCGGGCCTATGGACTTGTGGATATCGTTTTCCCAGGTTTTCTCTAACCCAATCCTTCCTGACCAAGGGAAAGCCCTCTACCATTTCCTTTCCCTGATCTGCTGGGTCACAGATTTCTGAGTGCTGGTCTTGTGAGTGAAGACCAAAATAAAGAAAGCATTCAGTGAAGTAACTCTGCCTTCTTTGCTTCCTTTTTTATCAGGGTCCCCCCCCACCATTTGGTAATAGTCCCTTGTTATCCTTTGTTTACCTATTGTTATTGATTAATTTGAAGAAGCCCTTCTTTGTCATCCTTAACATCCCTGAGAAGATTTAATTCCAGGTGAGTCTTAGTCTTCCTCATCTCATTTTTACTTACTCTAAGACTCATTGTAACTCAACTTCCACATTTCTCACTGTCCTAGGTTGAGAACCCAGGACACTCACTCATTACCCCAGCTTTTACCATTGAGTGTGATGCCACATGGTATGAGATGCGTCTTTGCACAGCTGAGGTTGTTTGTCCTAGTCGTCCCCTCTGCCAGCCATCTTGCCGGCTGGGCAGTCTGAGAAGCAGAAAAGGCCTTTGTGCTATCTAAGCACTGCTGAGCAGCACCTAAATCACTGGTGTGCTAACACCACTTCTCTCATTATAAATATAAAAAATAGCACCATACAAGTTGCTATGAAGAAATTTAACCTCAGGCAAAATTAGTAGTGCACCAGCCTAAATGGAGCACAGAGCAATGGCATTCATTTATAAATAAATTACAACTTTCATAACACCAATAGCAAATGTGGTCTTACTAAAGCCATTAGTTTCCTTAACACATCCATACATTTTTGTTTCTCATTGTGTGGGTTGCAGCTTGTTGCTCCCAGTTGTTGAAATTACACCATTTTTTTGCATAAATTCTGATTTGACATTAAAGCATTTGAAGTTAGTTCACTCACTGGAGTCAACAATTCTGGATCATGAAGCATACCAGATACTGAAATTAGTGTTTCCACACCACAGTCAGAAGACCGTAAAGAAAAATCTTTCAGAATCCTATTTGAAAAGATAAACTTGACCCAAAATTTGTTTCAGTCTCAGAAAACAGGTGTGTTTTCATACAGGAAGTCTGATACTAACTCAGGATTGGAAAAGCTACATTTCAAATCTCTTATTTGTTTTTCTCTCATATCACAAGGAAAACAGAGCCCTGAATCTACAGCCCAGGCTAGTAAATTTTACTTGGTTTTGGGACACCAGGGAGGAATTTTGATGACAAAAAAAGCTTTACCACTGCAAATAATGTATTTTTTTTCTTAAAACACACCATTTTGAAGAAAACGGAATCAACTCCAGATGAAACTAGCAAACCATCTCTAATTACTAAAAAATGCGGATACTTTCCATGCAATAAAAACTCCAAAAAAGTAATTTTTACTTAAAAAATTGTAAACGACAAAATATTTTGAGATAAATTTATTTCTGAAAATAGATGACAGCTAAGCACAGGGGGTTTTCACATCATTCTCCAATCTTATTTATCCAAAGGATAAATTTTTGAACACAAATTTATCAAAACACCTTAAATGCAGTCTTTATAAAAAAATAAAATACTTCTCCTCCACTTAGAATTTGGTTTGCTATGAGTTTAGGTGATGGTTATTTTAGTTTAGTCTGGTGGTTGAAATGTTGTTGGTTACACTAAAAAAATATATGGATATATGGAATATCTAATATGGAATATCAAAGTGTTACATCTGTGAGGCTATACAGAGAACTAAAAGCCATGAAAACCATTCTGAACCCAGATCTTTTGAAATTACAAGTCAGTGACAATAAACTGTGTTGCTAGGAAACCAGAGCCACTGAAACAGTGTCTCTATTTAAAATAAGAATGCTGATTAAAAAACATTCTCAGCAAATAATGAATAAAGGTGTCAGAGGTATCTGTTGTGCCAAAGATCAGACAGAACACTTAATTTGTAAGCCAGAGCAATACACCCAAATCTTTTACAGCTGGAAATTTGCCATAAGAACTTCAGTATGAGGATGGAAGAGAATAAAACTTCAGATTGCTTACATCCAGAGATGTTGTACATCATATTGCAGCTTCACGAATTCTTTATCTGTATATTGACGTTACATCTTTAAATTAAATTAAGAATACAGTAAAGTAAGAAATGTGAGCACTCTTAGTTATGTGATTTAAAGAGCAAACACAGGGTCTGAGGAACAGAGATGAACTCAATTGTAAAAATATTGCTATGAAAGTTAAAAAATGCATGCAACCAATTCTATTTTGTTTTAGTGATAAAGGAATGATGAAAGTGGTTCTTTATTTATCCCAGTGGATTGACTACATGCATGAATATATCACAACATGTAGATATATTCAACAAACAAATAGAAAACTTCAAAATTTGTGTTTCTGTGGAGAAGAAATCATGCTGCTTAAGAAATGTCACCCTGCACAAGAGAAGAAAAATTGATTCATTTAGTCACCTCAAACACAATATCTGAATCTAGAAAAATACTGTATGGGTGGACTATGCATGGTTCCGCTTCTTTGCCTGTTTTCTGGTTTAACAGAATGATATTTTACAGGTTTTTCTCTGATTAACACACAGATTTATATTATTTCCATATTTTCAAAGGGGTCTTCTTTTGTCTATCAAGTTGCTCTCTAATTGCTTGTTATTTCTTCTCATACACTGGACTACAACAGAGTTCTAGGAACTTGAAAAGTATTCTTTTTTTGGAAGTAAAGTACTTGTTGAGAGATGTTTTCCTAATATGACCATGTTTTATTTGTTTTTGATTGATTTTTAGCATAAAATGGGGAACGTAGTTATGTATTTTTACTGTATTTGTGTGCGTGTGTTCACTGTAGAGTTTGCAAACATAAAATTTCCTTTGAGTTAATAATAGTCTGAATCTCAGACTAGCCTAAATGGAAATTATATGAGGCTATTTCCTTATCAGAATAGCATCTTGCCAGAATACTTCAGTCTTTGCTATTAAAGCTACTAAGGTCATCATCATTTTTCCCTTCAGAAAATCTTATCTTTTTTGTCATATCACCAGCATTTTTACATGCTAAGGTGATTCCAAGATTTTATTGTAAATTTGCAGAGTACTTGACGTAACCATAGTGGTATCCAAAAAATAAGTATATCAATGATATTCCCAATTGTTTTCTCATTATATTTCTCTGATAATTTTTTCCTTGGTCTGTTTTCAGAATTAGGAGACATGACAAAAAAATTTCGTCATCTGGTTCTACCAAAAGGTTAAAAAAAATCACTTTTTCTTTCTTTCTTTTTTTCTTTGACTATGGAGAAAATTAATTTATAAAATAATTTTAAAGAAATTATTCTAATTGCAAGGATGAGTTTCACACCTAGGACACTGGTATTTCTTTTGTGCCTAAGAGTGAAGCTGTCATTTAAACTTTATATCCTGGATGCTTTCATTAAAAAAAAAAGAGGAAAAAAAAGTGAAAGCACAGAATTTGAAGCAATAATATGTCTTCGGTTACATGGAAGGTTTCTTTAGTGTACAATCTGCAGGACTGGCTCCTGTGAGAAGACACTGGGAGCTGTTTATATGTCAGAAAGAACCAGTTTCAGACAGCTCCAAAATGGATCTGGCACTGCTCAAACTGAGCCAGTCAGCCTTGTTTGTGGCCCCTCTGCGATAAAATATTTGGTTAAGGGTAAAAAAAGAATGTACACCATCTGTGAGAGAAAAAGAAGAGGAAAATGTAAAAGAAACAACATTAAGGTTAATGAATTAAGAGGGGGAGGAGTTGCTCCACCTCTGGAGCAGAAATTTCTCTGCAGTTCATGGAAAACCATGTTGGAGCAGATATTCACACTGCAGCCAATGGAGAGTCAATGCCAGAGCAGGAATCGCAGCCCATGGCAGTCCTGCACTGCAGAACTCTTCTTCTGAAGATTTCAGCCTATAGAAAAGCTCCCCACACTGGAGCAGTTCTTAAAGGATTTTGATCCCATGCTGGATCGTGCTAGAGCATGTGGGAAAGAAGTGGAAGAGATGACCTGTTATGTACTGACCAAAATTCCTCTTCCCACACTCTCCTGTACTTCTCACAGTGTGGAGAAAGTTTAAAAACCAAGTTTTGCATGGGAAGAAAGAGTGTTGAGGTAAAGAAGTATTTCATTTTGTTTCAATTTCTCACACTCTTATTTTTATCCTACTCTTTTCAATTAGCAAAGAACTAAATTAATATTTAGTTTTAATAATCAGTTTTAGTTAGGTTTTTTTGCTCATGCAAAAAAAAAAAAAAAAACCCTCATTCACTGATTTTCCTGACCTTATTTTGACCTATGAGCTTTTCAGTACATTTTCTCCTCCTGTCCTGCTAAGAAGGGGGAGTAAGAAAGCAGCTTGGTTCATGCCTGGTAGCCAGCAAATGTCAACTCACCAAATCATATTTCTGCAAGTCAGTAAAGAGTGTAGGAAATTGGTTTGATGCTTTTGTAGGATACTTGTGCACAGGTTATGAACTATGGACTTATCTCCAGAGAAAGGTTTAAATGACTTTTTTAAAGAGCAGCAGCTTTAAAACACAGAAACACCTCTTTATAAATCAGCTTCAAAAATGTCTCTCTGCAGCACTCATAAAACAGTAATGAAGTATATTTACACAGTCTCAGTTCCAGCATTTGAAGTAAAAATAAACAAGGTTATTGCTTTTATTGTATACTGCTAATCCTACAGGCAGCTATGAATAAACCATACACCAATGTCACATGAAATTATAATCTAGAATAGAAAGGTTAATTAATAGCCTACTTCTTAAAAAAGAGTCACAAACAAAAGTAATTAATTGCAAGCAGTCTTAACATGCAGAGACAGAAAAACAGGACAAATTTTAAATGATTTCTAGAAGACTTGTAAGTCCCAAGAACTTGTGGAAATCATCAAAGGACACTTCAAATGATTTTTTTAAAATAAATAATTCTCTTATTTTATATATAGAAATGTATTCTAACACTAATTAATTGACACTTCTGAGATAATATAGACAAGTTCATTTGTGTCTTTTGCTCCTGGATAAGACTATGCACCTCAATAGTACCTAAAGTGAATGGAGGTACATGAATTTCAGCATCTCTGGATATCCCAGTATTTTAAAATTCTATAGGACAAATAGTTTAAAATATTCCTTTTAGTTTAATAAATTATATCAAAACGCTTCATTTAAAACCTGTGCAGTATTCAATTATAATTTCTCCATAATTAACTAACTATGGAGCTAACTAATTTACTGTACCCAGACAGGACATCATTCTGATGGGGTTGTTCTTGGTCTGTATGTCTCTTTTGATGATGTGGGTTCTGGGAGCTGCAGTTCTTAAGTATCCTAGACCATGGAACGAATGCGACCTAAAATATAATTCCTACAGAAAATTTAATGGAAGGAAAGTTGAATACCTCTTTGGGTTGATGGTTTATTAGATGAAACATCACATATATGTGAGAACTTTAGCATTTAGATGTTTGCGAAACTGATTTTTATACCTGTTGAACTATGATAGAAAGAAAATGATAGATCAGAAATTGGCTTTTAAAGAGCAAAGAATTAAACACTGGAATGTTTCCAAATCATTAAAATTATCTAAAAATCTATTCTGTACAATTATTAAAATTAATTTAAATTTCCCTATTTTCTGAAAAAAAAAAAAAAAAAAAACCCAAACCACAATTATCTGAACTGAATAAATAAAAACACACCATTTCTGTCCCTAAGTGTGTCAGCATTTACCACGAATCATTCTGTTCATTGCTGGAAGCAAACAACTAAGAAAAAAATATCAAACAGAAGTGTATAACAGCATCGGGGAAAAGCAATCTTCCACTTCAGTACAGTTTATTCAGTATTTTGCTTGAGATTCTCTATACAGTGGGGAATGATTTTTTAAATTCCTGTTTCTTTTTAGTTTTTTTCCCCCTTCCCCCAACCCCTGACTACAGAAATATTATTTTAATTTAAACTTCTCTTTCTAAAGCTGAAATATTTAGCTTATACATTAAAGGAAAGAGTACCTTGATTAGAAGACCAAAGTTATCAAAGTTAATTGGATATAAAGTTCTTAATATTAATTACATCCCCTATCTCTACTCCCTTAGCAGTTCTGGAGTGGCTTTCCTTGTCTAACTAAAGAAAACACACTAGATTCAAAGACTTTCATGGAGCCTTGTCATAATTGTGACTTACACTATAAGGAAAAACTTACAAAATAATCCTTCATTCATCAAAAAATAATTTAATTTGAGAAACAAGATCAACAAGACAAAAAAAAATTTCTGATGCCTGAAGTCTAAGAGATAGTAAGCTTTCCAGAGGAAGACACGTAGAATAAATTGGAAATAAAAAAAAAATATAGTATTGTTGAGTGGCTCAGGCTTATTTAACAATTTTCTATAGTAAGAGGAACAAAATTAATGACTAGATTTTATGGATTGCATTCAGTGCTCATGTCCTTTAAACCACAATGAATAGCCCCAAATAACTACAGCAGAAGGAGTCAATTCATCAAAATGACATTAACATATCAGGAAGAAGACAGAGCCTTCAATTCCTTCAGGCTGCTTATCTATCACTGAAACACACGCATTTACAACACCAGCACCCCATTCTGATGTTGATATAATATTACTTATTTGACTGTTGAATCGTAATCATTTAGAGCAGTGTGGAGAAAAAAGCACTAATAAGGTATCTATTTTAAGTAGCAAGTGTAAGAGGTAAATAACCTTTCAGTGGTGTCTCCTAAACCAAATAAAAAGAAATGAAGAAAAAATAAGATGGTAAAAGCTTCCTAAGAAAATAGGCACAGAAAAAAATGAAAACCAAAAGCAAAACCCAAAAAACTAACAGTAATTTTAGCAGTAGTCCTAATGATTATTCATAGCAGTTCTCATACCACTCTCATTCACTTACTGCAACAAATGGTGGCAACAGTCTAGATAGGAAGTATCTTCATCTTAATTTGTCTTAAACAATGCTAAATTATTTTAATATTATTCCTGTTAGCATATCTACAATTCAAAATATTTTGGAAAAAAAAATAGCATAATTCGTGATCAAAATGAGATTTCTTAAATAATGGCTGAATTTTAGTGAAGAATCAAATTTTGGTAGTATAAGAATAGACTTTCACCTTCTCAATAAACTGTGAATGTGAATAACAAATTAAGACTGACCAGTAGAATTTCAAAAACTTTAGGGCAGCCTAACAAAACCTAATAAGAAATATTGAGTTGTACAAGTTATACCCTGCAGCCCTTTAAGGATCAATGTATCTAAACTAGATACTGAAAAGAGTAAAATGAGCAACCAAACAAATCTTAAATCAGCAACAGACAGTGTATCTTTATCTACTCTTGGGATTCAAGAGCAGTGATAGATACACCGTCATGGAGAAGAATAGAAAATAACAATTCTTATCTTTAACCTCACTATTAATAGTTTACACCTTTAATATTGGACACAGATGATGTTGAACCAAATGTAAAGGGGGCAAAAAACTAGGACTAGTGGGAATAATATTTATTCGATCCACGTCTGAATTACTAATAGAGCCCTTTATTTCTAGGGGTTTTCTACAAAAAAATCCAAAATCAACAGTTCTGAGGATTAAATTCTTCAGAGATCAAAATGTATTTGTATGTGAATGCTACTTTGCTCAATATTAGATAAAATAATATATAGTTCTTTAGTATCTGGAGAATAAGGAAGAGAAATAAAACCAGAAATGAAAAGGAAGATTTTTAGATGACTATTTTGCTGAGATGGGTTATAAAAAGCTCTGCTTTTGTTCCATCTCAGAGTTCTTTAGAAGGCAAAGACAAGTTTCAGAAAGTGAAGTTTCAAGATCAAAATTTTTCAGAGGATGATAGGTGAAGGGCAAATAAAATTAGACCTACCAGGAAGCATAACAATCTGATGGAAAACATAAACTTTCAGCACAAGAAGGCATTTTCATTATTTCACTTGTTTGTTTTTATAAGTTTACTTTAAAGAAAACTTGCATTGTAATTTTTTGGGTTTTGTTAAAGCATTTTTCCATTCTGCCCAGTTACTCCCCCTTTACTAACATTAACAGCAAAATCATGTAGCTCATTCAGTCAGTAGAATGGAGTGTAAAATGGGTATAGAATAATAACTTGTTTGTTTTGTGAATCTACCTTTCAGGGTAACACAACTTTGGGGAGAAATATTGGAATCAACAACATCAGAAATCCAGTTGTTTTCATGTTTTCATATAGTGGAGTGTTTGAACATATATCTTTAGTGATAGTGTAAAACAACTTAGTCTTTAAAGCTGGTGTTTTGCCTGATCCCCTATATTTTGTATTTTAGCCTTTTAATGACTTCAACATTAATGTTCTCCCATAAGTATTTTACTAACCTAGATGAAACCTATTTTTCTAGTGGTCTTTTGGTAAGGATTTTTTTGATGGGTTTTTTTGTTTGGTTGTTTGATTTGAGAAACAAAAGTTGAGAAAAACAATATATCCAGAAGAAATCCCATATTTTTAATATAAATTTGCTGCTATGTGATTACATGAACATGCCCCTTCCTCTGCCACCCTACCTGTTTTTTTGCAGATATTAGTGCTTAACATCTTTCTGAGGGCAACATGCTGTTAACATAGTGTTATGAGGTTGATAAATGGTAGCACAGAATGAGATTCTCTTTATTCTAAATTCTGGTTAAAATATGCTAATAATTTCAAATGTTATTCTTCTATTATTGTATCTAAGTAAATATAGTCTGCATTTATATGAGATAATTAAAATATGTTTATAGAGAAAAAAATCCAGGGCCTTTTTTTAGATTAAGATCAAACTCTATCCAGAATTTAATGTTTAGCTTGACATTAAGTAAAAAGAAGGATACTTCGGTATTTTTGTATGATTGTACTTGTTTGCTCACAAATTAGCAGACAAAAACTATGCAAAGGAGATAGTTGTGTTCTTTAATTTCGTATGTGATGTAAATGTGATTTTTTAATTTCGTATGAAGAAATACAGTGCTTGATTTTTCTGCTTTCCAGAACTTACCTGGTGGGATTTTGTAACACTTAATCAGGTACAAACATTTTTGGGAAACTAGGAGATGTAAGTCTGTTACATGTCTAAGTCACTATCTGTTAGAAAATAGCTGAAGAATAGCACAGCATTCTTAAGGTACTGTACTGCCCCTCTGATACTGAGAACTTTTACCTCTATTTGAAGGATACATCCTTGTTACCTTAATTTTACAGGAAAACAGCTCAGGGTTTTTTTTTTAGATTTGTTTACTTTTGTTACTGGTCATTTTGTTTGTTTTAATCAAAGGACAGAAGATCAAAACTAAATTCCTGTAAAATGTAAAGTAATGGGATTTTTTTTGTGTGGGAAGATATGCAAATCTGTGAAAGTGTGGATACACATATGTTCAGACAAAGATTTCACATATATATTAGAACCCTGGCCTCAATTACAGAAGTAATTAAATCAGTGAGGAATTTTCACCAGCACATTATTGAGAAATTATTGTTATGATGGTCTCTGACATGATCAGACTGACCTTTCAGATCAAAGTCACAAGGAAAGAGCCCCCAAGATTCCTGAGACTGATGTATGGCCTCATTATTGGAGATACAGAAAAACCAGTTGCTGCAATGTTTTAGGCAGAGCATTTTCCACACCCAAGACAGGAGTTCTAGCTAGGAAGGAGGCACATTCATACCGCTACTTTCATAATCCCCCTGCACACAACTTGCAAACAAAATAAAGCTGGGGGTTTGGTCTTGGTTTAAAAAATCCAAACAAACACCAAGTGTGAAATCACAACCTTTTTTATCACACATACACACACACACACACACACACACACACACGCACAAAATAGTGCCAAAGAAGTAGGTATTGAGGCCAGTCCTACAGATAGCTTAATTTGAATGCACCTACAGTGTGGCTTACTTTTGCTTTGTTATTGTAGCTTGTAATGTGATTTGATAAGAACAGTTTCCTCTGCTGTTCACCTGTTCACATCCACGGAGCACTTGATTAAGAGATTCTTATCAGATACTGTAGGAACATCACCCAACAGGGGTCACATTTACGTACTCTACAGGAAAAGAACTTTTTAGTTGTTAAGTGCTCTAATAGTTTATAACCTGCTGTGAAACATATGTGAAGAGACATTAGCCACCTACCTGTGCTAAGAATGTAAGGAAGACTGAAAGACTGTTGTACAAACTGGCAAAATAATTGAAACTTAACAAGGAACTTCTCAAGGCAGAAAATGACCTCCTCTTGCAGTGTCACTGAATTTCCACTCTTCATCAGACAGCTCGAAAAATGAAACAGTGCTCTTTGTGCTCTTTGCACAAAGAGCAAACCAATCCTACTGAGTAGTATTTTTTACTGAGTATTGATTATCTCTAAGTGTGGGTTATTACATTTTTTCAGCATAAAATAATCAAACAGCATTCACTAGCTGACTTGGAATTTTTTTTCCAACAAAGAAGAGACAGAAAATTCTTTAATTGAGTAGACACAATGTCCTTTTAATGAAAATTAATCCAAGTTAAAAGTAATTCTGCAATGTTTTGGTAAAATAAACTGGCGGATTCAAGCTCATTTAGAGAGGCATGCATATACTTTAGCATCTGCTCCTTCCACTAGATGAATTTATCTTGACCTTTCACTGACAGAAAATCCTAACCTGGCTATAGCCTATACTGTGTTGGCTAAAATTTTGTTAACAAAAGTTACTGGAATGATCTGTGCCAGTTTTAACTTTCATGATTTTTCTCAATATTTGGTTAAGTCTTATGGTATAATCTACATGTGGCCACATTTCTTCTTAAAAAGTGTTGTCCATTTAAATCTATGTCACATTAATAAATTAGGCATAAACAGAACTTATGGATCCTATTACTGAATGATTTAAAATGTAAGATAAGTGTTCATGAAAGCATAATCTTGGAGCTGTCAATTTGCTTAGTTTTACTGTATATTGTAATGCATTTTATATGAGATTACAATTAATCATGCATTACATAGGTACTAGGCAATTATTAGTTCAGCTAAAAATTTTTGCAAGGAAGCTATTAATATATTTAAAAGCTCAATTGTCATTCAACTTTCACCAGTCCATTTTTTTCCTCCAAAATCTTCTTTGTAAACTTGAACTTGGCAGTTTATTTCTGCCAGCATGAAGTAAAAGTTGATGTAAACATCAGAGGTTCAATATCTGGCTTAGCATGAGAAAGTGAGCTTTAGGCAACAGCAAAGTCTCCTTCTGTATCATAACATCTGCTGAAGCACACCAGAGGATTCAAGGCTGTCAGGCTTGTAGCATTGTGTGTTTTATACAGGTTTTGTTGTAAAGTTGGTTGTTTTTTATAAATTAAGATTATGGTTTGACCCCCGGTTCCCCCCATGTTCTCCCTCATGATGGTTTGTCCCTTAGTTTTTTATCCCTTGTCTTCCCGCCAGTGACCGGTCTGTTAGGGTGACCGATCCCCTAGTCCTTCCCCTTACGTCCTTAAAAGTTTATCTGCTCCCTCCTGGTGCTGCTCAGTTCCCCTGTCCATCATTGTCACCACCCCCCCCTTTATTTCGAGACATTTCTATGTCAATTATCCCTTAAGATATTATTTCTCTCCTGAGCCTTTTCCCTCCCTTGTGCAATCCTTGTTGGCTCAGTTATGGCCCTCGCTACCCCCCTGGGCTTCGTTTATTGTTCCCTCTGTCTCCTCCCGTCACGCCCATCCCCTTTATCAGTGCCTCCTCAGCGCTCCTTTCTCCGGCACCGTCACTGGTCCCGCCTGGGCTCATAAAGTGCCTTGGCATCCCATACGAGTGTCCGCGCCTTCCTTCCTTTGCCTCACTGCTTCGTAGTCCTGCTCTTGCGTGCGCCACCCACGCCGCAGACGGCGCCACTACCCGGGGTTCTCGAAAGGAGCCTGGGAGCGGCTGAATCCGTGGGAGCGGGCTGGCAGGCACCCGTCAGCTCCTGTGGCCGCGGGACGAGACTACACAGGCTCTCAGCAAAACATACAAAGGAGGAATAGGGATAGGGCGAAAACATTTCCAGAAACTGGTACAAGGTGTATAGTTTCGGGTGTTACAGAATTTATGTCGAGAACTGGGATGCAATATTTGTTGGTCTTCCATTATTGTGCTTGTGAAATACAAAGCTGCGTTTCGTGTCAGGTACAGACTGAGACGTGTGTATTTGTGAATGCGAAATGTGTGGAGACCGACAATGGGAGAGTATGAATTCTAATAATAACTGAGGAAAATAAAGCATGGAAAAAGGCCTCTGAACCTAGCTATTGTTTGCAATTAACCCTGCTTGATTTAGGAGTATTGGAATTAAAGCGTTAAGGATGTTACTTTTTGCCTGTAGTTAATCCATAAAGAGCTCTGCAATAATAACTTTTTGAAGTATAATTTTAGAATATTACTGGTATCCTTGAACCTATAGCTTTGGAATATATATAAAGGAAATATGCTTATCTCACGCCTTATTGAAGTAGAGAAAAACAGCCTGAGAAAGGAAGATGGACATCACCTCAAGGATTTATGGTTTCGACCAAGGGAAGCTGGACATCACTGTTATGAGATTTATAGTCTCTGCAATTAAAAGGTGGACCCACATCTGGGGAGCTGGACTCCACCAGATGGGATTCGTCTTTCTTCTTTTGGAAACCGGACCACCACCATCTGGGGTTACTCCTTTGAGATACATCCTGAAATCACAATAGTGTATAGAACGGGGAATATATTTTTATTTGGAATAAAAACTGCTGATGAGTAAAAAAATGGAAATAGAATCTGCTGGGAAAACTGATGAGTACCCCTATAAATACCTGTAACCCTCAACTATCAGTGTGCAGTTGGAGGGAAAACTTCCCCCACTGTACCCAGCACTGTATTGCTCATACTTTACCATATTAAATAATAAATTGATTGCTGCTTGAATATTGGCCTAGTCAAGTTTCTTATTCATAACATGCTGACCTTCTTTGTCCCATATTCAGTGTGGGGAGTAAAAGAGATGATTCCAAGTTGAAGGAACCCCACATTGTGTTTCCTTTTGTAATCTACCTGACTTCCCTGTTTTCCTATGAATATTATTCTTCATATGGAAGCATATTATTATAGTGTATATAACTATAGTGGTTTTTTTCACTCAGCTAATCTGCATAGTCTTTGGAGTCCTTTACTTAGTTTTACACTTGATATAGAAATATATGTAAAAAGCCCTGGTAAAGAGAAATCTTAAAGAGTTTATGAGATTTCTGCTGTGTCACCCTCTAGATTTGGGGATTTTGGACACTATTTCAGTGGGAAATCAGAATTTTCCAAGATGTATTTTTTGTGTTATGTTTGTCTTGAGATACATGATGGATTAAAGATTTCAAAGAGGTTATTGCTCCAGAGTGGTGAATAACTCCTCTGTCAGGTCTTAATTAATAATTAGCAAAGAAAGTATTGCGGTTGATTTGCATATTTATGTAAATTGGTATAAGGAGAGGCTTCAGTCAGGATTGTCATATTACAATAACAGGGAAGGAAGAGTTGCACCCACTTGTAGAGTAAAACACTTGTTAAGATGACAGATATGAGTAGATAAACTGTCTATACATAATCCAAGATGACAGGGCTGAAACTGTCCCCTGAAATAAACTAAGTATCCATAATCTTGAAAAGAAAATGAGTCTGGGAAGATTAGAATCTAAATGAAACCTTGAATAAATCCCAAACAAGGTTGTAAGTATAAAGAATGGCATTCTTCCCCAGCCAGTCACTCTTTTTAGTGATAACAGGGCTGGTATTGAAGAGGTACAAAAAAGCTACACTCAGGTAATTTATCTACAGCTTCTCATCTGGATGAAACAGGAAGAGAGAGTGTTCTTTCAGATTTGACATTGGGGTAAACAGAGAAAATTACTTTTTCCTCTTTTATGTCACCTTTTTATTTAAAAATCTTTGTAACTGCAGTGGGGAAAGTAATTTTAATTTGCTTTTACTTAAACCTGGCTTCTTGCAAACAATTATAAAATCATTGGTAAACATTAAAGCATTATATCTCTTTTGAATTACCTACAACTGAAAGACAGAGTACAGGAGCATACTGGGACATCTCAGCTCTCCAAAATACTGTTTCAGGTAAGCCTAAAAGCAGCAGTACACACCTGCAGCTGCTCTGTGTGATTTGGGAGGTAGCAGCACAGTCTTTATTTTGGAAGAGATTCAGATGATTGCTGCTAGTCACTATGACACTGGCAGTAGGTTATCATCAGCCATCTTACAAAAGACTCTTGATACTTTCATTTAAGTGGGAAAGACAAAGATCACTTCTGAATAATTTATTAAAATGAGATCAATGCAAAAGGATCACAAAACAATTGAAAGTGCTATTTATGGACTACTGTCACAATGTGCTCAAGGTCTTGGCATTCTAGCTTGATTTCTTTTCTGATTTCATAAAAATACAGAGACAACAAGTGTACAGTACAGAGAACAGTTAATTTTGCCAATGCAGGGAGAATTTCAGGTAAATTTATTGTACTTTCATTCAAGTTGCTATTGGAAACATTTTAACTACAGGAGAACAGTAGGTTTTAAAAACTGTATAGAAAATCTATATCTTTTAACGTCACCAAGATCACATTTGCTCTCTGTAAGGACATAACAAAAAAAAAAAAAAAAAAAAAAACCCAAGCAGCAAAAAATTGTTTCTAGTTTTTCTAGGCTAAATATCTTTTCTGGCTGGAGTCCAACCTCTTCTTACTTTTTCTCCTGAAACAAACAAAAATCCCTTCAAACAAAAAGGCAAGATTACAGAGTTTGATACATGTCTAAAATAGTCATTGTACTGAATAACTTCTTTCATAACTCTAACAATACTTTCACTCTTAAGTCGTTCATGTGGGAAATACATATCCTTTCCTTTAAAAATTACTCTGGTATTGGAGTCAGTTGTAAAATGCTGAACTAAAATACATCTTCATTTCAGGATCTTACATCAGTAATATTAATAAAAATTAAGATTTGTTTTCCTGAAAATTGTCTCAGATAATGACTTTTGATTTCAATAGTTCCTAAGGTGAAAAGTAGAATCTGACATTTGTAAGTGGAACAGATTTTAAACACACGTTAAGGATTGCTTTTATTACCCTCCTCTTAGTCCTCTTCCATAAACTATTACAATGTTTATTTTTCACTTTTCATTCCAAGCTTCATGTCCACTGCATTTAACATTTATGTGGTGTCCTAGAAAGACATAGTAATATTGTATATGTATTTTTATGCTTTTAAGTAGTATCGTTGAGCAATTAAGGAAAATCAAATAATAGATTCTTATGTTGGTTGTCTGAGCTTACTATGCTTTTGGCATTCTAAAGAGATCTTCCAGAAGCCAAAAGGTTACTGAAACTTGCTTGTCGCATTGTCTTTGTGACCTCAAAACCAGACCAGCCAGGAGTGGCAAAATGAAATAGTAGGGATGGGTATGATTGAGAAAGCCCAGAAAGCAACTTTAATAACAGAGCAAAACAACACAGGACAGAAGCCATGCACGGTATAGGGCAACCTCAAAAAACCCAGCAACAGGGCAAATGTAAAAATATATAACCTCTTTATAACAGAAGAGTGAACCAATGAACATTAAAATTACCTTACATGTAAAACACTGCTAACCAATCATAAACATGAACTCATAACATAATCTTATATGGCATAACTGCATTAACATAACTATACCCACAATCCCATCCTTCCTGCCATAACCCTACCAGATGTTTCCCTTCTTTACATCACTATTCCCACAGCCTTAAGTTGGTGCCTTTGCTGATAATGAAGGCCAGCTCACTGTCCATCCCAACCAGATGAACTCCCACACTTGCTAAGAGGAATAAATGTCTGCTTTATACATACATATACATAAACATACGTACGTTGTCATCACAAGTCAAGGATCCTTCATTTTTTGTAAAACCTTGAAGGCCGCATGCTGTGTATCCTGCTTTGTGTAAGATACAGAGTACAGCCACAGATGAAAATTATCTGATGCTCCTCTGCTGTGCAGAATCCCTTCCTGGCCAGAGGTGCAAGCATTACTGGGTACCAAGGGAAAGATAGCTCTTGAATCTGTGTCACCCTGGAAACAGGAAATCCAGTCACGTCTTCATTCATAACAGTGCTCTTTTCTCTTCCTTTTCCTTCTGTTTCAAGGGACAAAGAGTTCTATATAAAATAGAGAGAGATTCTCCTTGTAGGGCTGGTGGTAACTATTCAGCCCTCAGGGAAAACATAGGGGGTCTAAATGACAGAAAACAGAACTGCACAGCATTACCAAAACCAAGAAATAAATTGAGAGAAATGTATTTAAGTCAGCTACCAAAATGCATTCAAGCAGTCTTTGAAAGGGTTAAAAAAAACCAGGAATCCTCACTTCTCCAGGCAGCATTTATTGATATGGCTATAGATGACAAACAGGTATTTTAGAATTTGCCTTCCTTTCTTTTCATAACTTGACTAATTCATCTGTATTGCATTCACTGCTCATTTTCTGTGTCTCTTCCTACTTTTTCTCCTGAGAGACTAATGGATTATATATTTCCCATCTTCTCTTCCTACAATAATCTCTTTTGCTGGTAAAGATTGGTATGTGAGAATGCTATTACTGTTAAGATGCCAAATATAAGATAGAAAGAAAAAAGGAGTAATGGGAAAATGCTTTTTGTGTCTGAAAGTGAAACAAAAGAACATGTTTTACAGTGAGACAGATGGGACTTTGTTATGAATGGGACAGAAAGATGTGGCCAGTGATTGTAAGCTTGAACATGTGCATTGAAACAAATGAATTCTGCTCCTCCACAAGATTTTGATAGTCACAGAAACAGTGACTCCTGTCTCTTTCCCTCCTTGGATGTTGTGATTTAACCCCAGTCAGAAACTAAGCACCACACAGCCACTCACTCAATACCCTCTGCGCTGGTGGGATGAGGGGAGGCTTGGAAAGGTAAAAGATTGAATCCGTGAGAAACTCAAGGATTGTAGTAAAAACAGTTAAAACTTTATTAGGACTCGCATACCTGTCCCTAAATCCACCTGAAAATATATTAAAGTTTTTCCACTTGTAGTGAATTTTTTTCAGAAGATGAAATGTAATTCTGACCTGAGTCATTGTGATGGGCAAAATGAATTATGGATAGTGTAGGTCTGTGGCTAAGCTGTCATCAAAGCTTGAGAGTGACTGGACTGTACAATCAGGTTTATGACCACTTACAACCCTTTCGTGGTCTCTAGCAAATCCATGACCCAACTACATATAACACAATGTGTAAAAATGAGCTGGACCAAATTTCCCAAACAAAATAATGTTCATTTCAAGAGTTCTTTTATTTTTATTTTCATAATTTTTATTCAAAATTTTGTTTAGAAATAATTTAGTTGTAGCTATTATTTTTCACAATAACATTCCTACTGAGTTTCCACATGGTGCTTACCACAATGCTTTCTTCTTCTTCTTTACTATTATTGGGTTTTTTAATATTTATTATTATTATTATTATTATTATTATTATTATTATTATTATTATTATTGCTGTTATTATTATTATTGCTGTTATTATTATGATAGCTACAGCTGGTCTGTAAGCTGCACAGCCTAGCTTGTTAGAAGTAAACAACTCCCTGGGTATGATAATGATAGGTTGGATTCAAACTCAAACAGGGGACCCCAGCCAATTCCATTCAATCTCGAATGCAGATGTATAATTGGCCAGTGAGCTGGGCAGTGCTAAGACCCCAGCCAAGCACAGGAAATTTGAAGCTCCTATAAAAGGGGCACCCATTAATAAACTTGGCTGTTGTATGAATTTGGTGTATTCAGTCACATGCCTGTCTCCAAAACAATGACAATTATTATTCTTTTTACCCGCAAGTTTAGCAAGTTCACAGACAATACAAAACTGGGAGGAGCTCCTGACTCCCTTGAAGACAAGGAGGTCCTGCAGAGACACCTCAGCAAATTAGAGATGAACAATCACCAACTATATGAAGTTTAACAAGGGCAGGTGCCAGATCTGAACTTGGAAAGGGGTAACTCTCGATGTATGGACAGACTGGGGAATGAGCTGCTTAAAAGCAGTGTCATGGAAAAGGACCTGAGAATCCTGGTCAATGACGAGTTGAATTTGAGTTAGCAGTGCCCAAGCAGCCAGGAGGGTCAACCCTGTCCTGGAGAACATCAGGCACTGCATTGCTAGCTGGGTGAGAGAGGGCATTGTCCTGCTTTACTCTGGGCTGGAGCAGGCTCACCTTGAATGCTGGGGACAGTTTTGGCACCAAAGATAAGAAAGATATAAAGCTATTAAAGAGTGTTCAAAGGAGAGTAACAAGGTTGATGAAGGGTCTGAAGGGGAAGCCTTATGAGGAGTGATTGAGATCTGGAGAAGGTCTGGAGAAGAGGAGGAGAGAACACCTCATTGCAGATTGCAAATTCCTCAGTAGATGAAGAGAAGGGGCAGACTAATGCACACCTTGGCCAGGTTTCGGGGTATCCCCAGCTGGCTGACACAGGTCTGGATAGCGCAGTCCTGTTCAGCACGGCCTGTCTGGGCTCCCAGGCAGCTCCCAGCCACAGGCAGCCTTAGCAAGTAGTTCAGCTCTTAAGTGATTTCAGCTCTGAGGTGATTTATAGCTCTTTGCTTGCTAAGTGCCTTTGGTGGCTGCAGGGAGAGAGAGGAGAAGGCTTTATGAGGTTCCACAGAGTTCCACAGAGATGTCTTTATTGGAGTTTTCTGCGAAGGTTCTCAGTGATAGCTTCTGCTGCCAAACTAGACAAAAGTAGGGCTTTATATGGGGTACAGGAGTTTTAGAAATTGTCTAATAGTAAGGGTCGAGATGAAAGTGACCTATAGTCTTACAGAGAAATAAGCAGGAGTCGGAAGGTGGGAGAGGAGCTTCTAAGGCCCAGTCATCATGGCTCGGCCTTTCCTATCTTAGGCTGCTGACCACCAGGGAGGCCTTGCAGGCCCTGTGCTTGCTACAGCAGACACTGATCTTTCCTCTGTGAAGACCGGTGATAGGACCTGAGGGAATGGCCTGTAGTTGTGTCAGAGGAGGTTTAGGTTGGATATAAGGAAAAGGCGTTTGACACAGAGGGTGTTTGGACTCTGGAACAGAACCCAGGGCAGTGGTCACAGCACCAGCCTAACAGAACTCAAGTATTTGGACAACACTCAAGCACACAGAGCTCCTGGGGAGGTACTGTAGGGGTAAGAGTCGGACTCAATAATTGTCCTGGGTCCCTTCCAACTCAGCACGTTCTGTGATTAAGTGATTTTCATATTTACTTCTTTTTTTTTCTTTCATACAGCAGACAGTATCCTGTATGTTAGGCTTTAGACTTTTGGATATGGAGAAAAATCTATAGACAGGAAGGGCAGAGTAGCCTGCAATACTTCTGTCATTCTAGTACCATCTCCACACAGAGAAGAATATTCTGCTTGGCCAAAACTTGATTTAGGGTTCATTTGATGCTTTGTAAAATTTGTGGCAATACTTGATAAACTAGAATTCCAATCAGTAACTAACTAACATTTCACTAATTAGATAACTCGAAGTAAAATTTTTAAAATAAGTCATTATGTTAGTTTTTAGTGTTCTTCCTTAATTCCTAACTGGCTTTAAAGATAAACTCTCAGAAAAGTATTTTAATACTGATAGCTGAATGAATAAGCGATACAAAAATCATACCTAAAGAATTATTTTTATCTGGTATATTTAATTTAAAGAAACCACTCAGCTCAAATTTCTCAGACTTAAAAAAATCAACATTTTTTTAAGGTGGATTTGAACAGAATGATTGGGGAAATCTGAGACATTTCAAGAGATGAAACTATAATTTATAAAGGTCTTCTTGCCAATTATGTCATAGTAATAGTGACTTATGCCATAACTTTGGATTGTTAATCTTATTTTTATCTCATTGTGGTGGTATTGTGTGGGAGGCATTTACTTTCCTTTCAAATTCCAAACCACATTATGCTTTTGTAGGCGCTTTTGGTAGCCTCAGGAAAAATAATGATGGTAATTATTTTCTTTCTGTTTGTTATCTGGTGGATGAATTTCCACTGAAATAATAGGTCAAATCTGGCAGAAATAGAACAAAATAGGAAATGTATTACATACTGTCCTTGACAATGCCAAGAATTCTAACATACTCTGACTTTAAATTTTGTGATTCAAAATTCCCTGCATACTTAATCAAAGTGTCAGGGTTAATAACTGTATCTTTCAGTTGTAGCATCTTTTTTGGCATCTAATGCTGTTCATACTTTCAGCATTAATTCATGTAAACTTCCATTAGGTCTGTATGCTAATATTAAGTAAATGTAGTGTAACCATTTGGTATGCTCACAAGAAGGATTATTTACAAGAAGTATTATTAATATTTCTCACTAAATATCAAAGATCTAGATCTAATTATTTTGAAAGATAACCAGGAAGATGAGTAAAAGATAAGTAATGCCAAATATGGAGAAAGGACAACAAAACACAATCCAAAGCAGTCTTCGAGTTTTACAGCTATTCCAGTTGGTTGACACATACTAACATTTATTAACTTCTGTAAAAAAGCCAGATTGGTAAAAGGGCCATATTGGCATTAAAGATGTGTTTCAAACTCAAATTTAATTCAGGCGGTTATTTAGTACAAAAAAAAAAAAAAAAAGGTAGTTAGAGAAGAACTTTCTTGGTATTTTTGATTGGAATATGATAAATATTTCATTGCTTTTATGGTTTTTGACTTCTCCCTGAACGGTTCTGTAATCCTCTTCCAAAGCCTGACCTCCATTTCAGAAATCATATAATTTATATTTCCTCGGGAGTTCCAAGAGGAGTTCCTCCTTCAGCAAGGCTGGTTTTTTTTGCCCTGCTTGCTTGATTTGCAACACGAGGGAGTTGCAAAGCAGATTCTGCTGCTCTGCTTTAAAAGTGGTTCTTAAAACCTGATCAGTACAAATGGATTCCTAGGCCCTCATAAAGCCATTCCTAGAGGACACTGCTAAGTAGATGCCTGAATAGCTTAATATTTGCTATCTTGAGATCTCGGATTGCAACTCTAATGATCTTACTCCCCCTTACAACAAGCATTTTTAAACTGAGCCACCTCTTGATCACTGTGGCCAAGACTGCCAACCTACCAGCACATCTCCCATGAATCCTTCTCTTTCAAGTTATGGAGAGCATATTTTCCAGTTGTCTCACTGAATATTTGTGACAATAAATTATCTTCAATGAATTTCAGGAATTTTCCAGACTTGCTTATCACAGCAGTATAGTATTTCCAGCCAATGTCTTGGAAGTTGAAAACTCCCATAAAGGAAAAGGGCCACCAATGCAGGAATTTCTTATAATTTGCCTATAGAATATCTTGTCAGTGCTGGCCTGATGCACAGACATGCACTACAACATCTGCATTGTTTTCCATCCCTTATTTCTCATCCAGAGGCTTTCAACCACATAACCCTTAACTCTAGGGGTTATGGACTCAAAACTCTCCTTTGTATATAATGGAATTCTACTTTGCTTGCACTGCCTATCCCTCTTGCACAGGTCTCCATCACAGTACTCCAAATCATGGGACTTATTCTACCAACTCTCACTAATATCAATGAAATAGATTTTTTTAACAGACCAACACGTCCAGTCCTATTCATGTGAATCTCATACTATATGCTTTGGTGTGTGACTGTTTTACATGTTCCCTGGATAAGTATAAATGCTCCCATTACCACTGTCACCCTGAGGGGGTGCCATACCAAACTTTGGATTACCTTTAGCTCTCCTGATGTTATTAATTTTCCTCATAAATTGTGGTTTGAAGTCCCGTTAAGCAGTCCTGCCAGCTTACAAGCAAAGGGACGTTTTACCCCATTGGGACAGGTGAATCCCATCAGGCCTCAAGGCACTTTGCACTTGAAAGTCTCTTCTATCTATACAAAAATTAAAGTTCTGGAGTAGGCACCAGTTCTGGAGCTGGGTTTTGATATACATCTGTATCTTCCAGTGTCTCTCCCCACTAATGGAAGGATGAAGGAAAACATCACCTGTGCTCTTGAATAATTTTTCTCAGGGCTCTGGTATCTCTTTTGGTTAATCTCTTATTGCAATATAATTTGTACCCATGTAACAGAGCAAGTGTGTGTTAAATCAAAAGACTGTACTGTGCTTATCAGTTTTGTGGTGACAACCTTGATTTGGGTCCCAGGGAGACAGAAGAGCTCCCTGAAAAGATAGCCCAGATCTTGGCAGAAAGGGCTGGTTAATCTGGCCTTGGTAAAAGATTCTTCCTTTTCTACTTTGTGATGACTTTCCTCGATTATACACAGAGCTGAATACCTATTCTGTAAAGGTATAAAAGGGTAAGGGTAAGGGCTGGAGAGGGTAAGGAGGTATTCCCCTGGCAGCTCCAAAAACTAATTACTCCTTTTTCCTTAGTAATATCATCTTCATCGTGACACAAAACAGATATTGGATATATCCATGCTGAATTGACTTCTGTGTATCAGAAATGTTAGACCATGTTTCCATTGTTCTGTCTCCTTCTCAGACTCTGAAATATTCCTCAGTCTGTCCTTCTGCCAAAGCTCAGTGACCGAGTAGAACAGTTAATCTACATGAGTGTGCTTCCCAAAGGCATTCCAGTTATCATCCATCTCCAGGCACATCCTGAAACCTAGCTGGTTGCATGCCATTACAGGTGCTTTGCCTCTATGTGTGTATTGGTTCTAGAAGCTCTGGAGAAGCAGAGGACTTTTTTTTTTTTTTGGTGATTGTGATGTTGCCACATACCTGCTGGCTGGGAGACGTATACGTGTGCATTTATGTAAATTAACTGGACTGATTTTTTAACCCTGTTTAAATTACCTGAACTG
Organism: Calcarius lapponicus; assembly: GCA_039654755.1. Lineage (NCBI taxonomy): Eukaryota > Metazoa > Chordata > Aves > Passeriformes > Fringillidae > Calcarius > Calcarius lapponicus. The sequence continues at coordinate 65,712,807 of CM077481.1, read as the reverse complement.
ATCAGTTTGGACCGAATCCCTTGCTGGCCTGAACAATAAATAAGTGTGATCTGACCAGCTCAGGGAGAAGCAACTGTTTACCTCTTCATATACTCGCCTATGCCTCATATTGCTTTCCACCACTGCTGCTCCTGACACTCCTCCAGCACAGCATTGCTTGTAGTTCAGTGAAGCATCAAGCAAAAAAGAACTTTAAAATACATGTCTTCTTGGATAAGATAACAAATTCCAAGATTCTTCTGTGGCTTGAAATATCTGTAATAGAAGGCATTATATAAAATTTCAATGGTTTTGATATCAATTAACAAAGAGTGCAATTATTTTAAACATATACCATTACTTACTGCTAAGTGAGTAAGAACTTCAAACAAATTTGTTTTCCAGAATGTGTGATAGCCCTTCTCACATGAGAATTGTTTCTGAGATGACTTTTCCTAGTTTTTTTAAAAAAGGAATAAATGCAAAGAAAAGCCAGTTTTTGGCTGCCATCTTGTGTGACAAAATGAGACCACTCGCCATCAGAAAGGCAACATGAACCATAACTGCTTTCCTTGACTGTCTTTTATTAAATTGTGAAAAGATGATTTGTGGTCAGAGTAAAAAACCATACTTTTAGGGAAAAAACTGACAACAGGAGGCGGAACACAAAAATTTAAAGATTGGAAATAGGTTCTTCTAGCTAAAACAATTATACATGTATCTTTAGTGCAGAGGTTTTAAGGTCAAATTAAAAAAGGTTTCTTGTTAAAAAAAAAAAAAAGTGTAAGACAGGCAAGTCCTTATCCATGACTCCCATGGGCTTTAGAGAGTATTGGGTACAGTTTAGATTGTCCCTATTCACTATTTTTGACACTTGCTACTACAGTCTATTATTTGAAATAACTGCATAATGTTTACATTGTGGTTTAAAGACATGAGGTGGCATTTCTGATTGTTGCATAAGAAGAAAGGTGTTATTGTTGCAACTCCTTAATGTCTTTCTGCTTTCAGACACGTGTGAAACACAGTCTGTAGGAGTGCATGAGGATGGGTATTTTAACAACAATCTAGGTCATGTCTTTATTATCACTGCTGAGCTGCTTGTATTGTCACTGCCCATGAAGCAAAGGAGACAGCTCATCAGAGTGCTCAATGATAAACTAATGTAACAATTAACAGAAGGCAGAACAGAAATGTATTAGCAAGACATATATTTTTTGTAATGCAGCCCAGCAGGAAAAAAGTGCCAGGTAATTACTGCATGATGTGACATTAGCTTTCATAACACATGTGTTTGCATATTTCTCTGGCATCTCCTTTTGCATTGCACTCTCTTTTGATCAATCATACAGGCAAAGAGATCGATTAGCTATGCAAACTGGAGCTGGAAAAAGAAAGAAGCACAGGAATGGAATATCGACCTGTGTCTACCTGCCAGTAGACCAACAACATGTTCTAATTAATTTTTATCTAATTCAAAGAAGCGACTGTGGGCAAGCTTCCAAGGCCCATAGGCATTGCAGCTTGTGGCAAAATTTTTGCCACTCAGGATGTTGTTCTTGCTGTCCATCAATCTCTTAGATGCTTTCTGTTCCGTTTTCTTCTTAGATTGATCAAAATTGCATTAGACAGAACAGATTGCTGTGCATATAGTTTAAATATATACCTGTAAAATAATCTCCAAAGGCATTTTTTCATTGAATCAGTAATTTATTGTGCTGATATTTTCATTATTACAGACTATTCTAATTTCATCTTTTAGGAAGATTGAAACTGAACTCTTGTTAAACACCATTATATGGTAATGTAGCAAGAAGCCAATGTATAAATTCAGGTTTCTTTCTGAAAGGATAAACTGTTCACTATGTAAGTTGTACTATGCACATTGTATAATTCCCTTAATATTCTAGGTTCTACAACTGTCAGCTGTCAAAAAACAAATAAAACCAACAAAACAAACAAGCAAACAAACTAACGCCACAAAAGATATGAGTGCAAGTAGCAAATTACAATCAGTACTTTGGGGAAGATAACGATCTTAATTTTCGCTGTCTTGTATCCCTGAATTTTCATAACTTGTTGGTTTTTTGGGTTTTTTTTTCAGTAGTTGTCTCCAAATGACCAAAAGCTATAGCTAGTAAAAGTGTACCAACCCAAACAGAACCCTCCAAAAAAAAAAAGCATCTGTCCAGACCCCTTCCTTTAAGTACTACTGTCCAGTAGTACCAGGGGATGTTGTAAAAGACACGTGTCTGTGGTGGGAACTGGTGAATGATCTCCTCTGTCTGGTGGCTGAGCTTAAGGGCGAAGTAGAAAGACTAAGGATTATTAGGGAAAGTTAAAGGGAAATAGACTGGTGGAGTTTTCACCCTTCCATCTCTGAGAGAAGCCCACCAGGAATCAAAGGACTCCCTTGCCTTCTACCCACAGGCAGTAGAAGTCCTAGTTAATGAAGGGGAGTGGAAATGGGTCCCTCCTTGGGGAGGTAATGAAAATTCTTCCCAACCCCCCATCACCTACCCAGATGCCATTTCAGAATAGGTATGAGGCCCTGAATCCAGAGGGGCCTCATACCTATTCTGAAATGGCATCTGGCATCAGCCAGATGACATTGAAAAAAATAATCTGCTTGGAGAGACACCCAGTTATACTTTATCTGTCAGACAAATCACTCCCTCTGCGATTAAAAAGAAAAGAAGCGTACTCGTAGTAGGGGACTCCCTTTTGAGGGGGAACAGAGGGCCCTGTATGTCAATTGAACCATCCCCCAGGGAGGTCTCCTGCCTCCCTGGGGCCTGGGTAATGCATGTCACCAGGAGACTCCCTGGGCTCATTCAACCCTCTGATTATTACCCACAGCTGATACTCCAGGCTGGCAGTGATGAGATTGAAAAAAGAGCACCAGGGCAATTAAAAGGAACTTCAGGGCTCTGGGTCAAGTGGTTGATGGGACAGAAACACAGGTGGTGTTCTGCTGAGTCTCTTCAGTGGCATGAACAGATGAAAGGAGCAGGAGAACCCACATTATCAACAAGTGGCTGGAGGGCTGGTGCCATCAGCGGAATTTTGTTCTTTTGTTCTTTTATTGCAGGACAATTTTCACAGCATCTGGCCTGTTAGAGCCAGATGGACTCCATATATCTGTTAAGAGCAAAAGGACTCTAGCCAATGAACTGACAGAGCTCATTGAGAGTGTTAGGTTCAAAGGGGGAAGGGGATGCAAGTAGCTTTTTCAGAATCAAGGCCAAGGGCTTTAAGAAAGAGTTAGGGATAAAACCAGCAGCCCCGCTGAAGTGCATGTACACTAATGCACACAGCATGGTAACAAACAAGAGGAGCTCGAAGCCATGGTACAGCTAGAGAGCTCTGACATAGTCTCCATCATGGAAATGTGGTGGGATGACTCACATAATTGGAGCACTGCAATGGATGTCTATAAGCTCTTTAGAAGAGACAGAAGAGGGAGAAGAGGTGGAAGAGTGGCTCTTTATATTGGGGTGGCTTTTGATTCCGTGGAAATTGCCTATGTGTAAGGATCAGGGGGAAGGCCAATAAGGCTAACATCCTGGAGGGAGTCTGTTGTAGACCACCCAGCCAGGAAGAAGAGGTGGAAAACTTATTCTACAAGCAGCTGGAGGATGTTTCAAGATTGCCAGCTTGTCGTTCTTAACCTACCAGACATCTGCTGGGACCTCAACACAGCCGAGAAGAGGCAGTCTAGGAGGTTCTTAGAGTGTGTGGAGGGCAACTTCTTGTCACAGCTGGTCAGTGGGAGTGCACTAGACCTGCTGTTTGCAAAGAGAGATGGACTGGTAGGAGGTGTGATGGTTGGAGCTTCTGTGGGACACAGGGATCATGAAATTATAGAGTTTTCAGTATTTGGTGAAATAAGGAGGGGCATCAATAAAACTTCCACACTGGCCTTCCACAGGTCAGACTGTGGCCTGTTTAAGAGACTTACTCAGAGACTACCTTGGGAAGCAGCCCTTAAAAACCAAGCAGTCCAGAAAGGATGGGTGTACTTCAAAACAGAAATATTGCAGGAACAGGAATAGGCTGTTCCTATGTGCCAAAATGATGAGCTGATGAGGAAAACAACAAACCTGGATGGGCAAGCAGCTTTTGAAAGAAGTAAAGAAAAAAAATAGTGGGTGTATCACCTTTGGAAGGAGGTTCAAGTATCTCAGGAAATGCTTAAAGGTGTTGCTAGGTCATATAGGGGAAAAAAAAATTGGAGAGGTAAAACCCAGTTAGAGCTCAATCCTTCTGTGAAGGACAACAAAATACATTTTTATAAATAGACTTAAGGCAAAAGGAAGGGCAAGGACCACCTCCATTCTCTATTAGATGTGGAAATAAATTCATTAACTAAACATGAGAAAAAGAAGAGGTGGTCAACAGCTTCTTTGCCTCAGTGTTCAATATAAAGACAGGTTGTCCTCAGGACAACTGTTCTCATGGGCTGGTGTCAGGGGAGCCCCCCTATTATGCAGGAGGAAGCAGAGACCTGCTGAGCCACTTAGATGATTACAAATCTATGGGCAGATGAGCTTGTGAAGCCACTCTCCATCATTTTCCATCACTCCTGGCTCACTGGGAAGGTCCCAGATGACTGGAAGCTGGCCAATGTGACACCTATCCATAGAAGGACCAGAAGGAGGATTCAGGAAACTACAGGCCAGTGACCTCTGTACCTGGCAAGGTTATGGAACAGATCATTTTGAGTGCCATCACATGGCACCTACAGGACAGTAAGGGTATCAGACCCAGCCAGCATGGTTTAGGAGGGGTAGGTCATGTTTGACCAACCTGGTCTCCTTTTATGACCAAGTGACCTGCCTTGGGGATGCAGGAAGGGCTGTTGATGTTGTGTACCTGGACTCCAGAAAGGCCTTTGACACTGTCTCCTGCAGCATACTCCTGTGATAGACATCTTTTATGGAAAATCCTTTCCTTAGGATTTTTCCTCCTGAGAAGCTAAGAGGCCTCAGGAACAAAATGTAAACAATGGTTATCTGCTGCCGTGGAATGCAACAGGTGCATCTGTGATTGGCTCATATTGAAAGAAGTAAAGAAAAAAAATAGTTTGTAATTTATGGCCAGTCACAGTCAGCTGGCTCAGACTCTCTGTCCGAGACAGAAGCTTTTGTTATGATTCCTTCTTTTTCTATTCTTAGCTAGCCTTCTGATGAAATCCTTTCTTCTATTCTTTTAGGACAGTTTTAATATAATATATATCATAAAATAATAAATCAAGCCTTCTGAAACATGGAGTCAGATCCTCGTCTCTTCCCTCAACCTCAGACCCCCTGTGAACACCATCACACACTCCTGGGAAAGCTGGCAGCCCATGGCTTGGACAGGAACACTCTTTGCTGGGTTAGGAACTGGCTGGATGGCTGAGCCGAGAGTGGTGATGAACTGTGCTGCATCTAGGTGGGGGCCAGCCACCAGTGGTGTCCCTCAGGGGTCTGTGCTGGGACCAGTCCTCTTTAGCATCTTCACTGATGATCTGGATGAGGGGATTGAGTCCAACATCAATAAATTTGCAGATATATATGACACCAGGCTGGAAGCATGTGTCAAGTCTGTTGGAGGGTAGGAAGACTGTAAAGCACCCTGGACAGGCTGGATAGATGAACTGAGTCCAATAGGATGAAGTTTAACAGGTCCAACTACCAAATCCTGCATTTTGGCCCCAATAACCCCCTGCAATGTTACAGATGGGGACAGTGTGGCTGGACAGTGCCCAGGCAGAAAGGGACACCTAGGGTACAGGTCAACAGCCGACTGAGCATGAGCCAGCAGTGTGCATTGGTGGCCAAGAAAGCCAACAGCATCCTGGCCTGTATCAGGAATAGTGCAGGAGCAGGGAGGTCATCCTTCCGTTGTACTCAGCACTGGTGAGGCCACGCCTTGGGTACTGTGTCCAGTTTTGGGCCCCTCAGTTTACGAAGGATGTTGAGATGCTCAAACATGTGCAGAAGAGGGCAACAAGGCTGGAACACAAACCCTATGAGGGAGCTGGGGTTGTTTAGCCTGGAAAAAAAAGGAGACTCAGGGGTGACTTTATCACTTTCTACAACTTCCTGAAAAGTGGTTGTAGTCAGGTGGTGTTTGGTCTGTTTTCCCAGGCAATCACTGACAGAATAAGAGGACACATTCTTAACCTGCACCAGTGGAAGCTTAGGTTAAACATGAGGGAAAATTCTTCATTAAAAGAATGATTGGGCAATGGAATTGTCTGCCCAGGCAGGTGGTGGAATCCCTGGATGTGTTTAAAAAAAGACTGAATGTGACACTCAGTGCCATGGTTTATTTGATGAGGAGGTGTTAGGTCATAGGTTGGACTTGATGATCTGCAAGGTCTTTTCCAACCTAGCTCATTCTGTGATTCTGTAATTGAGGTGTTCCTCCTACTGATCCTGTCACCTAGCAATGGATATGATCTAACAATTTTCCTGGAGAAATAAAGCAAAAGAAGTAGATAGGAATTTTTTTTTTCATGACAATTTAACCTACACTGCAGGTAATTCTGATAACTCTTTTACTGGAATGAAGTATCATCAGTTGACATAGGATGAACAAGACACTTTACAAAACTGATAGCCCAGTGAACTTGCTGCAGAGATGAAAGAAGTATCATGCTTTATCCTAATATTGTTGAATTGTGACTTACAATAGTGACTAGTAGGATATAAATCATATTCAACAAATAACTAACTTGGTTTTCTGCTTGCAAAGTACTTGACAACTAGCATAATTTATGCAGATCTATTTGCTTATGAAATAAATAACTGAAGAAAGAAGATGAGTAAATGACAGTCTGAGTTTGTCTTAAAATCTCTGATGGTAACAGCTGAAGTTTAAAAATTTAGAGTAATAATATGGGGGTTTTTAGTTTTGACTTGTTTTGTTGATGTATTGGGTCTGACTGAGGTAAAGTTCACAGCCCTCACAATGCTGTGCTTTCCACTGGTAGCTGAAAGGGGGTTGATTACAGACCAGTGTTTTGGCCAGGGCCAAGCAGCACTGTCCCTCTGACATTACTACCTCCACCAAAGGGAATGGGAATGGGGAAGATTCTGGGAGGGGACACAACCAGGCCAGCTGACTCAAATTAGGCAAAGGGATATTCCATATCACATGAAGTCAGCTTATCTATATAAGGTAAGGGAGAGAGGAGGCAAGGGGAGCATTAATGAGTTTTTCAGTGTTGGCCTTCCAGAGCAACCATTAGTCATGCTGAAGGCCTGCTTTCCAGGAAGCGTCCGAACATCACTGCTGATGGGAAGCAGAGACTGACTATTTTTATATTTAGCTCATGTGCCTACGGATCTCTGTTTATTTCTTTCTTTTACTGTAGTAATCCCATGATGGTTGTTCTCCATTTTATTCTCCACCCTGTCCCATTGGGAAAGGGAGGGATAGGATGACTTAGTGGGTATCTGGTGCCCAGCCAGGGCACCAGCTGGTTTTAGTATCATCCCCCTACACCCTGTCTTTCAGTGACTACTTATCATTCAGTGTTGAATCCATAATTTCTGGTTGATAAAAAACATTTGACATCAAATTCATATATTTGACTGAAACAAGCAAACCAGTTAAAAAGACTTCTAAATTCACAATCGCTATTCCTTGTATCCCAGCTGTTCTCAATTTTTCCCTCAATATTCTAATATGTTATCTTATGAAAAAATACTAATGCTAACATAACCTCCTAAGATATTTCATATCTACCTGTCCATAGGTTACTGGAAGTTCATGAAGAAACATGTATTGGGAGGATTATTGATATTTTATTCTCTGTTTATTTAAAAAATTTAGTTTTAGAGGAAATACAATTCTAAATAAAATATTTTAGCAAGCTTACTGGCTTGTAGGAATAAAAGTGCTTGACTTTCTTATACATGTGGTAGAATGTCACTGAAATATTCTGGGGAAATGTAGCTGTTTAATGTCTAACTAGTGAAACAGGTCACATAAATCAGGAAAGAAAGGCATCTTCTTTGCCTCTGTAGATGAGCTACCAGATTGTGCTTTCTCTCATCTTTTCTTACCAATATATTTTAAATAATTTACTTAAGAGTATACTAGCTGAAAATAAATGTCCAATTTGTTTTTTTTTTAATTAAAAGCAAATAATAAATAGTCATTGTTTGCCATTGTGTCTGATTCACATATCAAACCTGCTGACTATATCAGTGCAACAAGAGAAGGTTGCTGAGAACAGGAGGAGAATGAGTAGAAAGAACATGCAGAATGAAAGTCTTTGTAATAAGGCTTGATTTCAGGAAACTAAAGCAGAATGATAATATGAGATCCTACCTCTCATCCCTCTACAATGCTTATGTAAGGACAGCAGTCATATTATTTTGAAACAAAGGAAATGCAAATGTGCACAGGAGATAAGACAGAAGGCTCTTTCTAAAGAAGGAGCCAATGTTTCTGTTCAACTGGCAAACGTATATCTGTGGAATATGGGCCATACATACATACAAGGGAAGCTTTGAGAAAAAATAATGTATGTGGGAATAGCAGGGGAATGTTGACTTGCAAGTGTGCAATCAATCTATGAAAAGTGCTGTTGAAGTATTTTTTGCATACATTATTTTCTATCAGCTGAAGTCCCTCAGCAAATGTTTTGTTTCATGTAATTCTACAGACCTTTCACTTTCAGCCAGTGAAGACTTGATGAAATTTTATTGCATCATAGAAGATATAATCCATCTGGGAAATCTGGCCCAAACAGAAGTTTGAGCATACAAAGCATTTGAACAATAAATCCCATGTCTCAGGCTTTTGGACTTCTATTGGAAAATATTCTGTATCATCATGTTGGAGAGCTATTTTTTATGGACAAAATGATAAGATTTTCCAAAGGGAGCAGACATTTTTCACACATACAAGAATTACTCTGTTGAAAATCAGTTTTCTGTCAAAACAATTTTAACTGAAAACTTTGAGCCATCTGTTTCCCATCATCACAGTGAGCAGAGTTTGGAGGTAGCTTGGTACACTTTACAGGCAATTGCAAGCAAATTTGCTTGTACCAGCTGCTACAGACCAACTAACAAATATGAAGTGTAGGATGTTCAGTAGCACTCAGTCAAACTATTATAACTAACTCCATATTTTAAGTAAGTTGACAGTAAATTACATTTTCTTAGTTTCTATACGTTCTAGAAGGAAACTCAGGTTTCTGTTATTCATCTGTCCACTTGACAGTATTAATGGACAAGGGGAAATGGGGGTTATGCTATGTGCAGTGGGCACATCTGTTCCAGTAACTAAATTATGGTCTACGCAGTAAATAAGGTGATCTGAACAAGACATACCATCTGTGTTTCTTACAGCTTGTGTCCTTATTATTTTATTGCACTCTGTGTGCTCTAAAAAGTAGGATTTTTTCTCTTTAGGAAGTATCTTGCTTGCATAGATTGTAAACATAGCAACAATCAATGAAAATTGTATCACTTGCATCTCTTTGCATAGTAAGGGGAAAATGAAACTTTTCTTCAAAAACCCATTTTGAACAATTTAAAGGGGAGAAACACAGTATTGGAAAAGATGCTTGGTAATTAAATAAGATAAAACTGGGTTTCTGTATCAAATGTTAGGTCTTATAATTCTAACCATGGACTCATAGACTTGAAAGGATTTTTGATTTTTCATTTTTGAAAGTAGGATAAGTATGAATCAATAAACATTTTTAAATACTTGAATAATTTTTGGGTTGATCAGTTCAATGAACTCCCTCTGTAGACAGTTGCATTGTCGTCTAACTCTCTGTCAGAAAGATTTATCTAAATAATAAAGAAAATGTTTATTATCAAATAGGTTGACTGCTATGTGAACAAAGGTCTATTTTTACTATATATCTATGCTAACAAGAAAAATCCTGAAATCAAAAAGAAGATAATGTCCATATGGACGACTAACCCAGATGATTTAAAAATATAAGAAATAGCCATACAATGTAGACAAGGAAAATTAAAGAAAAGGCAAACCAACCAACCAAAAAACCCCAACAGAACCCAAAAAACAAGAAGTGCCTTTGCAAATGCTGGCTAAAGTGAATTACTAAAACAACTGTAATGTAAATACCTAAATTTGGATATAATAACAGGGCAAGTTGAGACAGTGGGAAGATAGCAGTAAAGAGTAACAATCTAGGACAGAAAGGAAAGTGGAAAAGGATATATAAAGTGACACAAATTCTCTATCAGTGATCCCTGCTTAGAAGTCATGCACCTGACCAAGGCATTTTGAAGGATAAGCCCTTTGTTTACAGTGTACTCATGTACAACTTCCCTCTTGAATAACAGGAGCATGGGATTTTTAATTCTCTGGCATTTTGATAACATAGCATATCATAACTGAAGCTACAATTCCATTTCTTCCCTGTTCCCTGTAACCTTTACTGTGAGCACACCTACTTTTAGTGGACAGAAAGAAAATTAATATTTATGTTCTTCACATAAAAAATTCTATAAAATAGAAATCTGTTATATTTCTATATGGAAAATAATTAGATTCTGACACCCTTTAAAGGCTTTCTTATTTTTTGATTATTTTTGTACCTTTTTTTTAACCTAGTTCAATGTTTCCTCAAAGTTTATTTACAATGTTCTTTTTACATGTGTCTCATTTCTTTGGCATTCAGTTTGAGCAGCACTAAGCTATGGTGTCCAAATACAGTACTGTAATATTGAATCCAGCCCTGCTATATTGAATAAGATAAACAAAAAGAGAAGGGAAAAAGAAAAGTAAGAAATGTCAATTTATTTACATCCCTTTAAAAGAATAGCGTTCTGTAAATATTATGTCTTTACTTAACCTCCTTGGGCTACTGCCTCCTAGACTCTTCCCATCATAAGCTTTGCCTTCTTTTTTTGGGTCTGCTCTGGCCATAGTCAGAGTTTTGCAGTGTATATATGTATATGTTAATGAAACTTGTTTATTCTGCAACACCACCAGAAAAATGCCTTCATTCTTTAATCTACGATGACTCCTGTTCCTGGCTCTTTAAATACACTTCTTTAGTGCTTTTCTACCCAGTTGTTCCTATTTTTGGCTTGTGGATTTGGATACTTTTCTGAGATCTCTTTTGCACTTGTCTTAAATTAACTTCTTCACTTTTAATCTCAGTTCATTTCTTGAGTGGAAAGCAAAGTGTGTACTGGTGGGGTCCCATGAAATGTCCTTCTTTGCACTTGGTCTTTGAAAATTACTTGTTGACTAATTTTTTAATGAATTCCACTATATCATCATGATCTTTCCCTGTCTCTATAGAAAAAAATGTGCTCAGTGTCTTGTTAATTCAAGATATACCAGATCTACCCTTAGCTGGGTTCATAGTTTAGACATTAGTGGGGTTTATTGCAAGACATTGTGATACATTGGAAGGGACATTTCTTTTCTTGAAAATATGCAAAACCACCTATGAAATGATGCTTTTTATCTTCAAAGCACATTGAATCCAGCTTGGCGTATTTTAGTACTTTTATTTTATTGGAGTGAGTATTAAAATAGTCAGGATGGATCAGTTAGTGTGGCACTGGACCCTCAGTTAAAAAGGGGTAAGACTGAAGAAAAACTGGTGATTTGGATGTTCAGACAAGGAGAAAGAAGTTGGTTTAGGCTAACTTTCTCTCTGTCGGTATGCAGTTCGTTCTTCAAGACTATTGTACAAGAAATTGGTGATCCAAATCCTTGGTTTCTTCTTGTGTATACAGATGCACTGTGAACAGCCTGCATCAACTTACCAGCCAGGTGGGGCAGAGTATCCTGATTGCTCAGCTGTGTTACTCCATATGGGTAGCATATGACTGCTCTATTAGAATGGTGGAGTTAAGCTGTATACACATAAGCAGTGCATAGTTGAGCAATATACATTAATTTTACAATATACATAAGGATGTGTAAAAAAAAAACAACAGACAAAATGGTGTTTTGTCTGGTTGATATGAAATAAACACCTGCTGGGGAGCTGTGACTTTATTGTATTGGGGCATACTGTCCAAGTCCACTTAATATGCCTGTGATGAGTGAATAATGTTTCTGTGTTCTGAAAAAAAACTCTAGAGAAGTACAGGAAAACTTGGAGCTGGCTTATCTCATTATGAATGGTAACTCTGCACAGCACATCAGGGTCTGTGAGGAGGGGCTCATCTGATACTGCAGTAGTCAGAACTCAGAGAAGCAGAAGTCATGTCAGATTGCTAGGTTTGAGTATCTACGCCTTTCTTACTAAGAAGCCAAATAATTAACACTACCTCAGTGCGAAACAGTCTCTTGAAGACTTGTGAAGGAATGTTCTCTTCACAGAACACTTTCCTTGGGTAAAAACCATACATTCCAGGAGGCGTTCTTAAAATTCTGTTATTAAGTTGAATGTAATTAAAATTTTAAATATGTTCCATAGCAATAATAATAGCACATGTACTGTGCAAACTTCAAGACCTCAGTTTAACAATAATTCACAATTATGTCATGCTGATGAAAGAGATGGTATTTTCACATCATGCTTTCAGTTCCTCATAGTCAAAGAATGCTTGTGTTTCCTAGGAATCTGTAATAGCAGTTTGGTGATGCAGTGGTGTTGATGCAGCCTGAGAGATACAAATTGAAGCATAGATTTGAAGACAAAATGAGGTTTTGTCTTAGGCATTAAAGGCTAGAACATGGAAAAGTTAGATAAATAAAGCCGTGAATGCCACAAATGTTATTTATGGTCTAAACTGTGGTGAAATACTTTGTACAACTGAGCATCATACATTGGCACCTTAAGTGCAGCTAGTTCTTAATATGCTGACACAAAACGTTGTGGTCCTCTAATATAATATATAATATATATATTATATATACATTATATGTAATGTATATTAATATAATATATATGTATTATATAATATAATAGATAAAAGCGAGCAAAAGATACTCCACTTGACTCTTGCCATTCAAAAGTGTGGTCTCCTCTGTGTATTCCTCTTTTCAATTAAAAAGTTACAGGCAGGAGAAAACTCATCCGCAAAATTCTGTGTGTAATAAGTTTAAACACAGTCTGCCACAAATTTTGTGCAATTCTTCAACAGAGTTTTAATCTGAACTAAAAAACATAATAGAAATTATAGGACTGACTGAGTACAATTTGTGAGAGACATCTGTGTTTCCTGTTGCAGTTTAAAGTACATTACTTTTCTTGAGAAACAGATTATTATGTGTGCAAGAACAAGCTCAGGGAGGGAACATTATGATAGTGCCAGACACTGTGCCACAAATAAGTAACTTGTGGATGAGGAGTGAATTTTGAGCTTTCAGGCAGCATGTCTGAAGCATGCCTGGTGGTGTCAGTGAATAGTTGAAAATCAATATGGAGGTAATTTCTTTTGATGAAACTAGACTGGCATGATCCATTAAGGAATTTTAAATTATCAGAAAAATATCAATATTCAGATTAATGAAATAACTCTCTAAATTTTAGCTAAAGATGTCTTCTCTTCCTATTTTATGCATTCGTTTTTCACAGAAAGCCTCAATGAAATTTTTTCTGATTTTATTTGCCAGCAATGCTGCACACAGAACTGGGATGCTTACAAACCAGTGACCATCTCTCTGCTGCTGTCTTGAAGACTTGGGAATTTTATTTGTGATTGACTTTTTTTTCCTTTTCTATTTCCAGACTCCATCCCAACTCAGGCTGGTATTGTGACCTTTTCAGAACTCTTTGCCTGTAATTAGCTCTGCTGTGCTTCATTTGTGTATGTTCACCAGACATTTCAATGCTTCATAGTAAAAATAACTCTTACTGACTTCAGTAGGCTTTAGATCTGATTTCACGATGTAAGAGATGATTTCAGCGATTCTGTATCATATATTAAATGTTTCATTCACAAAATCCAATCAGCAGGTAGCTTTCATCTTGTAATCCTGGACAGCATCTTGAAAATTGATTAAAATAATAGTCTAGCATTATGGTGTGCTGAATCAATCACTGAGAAGGTCTTTAGGAACCATTTTATTTAAAACAGTAATTTGAATTCATATGGCTTCTTTCTGCGGAAATGTATTGGTTTTGCATGGCCTGGTTTTTGGCAGTGGGGAAGCCACAGTGGTGGCTTCTGTGAGAAGCTCCCAGAAGTTTACACCATGTCCAGCAGAGCCAATCCCTGATGGATTCAGTCTGAAGATGGACATGCTGCTGGCAAAAACTGGGCCAGTTAGAGAGGTTGGTAACCCCTCTGGGATAACATATTTAAGGAGAAAATCAAAACAAAGTCACAGGGTTTTTCTTCTATTCAGAAAAGAGAAGGAGGTGAGAACATACGAAGGAAGCATGTGAAGACACCGAGGTCAGCGGGGAAGGAGGGGGAGGAGCTGCTCCAGGCCCCGGAGCCGAGATTCCTCTGCAGGCTGTGGTGCAGACCATGGTGGAGCAGCTGTGCCCCTGCAGCCCATGGGTGCACGGGGAATGCAGAGATCCACCTGCAGCCCGTGGGAGAGGTGCCCATGCTGGAGTGGATGGGTGCCTGGAGGAGGCTGTGATCCAGTGGGAGACCCAGTGGGGAGAGGGCCCTTGCTTCCAGGCTGGAGCGGCCTGTCCTTGGAGGAGTGCGCCCCATAGAAAGAGGGACCCATGCCACAGTAATTTTGGGAGCGCTGTTTGACCATGGGGGGAATTCACATTGCAGTAATTTTGGGAGAGCTGCTGCTTGTGAGAGTGGACCCCTGCTGGAGAAGTTCACAGAGAACTGTCTTGCATGGGAGAGACCACACGGCCTCACAGGGGAAGAACTCCTCTCCTGGAGCAGAGGAAAAGAACCTTGGGTGATTTACTGACAAAAAAACCCCACGCCCTGTCTCCCTGTACTGTTGATGGGAAGGAGGGTTGGAGGTTGGGGGAAAAGAGTTCTTTAAGGCCTTATTTTACTTCTCATTATCCTCCTCAGATTCTGTTTGTAATAAATTCACTTTGCAACTCTGAGTTGAGCCTGTTTTGCCCTTGGAGTGTTTTCTCCTGTTTATTATCTCAATTCATGAACTCTTTATTTTTTTTTTTTTGTCTCTTCTCTACCCAGCTGCAGCAGGGAAAGGTGAGTGAGAGACTTTCATGGGTGCCTGCCATTGAGCTAGTGTTAAACCATAACAGGAACCCAAATTCGCACACACAATTTTCTGGGGCAAAATACAAGTGTGGAAAGGTGGTGCACTGGTTCACCTAGTGAAGTGATAGCTAGACAAAGAGCAGTGGATTGAAAGTATTTCCTTAAGCTCAGTGACCACTGTTACATAGGAGTGTGTTTCACATGACATAGATCATAGACAGTATGCCACATACAGCATGTGTATTTTTAATGGTTTTAAATCCATCTCCAACTGTACATATTATGAGAGCTTTTAATTTGTAAAGACATATATGCTAAATACCAAGTCAAAACAAAAACTGAAATAAACACGAAAGCAAAAAGTGGAAATAACCCCAAATCTTTGAAAGTAAGCACAAAAATTGGGCTATTTTGCTTTTCAGTTTGAGTAATTTTGAAATTGAAATATATTTTCTCAAATTGGAGAAAATATATTCTTTTTCTTTTTCTGACGTAGCTGAAGCTTTTTAACTGAGAGGTGGAAGAATTAGTAGAGCAAGGGTCCAGAGCAATATCTAAAGATAAGGCAATAAGAAACAAAAAGAAATCTTAAACTGTCGTCTCCCTCCCTCCTGACAGTAATGTGCAAATTCAGAGTTGATTTCTCAAGAACAACTTGGAAGATGTGTGTTCACTCATTTCCGCTGAGGCATTTTAAAGCTTTACCAGTGAGACTATTGTAGCTGAGTCTAAAAACAACTCAGGATCAAAGTGCTGAAGATTAAACACTATACAAAACTGTTTTTAAAAAATAAATTTATATTTTGGGAAAATAAAAAGAGAAGAAATTTAAGGTAGGTCTGAAACCCCATGACATTATCTCTTCTTGTTTTCTTTAAAATAAAGAACATATTTATCAGTATTGTAATAAAAAAGGCAGCATCACAAAAACAAAGTTCCTCTTCTTCTAGCATCTTTTATTTTTAATTACCTTATTATATTTGGTTAGTACAGAACCTCATTATAATTGTGGTTAAGTTGTGTTAAGGACCTCATGTTACAGCCACATATAAGAATCTGTTAAATCTACATGTGAAATGACTTTTAAGTCATTTGTAATAAAGTATTGTATGTACAGAGAGAAGAGATATTGTGGATCTCCACTGGTTAGCATACTGAGGCAGTACTATTATTTTTGAAGTAATACCCTTCTCTTTGTATTTCCTCAGAATTGACCAAGATGAGCCCTGCTGGAGTCTTTCAAATGCATTGAGACCCATACATAGAACAGACAGAAATGGTAAACAGAATTTCTTATTAAATGATGGAATTTTAAAAATAATGTCCATCCATAATTTTGATGAAGGAAAACCTGATCAGGTTTGAATCCTTGAAAGTCAAATGACTGTATTCATTCACACTATTTAAAAACAATATCCCTGAAAGGATATGCCATATTTTGTTTATTATAAAAGATTGTACAGTTTTGTCCAGTCAATTCCACAGAATGTAAGTATTGATTTTTTATAAATTTCTTTCACCCCAAACTGCAGTAACTGTAATAATCACATCTGGGTATTAAATCTCTTTAAATGTCACTTTAACAAGTGGTTTATAAACTATTTAATTTTAAACAAGATGATTTTTTATTACTGATATTTGTTAAGTTACATTTTAATATACTTTTTCAAGTGTCATTATTTGTAAACCTCTAAGAAAACTTTACTTTTAATATTTAAACTCACTTTTAATATTTCTAGCTCAGGTCGTCCTGTGACTGGCCTGATGGTTTCATTAGAAAACGTCATGGGAAATTTTTTTGCAGGGGTGCAAGACTGAAGACTGCAATCTGCCACGCAAAATTATGTCTTTTCTAACAAACATGTTTTATTAAGCTCTTGAATTTTAAAAGTGTTGTGGTTTTACGAAAGCCTGGTTTTCAGCTGGGGGATGGAGGGTTGTTCTCTGTGGGGACCTGCCCAAGCAAATGAACTGGCTAGTTTTGAAGGGCCACTCAGCTGGCTAAGGTTGGGGACTGGCACCTGGTAGGACGCCTTGAAAGAGTTAAGCAGGCCCCTGTGGAAAAGCACATTTAAAAATAAAGGGAGCCCAGGGAAACGCTCTCTTGCTTCCAGACTTTGGAGAGGGAAGTTCCCCCCTCCCCTGCCGGTGCAGTGGCCGCGCAGAGGAGAGGGAGCCGTGGGGCTGGGCTGGGCCTTGGCTGTGGCTGCTAATATCTTGTGGCTACAGAACCCTGTCCTGCCGTCAGCCCAGGCCGAACTGGGGTCTGCTGGGCCCCGGGAGCAGCCCTCGGCTGGGCTGGCTCAGCCAAGATTCTACCCCCGCTGAGGTTCGTCAGCAACCTCGAGCAGGGAGAGGGGAAGCCAGCAGCCCCTGGCTCGCTGCTGCTGAGTGCCGGCCGGCTGCGGAGACCCAAGCTGCTCCTGCCCACCAGCACGGCCGCCAAAGAAATCCTCTGCAACAAACAGCTCCGGCCACTGCCCAGCAGCCATCCTGTGACCGTCTGCGAGTCAGGGTGAGATCTTAACTCTTTCAGTGCCCAAATAAAGCGTGTAGACCTTCAATCCTCCCGCGAGTGAGAAGAAAGGACAGTGTGAGAACACGCAGAGGAACAATATGAATACACCAACGTCAGTGAAGAAAGAGTCAAGTCCTAGATGGCAGGATAATGAGGAAAATGCCTTAAGTTTAGGCTGAAATTCTCGTGTAAAACAATGGAGAAGATATAATTGATATAGAAGACGCTTTTTTCCCTGTAACTCATGGAAAAAGTATGGAGAGATAAAGTGTTCAAATTGTAAATATGAGCAAAGGCCTCCATGCTAAAATAAGCGGATGTTGAAGTAGCTGTGATCTTATGAGAAGTTTGAACAGAGAGAGAGAGAGTGATGAAGACCCTTTGCCACAGGTAAAGAAGAAGAAGATCTCTGTTCTCAAAGATAATCTCAGAGATAGATAAAGAGAACCTATGTTCTTGAACAGCTTATCATCTTTAAAGTAGTACCCTATAAGTTGACATGGCCCATAAATGCAGCTGTGGAAAAGCTGTGGGAAAAAAAAAAAAGGGAGGGGACTTCACGATTGCAGATTTTCTATAGGACTGCTACTTGTGGAAATTAAAAGCCATGAGAGAGCTGTTTTCTTGTGGAGAAATCTCCATAAATTGACAAGAGTGACTCCTCTCCTTGAGTGAACTGAATACAGACTATTCTAGAGCTGATAAAACTGACTGAGTTGTTTCTGTATGTTGTTAGTAGGAAATAAAAGGTTCTATGGGGGAGGAGAACTGTTCTAAAGGTTTTATTCTGATTCTTGTTATTCCTTCTTCTAGTTACTGTAACTAAACTTTTCTTTATACCCTTTTAAAATTTAGAGCCTGCTTTGCCTTCTTCCTAATCCTATCTAGCAGAAAACAAGTATATTCTAGTGGGTGCACTGGCATTTGGCCAGCACTGAAACCCACTACATTAATTGGTGCATGGGCTGGGAAATCTCAAATTGACAACCAATACCAATATAGAAGCCAAAATTGCTCACGTTTTGAATGATCTAATTTTTTTTGCCTTATGTTTGACTTCCTCCTTCCATTTCTGTTCACTTCTGGGAGAGTGAAAATAAAACCTCCACTGTTTTTATGAAATCAGAAAACTTTGTTTATTTAGAGTAATAGCAAATCAAATGTAGACTCATTTAGAAACATTTAGTCAAACAGTCATTCAGGCTAATATGTCCAACCAGTTAAAACGTGACTTCTCACCTCCAACAATTTTTGTACTTCAATCTCCAAATTACTTCCCATTTTGTGTTATTCAGAGATAACCACCAAACTTTAGCATACATTTATCAACTTTTATTTTCCTGCTTAAGGTTGCTGGCTAAGGTTTTGTGGTTAAGACTGTAACTAGTGTTAGTATTAGAATTACTTTTGTTCATTATTAGAAATTGTATGAGTGGCAAATGTTAATATGAAGAAAACATGAAAGGTAATGCTCAATATTATTCAATATTATTGTATCATAACCTTTATGACACTCTACAGAGCTTAGTACTCATTCACACATATGGATTTGTCTTGTGGTCAGAAGTGGTTTTGTGTCTCAGGTAGTTTCATATTTAATAGGACACTCAGTTTCAGAGAAATTAATCAAACTACTTTTCAAACTGATATTTTCTCTCATGTTTTAACACATATGCTGCATCTTTTCAGACCTTCATTGGAATATGTAATTTTTGCACTTCTTATTTTTTCATGCTTCTCATTTGCTGTTTCCTTGCTATTAAATTACTGCTTCCCTCTAATGATAGTGTTCTGGAACAGATAAAATCATAACTCCAAGATATCAAATTCTTCTTTGCTAGTCTAGTTTGAGACAAGTTGTTTAAACAATTTATATCTTGTTTCAAGCATGAAATACTATTATAGAATTAGTTCCCAAAGGAATTAATTCTCTTATGTAAATGTTACTTTTATGTTTATATCTTAAACTTCTGTAACTTGTGTGGTTTAAACTTAAAAGCCTAAATAAAGTTTACACATTTAAAATACATTTTTCTGTTGATATCATATCACTCTCAACTTACCTAATTCTGATAAAGAAAGTAGTCACTATTCACAGGAAGAATGGTAAAATAAGATATAAAAATTTTAACCATTTACATGAAAGACATAATCAAGAGGTTTTCTGAATATTCAACAATCCTAATATCAGGGCATTTATAAATTTATGTATATTTTACCACTGTTTCTTGAAAAAAAATTGACTGAGATATAGTTTATCCATTTAACATAAAAATTTTAATGGTGAAATAATCATGTTAGTTTAGGTGGACATAAAGTTATGACAGATGCAAAAAAATGTTAGTTGCATGCTGAGTTCTTGGTTCACACCTGTATTTTTTAATGAAACTCAGAAAAAAATTACCTTCAAGGGAATTTATTGGCCCAAGTAGGAGTGAGAGGAAGTGAAAGCAAGAGAATGAAACTTGAATAGAGATGAAAAATTTGCCCATACTTAGCCACACTTTTTACAGAAGAAGTTTTTGATACAGAAGAGTCTTTCTGAATAGTAAGTATAAAATAATCACTTCATATTTCCTATCAGGGAAAAAAAGCTGGACCATTCTCTAATTTAAATCCTTGCTGCCTTCTAGAGGAGGAAATGGGGGTTTTAGACTGAATAAAGTCTGGTCCACCTGGTCAATCCATAAAAAAATTGATATAAAATGATATATTTGTTACAGTATATTATAACTGTACAGTATGCTCTTCTCTGATACTGGATATACTCTCATATTCTATTAATTCAAGGTAAGCGTTCTGCCTTTTCATTTAATGACTGTAATGTAAACATTGAGTAAAAGGATAATGTGATTTTGTACCTTTGTTGAAAATATTCAAAATGCCAAAAAAAGCCCAACCCTATTAGAATAAACAAATTAATAAAATTAATAAACTATTTTTCTTAATAATTCTTAAAACAAAAACTTTCTGTTCAGATCTAAATTGCTCATGTGTTTATTTTGTTTATATTTTCCCAATGTCTATGCTCATTGTTATCCTTCATACATAATTGTTCATAACATTTCAATAAGAAAAACATCTATCACTTCTAAACATTAGGAGATTTTACACCATTTGTTCAAAGGCTGCATGAGGTAGTGTGTTAAATCCCCTAAATGATACAGAAAAGTATAATGAATTATTTTCTTGCTAAAGACAGTAAAGTTTCTGTTTCATTTCAGAAAGAATGATGATTGCTTTTTAGCTGGAAGATGAGGACACTGAATCTTGAGAGATCTCAGCAAATTTTAGGTAACCATCAGAAGTGTTTTCAGCCATACTTTTCCATTTTGAAATCAAGTTGGAAAATTCCACTTCTGTTTTATGTAATTCTCTATTTCTTTCTTTGTATCTGTTTATGTGTTTCCTATTGATTCAGCATAGTGATTTAATGATAATCCAGGCTTTTGACAGAGGTGATTTTGGAATTTCGATGCTGAGTGGTCTTCAGCCATGAAGTAGAATAAAACAATAGGAAAAGAAATAATTTACACCATATGTCAATAGTAGATCAGCAATATCCAATTTTTTAAATCCTTAAACATAAGGTTTTATTGAAAAAGCTTTATCTCTTTGAAAAATTTAAACTTAGGTGTAGCAAAAGATAGAATCATTCTTGAGAAAATAGCTTTGCTGTAAGATACTTGAGACCTATTTTATTATTCATGTCTGTAAAGTGAAGTGAAAAAAGTTCTGTTTTTAATTAGCTGATCACTGTATAAACAAACCTGTTTAGAACAACAGGACAGAAGTCCAGTAGTCACTGATTCATTTGAGCTGTCATGATAGTTGGGATCTGCATAAAAATAAGAATGCTCACTTTCTCCATCTCTTTTTGGCATTATTTGGCTGGCCAAAAATAAGAGGTGAAGGTAGAATACACAGTTCTTTCCCACTGTCTTTCACTGAGATATAACTGCTGCCATTAGCTGTAATCCCTGAACTTTTTCCTGCAAAATAAAATCAGGCAGATTTTCAAATTCTGAGTAATTTCCAACCCAATGATGAGAACAGTGCCTGTACTAATTACCAGTTATGCAAATGCAGAATTGCTTTGGACTATTATTGCAGATTAGCAGAGACATTAGCCTTAGTGAAACAGAAAAATTTCAATTACAAAAGAAACATGGTTTAAGCATCAGCATGAAAGTAAAGCAAATGGTTCCAGGAGGTATTAGGGAGCTACTCTTGAATTCACTAATGCCTGTTATGTGTCCATCAGTTCAGAGTTCACTGGGTTTTCTTAGGGCAAACAGGATGACCAGCATCTAGGAGGTCAGAGGCGAGTCACAGCTTTCACTCCTGTTTTATGGAGGTTACTTGGGGATCTGAGGCTGAGACAAATTACAGATGGAACCTAAAAAGCTGTGTGGGAAGGTAAATGCATTTGATGATAGAAGCATGTTCTCTGATGCTCAGTATGGCATCACCTCTCCAGAGAAACCGCAGAAGTCTTCTGTGATACAAAACACTGAATGACACAGAGCACATTCTCATATTCAGAGATCTTTGGGGACTCTGAACTAGTCTGTCCTGACACTCTCTCCTTTGAGGAGGACACTCTCACCACTGATATCACTGCCAAGAAATCAGTGGAATATATCCAGATGAAAGATGAGTATTACTCTGAATATCTAGTGCTAAACAAGAATACTTGGTCAGCATTATGCAATTTTTCTGCCACTTATGTCCTCTAGTTACTTGTAAGCAAATATTCAGCAAAAACTTCTAGCCAGTGGTTATGTTCAGTTGTCTTTGGATCCCAAATCATAAACCACAGTAACATGGACAAAGTTATCAGGAGGCACCTATACAAGTATCATACTTCCTTATTCCAGTCGTGTGAGGAGGGGCAGGCACTGATCTCTTCACTCTGTTGACCTGTGACAGGATCCAAAGGAATGGCCTTAAGTTGACTCAGGGAAGGTTTCTGTTGGATATCAAGAAAAGTTTCTTCCTCCAGAGCGTGGTTGGGCACTGGAGCAGGCTCCCCAGGGCAGAGGTCACAGCATCAAGCCTGTTCACGGAGCATTTGTGCAATACTCTCAGGTGCACGATCCTATGCAGAATCATGAGTTGCACTCAATGATCCTTCTGTGTCTCCTTTAACTCAGCTGACTGGAATTGGGTGATTCTATATTATCCTTTCTTTGCTACATGTACCATTTTTTCTTTTTGGTATTGCCTATTTCTAAGACCAAACATATTTGATGACCTGCACAGCATAAAGCATACCTTTCAAGAATAGCAGATATTAAAACTTTTAAAATAAGAACATTCTCACAATCCACTCTAAATTTAGTAACAATTCATAACTGCAAATGAGATTTGGAAACATGAGATTGAATTATCAGTCACTGAATAAGCACATTATACTTCCAGTGTTGTCAAGCACAGAGTAAGGAGCAAGGGTCTGACCCTTACATAAAATTTGAAAAATACAGTCAAATATTTTATATTAACTCTCAAACTAAGCTTATAGTAAGACCTAATATTTTTAAAGACTGAATGTGAATTAAAAAAGAGAGGAAATATAGTAAAACTCAATAAACTCACATGCTTTTTCCTAATAGAAGAATAATTCTGATTTATAAAGTCTGCTGTGAGAGGAGAAAAAGTACACAGCCAAGCACATTCTGAAATAGCTCCCAAAAGCTTTAGCCTTCTCTTGTGAGAATCACTCAGCAAGAACAGTAAATTTTCAAAGAGCTTTCATGCTATTTTGATGTCTTTCAAAGTATAATAGGCACCTTATCTTCAGAATGCTCTTTGTTCACAAATTAATTTATAATAAACTGAAAGACAAGTTACAATAAGCTGATATTTCCCCAAGACAGAGTTTATACCTTCACAAACTCTCTAATGAAAAGATGTTTCCCATATTCTTAGATTATCTTTTACGGGAGTTTTACAAATTAACTTCCAGAGGAAATAAATCCCACCTCATGCATTCCATACCTATTAATTTTTTGATGTTATAGGTCCAGCAACAAAACCCAGACTGAATCCTCCATTTCACCAAGTGATCAAAACTTCTATCTCTATAGAGCTGATTTACCAACATAATGAATGTAACAAAGGTTAAGCTTTTTCTGTATTGTGTGGGAGCTCTAAAACCATGTGGAAAATCTAATTCAATAATAACACTGTCCCTGCTGACAACTTTTTTTGAGAGACTAGTTTAAATTATTTTAAATTTCAAATTTCAACATTTACTTTCTTATGAAATTTGCCTTGGATGTCGCTATAAATTTTGAATTTGTACTTAAAGAAAATTGAATGTGTATCCAGTAGGTTTTAAATTATAACTGCATAGTCATTACTTCAAATATATTATTGGGGACAGGAGTAGTGGGAGTTAATATTTTCTGACTCTGCATTATCATTTTGTTATCCTTACATCATTTATCCTCCCCTAATAAATAGACTCAAAGAATTGAAGGATAACCTTTTTTTCTCTTTGTTGCAGCAGATACAGTCTAGAAACATGCTTAATTTGAAAAACAAACACATGATGTGATAAGTTTTGTTAAATAATTAATTAATAATGAATAGCTAGATTGATGGTTTTGTGAGTTTGAGAATGGGATATAGAGATAATATTCAATTGTAAATAAATAAGTAAATCACAAGTCTTTATACTAAGATAAATTCCTCCCATCATTATAGTAAATGGCTGGTCTACGAAGCGCATTAATATGCAAGCAGTTTATAGATAACTCAGCAGACTACATGATCAGTTTCTTGTTTGGCAATTTTGAGAAACAAGTGGATAAATAAAATTTGAAAGAAGTAGAAAGGAAAGAGGCCAGTGGGGGTTGTTATAGTGTTGCTAAAATGAATAAGCCTGAATTTAATTGTTGACACATAACACACTATGTGTCCAACATCTTTGGGGATAGGTCAAATTCATTCTGTCTCTGCAGCACATGATTTTATAAGAGCACAAGGCATACTGTGATGGTTTTGCATTAATTGATATTTGGTGAGGGGGGCAGAAGCCACCCACGGAAATAATTTTTCTGAGAGGAGATGCTGAGAGCTTCCTCCGTGTCTAACAATACGTGTTTTAAATACAGACACACTGGAAAGCTGAACACACCTCTGTGAACACACACGTTAAACAAACAAGCCCCAGGATTTTTCCCTTTTTCTTCCGGCTTGGGAACAGGTAAGAAGGGTTACCTTGTTACCGCGCTGAGCCGGGCTGGGCTGGGCCGGGTGGTCCGTGCTGCAGGGCCGGCCCCGTTCCTGGGCCCATCGGGCTGGGGCTCCCGGCTGGGCCAGGCCGCAGCAGCTGCTGGGCAGGGGAAGGGAGGCCATCGGCCGCTGAGCCCTGGCCTGGCTGCTGAGATCCTGGCACTCTCCCCAGCATTAACCACCGAATTAAACCCAGAGGCGGCTCTGCAGCACACGCAGAAAACAGCCCAGGGCTGGAATTGAACACAGCAGAGGCCAGAGACGGCCATGCAGCCAGAGCAGCCCTGACAGCCCCCCCAGCACAGCCTGAGTATCCATCACCATGACTGCCCTGGCCACTGCCCAGCAGGGATCACATGCCCATCTGCAGAGCCGGGGTGAGATCTTAACTCTCAGTGCATAGGTAAAACTTGCAGACCTTCAATCCTCCCTTGCGTGGGAGGAAAGGACTGTGTGAGAACGCGTAGAGGAACAACACCAAGGTGAATACACCAAGGTCAGTAAAGAAAGGCTTAAGTCCTAGATGGTAGGATAATGAGGAAAATGCCTTAAGTTTAGGCTGAAATTCTCATGTAAGGCTATGGAATAGATATAATTGATACATCAGACTCTTTTTCCCCTGTAACTCATTGAAAAGTATTGGGGATGAAATGTTCAAATTGTAGATACAAGCAAAGGCCATCTATGCTAAAGCAAGCAGATGTTGAAGTAGCTGTGACCCCATGAGAAGTTTGAAGAGAGAGAGAGAAGAGTGATGTAGACCCTTTGCCACAGGGAAAGAAGAAGATCTCTCAGAGATGAAGATGATCTCATAGATAAAGAGAACATTTGCTCTTGAACAGCTTATCCTTAAAATAGTACCCCATAAATTGACACAGCCCATAAACGCAGTTGTGGGAAAGCTGTGAAAGGTGGGAGGGACTCCATGATTGCAGATACCCGAGTGGCTGCCATTCTTGGAATTTGAAAATCACAAGAGAACTGTTTTCTTGTGGACAACTCTCCATGGCATGGCAAGGGAAACTAGTTTGCCTAACTGAACACAGACTATTTATAAAGTGATAAACTGACTGAATTGTTTCTGAATTGTTAGTAGGAAAGAAAAGGTTCTAAGGGGGAGGAAAACTGTTCTAAAGGTTTTATTCTGATTCTTATTATTCCTTCTTTTAGTTACTGTTACTAAACTTTTCTTTATAACCTCTTAAAATGTAAAGTCTGCTTTGTCTTCCTCCTAATCCTATCTCAGAGCAGAAAATAAGTATATTCTAGTGGGTGCACTGGCATTTAGCCAGCACTGAACCTATCACACATACAAAAATTAAGACACACCTTATCTTTACATGAGGAGACAAGGGATACCAAATTCATCTCTGTGACAAATACTGAATTCTGGACTGTGTGTTAATGCATTGTTTTTCTTATTCTCATGGAAATCGGTCGGACCTCAGTGAATCTTCTGTCACTGTGAATGCTCCACTGAGTTATCAGTTTTCATGAGCAGTGAATCTCCCTTGAAGTAAAAAAAAAAAAAAAAAACAACAACCAAAACCAAAAAACAACAAACAGAAAAATTCTGAAAAGTAAAGTTATTGTTATGTCTGGGGCTTCAGTCATTCTTACTCAGCAATGACATTTTGAGGAGACTGTATCGCCATAACTGAAATGTTCTGTACACGTCAGCATAAGTTTATTGAAGATTTCATGTAGACTTCATTTCACGTAGACACAATACACCAAGGAATGAGGGATTAAATACCTGGCCTTTTAGAATGACAGTTGCCCATCATGTTCTCTGGGCGCATTCTTTTCACAAAATGTTCTCCAGGCTCAACCTTGAAGCCTAAAAAGAGAGCAGAATCTTTAATGACTCTAATCTATTCTGTATACATAAAAGGAAAGCTAAATATTTAAAAATAACATTTCTTCTCTGAGAAATTTATGAGACTTACACCATGTGGATGTCTAAAACATTTGTTTAGAATCTAACTCATATGTCCCTTGCAAGCTGCATTTCTTACAGTCTGTTAAGAGTAAGGCACATCATCTCTCTTGACAAGAAGAAGGAAAGATAGGCTTTTTTTGCTTTTTCAATCAAACATAAATTCAGATAGGAAAATTTACAAGTATCATCAATGAGTTTCTGATTAATAATTAAACAAGTAAATATTACCTACTACTATTTTCTTCCTTCTCTGTTTCACTCTGTTTAGAGTTGTTGACTATAGTCAGAAGCAATAAATAGAAAAGTGAAATGCTAAGAACTTGGGCGATCGTGAAATGCGAAGAGCTTGGACTATCTCCTGAAATAATCAACTGTTCTCTGGGTGGATTTTTGATGTTAAAGTGTCCTCTATAAATTGGGTGAAGGCCTTCAACTTTCTTCAAATTTGTGCCAAGCAGTTAAGATGGTAACAAAGATCCTATTGAGATGATAATGAATTGCTTTCATTACACCATGTGTCATACTCAAATCTGTGTTTGGCTGTTTCTACTCTCTTGAGCTGCATATCCACTTGATGATAAAAGAAAAATGTTTCCTTTTATTTATTTATGCCTTTATTAAATAATTCAATGAAAATGACACTTTGTATTTGTTTTGTCTAGCCAATAAATCCATGTATTACAAAAAAAGGAGAAGCCACCGGTGTTTATTCTGAAATAGACAGAAGACTGTGAAGTATTTTACATATTTAGAGTCCCAGAAGTGAATGATAAATTAGAAGAGATAAATTATTCATAGTCGTAGCAGGCTTAAAAATGAAGGCTTATAACCAGAAGGTCCTGTTCCAGCAAGGACATAACTAAAGCATAAGTAGTTTCCTTGAAGTCAGGCAAAGAAGCCCATGTTTAAGTGCCTTTCTGTATAAAAATCAAAATTAGGAACAGAGCAAAATTAGAGAATTAATGTCTACTTAATGCAAAGCATGAAAGAAAGCACTGAGTATATAATCAGGGAGTGTAACTGATTGATATGATGGGGGAAAGGCATTAATGAGACATCATGCTTTCTTATTTCAGAAAAGAGGAAGTACCATGATAAGAGAATAGGGATTCATGGGTAATCTGGGGCTTCAGTATAAGCATGGGAATTGTTGAGGTGGACAACCACCTCTTCTTTTTTTAATGAAGCAAATGTTCTAGCACCTGCTTACAAATGGTGGGTTATAAGGTTAAAATTTATCATTACTGAAAGAAACACTCAGACCTATCTGGAAATTACATGGTAATGTGCCAGAGAAGTGTACATAAAAAGAAATTAAGTGTCATTCTTGTGAATCTGAAAGATCACAAGTTACAGAGGTACCATGATAAGCCAAGATAAGCCATTTAATTAAAAGGATTTGGTCACCTGACAACAATTAAACACATAAGTAACATGCGTTCTTGCTTTAAAAGCAGCCTCTATGCTCCAACACAGGGAGAGATTTGTGAGAAATTTTCAGCCATTTGTGCTTATTAATTATTGTAATCCTCCTGAGGCTGGAATCATGCAACAGATAATTCTAGAAGGAAAAGCCTAATTCTGTGGGTATTCATTGTTACTTCACAGCCAGCAGTTAATTGTCTTCTGTTCTTGTGGCAGGTGTCAAGAAACCTTCATTAGCTGACTAATCTTCAGGAATCTTTCAAAGAGCCTTCTTACAGAACTTTTGGATTCTGTTGACTACACTATATTTGTGTGCTATATATTTCAGCTGCATGTATGTGAGCTGGCGTCACATCCTACAGTTCATGTACAGAATACATGTAATGAATGAATATACTCAGAAAAGTCATGACACGCATACTTTTTCAAAATTGTACACTTGCTCATCATTGTAAAAGCGGGTTTTAGTGATGTTTAGAAATTAAAATTTTAAGAAATTGGTATATATGCCACGAAGGTGGTTGCCAAGATATGTAGCAAAATCCCGTGAATTTCCTAGAATGATGCTTGAAGTTGTCAGGGAAAAGTACACATGTGGAAAAATATGTGTCTAGATATTTCACGCTAAGAAGTCCATGTTTTATCTATATTTATTGTTGCATTGCACAGGTGAAATAAATCTTTTTACATTACTGCACACTGCTCTTGGGTCTCCAACATAAGAAGGACATGAATCTGCTGAACCTAATCCAGAGGAAGGCCAAGATAATCAAGAGGTGCTCGAGCACTTCTGCTATGATAACTGGTGGTGAGCTTGGGGGTTAAGTCTGAAGGTGACAAGTCTCTGGGGAAACCTTAGGACAGCCTGTCAACCTCAGGACAACCTGAAGGGGGACTACAAGACAGCTGGAGAGAGATTTATGACAAGGCCGTGTAGTGATATGGTAAGGGGGGATGGTTTTAAAGTGAAAGAGAATAGGTTGAGATTGAATATTAGGAAAAAAATCTTTATTGTGGCCGTGATAAGGCCCTGGCACAGGCTGCCCAGAGATGTGGGTGCTGCATCACTGGAAATGTTCACAGCCAGGCTGGATGGGGCTCTTTCCAATGTGGTCTAGTGGAAGCTGTCCCAGGGGGATTGGAGTTTGGTAACCTTTGAGGTCCCACCAAAGTGTTCTATCAGTCTATGATTTTCCATGAAGAATAAAGGAAAACTGTCTGTTTCATTCCTTGTCTGTTCATTCTCTTCCATTACATCTTACCAGCTGGTAAGACCTCATGGAGGGCATTTGCACACAAGTCAGAAACCACAATTCTTTGTGTGACCTTGTGTCTGTTCCAGTCTCCAAGTTTGGATCTAAACTGGTTTTGCAGACAAAGTTCCCTTAAACTTTGAGTATATTCTCTAAGCAGAATATATCCCATAGTCTTAGTTAATAAAAAGTTAAATAAAGGCAGAATAAACTGCATACTTTATAGCAAAACATTCAGTGTTGCTAACCTGAATATTTTAGAACTGTCATCTTTGATTCCAGAAAATAAAGAATGATAGAAGAAAACATTGTATTGATACAGTCATATGGAAGAACAATTTTTGAGAGAAACTGTGAATACATTACACATTCATATATCTCACTTATATTACAAGCGGGTTAAACAGCTGTTGATGCTTGTACAAATCTGCTTTACACTGTCAGTTTTAGTTTTATTTTCCCATGCTGAAGGTAGGATTTTGGTGCACTTCATTAATTGTGGTGGTTTTTGCCCTTCTGCTCCATTGTCACTTATTATCTAGGCATCCTACACATTTTAGCAAAAGCTGTTATAGAGGTAAATCAGTTACTGATCGGTCACCATCTCATACCCTCTGACTTCTACAGAAATCCAGAACCAGATCCTCAATTTTTTCAGCAGTGGACAGATGAAAGGACACATGTTAGTCTATGTCCCATTTGTTTAATATATCCCATATGTTTAATCAAGTGAGAACTTCTTCGCTGTATTATCTGGCTGTAAATAACTGAGGTTTTATCTACACTTAAAAGTCTTACTACCACAGTTATGAATGGTAGGAGTGAGAGTAGAAAGGTCATCTGATAATTGAGAAAAAAATCAGACAGAAGAGTACTTGTGCTTTAAAAAGAAAGTTTATTGCATTAGAGAAACTGCTTTGAGATGAGTTGAAATTGAGTTGAAATACGAACTCTAAGAAAGTTACAAAGAGGAATAGAAGAAGATATGCCTGCAAGCACATTCAGGGCCATCTGTGTACAAGGTGATGACCTGAAAAGGGATGTTGATTCTTGGTGTTAGCTGCTCTGGGAAATGCAGGCTGGCACCTAGAAGAAAAAAGATGTCTGTGTCATCGACTCAGTTTACCAGAGAGTGTTGCTGCAGGTTTTGAGAGGGTTGTGTGTATATCAGAAGTGTATGGTGCAACACACTGGCATTTTGCTGCTAATTTGATAGCAACCTATATAATGTTAATACTATCATGCCACCAACATTTTTGCGCGTAAAAGAACAAACTTTTAGAATGTATGAGGATTTTAATGGCTTTCTGCTGTTTTCTTGTCACGGTAGAGGTGGATTCAACAACATGACACTGCGTGTTCAAACAGCAATGGCTCATTTTTACTGAGTGCTGTTCCCCTTATGTGGCTTTGAAACTCCGCACAGTTAGTCCGACTGGCTGAATTAGTTACCAGCCTAGTTGCCCCCTAGCTGGCTAACTGGCCAATAGCTGCCCGCATCTCCAGTGGCCTAGACCAGCTCCCCAGCGGTCCAAATTGTTGGAGTTATATAATTACTAGTTACACAATTAGTTTTATGTTAGTTATATTATTATAATTAGGATTATTTATATCAGTGAGGCCTCCAGGGCAACTGATAGCCACCACAGTTCCCCCTTCCCATTTTTAAATATAAAGGCAGGCGTCTTGTAGAAAGGATAACAGACTTACTTTCTCATATTGTCCATAAACTGGGAAGTTTTGCATATTGTAAGCAATAAAAGAAATGCAATTTATTTTTCACATTCTCGGGCAGAGCTCAAAGAGGGGGTTTTTCAAGCCAAGGAAGAGCCTCTGACCAATCACACCTAAAAAAAGAAAGCTGAATAAATAACTGTCTACAAAGAAAGATTTTATATGAAATAGTGAATGACATCATCCTCTCTGGTACCACTCCTTTGAGCTGCAGAAATAGTAGGAAAAGAAAGTAACTTTTTGTAAGTGCCAATTTCTAATGGAAAGGTGTAACACCTATAAATCTGTGGTGGTAAAGTGCCTACCTCATCTGCACCTACCCCCCACACAGATATGTAAAGCAAGGTAAAATCAGCGAGGCAATAGACAAAACTCCTAGGTCCTTAATAAAGACAATTTCTGTGTGAGAGATGTTGTGAAGATATCATCAGGTAGAAAAGCCTCAAGGCTAACATCAAGGTGTTTTGGGAATTAAGCCATTAATAGTGGATTCCATCTGACCACTTCTTCCCATCTCTTACAGAGAATATCCTAGACATCAACCTACTCTTTCTTGCAGTTGCTAAATAGTACAAATTGAGATATTGAAAAAACAATTTTTATGTTTCTAAAATGAACTAAAGCTGAATGGCAAATAAGGTAAGCTTAGAAAAAGTCTGGTTTTAAGATTTGTTTTTCAAAGGATTACAGCTTCTGTCATTTTGTATTCACACTTTTTAATGTAAATGTAATTTTAATTGAATCCAGTGCTAAAAAGATACTACATATAAAAGCCAAAGTTTTTATTTCCAAAATTCTTCGCCAGTTGTTATTGCATGCTTTCATTAGTTCAAAAATCAGTTCCTTTTTTACTTCAATACAAATATGGAAAATTGTTACTTATTGCACAAATCACAATGCTCATGTGGGAAGATTTTTTCTTAGATCAGTGCAGCATTTGCAAATAAAAGTGGAGATAGGCTATTAGACATAAAAATAAATGAATTTTTAAAAAATACAGATTTCCTTTTTAAAGGGAAATCCTAGCTACATTTGTCAAAACGTACTCAGCTTTATGAGAGACATAATGCCCATAATTCTGTTCCGGACTGCCATACTAGCAAAAAGATAATTTTGCTATTGTTGTTGGTTTGTGGCTTCACATACATGATGACAAGTAGTAGGTACAAGTGAAGAGAAGAAATATCCTACATGTAATTTAATTTTATCCACTACACCTGACCAGGAAAAGAACATCTGGAATTCTTGTATTTCCTCCAAGTCAAAGGAACGTGGAGGGTGTGTGTGTGAAAACATTTCCTGAGCAGCAATCTAAGAGCAACAAGTACTGGGATTAGGATTGCCGATCAGAGTGTTTTACACCTCTTTGTGAAATAAATGTGTTCCATACATTTCATAGCTTACATTTTGTTGTCTTAGTTTGTTGTGGGTTTTTTGTTTGGTTGGCTTTTTTTCCCTTTTTATGATCCCCAGTTCATGCCAAACAAGCTCAGATGTGTTCACTGAGCAATATACTGAGAATAAATCTGCACCACACTCATTAATGATACCTCAATGCAAGGTTATTGTGGAAGAAACTGTGGTGGTGTGGAGCTTGGCACACTTGAGTAGTGTTCCAAGTCCCACAGACAAATAGTTAGAATTGCTATGCGTGTAGTAACAAATGTATTTTAGATTTAGCCTGGTATGATGACAAAACCTACAAACTCACTTCTGCCAGCAATAAGAACATGTGCTTTAAGACTTTGAGAATAGGAATTAATAACAAAACAGAAACACAGCACCAAAAAATCCAAAAGTCAGCCAGCATAAAAAGCTATTTCTGTCCTTAGCTTAGGTTGGACATACCTTAGCAAAGGTAGAATTTTTTTGTGGTGAGAACTAATGAAAATATTCTCATTTCTAATGAAAACTGATTAAAAGCTTCTCAGTAATATTTGAGATTCCATCAAAAATATTTCGCTTAAAAAGTGAAAACAGAGGCAAAATTTCAGAATTTATAAAACTGTCTCATTTTAATGTGTTATTTTACATTGATTTTCATAGTCTTCAGTTGGCTTTTGACACTAAATTTTATTCTTTCCTGTCCTAATAATCATTATGAACTTAGCTTCCATATAATGACTTTAGATTTCATAGTGAGGTAAAAAGAGAGTTCTATTTTTCTGAATTCAGTAGTTTGATTTATCACTTGCATAGTTATTACTAGCAAATATACTGCTTGCATGTGTAACACGATTATCTATTTGTCGTAGTTTATCAGGGGCATAGGTGACAGTGCGTGTTTGGAGAGGAATAGGATGGGATTTTAGAAGAGCATGAAGAGATAAATTATCAAGGCATACGTTTAAAAAAATTGAATAAAACCTTTCAACAGTCACCATCAAGACTATGAAATAAATTGCTTTTGAATACTTTTGTAGCCAATGTCAGCCATCTTACTTATCACTGAACAAGCTACGTTTGAACTAAGCAGCTCAGTATCACTGAGGGATGAGGTTGCTGATTGAACACAGGTGTAATGGTTGATACACTGTCACATGGTCTGATGTTAACCTAAGATCTTTGTTGAAATACTTATTACTGATGGCACAAAATGTAATTGCTAATTTTCTGCCTGAATGGTTACATATTTTCTCAAAATCTTAAGAGTTATTCATCCCTTTTTCACTGCCCATTTCTCAGAGTTTGAGGCAGATGTGTCACTGGTCCACAGACTGGTAATTGAACCTGTCACTTGCAATCTACTGACTTCATTCCTCAGAAATGCATCCACTGCTTCATTCACCTTCCTGCTTATTTTTCTCTAGGTATAAGTGTCCAGTTTAAATCTGAATAAACTGATATTCACTGTTTACTTTACAAATCTGTGATCACAGAGAAAGGTATTAGAAGACTCCTGACCTGTGATCACAGAGAAAGGTATTAGAAGACTCCTGACCTGATTATTTGTTTGGATTCATTGAAGAACTCTTGTTCAAAATAAAGTGTCTACTGCTAGGCTAATCTTAATAAACTCATCAATTAAGTTGCAAGAGTTAAAGTAAAACTAGGTAGAAATTATTATTCAAGAATGTGGTACACAAAATTCAGGCCCACTGATTTTTTTTTAAATCTTCCTGAAATCTGTATTATACGAGTGATTTTTGCCTAAATGGATAGCTACATTTACACTGTTTTGGTGACCAGTGCTTTCAATTGGTAGTACAAAGAGCAAGTGTGTCTGCAGAAACTTATAATAGGAATTCTGTAAAGTAATGAGAACCACACAATAAAATAATCTTGAAGTGATTATCTACATAATAATAATTGGCTGTTTTAGGGCTGTAGACTATTGTACAGGTGAGTACCTTAATAAATTCATTTTTCATAACATTCCTTATTCAATGATGACCAAGGCCAGAAAACTGAAAAAGCAAAATCACTAATAGCACATGATTCAAGCAGAGTTTATGCTGATTTTTTTCATGTGTAAACTTTCTGAAATGCTTATGAATGTTCAACTCAAGTTTATCTATCTATCTATCTATCTATCTATCTATCTATCTGACAGTATAAAAGAAATAAATTCAGAAAATACTGAGGCAGTACAGACAGTCTGAAATACAGAGCAGTACTACATGCAATGTCTAAAAAATTATTTTTGAAGTACTGAATTTGGAAGATGTTTCACTGCCTCATCACAAATTACTTGCACAATGGTTTACACGTGAAGAAATTTTTTATACAAGGTTTGAAATAGTTAATATTAACTGAATGGATTTCTGTAGCATTAATTCAATATGCTGTCAGTTACTTACCAAGGACCTCTCTGTCCTAAACATGAAAGAATCTCTTAAATTCAAGTAAGGAATCTCCTGCTTCAAGAGGCATGCCTGTGCAAAGGGTGAGTCACCTGATGTGCAGTACAGTTACAAGAAAGAACTCAAACTCATGACTTTGGTCTCATCCAAAAATCTGTCATAGTTACTGAGTCTCATCACCTGGAAGAAAGCCCTGAG
Source organism: Calcarius lapponicus (assembly GCA_039654755.1). Classification (NCBI taxonomy): domain Eukaryota; kingdom Metazoa; phylum Chordata; class Aves; order Passeriformes; family Fringillidae; genus Calcarius; species Calcarius lapponicus. Next base: position 65,677,606 of record CM077481.1, on the reverse strand, counting down.
AAGCATCCTAACTCCAGGGGAGAATACCACCATGCAACCATACTGCCTAGAAGAAAGAGCTCAAATCCTCAGTTAGCTAGGAATGTTTGCAGAGTAAAGCAGATGGCTCATAGTTAAATTGCATGCAATAGGAGAAGTACCCACAAGACTCCTTGTGCCCATAACTTACTTTGTTCTTTGATAAAAGAGTCTTGGAAAAGCCACACACTATTCATGTGTTAACTTCATGATCAGTGTTCCAAGTTCATGAGCATGGACACTCACTGGGTCACTCTGCTCCTTTGTGGGTTCCCTAGAGGAGTGATGTGCACAGGTACAGCTTGGGATTTTACCTTCTTTGAAAGCTGTACTAAACTGGTGTTTGGTTAAGGAGTCGGGTGCATCTGTCACACTACATGATACTAAAAAATGTTTGAATGAAAGACGGAAGAAATTTAGTAATGGAAGTATACTGCAAGGCTTAATGAATAAAAAAAGGCGCTTTAATATTTCCTCAATGTCACCTGTATGTTTCTTCTACACTATTTTTTGGAAGAGTATTTCACAGCAGTAATACCATCTATAAATATGTTTTTTTAAAGTACAAGACATTAAGAAGGCTTAACTGTTAACTTTAATATCATTTAAAGAAGAATCTCTCCATCTTCTCATGTTAAAACCTATCACTCTCTCAGAATGGGCATATATTTAGTGGTTGGACACTTAGAAATTCTACCCTATACAGAAAACTTCCTCAAGAAATATTTAAATCACTTTGAAATGTACTAACAATGATACCGAGAGGTGAAAAAACCCATCCTGGGATAGCACTTTCATCCTAGCAATACTTTATTGTACAATTAGATATTTTACCACTTTCCAATTCAAATTTTCAAGCTTAATTGAGTTGAATCTAAGTGGGTTGGAGTGGGCTTGACTGATGTGTTGTACAAAGGAAAAGTTATGGTGTGGAACCAATGAATGCAATATTTTTTATATAATTTATTATATTTTTAATTGTTTATTTTTTACTAAATTTGGGGATTTTTTCAACAAATTTTAGGAATGCAGAAGAAAAAGGAATATGAGATGTGAAGATCTAAGGCATGGTGACATTTTGAGAGACTTCAATACAAAAAGAAAATTGACCAAATATGTGTGTAACTTAGGGCATGTTTTTATTTAGCTGAAATGTTTTTAATTTTACAGAAGTTTATAGTGAAGGATTTGAAATAAAAGAAAATAGATTGCATCAAATTTTAATTTTTATAAATTTCCATCATTTGAGTTTAAATCTCAAATGCAGAAGAAACTGTTGATGCAGAATTATTCCTGTTTCTTCTTCCAGTTAACTGTGTCCTACCAGGGTGAAAAGTCCTATCAAAGACAATTTCCCTGGGTCATATTTAGTTGTACTACATCACTGCATATCCTTTGCCATCCATGACGAACAGTACTATAGTGAGGTAAGATGCCATTCTTACATTAGGTAAACCTTTTTTTTTTGAAGTTAGTAACTTCTTGTGCTACAGAGGGATTTTTCAAAGTCAGTTAAGCATTTGTTTAGAGGTATTAATCCTGACATTCTTCGGCTTCTGTGAATTTTGCACCAAACTCTTCAAAAATCATCAAAAACCAGGCTCCTGCTTTGTTAGACTGCTCTTTTTCTGAAAAATGTGTATTAAACACTTGTAACACTCTCCAAGAAGATTGAAAGGGAGATTCTAATTGTATTTATTCAGTTGTGGGAATTTGTGATCTGGCACAAATGACCCTGACAGTAAGAAGGCCAAGCTACAAGGGATTAAACTGGTGGAAGGAGGATGTCAGAGGCAGAATAGATTCTTGCAAGGGAATGAGGTTTCGTTTGATGTTGAGAGAGTAAAATTCATCAGCATTGTCTTGTAGTCGTCCTGGAATGGGGGCACGCAGGATCCCAAGCTCTGGGCCCACTATTAGGCAGCAGAGCTGGGCCGGGGGATGGACCCACGATTGGGCTGAGGTACCCCATAAACCTGATTTCAGGACTGGTGCTGATTGCAAGTATGATAGCCTTGTCTCTAAACTGGAGAAGCATGGATTTGGCAGATGGACCACTCAGTGGATAAAAAATTGCCTGGATGGTTGCACTTCAAGGGCTGCTGTCAATGGCTCACTGTCCAAGTGGAGATCCATGGTAAATGGCATTCTTCAGGGTTGGGTATTGGGAGTGGCTCTTTAACTGCTTTTTCAATAACATGGACAGTGGGATCAGTGCACTCTTAGCAAGTTTACTGAAAATACCAAGGTGTGTGGTGCAATCCACGTGCTGGAGATAAGGAATGTCAGGAAAAGGAACCCTGGCAGGCTTCTGAGTTGACCCCATGTGAACCTCATGAAGTTCAACAAGGACAAAATCCTGTACCCAGCTTGGTGCAATTGCAGGCTCAAATACAGCCTTGAAGGAGAATGGAATACCTAAAGAAGGGCCACATAAAAGCTGAAGAACTTTTTACAAGGGTATGCAGTGATAGAACAAAGGACATTTGCTTTAAACTAAAAGAAGATAGATTTATATACTGGGGAGAAATTCTTTACTGTTAGGGTAGTGAGGCCCTGGCCCAGAGAAACTGTGGATGCCCCATCCCTGGAAGTGCTCAAGGCCAGGCTGGATAGGCTCTGAGCAGCATGATCTAGTGAAAGCTATTCCTGCCCATGGCAAGGGAGTTGGAATGAGATGATCACTAAGGTCCCTTCCAACTGAAGTCACTCTAAAATTCTGTAATTGATTCTATGAAGTGTAGATAAGGAAACCGTGGCACATCTTGGTAGAATCCATGTCAAACAGCCTAATGTGGTTAGATTCAGCCCAATATACAGCCAGTTAAATTTTCTGTTTATATTTAGGCACTAATATGTGTTCATTTCACCTTGAGGTGGATCATAAAATTTCCCAAACATGTTTCCTAAAACAATTTTTGGTTTAAGTATATATGTCATGGCTAGATCACCTTCTGTTTGCTCTGCCTATGTGTGTTCAGAGTTTTTATGATCATGAGAACCTGCCTAAATATCAGCCTCAAAGCTTCATGAGACAACCTAATTATTTTATTTGAATATCATCTTCACAATTCATTTGCTGCTGGTAGGCTGGCATCTCATCATAAAGTAGATAGTGCTAATTAAGTAGTCAGTCTTAACATTAACATCCTTTCTTTAACTAGTAATGATCAGTTGGAACAGTAGGATCCAGCTATATTAAATGCCTAATAAAAGTCCTACACATGCACCATTTGCATCAAGAACTATACCTTTTTTTTCCATTTTAGTTATTCTGTCTACTTTACAGAGTTTGCACTGATAATTAAGAAATGTAGCACATTTAATTAACTAGCTTTCTGTCTTGAAAGACTATAATTGAAATTCTCTTTTGTTTTCAAATGGAGAAATAAATATTGTGTTCTGATTTTAGTTCGTAACACATATTTATCCCCACTAGTCCCCAAAATTCAAAAATCAAATCTGAATGATTGACAGAATTTGCTAAACTTAAAAATTATATATTTAGTGTTTACCTTGAACAAAACCTTATAAAAATAAAATTTGTTATTGAAGAGAAAGCTAATCAGTTCTGTTTATTAGCAGAACAATAACATCAAGACAAAATTTTCTGAAAGAATGATGTTAGAAAAACTCACTTTGGGGATTTTAATGACACGGGGATATATTCAGTTAAAGAAGGATGACCTGAGAAGGTAGGAGTAGTTCTTCACACCAAAAATTAATATATGGATCAAAATCAGACAAATAGGGGAAACCTTTGCTTTGCTGATGATGTGTTAATGATAGGAAGAAGGCAGGGTAACAGGAAGAAAGAAGAACTCCAAACCCAAAGATGTTTGCTTTCAAAGACACCTCTAGAAAGGTGTCTATGAAAACAGCACAGATGATGACACTTTCAGAGGGGTCTTCAAATAAAAGTTGAATCAGAAAAAAATAATAAACCCTACCCCAATTTAGTTTAAGATTAAATAATTTATAAAGGATAGAGACAGGTGAATCCTTGCCTTCTAATGTCATATTTTCATTTTTCTTTGCTTGTCCTTGTACTTTTTGTAGGTATGTCCCTCCTACACAGACCTATAGATAGTAAAGATTTAACAAGGCAAGCACAACTAAGGATTAATTCATCCACACAAATGAAAAACATTATATAGATATATGATATTTTATACATGCATACCAAAATACAATTTTTTTCCTGAAGAGTGTTTAACTATATTTCCAGACAGACAACAGCAGAAAAAGATTTTTAATATCATTTGGAAATAAAAGTTTGAGGTTATCACTCCTTATTTAAACACAAAGGTATCTTCATCGGCAGTTCAAAAGCTAATTTTATTAGAGCATTCTTAATCACACAGCATGGCATAACTGATATTAATAGCTGTTCTCATTCATATTTCTGTTAGTCAATTTTTAGTTTCCAGTTGAAAGCAAATTTATATTGTGAAGATAGAGTGAAATCATTGTTGAGAAGGATTGTGACAGCATCATTTCTATAATAAGCATGATCTTCTCTGGCTAGAATTTAGTAAATTATTGCATCATTTTTGCAGGAATCTTACTGATTTTATATTGAATTTGTGACTTTCAGGAAAAAAATCTGCAAAGAATACTAGAAAACTCTCAAAATGAAGTCACAAATTTGATAGAAGTAATGGTTCCTTTGCAAAATTTCACTGTGTGGCAGATCTCTTTAGGTCAGAACATGATGGGATAAATGTTAATGGAAGATGCTCTGTAGTAGGGACACAGAACAGTAGCTTGAATTGGCCATTCAATTTCGAGCTTCACATATTTGCTATTCAAGGATAAACTTGATTCTTTCAAACTTTCTTTGCTTTGGCTCTTTGGCAAGACAAGATGCTTTTAAAACTTTGATGCTTTAGACAGCTTCTTAGATGATCTGAATATAATTTTGGTGTGTAATATTCATAAACAGTACATCTCAACTTGGAATAACAGTAAGAATTCTTTTTCCTCTAGTTCTCTAGATCTCTTGACCACGGGAAATCTCTTCAACCCTAGACATCTCGTTATGAGAGAGAGGTAATGGCACTCTAAGGTTAGCAATCAACATAAAATTATCAGGGTGGAGAATGTAGCATAAAAGAAAAAAAGAAGGATAAATATGTATAAATTATCCATGAAAATGAGGGTGAGACACTTAGAAACCTTAGTAGCAGTCAAGGTGTACTGTAAGCACTAGAGGGAGTTTATTTGTTTTTGAGCAGCTGGAAAGTGAAAATGTTTGAGTACTGGGAAACATGTCTTTAACAGTTGAATATATTAATCCATTTAATATTTTTCCAAGTAGAATATCAGAAACTATGAAAGTTTGGGTAAAGCATTAGAAAAATCTATTACATTAAATTTTTCATCTTTCTTAATCATAATTGTCATATATTAGAATTAGGAATTGTCAAAGTCAATGGATTTTTTCAGCACATCCTAAAGTACCATCACTTTTTCTTCTTACTCATAAGTTTAATAGTTATTCCAACAAAGAGACATTTAGAGAAAACGTAGTAAGCAGAATATCAATTATCAACTACTATTGAAAATTAAGTGACATAATGGTATAGAAATGTAGAAGCATCTAAATGTTGAGAAAAATGCAGACAGAACAGCAGGTAAAGAGTAAATCTACTGTCTTTGAGTTTACAGCCATTCCTCCATTGTCTTAGCACCACATGCCTTTGCAAAGTCCCTCACCAGTGTCCTTACAAGCCCCCTTCAGGTACTTAAATTCTGCTCAAAGATCAACCAATACCCTTATTTTCCTTAGGCTGAACAATCCCCATTCTCTCAGCCTTCCCTCACAGCAGAGGTGCTCCATCCCCCTGCTCACCTTGGTGCCTCCTCTGGGCTCTCTCCAGCAGCTCCGTGTCCTTCCTGTGCTGGCAGCCCAGGGCTGGAGGCAGCTCTGCAGGTGGGGTCTCAGCAGAGCGGGGCAGAGGGGCAGAATCCCCTCCCTGCCCTGCTGCCCAGGGCTCTGGCTGCAGCCCAGGACACACTTGGCTCTCTGGCTGGGGGTGCCCGTGGCTGGCTCATGCCCAGCTCTCACCCACAGCACCCCCAGCCCTTCTGGGCAGGGCTGCTCTCCATCTGTTCATGCCCAGCCTGGGCTGGCACCAGGGATTGCCCTGACCCAGGGCAGCACCTGAGCTTGGCCTTGTTAAACCTCATGGGATTCCCAGGGGCCACTGCTCGAGCTTGTCCAGGTCCCTCTGGATGGCATCTGTCCCTCAGGAGTGTCAGCTGCACCACTCAGCTTGGTGTCATCTGCAAACTTACTGAGTGTGGACTAAACCTCTTCCTCTGTGTCATTAATGAAGACATTAATAAGATTTTTCCCAATACAGACTCCTGAGGATCACCACTTGTCAGAAGGCCATCAGAACACAGTACACTTACCTTCTGGATTGACTGTCTAGTCAATATCTTGTCCAATGAACAATCAAGTTGTCAAATGTTTCCTTCAAGTTAGAGAAGATACTGTGTAGGACCATGTAAAAGACCTTACAGAAGTCTACAGCCCTTATTCACTGACATAGTAATTCCGTCATAGGAGATGACTAGATTGGTTAGGCAGGGCTTCACCTTGGTGAAGCCATGCTGACTGTCCTTACTCGCTTCCCTCTTCTCCATGTGCTTTAGTGTAGTTTCTAGAAGGATCTGTTCATGATCTTTCTAGGCACAGAGGTGGCAGGTCAGTAGTTCCTTGGGGTCTCCCTTTCTACCCTTTTTAAAGGTATGTACAAAGTCTCCCTTTTCCAATCAATAGGGATTTCACCTGATTGCCATAAATTTTCAAATATCATGGAGAATGGCTTGACAAGTACATTCGTCAGTTCCATTAGGACTCTAGGATACATCTCATCAGGTGCCATAGATGCATGTGCCCTCAGCTTCCTCACGTGGCCACTAACATGATTTTAACTTCCAGTGGGAAAGACTTCATTCCCTCAGTTCCTGTCTTGCAATCTACCCATTCAAGAAGTATGGGAAGAGAAGTTGCCATTGGAGACTGATGCAAAAATGTTGCTGAGTATCTCAGCCTTCTCATTTGTTGTTCCAGGTTTGACAGCCTTCTTCTTTGGGAGTGGGGCATGGGTGGGTGTACACCTGCTTTGATCTTCCTTTTCTGTCTAACCTACCCATAGAAACTCTTCTTGTTATTTGTATTCCTTATCAAGTTCAGCTGCAGCTCCTTCTTGGGCTTCCTTGTTCCCTCCCTACACAACCCCTACATCATCCCCACACTCTTAGCAGGATATCTGTTCTTGCTTCCACCTCCTGTACATTTGCTGATTGCCCTAAAGTTTGACCAACAGGTCCCAACTCAGCCATGCCTGTCTCTTGCCTTCCTTTGCCTGATTTCTTGTGCCTCCAGACCACTGGTTGTTTCAATAATGGCAGAGCTCCTTAAGGAGCTGCTAGGTCTGTTCTCCTCCCTTGTCCCTAAGAGTAGATTCTCAGGAGGTCCCATTGACTATCTCCTTGGACAGCTGGAATTTTGTTTTCCTAAATTCTGGGTCCTGAGTTTACTCTTTACCTGACCCATGTCCCGCAAGACTGCAAATTCTACCAGTTCATGATCACTGGAGCCCAGGCTGCCTCCAGTCTTGGTGTCCCTGATTAGCTGAGAGTGTTGGTGACCATCAGATCCAGTATCACATCCCCTCTGGTTAAGCTATTACCTGGCTTAAGAAGTTACCCACCACACCTTCCACGAGCCTCCTGGATTCCCTAAAGCTCCTCGTGCTACTTTCCCAGCAGATGTCTGGGGGGTTGAAGTCTCCCAGAAGGGCAAGAGACTGGAACCTGCTGCTGTCTGCAGCTGGAGCAAGAAGGCTTTGTAAACCAGCTGCTGTTTATCAGGGGCCTGTAGAAGACCGACCATGAGGGTCCCATTGTTGCCTCAGTCTCTGGAGCAACAAACAGCTTTCCATTTGCTCACGGCTCTTCTTCAGCTCTTCACACTCTTTCCATCTTTTGATTCAGATGACTTTTGACTTCAGATGACTTATGCCTGTGAAGGTGGCACTTACGGGCCATAACTCCTAATTTTTGTATTAAATTTAGGGTTACTGTGTCAAAAATTGATGTGAATTCTGAATTTGCATTAAGATTTGCCTTACATATGCCACCACATTTGTACACATGTCCCGCCCCAGTCAAATCAAAGTGAAACAGTCCCTGCCTTTCAGTGTCATCTGGAGTAGGCCATGTGGTCTCTTCTGCACCAATTAAAACACAAAAAAACACCTAAGGTAAGAACATTAGAAAACACAATCTATATGTGTAAAAGAGTTGTTTTTCTTAGAATTATCTATCCCAGTTTACTTTAACATAAATAAGTAAAATGATTTATTAATTCCAAAGATATCTCCAAACAGATGTTAAATGCATTTTAGCAGTTTAAAGGAGAATTACCTGTGAAAAGGGTAATACACCTGGTTTTTCCTCTTTATCATTTTGGTTTTGTTTGAGGGTTGTTTTTTTGGGTTTATTGGGTTTTTTGGGGGGGGAGGGGGAGTGTGTTTGGGGGTTTTAGGGGGTTTTTTGTGGGTTTTAGGGTTTTTTGTTCTTGGGTGGGTGGGTTTTGCCTTTCATGTATTTTTTCAAACCTTCAAGTTATATTGTTTTAATGTAGTCCATTTGCAGATATTTAATTCCCTTCCAAACCTGTGTTACTTATTTTCATTTATATTTTTCTTTGCCTGTATGTCTTTTTTAAAAATCTCTTTTCTGTATCTGTTATTTATATGTGCAAAGTAGTTCAGAACAATTTTAAGAAGATGCTAAACTAAATTAGATTTTTATTCTATCAGTAGACCCATTTTTCTTAATGATTTCCAATAACCTTATATTCTTTGCAGAAACTTATTGCATAATTACTAGCAGAGCAACCTTCATTCCATCCATGTATTAAAACTGAGCTACTGAATATATTTAAAATATGATCTTCATCTGAACAGATGAAAAATTCTCAGTAGTTAACTTTTTTGATGGGTGTACTCTCTCCTGCTTTTGTTTCCTGTAGGAAAAATTTAACTGCTCAACATGTTTTGAAGTACATATTTTTTCCCATAAAGAATTCAAAATAATGTACATTTTTACAACATTTTAACAACTAGATGCTCACCTTTTTTCTCCTGGATCATTCCAAAATATAATTTTTGTTTGAAAGCCCATCATGGTATCTTTTAGAAAAATTTAAAACTTTAATTAAGCATATAATATAGCAAGTGGATAATAAAGTTATTAATTAATTTCACATACTTTCTAAAATGTATGGATCCTAGAGACATTTGGAGGTATCAAAAATATGCAAAGCAATTTTGTCTTCCTTTGTGTCCACTAAGAGGAAACATTGACAGTCTTGAAATAAAAAATACTTTATTTCAGCTTGTTCAATGTATCTTTAAAGCCCTGTATCCCAGAATGGTCCAACTTTATTTACTGTTCAGTGGAGCTGCAGTATCAGGTGCGATCTGGCTGTCATTTGGGTGCCACAAAACCACATTCTTCTTTATAACAGATGCTCCTCAGCCAGCTCATAAATTCTGGGATACACTGATGCCTTGCAGTAGTTCAGGGTGCTCAAGTCTGCATTATATCACAGTGGCTGTAGTCCAGCTGTAGGATGACTAGACCTTAGGAGAAAAGAAGAGTATGACACAAATGAAACACTGACTCTATCAAGAATTTTGTCAGCAGAAGGAAACATTGAATGGGTATGATAAACCCAAAATCAAACATAGCAGTTTGACTGGAATATGTGCAATATTTCAGTCTAGGTAAGCTTGAAGCAGGTAGTTAGAATTGTCTATTTCTTACTTTTCTTTTTCCTTTTTTTAATCTTAATTAAAAGAGATTACTTTTTCCTGTAGATACATTTTAGTATCTACTGAAAAACCTATAATTAATTTTTCCAGTCAGTTATAAAAAAATCTTTAGGTATTTAGGGAAACCATTTCAGAAGGACACAAACCAGTATTGCAAAGTCCAAATTCCTTCCTGGGCTCTAAATAATTATTTTATTTAATGCTGTTCAAGACAGAAAGAGAGAAACAGGGCTAACAGGGCTAACAGGGCACTGATATTGTGTGGCAGGTTAAACATTTTCCAGATTCTTCTAGGATTTTTTACATATTAGCAAAAAAGAATAGATTTGTCATGACTTTTCAAATGAGTGGCTTGACAAATACATCAAACAATTTCCTGAAGACTTTGGAATGTACTCGTGCATGTTCAGGAGACTCACATGACCTCAAATCTGAACTTGCTTGTTGTCCTGTCCCTACTTTGATGTTAAGGAAATTAAGATGTGGAAGAGATAGCACCCTTGAAAACAGAATATTGAAAAAAATATTCTGAAGAAAATAAAAAATGTTGTGGAGTATTTCAGCCTTCTCCATGTCAATTTTCATGAGTTCTCTTAACCTATTCATCAGATATATTTTTTTAATCTTCATTTTCTGACCAAAACTCTTATTATTTTTAGCATACCTTGACAAATTAAACTCCAGCTGTCATTCCTTTGATAGTGCCCTATCATTCCTTTTCCTCACCCTACATAGTTCATGGGATATATGTCCCAGTTGCTGCTGCCTGTGTTTTATTCTTACATTTTGGGAATATGTGGGAAAGAGAATGACTGTCCTTGTGTTTTAAGAGCAAAATTCTTCAAGAGCTTCAAGCTCTATTCAGCCCTTCTTATCTTAGACCAATTTTACAGGGGGTCCCTTTCCTTAAACAATTGATAAGATGGTCTTTGAAAATTAAGTGTTCTGCCTGGTCTTCACCTGGCCCATGTATTTCAAATATGTGAATTTCAGCAGGTGATTATACTTTAAGTCAAAGCTCAACCAATCTTGACCTCTCTAGTTCGTGTGTCCTGGTAAGCAACAAGTCTAGTAATTTCTATCCTCCAATCTTGCAGTCTATCACCTGGATTTAAAATTATCCTCAGCATACTACAAAAATCCCCTGGACTGCTTATGTCTTGCTGTGCCTCTTCTCCAGCATCTGTCAAGCACATTGAAGCCTTTCAGCAGGAGCAGAGTCTGCAAGCAAGATGCACTTGACTCAGAGCTCATCTAATATATCAGATATCATGTAATATAATATCATGAGACAATACTTTAGAAAATATATTGCTTGCTGTCATTATATAAAATACAGAATAAGAAAATGATATATACTATTTTATTTATTTATTGACAAAATGTCTTAGAGAACTGAAGAGTAGGGTGTTTTATTTCAGGTTCTGGTTTTGCCTAAAAAGTTTCAAATTTACTGCTTCACAGAACAATTTAGCCACCTGTTGGGCAGGAGTATGCTCCAACATGCTAGATGATTCTTCACAACTGCTGGGAATTCAGCATTCATAAGGCAGGGAGAAGGAAAGTGAGAGAATGTGATAAGATGGCATTGACTTGATACCTGGTAGATACAGCATTTTTCATGAGTAATTTTGACCTCATCAAATGGAAGGTTGAATTTAGGCTTACATGGCCATCTCCTTGGAAAATATTTTCATATTGCATTGCAAATTATATTGTTAGAAACTCATATAAGGAGTTCATATTCCCTTAGGGCAAGATAAGAAATGGGTTCTTGATCCTCACTGGATATGGGTATAAACCATTCACCATATTTCCTCTCTACAGGTGTTTCAGGTCAGTGTAGTTCTTGCCATAGATATCTATGTCTATTTATGAACCCAGTCCAATAACACCTAGGGTTTTTTCCATAGCATCTCCTATATGACAGAGTGGGGAAATGGAGCTAAACCACTCAATATATTGTCCCAAATTTACAAAGTCATGCTTATTTACTCCCAGCTGCTGGGTTATTTCTCCTCTATGAGGCTTGTGATTCTTGCTGACAAAGAAGTTTTTAATATCCCCCAGACAAGGAGTCCACTTCTGAAGCCTAACTGATGAATAACTAGAAGCATCTGCAGAATTATAAGTACTTGTGAAAGAGGAACTCTTTGCTTGCCAGTTAGTTTTAGGTATTAATCTATATTTATTGCTTCCTACAAAATGAGTAGTAATTTATTTACCTCTAAAACTGTATGCATACAGAGAACAATCTCTTCCACAGATCTAATTGTTTATGAATTTCTGAAAAGGAGTGGGGAGGAATAAATAGTCTTTTTTGCTTAGGGTATTGATTTTACTAATGCCACCAGTGCAAAAGTAGTGGAAGCTTGATATTTTGCCAGTCAAGAATATTGGATTAATTCTTGGAGATGCTTTTAAATGGTAGCATAGTCTGACCTATGGCCCATCATCTATGCAAGATGAAGTTATAACAAAAATTTATTAAGTTATTCCTTTTTTTTACATGCTCTCTGGGAACTGATATATAACAAAGCTTATGTAAAGAGAAAGAGTAGTAGAATTCAGATCTTCAAACACAATAAAATTAGTTTGATGCGATTATCATTTTAAGGTCTTTTTGTTCAAAAATTGCCTAATTATAGTTAGAGATTTAATTGATAAGAAAACAATGTCATAAATTAATTTAATGTGGGTTTCAATAAAGAAAAATGTTGTGTGAGTATGTTCTATGCATAAAAAGTAGTGCTACTTCCGAATAACAGGAGACATAACATTTTTCATTGCGGGACATTGTTTCAAATGTTTTTAAGCAAAAGGAGGATGAAGATTTTCTGCTAGAAATTTTAGTAAATTAAAGAAAAAGGCTTTATCAACATACTCTGTTTTATGTTATCAACAGTTTTACTGAACTTCCCTTCTAAACTTAGTTATGGCTCCATATCTCAAAGTAAGAATCTGAACCTGACTCAGAAATGTGGAGGTATAATTCATTATTTTAATGATAAGTCCACCCCTATGTGCTCAATTCAGAGAAAATCCCCACCAAAACAAGAAAGAAAGAACAAAAACCTCCACCCATCTTACATATACTGAACTTAATTTTCTTTTACAGCTCAAACTTATTCAGATATCTTCTTTTGAATGATTTTAACTGAGTATTTTCTATACCATTGCACCAATAAACCAAGCAATACAGAGCTGACATTGCCTAATAAAAGTGTTCCTGGCACCCAGAACATGATGTACTTTGTGAACTCACGAGTGGACTCTTTCTTTTTGGCAATCCACAACTCTTTTTTTGTCCTATTTCTAACCCAGACATAAGGAAAGGAGTCTATTAGGTAAATCCATTCTTGAGAGAGGAAAATAAAGCAAGTGTATATATATCTAAATGCAAAGGGTTAGGGACACTACTTCTGCTGCAGATGTGCCATTATCAACACATTTAATTCTGTTCATCTTCAGTTGAAAAAAAAAAGAAATTTACATTACTTTCCTCTAACCTGCAAATGCGAGAACAGAATTTAACACAATCTGCGCCCCAAAAAAATAGAAAAGATTTATGGGTCTTTAAAAAAATGTGTTTTTAAAAGCCTGTGTCTGTTTAAGCTCACACTTCCTCCCTTGTGTGGATTTATTCGGTTCTTCTCAGTTCTAATATCAGTGAGCTACTACAAAAACATTTGTAAACTCAAATTATATTGAGACAGATTCTCTATCAAATCTGATTAGTACAAACAAAAGATCACATTAGTGACTTCATTTGTTGAGAAGAAATAAGGTTTTAAGACAGCCAATGCATGTTGAGAGACTCTAATAAAAGCAGGACACAAAACATATTTCATATCAAAATTGAAGGCTGGGAAGCTTTGTGGATCTCACCTAAATACAAGTGGATCATTAAAGCTTCTACTTATATTAATATCCTGATAGCTGTATTCATAACTGAAAATAAGCATTTGGACAAAAATTATGCAAGGGTAGAGTGTTCTTTTCTAGATGCTGTCAATTTTGATTTTCATTTCACAGAGTTTGCCAAGTAATTCAAATGGGTGCTATGGGAGTACAAAGTAAGAAAAGAGCAAGCTGAGATGAAGGAAAAAGTGATTAAGGTTTCCTTGGTCTTGTTAGCATAATTACAGGTTGCTTTTTATATTTTTGACCCTATCCTGAACAGGGAAGAGTAAAATTAAGTTCCAAACAGAAAAATAACATAAACCAAATTACTCCAGGTGTTCAGAAAACCATGTGATTAATACTGAAGTTGTTGTAAATTTCTCTAGCAATTATTGTGTACTCATTTAACATTTCTATCAAAAATACATTACATACTGTATAATACATATTAATTTTCCTTCAAGAAGGATTTTCAAAAGTCATGACTTTAGAAATTACAGCTTTAAAAGCAGCTTAAAATACATTTAAAAACTCTGTCAGATTACTGGTTGAAAATACATTCTTGCTTAATAACAGACAATCATTAGCTAGCTGAATAGAAGTGGAAATTGAATATAAGGTGAAACAGAAAATTTAGAGACATTGAAAGGACTAAAAACTGATAAAGGTAGTTCTATTCATTGCTACATTCTTTTTCTAGAAACAAAACAGAAGAAGAAGATTATACTGGATAATATCTTTATTAAGGGCAAATTTACAATAGGTTTTCATTAAGTTTTCAGTAGCTACAGGTTTATTTCCTGTGTTGACCATAGAAAGGTGTTTCCTCTGAAATGAGTATACCTCAGAGAAAATATCACCTCCTTTTATCATTGAGAAATGCTTTCATTCACAGACTATTTTTTAAATCTTGAATAAAGTGCCAAAGGATGTATCACTTTGGCCCATTCCTTTTGCAGAACACAACAACAGGAACAATAGATATTAAAATACAAACCAAACCCATCTGGTTATGTTAGATGTTTCAAAAGTTGCATTAAATTTTTATTAGCATTATGACAGTTGACTCTGTATCAGTAGCCCACCTGGCAAGCCTATGAACTGTATCATAGCACTTAAAGTAACCATAGTCTATGGTTTCTGCAACAAACCACAGCAACCACAAATTCATTCTACATCAGATTGATTATTTCCTTCATAGTCCAGAAGGATTATCGTATTGTATAACTACATCGCTGCCTTATTATTATATTTGATTTTATAGAGCTAAGTAACTTCTTTTCTGGTGTCAGGTGAACTGCATTTTTCTATTTGGTTTTGCGTTTGGCTTTTACAGGGGCGTACTTCAAGAGTTTTTTTTTTTACTGGTTGATTGGCTGGTTTGGTTTGGTTGGTTGGTTTGGTTTGGATTGAGTTTTTTGAAGGGAAGAGTTCAAGGAAGTTCAGCAGTTCAAGGACCTGATTTAGGATGTGATATATAGTAAAGCAATTGGAGACCTCGGTGGAATTGATAATAATAAATTTTGAAGTAAAAGTTGATAGTAGTTTTGTACGTTTTGCTTGGATGCTTCTCAAATGCAAAGGTGAAGTTTCCAACACATGTGAATGACATATTTTTTGACACTAATTTCCCTACCAGACTGTGTTATTGCCACTCTTTCATCTAGAGATATCCATACTAATTTGATTTACTTCTTGCTGCAATAAGCAATCCAAGTGACAGATCAAAATTCTTATGCTACTTTTAAGTCAAAGTGAAAATTTGACACATTAGCAATTTGGCTGCTAGGAAAGATTACTGATCAAGGCAACTAATAAGAGTTACTGTAGTTTGAGGTTGTAACAATGATCAAACATGTGGCTAAAGCAGCCAGAGAATACTCACCTTTAAAGTTTGGAGTTGTTTGTGCACAAAACCATAAATTCTTACAAGTTATTTCCAAGCTTATTTGTAGTCCGTAAACAATGCTCCTCAGAGGTTCATCACTAAGGGAAGAAGAAGAGGAGTCTGCTTAACAGTAGCTGTTTCTGCTATGGCAGATATTAATTCCCATATTTTTGTGCTGTCATTTGGGAAATATCAGTGAGCCCTGAGGAACTGAAGGTACCTGTCCCTTAGCTGGTAGAGAAGAATACTCATTTTCCAGTTCCATTGCCTGATGTTTCACTGGTGTATTGTGTATGCTCAGTCCATTTATATCCCTCTGAGACAAATATGTTGCATTTGAACCAACATGAAAGTGTGACTATGCTTAGGAAGGGAAGGAAAATATAGGCATCTGCATAAACTTAAGATAGGGATTACTTTCTCCCCTGAGGTTACTAGAAAGTTGCCCTTGTCTTAACTCCACAGATGCTCAAGGGCCTGGGATTGTTTCTAAATGACTTATTAGTCTGACTTACTATACCAGCAGGGTAAATCCTAAACTAATTTGTTTTCTTTTGCTGACATCTGTGGCAATTTTGCACACAGAATGAATACAGAACATACCTCTTAGATTTTCACTCCACAGAAGGTGTCAGGATCCAGGAGCTGAAATGTTGTTTCTAATTTTAATGAGAGGTTGTATGTGGAATGAATAGAAAGTATTGCTCCATGGTTTTACAGGTTAATTTCTTGCTAGCCTCTTTGTAGATGTACAAGGGGAGTTAGTTTTAGCTTGAATAGGAAAAAAAAGTATATTTTTATTAGAGTAATGAGTACTCCCTCCAGTAATGAACAATATCTACGATTTAATAGGTATATTGAGCAGTCATGGTCCACTTGATATAAAAGCTTTTTAAAATGTGACTTTATATAAAAGGATGTATAATCTTTGAGTTAATCTTGTAAAAGATTAAATGAAGGAAGAATGTAAAATTCTATAGAAATGTATTATCATAAAAGAACATACAAACCCCATGCTTTTTTCCTAATCAAGTAGCACGCTTATTAGCAACTACAAAACATTCTAGTGCTTATTAATTAATATCAGATGTATTGTTACTTATGGAAAACAAGACACAATGCAAAAAGGAGCTTCCGAGTTTAAAATACTTCTGTCTGCACCACTTAATAAATTGTCTTCTGATTGTTAAGGTAGTGCCTAAAATCCTGTTACAGAGTTGCCATAACATAATCATCCTCTGTGGCCTATTATTGGCTTTCTCTAGCATCGTGGCTCTATTGGCTTTGGTAATGCAGCTGTAGTAAGTGGTTTATCACATACATTTTTCATTGTAGATAATTTTAATCAGTTTTTTAAGGGTATACTTCCGTGGCAGAGAAGCAGACACTGTGGAAGACACTAAATTTTCCATTGTTCAATGCAAATTATCCATTGGAAGAAAGTACAGCACAGTAAAACCAAACTTAAACCCGCAATGGAACTATTTAATAAGGTTTGACTCTTCATATAGTTGAGAAGACCTTGTATAAGCAACAACTCAAAAGTCATTCAAGGCTCTGTAACAATACATACTGGAACATATTGTAGGCATTCAAGTTTAAATCAAAACTTTTTCAAGTTTGTGAAACAGTTTGGAAAAGACTAAAAAAGCCAAAAAAGGGGTGATAGCCAAATAATTGTCTAAAAAGCTAGGTATAGTATGTTGAATACAGGAAATTTCTTTTTCCAACCTAAACTCTGAAAAGAAATGGTGTTTTGAAGACAAAGCATAAATTTTCACATAATTAGAACATTACTTTTCATTATGTTTTTATTACATAAAGATAGAACATCTTGAGTTTATGGGCTTAAAATGCATGAAAAAAAACATTAGCAATGCATATTCGTGTTTCTGAACATCAGGAAAGCCCTGAAACCTTCACCTATTGCTTTTGGATAGGCATTTATATTTCAATAATTTTTAAGTATCTTATTTCTTATTTTGTTTGTAGTTAGTATAATGGGCTTATCTTCTTTTCTCTCAGAGGCATAGACTGATAGTCACTACTAAAGAGCAAATAAAATAATTATTGACTTACAGAAAGCGAATAAAATGTCAGATATAAAATGGTAGTGATTTTGCTAAAAATGTCTTAAAGAAAGCAGTGTAAAAACTTTCTTTCTACATGACCTAATAACATCCCTGAACATTTCCTGCCCCTTTTTCCAAAGGTCATACACACTCCTTTGTGTATGTGTTTTCCCTGACTTTCTGGGAAAATCTGTGTTTAGCCAGTCCAATCTGCTTTCCCACCAGTTCATCTTGCAGCATGAAAGGACAATCTGCTCCTCTACCTACAAGATTCCAGCCTTCCTGGGCCCCTTTTTGATTTTATGGGCTGCCTTTGCAAGGTACTCTTCAAAACAGAGACCTGAATAGACCAAAGTCCACCCTACAGAAGCTCAGGGTAGACCTCTCTCCTTCCTTCACCAAGTACGGGAAAGTTCCCTCATTTCCTGGTAGCTGTGCCCCACAGCCTGTGATCACCACATCTCCCACCAACCCTTGTCTGTTTGTCTGGTAGGGTCAGTGCCAGTGGGGCGCCTCTCTGACCAAGAGGTCAGGAGGTTCTCTTCCACGTACTCCTGAAACCTCCTAGACTGCCTCCTCTCTGCTGAGTTGTGAATGCAGCAGATAACTGGCAGGTTGAAGCCTCCAACAACAGCACTGTTTTGAAACATCAGCCACTTATAGCAGAGTTTATCCTGGTTGTGTGGTCTCTAACAGGCTCTCACCAGGATGTCTGCCTGATTGGCCTTTCCCCTGATTCCCACCCATTCACACTCAACCTTATTGTCATTGTCCTCCAGTGCTACACAGTAAAAACATTCTCTAATATACAAAGGTACTCCAGCACTACTCCTTCCTTTAAGCATATGTTTTTCTGTCCTGGAGGTCTCTCTTGGTGTCCATGGTGATTATAAACTCCAAAGGTCCAGATGACCTGGATCAGTTCCTAGGACAGTGAGACACTGAGATTGGTGAACTTCCAGGTCTTGTTCTTCCACAATGAGCATTGAGCAGTTTCGATAGGCCAGTAGTTTTTGGAAACAAGCGTTGTGGTAGGTAAGTGGGTGCAAAGAAATTTATCATCTAGTAACAGCAGGCCGCTGGCTGCGGAGGGCGGGTAGCAACTCTCCACAGCACCATGAATGCAGACAGTGCCGCTGGCTACGGAAACCAAGGCTAAAACCCAAGGGTGGCTCTTGAGGAGCAGGTGATTTGCCCATGCTCAGCACCAAAAAATGGGACATAAGATAGGCCTAGAAGCGTGGATGGGTTTGGGTTGGGCAGTTCTGAAAGAAGGGAGATGTCCCCTTGGACTGGGGCTTTCTTTCCTTTGTCCACTTTCCCAATGGCAATTGGAGTTTTCCTTATCAGGCCCTTTCACTGCCTTCTCCCCAGACATGTGGCTCTGCAACCTGCCCAGACCCTTTTACAGTTTCTTGGCCCATCTTTACACAACCAGGGGATCAGGTGGGCATGCCTGCCTCTTTTCCCCCATCCCCATCAGCATTCCTTGCCAAAGCCCTCCTGGATCCTAAGGTGGACGTCTGCTAATTGCTCCCAATGACACCAACCAACACCTGTTTCTGTTTTGCTGCTCTTTTGGTTTCTTCTAAGTCCTTTTGAACGGTATTCAAATGGTCACAATTTTCATTAGGATGTTGCATCTCTTCATACTTAATTTCATTTGGGCCATGTTATATCTTTTCAGATTAAAGGAATTTTGATATCTTTATGTAAAATAAATTTTTTCAATAATTTATGTTGTTCATATGCATTTCTCTAAGACTGATGTATGACTTGTGAGTTATTCATGATTAGAGCTGTCTATGTATTTTAATGGAAAGTGTAGCCAACAACTAAATCAAACATGAGTTCTTGTACTGTAGATTTCATATTGACACTTGTACATAAAAGGAATATGCAGCTACATTTCCACTTAAGAGATACAATTTTATTTCACTTCTCATATGACAGGGAAATGTGTTTTATTAAATACAGCATCTATATTTATAAAATACAGAAAATTAAGCAAGTAACAGATTGTGCATGCCGATGAAATTATACCTGGACTGTTACAGGTCTTTTTTCTTTCTTTTTTCTGTTGCTTACAAACCATATTGACCAGAAGTCCTCTAATGAACATAAGACTCTGTATCCATTTTAGATTTTACCCAAATTCTTTCAGGAAAGGTTTTTTAAATATACATGGAAAGTAATGCTAAAGAGTATTATGTCATATCCACAAGATCTATTAATGTAAAATTTCACTGAGACATCACCTTCCTCTAAATTAGTCTCAGGAAGAAAACTGTTCTTACATATTTCCTTTCCTGAATTCAGTATAGGAACAGGAAAGAAGCTTAAGACAAATGATATGTAGATCAGAAATCATAAGAAATGGAGAACATCACAGAATCCAATCATTTCATTACTTAAAATTATCCAATCCATGCACAGTGCAGAAACTCCCCTTAAATACTCATTTTCAGTTCTTCTCCTTTTTACTGGATAATTTAGCTTGTAGTTCCACAAGTTCTGATCCTGTTCATGGACATATGTCAATACAGACGTATCTCAGCAGGGACAGCACTATTGGAGTTGACCACCTTGGAGATTAGGTTCTTCATTTCTTTATGAGGGGTTGCACATCCCTGTCTTCTGGTTCACGTTCTAAACCATTTTAGTCACATCCTCCCCATATATCCCCAGCCCAATTCCTTAGGTCCATTCCCATGATTTATTTTTCATTTGGACCATGTAGGGTGTTGGTTGGGGTGGTTTTTTGTGTGCTGTATCACGATTTCACTCTTCTAAGAGATACATCTGGTCCCTTTCTCTTTTCAGTTTTCCTTTTCAGACTTCTACCTTTGGCTGTTTTCTTAAATTCTTCTATGCCTGGATTAGACATGTGCCCAGGATGGCACACATAGTTTCATTTGCCTCCACCATCACAGTTGTTTTTGTGACATTGTTCTTTTCTCTCTACTTCTGCAGTCGTGTTGACCCACTTCTCCTTTACCCATTTAATTCCTGGAGGAAAAGGAGAACAATCATGCCTCCATAACAGTTCCTCTATTGACAGTCTGCTAACTAATTAAAATGTCATGGAGTTTTATAAAACTGAAACAAAAAATATATTCAAATGTTAACCAAATAGTTAACCAAATAAACCAATTAAACTAATGAGAGCTCCATCTACATTTGAAAAAAGATTAGTGATGTCAAATGGAATTGGCGCTATATGACTGACCTAAGAGGGTGGCCCAGAATGAATAATCACTCTCCCAATGAGACAAGGGCTACAATTCCTTGAGGAGTTACTAAGAAGAAAGTCCTAACTGCAAACAGACACTCTGAGGAGAGCCAACTCAACTGATCCCCCTGGCAGGGCTGCATTCATACCCTACTAAAAATGGTTAGTGGAATTTCTTCCCAACTTCTTTGAGGAGATAGTGAGTGAGTAGCTGTGTGGGGTGCAGTAGCTGCCTTCTGGGATTAAACCACAGTCTTAGGAAGGACTTCCCATAATAACTATAATAAAGATACAATAAAATAGCTTTCTATTAAACAAAAAAATGAACAACAAAATAAACCAATTAAAAAATGGAAGCAACTCTGGTGGCAAGAACCTATAAGTGAAACTGCAATGTATGCAATGTATGAAATACTTCAAATTTTTGTACAAAATGTATTTTTTTTAAGGTATCATTTTTACTTTCTTAATGAGAATTAGGTATCATTTTTACTTTCTTAATGTGAAAGCGCTGAAGAAGCAATTTGCTTGATTTTTAAAGAAGATAACTTTCAAGGGGTCTGTATGATTCCCTGTGTTGCTTATTTCTAGCTGTTGTATCCAAGGAAATAAACTCAATTGCGTTGCCTGCCTGCAAAATATTTACCAGATAGCATGAAACAAAGGGATGTCATTGCTTCCAACACTGCTAGAGAGAAAAGTTTTTTCTAAAGTGTTTATGTTTCTGTCTTGTCTTTTCAAGACTTTGCTTGTCTTTTCAGTTTCCAAAACTGATTAATAAGATTTGAGCATATAACTAAATTTTTATACATTTTTAACAGAATATTCCAAAGTATATATTTGATTATTAAGAAGATTTTTATGGGAGAAATGTTAAAACACTTTACATGACATACCACCTGTAGAGAAATATATAGTTAATATGCTTTCAGGTCAAACATAAAAATTAATAATGTATATGACATGCTGAACCACCTCCTGTAATAGGAAATGTGGGGTAATAGTAATGACAGGCATTGATATCAGCTCTGTCTGGAAGACTTGTCATGTATGTGTGTGGGAAGTGAGGCAGTACTTAGCAAAAGCAGTTTTGCTTTTTTCAAAAAGGTATTATATCCGAATAGCTACAGAGGAAGGGTTAAAAAACCCCATTTGTAGATTGCAGATGGGATTTTGCTTTCAGTTACCACGAAATTAACTTGTGACACATTGTGCAATTCACATATATTCTGCTTCAGAAACGAAGCAGTTTCTTGTCCCATCCAACAATGTTTTCCTTTTCCTCTAGCCCCATCATTTTTTTAACTCCTTTCATAAATAATAGGAGCCTCTCTATGCTTCCCAGGCAGAGTATTTCCACTGCATCTTCTCTCATACATTAGTCCCGTTATTTGAATCTGTAATGTGCATTGTGTATCCAGGAAGAGAATGAAGAAAATTACTTCTTTTCTGAGCTATTACCCAGCTAACATTATTGGGAGTGTTGTTCACATTAAAGCTCATAAGATACAACACGTAGGTCTTTCTGATGCTAGTTTGCTAAATAGCTCACCTTGGGCCAAATGAGTAACTGGTGTAATCAGTGGTACTATATTTGATTTCAAAAAGTTCACACTGATCTTCTTTCCTCTCATCCTCTCTCTATATATATAATATGCAAACATATACTGGTCTTTGTATGTGCACATGCAAACATTTCTTTGAAAAAAGAATGCTGTATTTTAAGTTAGTGCATTAAAAAATCATAATTTGTTTGGTACTATTTTTCAATGGTTTCATTTTTATTCAGTCTACAGCATGTTATAAGTGCAAATTCATCCATCCCAGCGCCACAAGTAGTTTGTTACACAATACTCTAGCCTCCAGCAGAAGATATAGGGAAAGGTTAGAAAAATATTCCATCTGCTTTTTAACAACGCTGTATATCAGTGAGGAAGAAAGAAAGAGTGATTCTCTCTTTGCTCTAAAGAAAAATGTATTAGGGTAATAGAAAGATCATAACATAGCTAATTATAGATGGATTGTACACTATTCTCCCATACAATAGGGCACTCAGAACATAAGGTACTTCAGGGTGACTAAAACCTGAAATTTTCCCCCAAAGAGGCTTTGGAAAAATTATGATCCCCATCTCTCTTAGATTGTTCACACCTTGCCACCTTGCAAGAAGGCTTAGACACACAGCAATGCAACAATAAGCACAAATGTAAACAGGTAGCCCGAAGAAATTAGATGACAGAGGGCTTTAAAAACTTGCTTTTTATAGTTAATACTAAATAAAAATTTGAATTAATTAACAGCACTTTAATGATCACATTTGATTCCCCAGTGGAATTTTTTTCCACAAAGTAAAACCTCCAATCCATTTTGACCATTTTACAATATTTTCCCTTAAGTTTTGCCATAAATATATTTTAGAACAAAACATCTTGATCATGTAAGAAGTAGATAATGAACTTACTACTAACTTATAATACAAGGTTATTAATCTTTTAAAATATTTTGGGAACATTAAGATATTATTAAGGTATAGCCCAGTCACATACCACAATAATAAACACTGATAGGCCTTGCACTGAATCTAACATGGCAGAATTGTGGAGTCTGTCATAACATATCTCTAATACTCAGAGGAAACCTCCAGAACATCAAAAGTAGTGCAATAATGTTGGTTTCAAGTATCACAGTAACTAGTCATAAGAGCTAGGTTAAACTGCCTGTGAGTCCTTCTACTACTTGACTAGCTAGATCTTTTCAGCTTCTCCTAAGAAATGGTAGTTTATTTTATCAGGTTGTTTATTTTATCAGACCCTGGCTGATACAAGTTCTCAGCTTGCTATCCACAAGTGTCCAGGTTATTTTATTGAAGAATTTTCTGTGTGGCAGCAGGGATTAAGTTTGCAGGACCCCTCACCCCATTGAATCATGTTGGAAAGATGCCAGGGGACAGCCTGCATTTTTCACACAGTGTTCAAATAACCACAGGGTTATAGTGGCAAATGTGCAACTTTTCTTCCTGCACAAAAGAGACAAGTCTGACAAAATGAAAGGAAAAGGCAGACAGACAAAATCATTCAGGAGTTTAGATGATAAAGGATGAGGAGATCTCACCTCACATGAATGTGATCTGTCTGGCTTCTCTGCCAACACAGTATAGGAAAAGGTATGCAGTTTTTCTATTGACAGGACTATTTTCTTGCACAAAGGCTCAATGAATACATGCCGTAGGGGTTCCTTCATTACTTATTGAAAAAATTGGATAGACTCACCCTGTCGTGTATAGTGGTGTCACAAAGAACCAACCTCACATCCTTTTTTCCTTCATCTTGTTCATAACGAATACATATGCAAAGGGAAGTGTGCAAAAGCTGAGAAAAAATACAAGAGAGACCACTGAATGTATATACCACTAGAGTCCAATTCCATCATATAAAAAAGTAAAGCATCATGGGATGAGTGACAAAATGGGCTGGGTAAGTATGCAGCATATTTGTGGTTTAGGTACCTTATAGTTCAGTGTGAACACAACTGAATTGCTACAAAGATACTTCAAGATACTGCAGGAAGATAACAATAAAATGGAAGTGTATGGATATAACCATTGGCATCTGGGATTATGCACACAATACTATAATTTGTTTCATTTAGTGACCAATCTCTTTAAAACTAATTAGTTTGTTTTGTCCCTAATACTTCTACTTGAAGATGGTTTCAGAATAGCCTTTCTTTGAGAGTTCAGCTTTATTCCCATTTCTAGTCCCTTTTGGCCTGTAACTAGTCTACATTCACATGTTCTTGTAGCACCTTTAATTTAGATGTGTTTATATTTCTTAATGCTGAAATACTGTAACCCCTCCTTGCTGTACAGGGGTCACACAGAAACATGAAAATAATTGAAGCATAAAGGAAAGTTTCTGCCAGTAAACTTGGAACAAAGTCATACAGTATTTCACAGTATTTTAATCCCATTTCTGGTTTTAAAAACAGTGTAGCATATTAGGCTGTGCACTGGTTACTGTAGAAACTTAGGAAGAATAATTTTAATGTTTTTGAGTTCAACCCTCCTACAAATTTTATACCCCTCTTTGCTCATAAAGTGCTGTCTGGGAGCATGCGCTTGCAGTTCACAGAGTGGTCTGTACCTTTATTGGGGGAGCAGTAAAATTGCTATGTACTCTCTGAGAACGGAGCACTGTCATTGTCAGTAATCAGGATAAGTAATACATATTAGCCAGAGTCAATCCTGACAGATCCAGACAGCTTCATATATACCTGTATATACCATATATCCATATATACCTTCACTGCATTTTAAGTCCTCTGACAGGCTGTTTCTGCCATTTGGATGTTCTGTTTAGATTCTGTTTAGCCAGACCATTTGTGATCTCTTTTCTCATCTTTTTTCAGCTATCTAAATAGCAAAAGGAAAATAGAAAGTTCTATCACAGGAAATATTGATTTTCTCTTTTCCAATATGCCTTTCCAATATGTCACATTGTATTAACTGCTGATTATATTCCTTCTAAGAGAAGGTTAAAGTGGGTTAAAGAGAGAAAAGAGGTCTCAATTTGAAAAAAATTGATGATGTTGAAAGCTTTGAAGAGTGACTGATATCAGCCTCAAGGCCATCTTGCCTTGAGAGGCTTTCTCAGTGAAAAGCTGACTTCATCATCTTTGTATTCACTCATCAGGTGGGTTAGTTCACCGAAGTGCAGTTCTCTTTCACTCATTTATAGGCTTTCTAGGTGTGAGAGGAAGCAAATTAGTCCCTAGTGTTACTCCAATGATTTTGCACATCTTATACCAAACAGAAGTGAAGCCCAACATGAATTTTTTTCCCCCTTTAAAGGAGGGCTAAAATTAATACTGAAGAGATCTTACACTTTTTGGAATAATTTCATAGATGCATAAGATGCAATGCTTCATTTCAAGACTTAATTTTGTTCACTTCTGTGACTGGCATTCTTCAAATGATTTGAAGACAAAGATAAATATTGTTCTATATATAAATTTCAACACAGAGCTAGTAAATTTTCCCTGGTTGAGTACTTAAAATTTTTAATTTTTGTTTAATTTTGTTGTTTTATTTTGGCAGATATTCGATGTCTTTTGAGAAGTCATGGCAGTCAGTGAAGTTCCCAGTGACTTGCAGAAAGGGGAATATCACACCTTTTTTTTCAAAATAGATAGAAATTAGAACCTGAGGACTTCCAATAGTCATCCTTATCTCTCTTTCTGGTAAGGTAATAGAAATGTCTCAAATGAAATCTTCTTGCATCTTGCAGATTTAGGTCAAACTTGTAATGAGCTAAGAAACACAGCTTATAGAAAAATCCATTGATGGAAAGAGACAAAAGAAACCAGAAATATCCCATAAGAAATGGAAAACTCGGGTCTGATTTTGAGGCTTACAAAGAATCGCCAGCCATACCATTCAATGAAATATCATCTGGTTATTGTTAGTTTTAAACATGCAAAACCAGTAATCTTGTGTTTTTTAGGCTGAGCTTACACCTGAGGGCAGAAAAAAATTGGTCATACAGAGACAAGATATGGTAATTTGTTTCTCTGAGCTCCTTCCTCAATTATTATGCAGTGTGAGAGTCCAAAGTGATAACAATTACATTATATCTGACACACGCTCAGCTGCTTTGACTGCCCCGGAATCATTCTCTGGGACCAAGCTGAGGGCTTGTGTCAGTATCCCTGCAGCTGGGGCAAGGCTCACGACCTTTGGGTTTCATGGGGTACAATCCTACTGGCTTTAACACAAGGGAATGACAAAAAGAGTGTTACGTTGGTCTCAGTTTAAGTTGATGGGTAAGAAACTTTGCCTTATTGAAAAAGAAAAGGAGGAAATTTACTTCCTTATTGTTTTGCGGAGACAAAGAAAAGAGCCCCACAACTTTGTTAAAGTTGTAAAAGCCGGTATGTTTATTACAGCACTGGACGCATGCGGAGATGCTCTCCTCAAAAGGCATGCGTACCTCTTGGAACTTTAGGTTTCTTTTTATCCTCCTTTCAAATACATATGCATACAGTTTCACAATAGGTTCATACATATTCATTTTTACAGGATTTCGCGTGACATTTGCTGCTAGTTCCTTTTATCAGAAAGAATTCCTAGGTCAGGCCTACTTGTCCTCGCACTAGTATTTGTTATCGGTTCCTGTCTACCCTTTGTCTCCCTATTATGTCTGTTCTGCAGTTTTTCCTTCAGCTTTAACTTCAGAGACTTTTCACCTCTCCTGGACATTTCACCTAATTCAAAATGGGCTTTTACTCTAGGGATTTTTACTCTGTCTCAGTATCATGACAATATAAATATAAATGGATAAGCTTCCCTGACAGGATAAATTCTGCTGTTCCAAATGCACAGTGCACAAATATTGTATACACAGAGATCAACATCCAGGCAAAATAAACCAGTTATTATAGACTATATCACACACTTACTTACTGTCCTTGTGGGCAGTGGGCAGAGTGGCATCCAAACAAGGGACCCCATGAACGAGTGTCCTGGAAGTATCTCTGTCATCAGACCTGCCAGACAACCATTGCTGGACATAAGCTCCTGGTCAGGAAAGACACAACCTGAGGACAGGAGCCCATGTTTTTCTGGCCTTGGCTGCAAGAGGGACAAGCTGACCTCTGGCAGTGGTGAGCTGATCTGGTTAGCTGACCCTGAGGAACTTCTAGAAAAAGCTTTTTTGGGCAGTTGGGGACTTCTGAGTTGGTACAAGGGTTGTGACCGCCCTGCATCAGAGTGCAGGTGAGTTCGTGGGTGGAAGCATAGTTTTTTGTTGGTTAGCCATGGGACTGGGATTGTCTGTGGCAGAGTGGGATGTGTATGAACATCTTAAGGGACTTTTGGTTAAACACGGGAAGGGATTTGTCAAAGGGGAACTAATAATTTTCCTTCTATTAAAGGGGACTATATATTTTTTGCAGGGTTTTGGGATTCTGACAGCGATAAAATTTATTATTTGAATACAAAAAAGGTCTCTGGGGCATTAAGTTTATTTCTGCTATTTCTGGCTGTTTATGATATTATTAAATTAGGGGTTAAGTCTGATTCCCTGTTAACCCCATGCATTCCCTCCAAAACCTTTCCTCTCTGGTTCCCAATCCTTCCCTTAATCCCTTCATATCAAGTAAGCTTTTCGCATCAAGTCTCACCTCCACATCAAGTCCTACCCCTGCCATCATGAACCCCACTTTCCCTGCTCCTTTGAGCCTCTCCTCAATTACCCCTGGACCCTCTGTCCCTGGCACGGGAGCACAAGAGTGGAGCCCGCTAAGGGTATTGCTGAGTCCACGGGAACCTGTACTGCAAGCAACTCCTACCCTTTCATGCTTCTATCCTTCTAGCCCCTCTGACTACCCCTGGGGAAGACATGGGGCTGATAATGCTGTGGTTACAGCTCCCAGACCCAGAGTTAATTCGCCCTCTGTCACCCTGTGTCCTCCTGTCCCTCCATACGGGGCTGAAAATGGCAATGGCCACACCATTTTGGGCCTCCCCTGCTCCTTGTTACCTATTCCCATGCCTTCTCCTCATCCCTCTTTGAACACCACCAGAAATCATAGTGATCACCATCCTGTCCCAGTGACTAAGCTAGTCAGCTGTCCTCCCCAGGGCTCCACCCCGAACACCACCCCTGCCGTTCCGGGAAATGCTCTTCCAATCTCAAGCCACAGCTCTCTCAGGGAACCTGGAACTGTGTTCTTTAGGAACACCCCTTCTTGGAAAGACAGAAGCCCACCCATCAGGGCTCCAGAAGGACCCCCCTCCAGCATGGCAGCACCCATGAAATCCATGCCAAAACCCACACTGAAGCCTGCTTGGAAACCTACACCAGCACATAACCACTACTGCCACAAACCTAGTAGCAATATAAAAGTCTTTCTTGTGTCCAATAGTTCTTCTCCCTCCACTTCTTCTTCCTTACCATCCTCCTCTGAGGAAGACCTTAGCCCACCTGGACTGGAAGTCACTGAAGATCCCTGGGAAAAGGTATACAAGGCCGCAATAAAGGAGAGGAATTGGGAACTTGTCTCAAAATTTACTGCCTTCTCAGTCCAGTATTGAAGGGGTGCAAATCAAAATCCAAAGTGGGAGACATTAGTGTACAGGGGGGTAAAAGGATTATGTAAGACTGCTAGATAATGTGGAGGGAATTCTCCATATTTTAATAACTTAATGTTGGCTACCTTTTTGGCACACAGGCTGGTACCCTATAATATGAAATACGTCATGGCAATGTTGTTGTTGCTGTTGTCAATGTTGAGTACCCCCTTTGGAAGGGAGTGGAAGAGACTAATAAATCAGCTGATAAATGACTATGCTGGGGACCAAGCATGGGCTGCCTTGAGCATTGACCATCTGGTGGGACAAGAGGCTTATAGTCAGCCAGAAAATCAGGCACAACACCTTCCAAGGCCAGTTCTAAATTATATTAAAGATATAGCCAGAAAGGCCTTAATACAGGTGCCTGACAATAGCCAACAATGCTTAAATTTTGTGGACATTAAGCAAGGCCCAAGTGAGACCTATATGAAATTTATTGACAGGCTCCAACTGGCTATTGAGAGACAAGTCCTGCAGGAAAGAGCTAAGGAGAAGTTGCTCAAAATATTAGCCATTTCAAATGCTAATCAAGAGGGCAGGGAGGTTCTGAGAGCTTTACCACCTGATCCTAAACCTACATTGACTCAAATGCTTGAGGCCTGCAATCACCTGAGCATTCCAGAGCACTCTAAAAATCTTCAGGTGCAAGCAATAGGACAAAAGGTTGCTAAAGCATTACCTGCTATGCAGGTTATTCCCAAAAGGCAACAACATCAGGATCAAGTGCAATGTTTTGGTTGGGCATTTTGCAAGGGATTGCCCCCAGTGAGGAGCAAAACCTGCTCCTAGGACCTGGGGAATCAGGGGAAAGTTCCAGCAATCTTATAGATTGCCTCTAAGTTAGGAGAACCATGTCTGCTTGCCGGGAAACACCCAGTTGAGTACAGGATGGCCCCACACTCTGTATGGTACAAATGTTCCAGATGTCGATGCCGGTCATCACTGAACAACCAGTGGCCCAGAATTCCAGCATACCATTGTGGAGCTTCCAGCAACCCCACCCCCAGGTGCCAAGCTAGACCTGGCAAGTGCCAGGTTAAGGGTTCTAATGCATTACTCTACCCATACTATCTCCACGGGACAGTTGGGACCTGAAAATCAGCCCCAGGAACTATAAATTTTGGGCAAGTGCAGGTCCAACACTGAAGGGTTCTTTGTCTTCCCTTTTGTATTATCAGTCACCTCTCAACAGGAAATCACTGTCCTAGCCATGTGCCCTGATCCACCCAGCTTTATCCCTCAAGGCTTGACAATTGCCCAAGCAATTTTACTCCCTGAAAGGTACACTGAAGAGTCCCTGGTGGTGTAGACTGAAATTATCAGTCAAGGTAGACCCAAGCTAACATGTACACTTGAGTTAAACAGCAAGAAAATTATCCTCTCAGGAATAACAGACACAGGAATGGACATGACAATCATAGAATGCTCCAGATGGCCTCTAGGCTGGACAATGGCATGTGCTCCAGGGATTTTATTAGGCAGTGGAGGAAGTAGCGACAGACTGAGAAGTGTGCATCTTGTCAAATTTGAGGGACCAGAAGGCCAGATTGCCACTGCCAGGCCATCTGTGGTAAGGGCTCATGTGGTACTATGGTGACGGAACATGTTTTCTCAATAGGGCCTGAGACTCGGAATGGATTTTTAATTGGGGTCTTTGGGTGACACTACCCCCAAACTGACATGGAAGACCAACAAACCTGTGTGGGTAAACCAATGGCCCCTGCCTGAAGATAAACTCCTTGTGCTCTAGTCTCTGGTCCAGCAACAACTTCAGAAAGGACACATCACCAGCTACTACCAGCCCATGGAATACATCAGTTTTTGTGATTCAGAAATGCAACATCAAACAAGTGGCACTTGCTACAGGACTTGAGGAAGATCAGCGAGGTCATTGAGGATATAGCCTTGTTACAACCCTGCCTACCATCACTGACCATTGTTCCCAAAGACTGGAAATTATCAATTATTGAACTCAAAAACTGTTTCTTTGATATACTCCAGATGATGCCTTTTGATTTGTGTTTTCCATCCCGAGCACCAATCGGCAAGCCCCACTCCAACATTACCACTGGACAGTCCTTCCACAAAGTAGGAAGAACTCTCCCACTATATGCCAGTGGTACATGGCCAAAGTCCCAGCACCCATCCGCAGGAAACATCCACACTCCATAATCTATCACTACATGGACGATATTCTTGTTGCAGCAGAGACTGATTTCCACCTTAAATACCGCACTGCAGACCACCATTGCAGCTGTTCAATTAGCAGAGCTCGCCATTGCCAAGGAGAAAATACAGCAAACATCCACAACAATTGGATGATGACTCAAGGAAATTGCATGACTTACAGAGACTTGGGGACTATTAATTGGGTAAGACCTCTGCTCGGAATCTCCAATGAAGATCTATTATACCCCATTATTTGAGCTATTAAAAGGAGACTCCACACTGAATTGCCCTCGGCGACTGACCACAGAATCAAGAAGAGCTCTGGTCAAAGAGTGTGGTGCCATCAAAAATCATCAGACAAACAGGATGTCACCTTTTCTTTCGGTCTTCTTAAGAAAGGGACCCCAACCTTGTGCTCTGATTTTTCAATGGGACCTTGAGTTGTCAGATCCCTTATTAATTTTAGAGTGGATTTTCTTAACCCCATCAGCCATGGAAGACCGTTGTCACACAATTGGAAATGTTATCACACTTCATAATGAGAGCTTGATCCTGCCTGATTTCCCTTTCAGAAAAAGACTCTTCCATCATATTCCTGCCCCTAACTACCACTTACTTGAGCTGGTTGCCCCAACAATCTGAACACCTGCAAATTGCATTAGAGAACTACCCAGGCCAGATATCCATCCACTACCTCAAGCATATGTTATTACAATCCTTAATTTAATTTCTAGGCCCCTCCTGAGTGACACACCTCCAGATGCCCTCACTGTCTTTAAGAATGGGTCAGGGAGTCCTCACAAGTCTATTATAACTTGGTAGGACCCTGTAACATCTAACTGGGAATCAGACATTGAAATAGTGGAATTTGGTTCTCTCCAAATCATCGAGTTGACTGCTGTTGTTAGAGCTTTTTCAAAATTTGCTTGTCCTTTTAAGTACTGATTCTGCTTATGTTGCTTACTCTTCAGGGAGCTGAGCATTCATTTTTAAAGGCTGTTTTAAACAATCAGATATAAGTTTTTAAGTTACTTAAAAACGTATTTTTCATTCTTTCCCAAAGGCAGCACCCCTGTTATGTCATGCATATCCATTCCCACACTTTGCTGCCCAGACCTTTGACACAAGCTGATACATTAGCTACAACAACACAGGTAGCATTGCCCAACATTTTTGAGCAGGCTAATCTTAGCCATGCATTTTTTCATCAAAATGCTTATGCGGTACATTGGATGTTCAACATAACAAAAGACCAGGCTAAGTCAGTTGTTACAATATGCCCTGATTGTCAAAAGTATTCCCTACCATCAATTGGAGCAGGAGTAAACCCTAGAAGGCTCCATAGTTTACAAATCTGGCAGACAGATGTTACCCACTACACCCCCTCTGCAAAATTTACACTTTATAAGTTTTTTGACCAATCACACAAAGCAAAAGCATATTGACAGTAGTTCTATCCAACCACTATAATCACACGTACCTTTGGTTAAAACAATGCCTACTTATTTCTAATACAATACCTGCTTGTAAGCCTTAAAATACAATGCACAGAGCTCCATTATTAAGCTTAAAACTTCCTAATATCTTGCTAGATAAACTTTTCTGTAGCTTAGGGAGTTGTTCTAGACAAGTGTTAATACACAGACTATTGTTTTATTTGTCCTTGCTTTTCTACATTTCACATAATTTTTCTGCTGACCTATCTCATGGCTACTGCTTAGCTCTAATCACAGTTCTGCTGTCTCTGAGGCCTGCCTTTTACAGCTTTCCCAAAACCCTCTGATTTTATGGATTTCCACAACAAGACACCCTGTTCACGTCCATTGCTAGCCCTGACAACCCCTTTTCCACCTGCCTAGTGGGGTTACCTATGGATTTGTGGCCAGTAACCGAGGATGCATCCATAGGATGCGAGGTGATAGTCCCAATGGCACATGGAAGCACAACCCTGTTCACGCCTGGGACTACTGGACACAAAAACTTCCACATGCACCACTTGAGCCCCAAGAGCTAGAGCTCCTTGACTCAGTAAAAATGGATAATTGTATCAAATTTTATCACATGAAAAAGGTTCTAGCATTTGGAAAAGAGGATAGTAAACCGGGAATTGTAAATTTGAATGATAAAATCATTAGGTAGCATGTCTCCCCATACCACCCTGCATATAGGAACCAGAGCCAGTGGTTGGATCAACATCTCCCATCATCTCCTGGTCCAGTAGCCACCCTTTACAGCTGCCTCAGGGAGTGTTTCTCATTTGTGGGGACAGAGTGTTTCTCATGTGTGGCCTGGCATACCATCACACATTAGAGAAGGGCCATGTAGCTTGGGGAAGCTTACTCTGTTTACACCCAACATTACCATGATTCATAACCAGAAGGCCAAAGCAAAAAGGTCAGCCTACCAATTTAAGCAAGTTGTAATGATGACATCACCTATTGGAGCAAAAGCAAAAGAATTTCAGCCTCCCTATTGGTGCCATGAGTGGCTGCAGCCAAAGCTTTAGGGCAATTAGCTCCTAACACCTTGTTTGTTTGCTGAGTAAGCAAACCAATGCTACCTCCCTCGCCTTAAGTGGCCTGCTCAAAGACATGGACTCCATCAGACAGGCCACCTTGTAAAATAGGGCAGCAATGAATTTCCTGCTGCTGGCACAAAGCCATGGTTGTGAGGAATTAAATGGCATGTGTTGTAGGAACTTGTCTGGCCACAGACGCAATCCATCAGAGTATCCAGCCATTAAAAAATGAAGTCAAGAAGATGACAGAAGAGGATGGCACAGACTGGTTCTTGGCACTCTTCAAAAGTTGGGGGTTGAAGGGATGGTTATCATATCTAGTTAAAACAGGACTGTTAATTGTTATAGTTGTTGTTGTGTTAATGTTGTTTCCATGTTTGTGGGGGTGTTTAGGTAGATCTTTTAAGGAAGTTTTTATTGTTAAATAGAAAGGGGGAGATGTGAGGACCCAGTGACCTAATCCAGGCAGTGAGCCGGCCTTAGCCACGGTCAGCCCTAGGCCATGGAGAACCTCACCCTAAATTCAGACACATTATTTCAAGTTATGTAGAGTTATAGTTACAGATCATTTGCAAAGAACCACAGGGGTTATTAGGTTAATATGGGTTACACGTATATCTGTTATTGGTTGGAATGTTTCTAGAATGCTCATTACTCAGCCTATATAAGTTGTAGTCCCCCATTGTTCAGGGTCTTTGTGTGCCTACATTCGGGAGCATCTGTGCTGTCGCCATCAGGAGTAATAAAGGACCCTCGGATTTCACTGAAGATCCATTGCTCACTTTTCATTTCTGCTGCTGACCAGTCACATCACCACCTGTCCTCACAGGCAGTGAGCAGCACGGCGTGGCAAATAAGATTTTTACGTTTCATGTTTTAACGCATAGCACAAAGAAAATCTGTATTCTGTTACTAAATTAGCAAATTAAGTGAGCAGGTTTTAATATTTCAGCATTCCCCATTTCTATGCACTATATTTCATTGATTAAGACTGAAACATGGAATAGAACCTTTAAGAACAAAAAACTCCCATGTTGCCATTTACATGAGAAATTATTCAATTTCTTTAATCTTGGATAGAGTGGTGCATTGTGCTATGTTTTATAAATAATGCAGTTGCTGATCTCATTTTAAATCATATTTCCTATGAGAAAGAAGTGTTCCTTTCACAATTAATGATTCTTATTAATAAGGTAATTCTATTTTTAGAGTTCTAAGTTTTTCTTAGACTACCTTTTTTAGGGGATCATTTCATTATGTTTTATTGATTTTCTGTTTTTGCCTTAGTGCAAAAGCTCTAACTAAAAGAAGTCTTTATTTTGAATTCTTAAAGCAAGAAGAAAAGAAAATTCTAAATCCTCACATCATTGTATGTTCTTTTTCTACAACAATTTTCATCACCCAGTAGAAAGTTTAAGATGGATTATTTAAGAAATCTTCCAATTCCTTCATCTAGTGTTTATATGTTTCATCTTTATTATCTGTGTATACTATGTCTGGATATACTCATATCTCTAATAGCTCATGTTATCAGACCTGCAACATTATTGGTCTTATCTTCCACCTTCTTTCAAATATTTCTTCTTTCTTTTTTTCCTACTGAGGCTATATCACAGCAAGAAGTCTCTAAAATGACCAGTAACCAATAAATCTTCTTCCAGTACAAAGAAAGGCCAAGCCCTATGCTGATTAAATGATTCTTCAGATTTATTTCACCTTGATTTCAGTGTCATAGCAAGTCATTAATTTTCAGATATTATAGGACGCTATAATGATGCAATCCAAATTACAGATAAAAGCAGTGAAATAATGTATTTGCAATCTTTAGGGGCTTAATGGATCTATCCTTGTTTTGACTGCTATTTAGTCTCTTCCAGAACTACTCCTCTCACTTATATATTTCTAACTGCGGCCTTTACAGGGACTTTGCATGTAAGAGTTGCAGAATATTCAAATATAGCCTTACTAAAAATGGGAAACTAAGATGAACCATGATTTCCAGACTATGTGCAATGTAATTTTCTCCTTAAATTTTTTTGTCTTTTAAAAACCCATTCACTCTTCCTCACACAGTGATAAAACACTACCTGGAAAAGACGGCTTTAGAAAAAATTGTGATGTAAAGGCCAATAAAGCCATTTTAAAAATATGATTCAATAACTATGGCTGGGGTAAAAGCTGATACTTCTACTCCCTCTTTGGCAAGTAAGTTGCTTGTAGTGGTTGGTTTCCTAAATTTTTGTTTCAGTAAATTCAGTTGTTTCAGGTCACACTGTCAAATTAGCTATTATTGTTTCTTGCTTTTATTATTTAATATTTTACCTTACTCCCATCTGTCATAGCTCACTTCCACTCAGAATTGATGGACAGAATGGAAGAAGCA
Organism: Calcarius lapponicus; assembly: GCA_039654755.1. Lineage (NCBI taxonomy): Eukaryota > Metazoa > Chordata > Aves > Passeriformes > Fringillidae > Calcarius > Calcarius lapponicus. The sequence goes on along the minus strand of CM077481.1, from coordinate 65,641,435 downwards.
AAATTTTCTGCCAAAAAATCAGAGTCCTGCTTATAATCAGACAGTCAGGATGTAGAAGAATTAAAGTTAGTGGTGTCTGCATAAAACGCCCAGTACTACCTACAATTTACATCTGCAGAATCATTCAAGTGTCAAGGGTTACCAACAATCAAAGCAACAGGTGCTACATTGTGAAAGCAACACTAAATAAAAAAACTGGTTTCTTGTACCGTTGGCAAAGTCACAGTCACCTTTGAAAATCCTGAGCTTAATGCAGAAGGATTCTCATGCAGGTGGTATCAAGAATGGAAAGCTAAAGGCCTGGAGCTCTGAGAGCTGAAGCAACCATGAAATGCTACCTGCTTCTGACACCAAAGTGCAACACAGGAGTCTACAGCCTAGCTGTTTTCCCCATCAAGACCACACAGAATTCAGGTCTTGAAAGCTACAATTCTCTCTGTTTTAGGATCTAGTTGTAATATGCTGCCCTGTGCCTGACAATGCTGCAGTAGTATACTAACAACAGAGGAGTTTCAGGTGATTTCTTTTATTTACACAGCAAGTTCTGTGGCCAGGTCGTTTCTTTGAAATTCTTCAATGTGGTCCTTTCTGCCCCTTGCCTGTAACTGTAAGGACTTAAAGAATGCAGTTGTCTGTCTCAGAACACTGTCAAAGCCACAGAAGGAATTTGCTATTATAAGATAAGCCGCCACAATACAACTTGTGATTACCACAGATAGCACAGCTGGAGGGCCTAAGCTCAGTTACTATACAGACAAAAATTTCCCACCATAGAAAACTGTGAGAAAGAAAAAAACTGCTTACACACACACCATCAAAATTATGGTAATGGCATCTATGTGCCCATGGATACCTGGAATTTGGACTGTAGAGAGGTGATATCCCAGAAGAATGACCTGGGGACCTCCCTGCGCTGGGAAGACCAGGCTGAAGAAGGATCATTGAGACGCCACAGAACACACACAGTGATGGTGTCTTTCTACTTATCTCTCTCTCTCTCTTTCTTCCTCCCTCACCCCCACCCTCCCACTTCCTTCCATCTCTCTCCCTCATGATTACTGTTAAATGAAAGCTGTAATACTGATTTTGGCAATGGACTGTTTTGCACCTTAATTCAAGCAGAAGCATCTCTTAAAATTTGATCTTAGTAACATTTTTTTCTGAACTTGTGTGAAGGTGTATTCTGGGGGGGGGTTAGGTGTTTTTGAAAGCTTCTGTGGATTTCAGGACTAAAACAGCATCTTGCATTTTTTACCTGTTCTTTAATTTTCTATTGGAATTGTTTAATTTTTAATCTATTTTGTGAGATACAGCCCAGGAAGTGCAATGAATGCAAAAGTGATAACAAAATATGTCACTTTTTCTTTACATTCTCCATCAGAATTGCCAGAATATACGCATACTTGATTACACTACAGCAAAAGTGACAAACTTTTCTGACCAAGAAGCCCCTCAAAAATATTTCAGTGAGTAATCAATTAAGATTTCTGAATGACAAATAGATATTAGAAAGATGAATTCTATTCTTACAGAAGTTGCTGTTAGAAGACTTTGTTTTCCCAAAAATGTACCTATTATATTTTAGAAACTTTTGTTAATATTTACAAGTTAGTCCTCAGTTCTGCCAAGATAGATTTATTTATCCCTGGATTGTCTGCCTGATTGCATGGAGATACTTGGCTAGTAATGACAACTGTACCTTTTCTAAACACAAATAATTAAAGCAGTGAGAGGTATTCAAAGCACATAAAGTAAGGTTCTTAAGTGATACATTTAATATAATTGGCTTACGTTCCCTAAGCTAAACCAGCATTCAGTCATGAGGCATAAGGTGCTCCAGTGAAAAAATCAGAAACTGTTAATTTAGATTCTGCTCTGAAGGAACCTTTTGTTCTTTGGCTAAAAAGGGAGACGTGGCTTCTAACTACACTCTAAAACTAGATATTTAATACTATTGCCAGAGTTCACTTTCAAGTGAAGCATTTAATTAAATGCATTCTTCAGAAGTAATTATTTCATAGTTTAATTTTATAATTTTTCTTTTTGCTTAGAAATATATTCCTATTTCTTGAAAAATAGATTTGCCATGATTTAATCCTAGCCTGAAACTAAGCCCCACACAGCCACTCACTCATTTCCCCCACCTAGTGAGATGGTGAGAGAATCAGAAGAGTAAAAATGAGAAAACTCATGGGCTGAGAAAATACCAGTTCAATAGGTAAAGTAAAAACTACACAAGCAAAGTGAAACAAGGAATGAGTTCTCTACTTTCCATGGCTGGGCAGGTGTTCAGCCATCCCCAGGAGAACAGCCATAAATAATGGTGATTTGGGAAGACAAATCCCACCACTCCAAACATTCTCCCACTTCCTTCTCCTCGCCACAATTCTATGCACAGAGCATGAAGCCATATGATCTGGAAAATCCCTGTGGTCATTTAGGGTCTGTTGTCCTGGCTGTGTCCGCTCACAGCTGGGGTCAGAAGCAGAAAAGGACTTGGTTTTATGGAAGCCCTGCTCAGCAAACATTCCTGTGTTATCAACACTCTTTCCAGCACAAATCCAAAACACAGCCTTATACTGGCCACTGTGAATAAAATTAGTTCTATGTCTGCCAAAACCAGCACAAGGATAAAAATTAACTAGGACCTGTGTTCTATTTTAAGCTACCTGTCCCTGCAATTGAAATTATAAAATTGATTTATTATACTCAGATTTAGCAACTGCAGACATCCAAATTACTTTGAGTAAAGTATTTCAATGTAGTATCAGCCTACTGTGACTATTTGAAAAAAATAAGCACTAGAACATTGGAATATCATATCTGGTTGCATCTAGTATATTAAATGACCCATTTAAATATGCTTTTAAAAAAATCCCACAGAATATACATTATTTTTTCTCATTAATGTGGCCTCACACAAATATTTTTAAGAAAAATATATGAAAAATATCCATTACAATTACCAGAATCTCTAATTATTGTTTTGCAATTTTCACTAACCTTCTTACCAGGTTCATAGAAGCACCAAAAACTGGTAAAATAATTTAAAGTTTTTGTTAGCTTGTTGCTGAATTATTGCCACATTTATTTTATCTGACTGAAGGTATTTGGAAACTGGAATGCAAAACACTGGAAATGTGGAGGACACAGCATCAATCCCTTTTACACACTGATGTTATTTTTACTACCCTGGGTAAACATTAACTGTATTTTTAAGGCTGCCATCATACTGAATAAAAAATGTTGAAGTATTTTGGGACTTGGAGGCCAGTTTAGAGCTCGATTCCAGAAGTATTTAGAACATATGTGGGTATAAAGCATGGGCAGAGTGATCAACTTATGGACCTGACTTCAGTTCTTAAAACTGAGAAAATGGCAGAGATGTCATCCACATGTGCATTCCTCTCCAGGTTACTTTGCTCATGCAGCTTCTGCCATGAGCAGGTAGAGTTTACAAACTCAGAAGTATAAACCAACCAACAACTTCTGTGCAAGGGATGGTAAGGAGAACAAGCTACTGGGCTAAGCGTCAACATGTCCAGCACTGCCACTGAGCCTCTGCTGGCAAGGCCGCTCTCAGCTGGAATGGAAAGGGCACAGATCCCACTGCTCCTGAACACATTTGATGCTGCTGGTTGATCTGTTGACATCTCATGTTTTTGGTACCAGCATTTTCTGAATCATCAGAATTGTCCTCCTGAATCCTTGACTTTCTGTTTAACCCTGTTTCAGCAATCTTACCTCTGCCTTCAGTTTTGCTGTCCTTACCTTGCGCAGGTCTTCAAAATTTCTCTCAGCTCGTCCTTACAATTTAGCAACATTAGAGGCCTGAGAAAAGGTTATGTGTATGTATCAAAACAAGACTGTGGATGAAACTCAGTGGAGGAGGGAACTGAGAGATTAAAACCAGCACATTTCAAGTTCATTAGGTAGTAGTATTGGTGAGTTATCATTTGTTGTAGAGGTACTGCCCAGCTCCATTCCAGGGCTGCCATAATTTAAAACTGTTGGCTCTTTCTGAAAGGACAGGCAAAACTAACAAGTAAAGTTCATCATTAGACATATTTTTTGCTCAGTTTCAAAAATTCTACAAAAATTCTGACTTCCCAAACTGAATCTTGTATTCTTCACCAGATAACAGCCACAGGTTCTTCATTACCTCCTAAGTCTATTCTTACTCCTTTTAACTCAACTGTACCTGCATAAAACTCTGTGAAATCAAGAATGACTTTTCAGCCCAGGCCTGATGAGTACTATAGAAATATAATATTCATTTTGATTTCCATTTTGGCTATTGTTTAGAGCCATCCTGTCCCAGAAGCCAATACAGCAAATATCACAGACAAGTGAAGGAAAAACTGAGCTTCTATCATGCAAGATTATCCTGTGATGTAGTGTAACAATATGAAGAAGAACAAAAAATCCACAGGTTATAGAGAGGTATTTCTCCCCTTTCTCCCCCCACATCATAATTTACACCCTGAGTGGCAGGGAGGGATAAACATGAATATATTTTTCTTTCACTTCCTCAATAAACTTGCAGGAAGCAAACCCCACTTATGGTCTGATCCATATTACTGTGCTGTAATCACTAAATTATAGTGAGATGCCAATCACACTGTGTGTCATCTCTCTTCTGAGATTTCTTTCTCAGCAGTGTCTCCTTCAGAAAAGTTCTTCATCTTGGGAATAGTTTTGCTTACGTCAATTGAACAATTTAAAATGTAGCAAAGGCATACATGATCTTGCCAACTTTGCAAGAAAATATTCTTGAAAAAAACTGGTGTCTATTTCCTGTTAAGATGCATTGTTATTACAAGCCTCTCAGCTATAGGTTTTGCAATTTACTAATCTTGAATGGATTTTGATTTATGTTTAACCAATGAAAATTTTAAACTGTGCTTAGGGAACTATTGGTCTGAACATTCCAGCAGTGTGTGATTGCTTTTATTTAAAAAGTGGAAAATAGCTAAATGCATGCCATCTCATGAAACTGGATTCGGTAACAAATTTCATCAGCAAGCCACCAAATTATATAAGATTATTTTATAAAGCAATGTAGAAAATGTTGTTAAGTAATGCAAAATATTAATCTGAATTTTCTCCACTGAGAGGCATATGCATGGAGGATTATTTTTTTCCTTTGGGTTTTTTGAAGAGATCTCTCTTACAAGTTTAAATGAATTAGACTTTGTGATATTATAGTGAAAAAATGTAATTCTTTTTTCAGTTTCATAGTCCAGTGAGATCAGATCTACTTTGTTAAGTTGAAATCTGCCTAAATAGATGAAAAACAAAACCTGCTGAAGAATGTATTTGAACATTTCCTTTTGGAATCTTGATTGAAAACCCTATATATAGATATATATATATATACACATATATATATTATCTAAACTTTTGATGAAGAGTTACCCATCCTTGACCTAGTTCTAGAAAGCATATAATTGTTCAGCCAAGTTTTCCCTACACTGGCAGATTTTGATTTATACCAAAGAGTTTCTTCTTTTTCTTTTTGTTTTAGTTTTTTGTTTGGTTTGGTTTTGGTTTTTTGTTTTTTTTTTTTTTTTTTTTTTTTTGGTTGATTGCTTGGTTTTGGTTTTTTTGGTTTTTTTTTGGTTTTTTTTATCTGTCAGATAAAATAAAGACCCTTAGGAAAGTAAAATGTTTTAGCATTCAAAAATCCCATTATTAGTAAATCAATTATCCTTAAATAAATTAAAAGGAAAAATTTCCAGGGAATCAAAAGCAAATTTCCTTGTAAAAGTAAATATACAGCAATTTCAGTATTAAAGATTTCAATTACTTGTAGCAGATAGTTCTTTAACTGTATTTTCTAGTACTTTAGTTTTAAAATATCGTAATAAAAATTGAATTTTTATAAAATTATTTAGAAATACTTTATAAGGAAGATTCATCAAGGAAATCATAGTGCTCCTTATGCAGAAAAAAGTTTTGAACTTTCTATAAGACAACATATGTCTCCCTTTCTGAGTCATTATCTTTTTGATGTACAAAAGGATTTGTCCAAAAGTGAGCTACAATATTTCTAAAAGTGAGGTACAATATTTCAGCACTGCAGAAGAAATTTGTTCAAATTAGAAGTACCTCAAAAATACAAGCCAAAACACTGTAATCATTTTATAACATCTCTGCACTTCATTCTTCCTAGTAATTTTCAGCCTCATAATCCTAGAACCAAGATTTTTGTCTCATCTTTTTTTTTTTAAGTTAAGATTTTTTTGTGGTAAACTTGTTTCTTGGAAAATTATGTTGCCTAAATATAAGCTGTGGAAAATATAACTAGGTAAAGGAAAGGAAAAGAAATATGAAAAACATTTCTAATGAGGTTTCTTGTGTAACCTTATAGTAGAACAGAAAAAATATGCAAATTTTCTGAAATGCACTCTCTTCACAGGTTTGGTCACATTAAGTTTGCATTGATTCATAAAAAATTATCTGAAAAACTTTTGTGGCTTATTTGTTTGGATTTTTTTTTTTAGAAAATGCTGCCAATTTTGTACTTTTCTTCTAATTAGCTATCCTAATATTTGTTAGATACTATGACAATTGGAAATTTTGGTCTGTGCAGGCTTTAGCAGTGGTCCACAAAACTGCACTGTTATTCTGCTGACTGAGAGCCCATAATCTTTTTGTAGGATTGTGCTTTCTATAGAGATTGTCTAAAAATACTGTAACCAAGAAATGCAGGCACTGCACTGCTCCAGTGATAGAAAAGAATGGACTGAGTAGTTAGTAGGGAAAGTTCTGGTCTTAGACTTCTGAAACACAAGTATGAACTCAATTTTATCTTCATTTTTAGTGAACATTACGTCAAAAGCAAACTAATCAAGCATCTGAGCACAATGTAGCGCACAAGAATGCAGAGCAGTTATCACTGTCATCTATCCTCCCAGCGATGGAAGAAGAGAAACACAGGAAAGGAATTAAGGGTTAAATATTTTTAGCTCCTTTTTGTGGAGAAGTAATTACTCCTGTGAATTAAAAAATAACTTTTAACCCCAGCCTAGCTGTAAATTTCACCAATGATTGCATCAGGTTTGACTTCCTATGTCACAGTTCAGATGTGAAACATCTTTAACATTTTTAATTCCAACATTTTCTAGCTACTAAAATTTTGGGCCTTCCTCAATTATGTACAGCATATCATAAAAAAAATCTACTACTAGAGAAGAATTTACATTGAAATTTAATAATATATCTTATAAATTAAAACCCTGAAATACGTCTAACATTTATCTGTCTTTTTTCACTTCAATGTCTGTAAGTGCCTCTTTCCTCTTCCTTTTCCATTATGGCGGAACATTTAAATATTGTTTCCTATTAAATAAAGATGTGGGGTTTTGTTTTGTTTTGTTTTTCAAGCTGGCATGGAAAAATTTTTGCTTAGTTTAGAGCACCATCTTTTTATAATTCGAAGCATCATCTAGAGGTAACCTTGGATGGTTTATGTGGGGTAGGGCCTTTCATTATTCTGAAGGCTAATACATTTGCTGCTACATGGTTTAAATATGTATGAAAGTTGTGCATCAAAAACTTTTATTTGGATCTGTCAGCTCATATGATCTTTATAAAACTGTATTTTATTAAACAATAGTCCACTGTCTTCAAGAAAGCTTGAAGTTCAAAATGGTTTCAAGAAAGGTGAACAAATCCACAGAGATTAAATTTGTGTTTATTTAACGGGCAAATAAATAAATAAAATTTGTGCCCTGTACAGCAAAATGAACACTGTAAATTTCTTTTCTACAGAACCAACTTCATCATGGACAAAACCCTGCTTCGCATCAGGCTCCCCACCTGGAATAACTTTTCTTTTTATTATTCTCTAGCTATCATATTGAATTATCAAATTGATTGAAATAAGCAAGCCACAATACAAACAATTTAGATTTTTTTTAACCTAAAACCACTTTTTTATGGCTGTCCTCAAATGGATATACATGTGTCACATCCCTGCTTCTGCTGCCACACTGTTGTTGATAAAGGCCAGGTGCTGTTGGTCTTCTTGGCCACCTCAGCACAGCTTGTTAATGTTGATCTGCTGTTGAGCATCATCCCCAGGGTGCGTTTCTCTTAGGCCACTTTCCAGCCACTGTGTCCCAAGTCAGTATCTTTTGGTTTCCAATATGATCTGACTAAAATGTGGCCTAAATGGTTATTTTGAGAGAGTGGTTTTGGAATGCCAGTTTTCATGTGTCAGTAGCTCCGTGTAGCATGGAAAAATATGAGCCTTAGAAGAATTTGTGAAGCCTTGCGATCACATGATGAATATTAGTTAGTGGTTAAGACACTTGACTCTATGACAGGTTAGCATTATACTGTGGGAAAAGATCCCAGAGAAAAGAAAAACTTGAATTTATAACAGTACCCAAGTTAAGGATAAGAAAGTGAGTTACACCTCCTGAATTCCTTGTGAATCAATAAATTGATCAGAAAAAAAAAGGAAAGATAAGTTCAGGGGAAAATGTACTTGGCAATGTTGACAAAAAAGGATCTTTCAATAGGAAACTGAAATATATTATATATACAAGAAAGTTACACCCCATACTTGTAATTGCTGTAACAATTGAAACTTGCTAGGAAACTTCACTTTGTATGCTGGAAAATTAAAATTATATCAAGTCGTATTTTGTAAAGAACCACTCATAATGAAGCTATAAAATAAGAATTTTTCTCATTTTCTCAGCTATTTTGAAAACTATAACACAAACAGCAGGTGTTTGAGAGCCTTAATGTGCTATCTCTATGATCAGCAGAAGGAGAACTACTCTCCACCAGCATTCTCACTTATTTTAGAGATTCCTCCAAACTATTAATTGATTGTAATCAAGTCCTTCAGTGTGAACACATAAGCTATAACTCCTGATATATGTGTGGGAAGATGTTTAACATGCAAAATTATTAATAGAATGTTGGACTTCAAATGTTTCAGTTATGTCTGGATGCTATAAATTATAAGACAGTACTCAAAAGTCAGAAAAACATGAAACCTCTGTGACTGTTAAACCTCCTGAGGAATCCATGATAGCTAAGATGCTGATTTTAAATCATATACAGAACTTTCACCTATGCTTAGCTGCAGGTATTCCCCCATTTAACAAATATTCCGTCTGTGACATCACAGCAGGTATACAAACATGATATTCCCAAGGACACAATGAGTTAGTGTTTGCATGAAAGATTGGCAGAATGGCATATGGCTGAGCTAAAAGGAAATGTGAAAAGTGTAGAATATTCCATAAAGAGAAACACTTTGAAGAAGAAGGCACTTTTTAGAATGAAAACAAATCCCAAACAATTAAGGTTATCTATCAGGTCATTTTAGAAGAAAGTTTCCAACCCAACTTAGGCTGCTTACTTGGAGGAGTGACCTCTAAGCCGAAATAATTTTTGAGGTGCTGGGGTGTGTCCAGAGAAGGAAACAGAGATGGGGAAGGGGCTGGAGCACAAGTCCTGCGAGAAACAGCTGAGGGAGCTGGGTATACTTAAACTGGAGAAAAGACATAACCAGAGGCCCTTATTGCTCTCCACAGTGAATTGTAAGGACTTTGTAGTAAAGTGGGGGTCAGTCCCTTTTCCCAAGAAACAAGTGACAAGATGACGTGAAATGGCCTCAAGTTGCACTAGGGAAGGTATAAATTAGGTATTGGGGAAAAAGGTAATGGAATGGACTCTAAAGCGTCAGAACAGGTTGCCCAGGGAAGTGGTGGAGACACTATCCCTAGCCGCTTTAAAAAAAATATTTGGGTATGGCACTTGAGGATGGGGTGAACACAGTCATAGTGCTTGGTTGATGATTGTGCTTGATGATTTTAAAGGTCTTTTGTAGCCTGAATGATTCCATAAATCTATGAATTTATAAGTGTTAGTTTTTATTCAATGTGATAGAAAGATTTCTTATTGTTAACATTTCTTGCTCTAAGAGCAGGAGTACTGCCTAATACACATGACTTGCAGAGCTCGGTTTCTGACTCAGACATCCAGAAGCTTTCCAAACTCATAAAAATGTTACTTGCGTGGTCAATGGAACTTCAGCAGTAGCTGAGGCACAGGCTGGGAAGAGGTGAGCAACATAAGCCTTTCACCTGTGAGTCACTAAGTCATATTCAGCTGTTGTTAATGCCAACAAAAAGTAATTAGGATAACAGTAAGATATGTTATTGACTTCTAACTCCATCAGAAAAGTAATCCACACAAACAATTTCTTTTGTTCAAGTCAGTTTCTTAATCATTAAATGAAGCCTACCTGCAGATATGAGACCTGTGGGAAGACATCGTGAGGAAACATTTTCAGCTGCTCATGTTCAAAATCATATGTTGTTGGTCTTCTATAAACATGTACATAACACTTAATTTAGTGGATTTTGCTTGTTTATTTCTCCTCAAATGGATAACTTTCAGGTTTCACATTAATTGATTTGATGCAGGTGTGGTGTTTTGTTGTTGTTGATGATGTTGGTTTTTTTTATTTCTATGTTTTCTTTTTTTTGCTTCTTGTGTATTTTGTCATAGATAGAACAATAGATGAAACACTCAGCTGAATCCAATCAAAATGTTGCATATTGAAAGAATGTTAAAAAATACTGTATCTTTTTTGTGTTTGGGTTTTTTTCGGAGGGTGGGGCTGTTGATATATTTTAAACTTCTGTGTAACAGGATTTGAAGCCATATTTTATCCTCAAAAAATTCTGCTGACAACAATTAGATTATTTGGCAGAATATACTTACTCTAGCAGAATAAATAAATATGAAGCAAGAATCTTATTTCTGTGATTCCTTTGAAAATATCAAACTTCTTATTTATTTGATTTACATTTTTCTTCATCTATCATAAAAATGTGGGAAAATTGCAGCTGCATCTATACCACCTTGAAAACATGGTGGAGATAGGAAGACAGAGGTGTAAAAGCAACTAACATAATAAGTAACCTATGCTATATTTTTACAGTATTTTACATCATATATTTTCAGTAGCAAAGTGACAAGGTGCAGTCTAGACCAACAACAGTGAGGTGAGCTAAAAACTGGCTGAACTGCCTATCTCAGGCAGCTGTGATCAACAGCACAAAATCCCTAGTACCCTAGTGGATTGGTACCTGAGGGCAAAGCTGTTAACCTTTTCATAAAGGATCTAACTGATAGCATAGAGCGCATCTTCAAGGGTTTTGCAGATTATACAAAATTGGGAGTACCTTATTACCACCTGAAGGCCATATTACCACCCAGACCATGAAGAAATGGGCTGACAGGAACCTCATGCAGTTCAGTGAGGAGATGTGAAAAGTCCTGCACCTGGGAAGAAGAAAGCTGACACCAGCAGAGGCTGGGCCTACCCAGCTGGAAAGCAGCTGGAAAGCAAAAAAAATTACCTGAGGGCCCTCATGGGCAGCAAGTTGACCACAAGCCAGCAACATACCCTTGTGGTTCCCTCTGAAGATCAGGAAGACCTATTTTACTCTGTGGGGGACTGAGCATTGGCATATGTTGCCTAAAGAAGCTGTGAAATCTTCCTCCTTGGAAATGTTAAAAATATGGATAATAATCCTGGGAAGTTTGCTCTAGGCATCTCCCTGCTTTGAGCAAGGATTCAGATTAATTGTTCTTCAGAGGAGCCTGCCAATATCATCTGTTCTGTGATACTGATTTTATACTATAATATGTGCGTTGACATAAATATGGGTGAAATTGTTTGCGCTGTATGTTTGCCAATCCTTTATTTTCTGTTTGCTCTGATATTTCTGTACAACTGAAATATCCAGCATCTTTCCTAAGGTTAGCTGTTAAACATCTCCTCTATCAAAGAAATCTGTCTGGAGATATCCCTGCCAGGATTTAGATCTCTTCCTACCTGAGTTATATACTACAGAATAACATGGGCTCCAGCTTCTACAAACCAAAGAAATAGACAGAAAGAAAAAAAGTCCAGGAAAAGAAACAAATTAACAAGAAACACTGCTAGCAGAAGAGAAGCAATTATCTGAATGAAAATTTATTCTGTACCTATTATAGGAAAAGTTACAGTAACTCATTTTTAATTCATTATTGACAAACGGTGCTCAGTGTTTAGACTTGTCTTTTAACAGTTATCACAACTGTTCAGTGGAGATAGTATTAATGTCTTCTCCCTTTTTCTTCTCTCTTTTTCTGATTTGCTGAAAGAACTCATTCTGCTTCTGTATGTATGTCTAACTACTTATCTATCTACCTACTTATATTTTCCTTAATGGCATGATAGTAGGTTATAGAGTAATATTTCTGAACCCCTGGGGAAAACATACAGAATTATATCTTTTGTATGCTGTATTTTCTCTGCTGAATACATGCCTTATTTTTGAACTTTGATATGTGATTATCTTCTGACATGGTTGTAGTGGACACTTCAAAATGCTTTGAAGTGCAAGATAAATGGGTAAGTCTATGTGCAAGGCAAAAGTTAGAGGGGTGAGTAAGACGGTTATCTCATAGAAAGAGTACTGAGCTTTCCATGTGATCTCAAAAGATTCTGTATGACTTGTCTTACTGACAGCTGATAATTAGGCTAGACATTACACATAAGAACAATCAGCTATATTTAACCTGAGACAATTAGGTAATGACTAAATATATCATGACATAGTTTAAGAAAAGTGCTTATCCACACAATGATTGCCAGAGCTAAGCATGACAAATTCCAGCACTAACTCTGGCTTTTTAATGTTATGGTGTTTGAGTTTGGGGTTTTTTTAAATTAAAGTCACAATTCTAGATGCATTTTTTCTGTAAATCTTAAAATCAGACTTCTCATAAATTCCAAAAGTAATTGGAAAGTAAATATATTCACTTGCACACTGGTTAACCCTCCCAGATTGCTTATCTCTGTAATGCTAGTCTTTCAGTTCTTTTCAGTTCACTGGTCCTTCTTTCGTCTCCAAAAAGCAGTAATAATCTCCTCCTACTTGAATATATACTATTTGACAAAAGTACTGGGAGATAGAGTGGGCACCCAAATTTCCACAACTAAAGAAAAGGTGAGATAATCATTAAAATTATTAGTAAAACTAATTATTTCACTCACAAGACAAATTGAAAGGGAAAGATAAAGTAAATAAAATGAAAAAGGAAAAAGGAAAAAAAGAAACAACACTGTCATTACTGATAGATATGTTAATTATAAATTTATTTGTGAATTTAAATTGGAATTTCTTAAGTCTGTCATGTACAAGCTGTATTTTCACAAGGAGGGAGAAACGTCTCTGTATCCCCTGTCTACAATGATGAACACACAATTTGCATCCTATGGGATCATGTAGAGTATAATTCCATCTTCTTAATGAAAGACAGAAATATTTATTAAATAGAGTGGAACACGGAATCTTTAATATCAGCCCAAATATTAATAACTGTCATAATTCTTTATGATTTGATATATTATACCACAGAAAAGGTCTAATCTCTCTTCACAGAACTATTCTACAGAGCTTCAGCTCAACATATAGCGCAGCTTCGTGCTTAAAGCATTAACAGGAGAGGTACTGGAGACAACTTTAAATCCCGTGTCTGAAGGATTTATAAGCAGAAATTGGAAATATCATCTCTTACCTCTTGGGAGTACCCTAAGATGTATAAAGCCATTGACTATTCAAAAGCAGAATTCCACTCACGTTCCTTATGTTGAAACAAATCCACTTTATAGAAAACATTTTAATATTCACAGATACTAAGAGCCTAGAGAGAGGGGGAGAGAGATTAAACTTCAACCTGGTTGGAGACCATGAAACAGGGCACCTTATTCAGGCTTTGCTGGTATGCATTAAAAGGTATTATTTGAATGTAGAATTATTAGAGCTCATGATTTCATCTGAAATACAAATGTATGTAGGACAATAATGAAGTTTTTACAATAGTGTGATTAATATTGCCTTTGAAATTTACTTCCCTTGGTAGACCAGAAGAAATAAATGGTGCAGAGTACTTTTTGCAAAAAAAAAGAGGCAATGTGATATAACCCATATTACAAAAGGAGTAATTTATATTAGACTAGGAATGTACAAGTCATTCAAACTACTATGTTAGTTTTTGTGGGGTTTTAGGTTGGTGATTCTTTTTGGAATGGTTGACCTTTATGTTGATCAAGAATCCAGGAAAAAAGCTGAAGCAACTTCTAATCCATCTCAGGAAAAATAAATAAGTAAATAAGTAAATAAATAAATAATGTAAATGTCTTATGTGAAAAAATGAATTGAGGGCGTGAATGAACACTCACATAATTTTTGCTTAGGAGGTGAATAAATATTGAATTACTATGGTTGTTGCACAGATTTTTTCCATAGTAAGTATTTTATGTTTGGTTTTTTTATAGAAAGAAATATGAGAAGAAGCCACTACTCCAATACTCCAGATTCTTCCTTGATTAACTATTTAGGATTCAAAAAATATATTTCCACTTGATTTATTCTAAATTCATCCTTTATCAAAAAATGCTGCTGGGGAACAAATTTTCTTTGGGTAGTTGGAGTGATTTTGGTTTGCCAAATTGAGATTTCTTGGCTTACGCACCAATTAATGTGGTTGGTTTCAGTGCTAGCTAAAGGCCAGTGCATGCAGAATATACTTACTCATTTCTTACTGGGAGATAGGATTAAGAGGAATGGAAAGCAGGTTCAAAACTTTTAAAGGGTATAAAGAAAAGTTTATTAACAGAAACTAAACGAATAATAAGAATCAGAATAAAACTTTTAGAATAATTTAGAATACTCTCCTACCCCATAACTTTTTTTTTCCTCACTAACAAGGTACAGAAACTATTCAGTCAGTTTATTACTTTTAGAATAGTTTTCAATTCACTTAGGGAAAGGAGTCCCTCTTCTTAATTTCTGGAGACTTGTCCACAAGAAAACAGTTCTCTCATGTCTTTTAACTTCCACAAATAACAAGTGCCTAGAAAATCAGCAATCATGAAGTTCCTCTCATTTTCACAGCTCTTCCTACAGATGTGTCATGTCCAGGCACCTGCCGAGCCAGTGCAGGGACAGGCTGCGCCTGGAGCTCAGGGGCCTCGCGGTGTTCAGCAAGGAGCCCTCGCTGGTGAGAAGCGGCAGGTCTGAGCCGGATCCTGTTTGTCCAGCCAAGTGCCCCCAAGCTCTCTTGGGGAGCTGTGAATTCAAAGGCCTTTCAGCACACACTAATGCCATGTCCCCTATCTGGTGTGTTTTAACTCTTGGCAAGATGCGTTTGCCCCGTGCTTGCTGGAAGCTGCTCTGCCCCAGGGCCAGCACCGAGCTGGGCTGTGCTGGCCAGGCACCGTGGAGAGCCCTTCCCTGAGCACTTGGCTGGGCTTGGTGTGTCCCGGGCTGTCTTAGACTCGTGGGACAATGGATTTCTTCCAATCAGAGGCATTTGGGGCGGGGTGGGGGTGGCCCCAGAGCACTTGGCAGCGTGTCCAAGGGCCCCTTGGTGAAACGCACGGACGTATGTGCTGGCAGTGACACGGCCAAGCCACAGTGTGGCGCACGTGACGGGACAGGACGTGCCAGAGCTGTGCTGTGAGGAGCCCCACACAGCCGGCTCTTTCGTCACTGACCCACAGCTTTTCCAAGGCGTTACTCCTGCGGCTGGCCTTGCAGCCAGACTGCGGGACTTCCTGACTCGGAGCTTTTCCGAGGCATCTGCCATCCCTGTGGCCAGTGCCCTCGTGGCCAGGCCATAGGACTCAGAGACCTCCACTGTTCACCAGGAGTCTCCTGTTACTGTGGCCATTCGAGACCAGAGTGCAGGACATGCAGTCCTGTCCAGAGGAGCCTTCCTCAGGCTCCTCTGTTGCAGGCACCTGACAAGTGTGACTGTGGCACTCACTAACTCAGACTTTTGCTGAAGCATCCGTCTCAAAGGATGAGAGTGTCCTCGAGGTCACCTCTGCCTGCGGGATGGCAGGCAGAGTGCTCAGCCTCTTCGGGGTGCTTCGGGGCAAGAAAGGCCCTGCAGCCTCCCCAGCGCAGCAGCCTGCAAAGCCGGAGCAGTTGCAGCCACTGCAGGACGGTGAGTGGCAGAGCTGGGCCGCAGGGCTGGTGCCTGCGGCTGGCCTGGCCCCATCCCATCCCTGCCGCTGTGGACGTGCCCGCAGACAGGAGGGAAGAGGGGCTGGGGCTGCCCCCCGCTGGCCGTGCTCTGTCCCCTGGCCACCCAGGGCTGTCCCTGCCTGGGCAGCGCAGGGCTGGGCCGTGTTCTCCGGCCTCTCCCGCAGCCCCTCAGCTCTAGCTCGCTCTTTGCCAGATGCGGGCAAGGATCAGGCGCGAGAGCAGGACCCCACTCGTGGATGCTTCCACAGAGCAGCGCAGGTACCTGCGGCCATCCCCACCTGGGCCGGGCCTGCTGCTGGCACTGCTCGGCCCAGCACCGCGCTTGGAGCAGGCCACGGAACATCCCTCTCTTCCTTTCTCTCAGCCCTTCGTTCTGCTGCAGATACTGCGGAGGTTCCTGCGCATTCGGCGCAGAAACCCCAGCGCCACAGCAACCAAGGGCACGGCCGAGCTGCAGGCAGAGGCTGATGTCAGCTCAGCCTCCCCTGAGCGCGCAGCAAACTCTGACAAGGCAAAGGCTGAGAGCAGAGTGGAGGCTGTCATGGCCCTAACTGAGGGCATGGCCACCACAAACACCCGTAGGCGATGGACTCAAAGGACTTGGGCCATCTCAAACGCTGATGCCACGCCCACTCGGACTGATTCCTGCTCCCTCTCAGGATTTTTTTTCTTCCCAGCGGCAGGTAAGCAGCCTGGGGCCAGGGCTGAAGGCCTCCCAGGATCGCGTGGCCCCTCAAGCCGTGTCTGCTGGCCCCCCTCAGCCATTGAGGCTAGCAGAGTGGGGTGGGAAGGCAAGCACTTCTTGTGGGAAGCTGGGCAAGTTGCTCCCTTGGACAGCACTCCAGGCATTCCCCATGCCTCCTCTAGGTGCCAGCCATGGTGAGGGACATTCACCAGACACTCATGTCCCGTCTCACTGTGGACGCTGGGCTGCAAAGGGACATTCTGAGCCTGGCTCAAGAGCACCCTGCTAATGTGGTGATGAGCCTCCTGCGCTGTGCCCCAACCTGTGACAGGTACAGAGCACAACTGCCTCGAGAGCTCAGTGCTCAGCAGCCCCTAGGGTCCCTGCCCCTGTCCAGCCTGTCCAGTGGGGTCTGCCAGACAGGCGGACAGCTCCAGGAGCCTGGGGCCCCTCTGTTTCCTCAGCCTGCTGCCATGCTTCCCCCCCTGCCCCTCAGGGCACCGGGGCTCTGTCCCCCGGCCCCACGCAGCCGCACGGGGCACGGTACTGACGCGCAGCTCTGGTCCCACAGAGCTGCTGTGCTGATGTGGAGAACCATCGGCTCCTCAGGATCCGCAGTGCAGAAGGTGCTTCCAGCACTCCTGTCTGTGACAGAGGACAGGCCACTGTACAACGTGTTCTTCTACAGTGGGGATAACGAAGCCATCTTTGCCCTGGCTGTGAGTTTCTGGAACTGGCCTTTGCTCACCCTCCAGGTCACCTCCCCAGCAGCTCTCCATGCTCTCTCCCTGTGCTGCAGCTCCCTGCCTCAGGCGCTGGGCTGTAAATAGCTAACAAATGGTAAAAAATCACTACAGATACAGAAGCCATGTCTTTTTTACTGATTTTAAATTACTTCTAGCATTAAACACCAGATTTCACTTACCTAGAACTTACTGCTTTTATATTTAACAGTGAGAATTTCTCAAAATCTAACTGACAGGTTGAGTAATAATTACATGAATTATCAGAAACGCTATTCCTCAAGACATCATCTATTATGATTATAACCATCTCACCTGATCTGGTCGTGCATCTGACTGGAATCTGCAGATAATTTATGACTGCAAACATTTAAAATTATGGATCTTGAGACTGAAATGCATATAGTAGAATATAATACATGAACTCTAATTGGAATGTGTAATAACAGAGGCATGGCATTTCTTCTTTTGAGATGGTTATGCCACCTACTACCTGTGTAAGGACTTTCTAGACCTTTGGAACAAATAAGCTTGAAGTTATAAAATAAGGTATATCATATATAAAATAAGGAAATTGGTTAGTTAGCCCCATCATTTAAGGTATGACAAATTTAAGCATTCTTAATTCACACTCCTTTTCAGTTTTTTCAAAATAAATTTTCTATTTAATCAACTTCATAAAAAAATTGTTACTGTTTTCCTAGAGAAGTTTCAATATTATACTGCTAAGGATGTTTTCAGATTATTAGAGCTATTACTGAGAATAAGATCAGAAATGAAATAACAGAAAGCCAGGAACCATTCATGGCAGAAATTTAGATTATTATGGCTCAACATCTTATAATATAAACATCTTACAACAAAAAAATTGCAATAATCAGTTTTCTTGAAGCTCTTATTTGTATACAGGTAATCAAATTACTGATGTTTAAATGTAACATTACTGATCACATTAAAACATATTTGATTTACAAGACACTAGGAGATTTCTTGAATGAAATATCATACTGTCTTTCCTTGCACTGCCTTGAGCATTGATTCCTTAACTGCTTGCCTGAAATGAGACATAGATTTATATCTCCAAAGTTCATAAAGACAAGATAACCTTTGGTGTGACTCATTTGGGCCATTCATATGTTTCTTTGAGCCAAATACAATTGAATTAAAAATACATCAGGCTGAAAAGTTTATTGGCTAGGTCTGAGCAGAACTAGAGAATGCTGAAAATTTTAAAAAATTCATATAATGAGAAAATTCATATAATTACTCCCTGTGTTGAAAAAAAAAGAAAAATTTAATCACAAATTCAAAAAGGAACAAGGAATCAGGAAATGTAAAAGAAGCAGTTGATTTTTACTGTGCTGGTTTCTTTTCCTTAGCAGTTGTTCTGTTTTGTTGTTGTTCTTGCAGTTCAGAACATGGTCATTTCATTAAACAATTTCATTAGACATGGTCATTTCATTAGACGGGATTAAATATAAAAATTGAGTACTAACAACATGGTTAATAAAGAATGTAAAAACAGTACCAGAAAGTACTGTTTTTACAGTACTGTTTTTACTGTTCCAGAAAGTGACAAACAAAGTCACTTGCATACAATGTCTTTTAATATGCTATGTAAAAATACAGCAAATTCCATTTTCAGTGTAAAATCTACAATATATGCATTAGAAGGTATACAGAACATGGTATAAGACCTAAGCCTTGCCTATGAAGAGGAATGGCCCATATTTCTGTATATAGCCCAGATGCTATGTACAGAGACAAAAAATATAACTCAGCTGATCAATGTAAAATGAAAGACAATAGGGTTTTTTCATTTTTTTTTCCTGTGGTTTAAACTTCATAATTATCATTCAATGGACAAGCAGGTGTATGACTCTTACTAACACAAGATTTTGATCTGGGTGGGAGATTGAGTGAAATGTCAAGCTGGTAAGTACAATTCCAAGTTATCTTCTGACTGTGTGCTGCCTAAATTTGCTCTTCTTTCATGAACTCCTAAATGGTATACCTCAACAATAATTAAAGGGAAAAAAAAAGAAAGAGAACTCTACTTGGTCTGCTTAGAGGAAATTAAAGGCTGAGGCTGAACTGAATTTAGATTTTCAAAGCTGTTGTTTCAGTCAGGTAACTGCTCAGCTCAGGTAACTCGAGAGTTTGGCCAAAAAACCCAAATGCTGCTAGAAACCTTTATCATGAACAATTTAAACAACACAGAGAGCTATATAAGAAGAAATTTAAACTTAGGAGATTCAAATTTTGCAAACAAAGTTCTATACATTCCTTAAAAAAATACAACCAGAATATTTACCAATAAGAAAAAGAGGTATTCTTTTTAAACAAATAAACTGCCAGTTTCTTATGCAGGCAGCAGGATTTGTTGGTTTTCTCTTTTAACAACTCAAGAAAATATAGGAATTGGGACTTTTATATATTTTGTTGGAAAATTATACAAAGCAGATATACAAAATCATGCTCTGCATAGTATATTGTTTAATATGAGTTTTCTCATAAATATTGGACAGAATAGAACTCAATAAAATAAATAAAGCTACTATGAACTTAGCCCATTTGTGCACTGTCAGCTGTTGCATCACAAATTCTGAAATGCAAGAAAAAATACCATATCAAGTAATTATCAATTTTTTAAGGTTGTGGAAAAATTTACCTTGCAGAACTTAAATTATTTTTTAGCACTATTAGATCATTAAACCAAACATTAATTTAGTTGTTATTTTGCAAATAAACTTAAATCACTGTAATTGCAGTTTTAAAACTTTGGAGATAATGACATGCAGTCCTTTGAATTCATGTATCATAGTTTATAGTGACTGATCTTCTAAATACTAATTTTGACAATTTTGGAATTTTATTAAGTATACATCATGTTGTACTATTGAAATTTAAATCCAGAAAACAAGCCATTTTTAAACCAAGTTCCTTATAAAGAAACACTTGTACCATCATGTTATGACATAAAATAACATCGTCTAAGCCCCCATCTGTTTACGCTGGTTGTTAGAAGGTGTCCACTCATAAGAAACACACTTCTGATAAATGTAATGAGTCCAATGAGCTAACACTTAGGCAATAAGATGTTAGCTTCATCAGTTTGTGGAAGTGGTTACAGGATGTTGTTACCTCAAAAAGAGAAGCTAGACTTGATGATCTGAAATAGCCAAGTTCCACTAAAGTGAAAAATTAGTATGACTAAATGGTAGCAGAGAAATTTCTAGAAGTTCTAAGATTTAATCCTGTTCTTATTTATATTCTTCTGATGAAATTATTCCAAATTTCTGCAAGATTTTCCCCTCTATTATCCTATGTGAAGCATGGAAACAAAATGTAGAAGTGTCAATTATTCAAGCTTTCATATCAGAGAAGAAACACAAACACTGGTCTAAAGCAGTTCAAGAACAGAGCTTTGTTGCACTTTTTTCCCCTCTATTTTAGCCTTTCAAGTCCTGTTGTCTGTTTTCTTCTTACGAATTATTCAGTTAAAAATAAAAGTGACAGGAATTAAGTGCTTTTAAGCAATGTGAAGAAGCAGAACAGGACATGTGGGTAGAGCACCCTGCAGTTTAGATAGAAATACATAACTGGGTGGTGTTTTATTAGGATTCAAAATAGGTGATCGGTAGTTACAACCACACTTTGTGATGATTGTTATTTGCTTTGCGTTTCTTCTGGAGACTGTATAACACCAAAGAGAATTTTAAAAGTCTGACTTTACTGTCCAGAAAACCACTTAATCAATACATGATTAACTTTACTTTCTGTGTGATTATGCAGCACAGAGTAAAATTTTTCTCTCACCCATTCACAACAATCAAAAACAATATGATCCAGCATCTCAGATCTTATACTCAATTTTCTGAATAGATAGGAAAGGGAGTTAATTCTTCCCTCCCCTCAGCACAGAATAAACTCTGGTTCCTAACACCAACCTCTTTCAGGGAACCAGGCAGAGCTCTCTGATGCAACCCCCTCCACCATCTGCTCCTGCATCCATACATATGTTGTATACACACCCTTGCTGTGACCTGCCTCCTCTTCCACTGCAGCACTCCCAACCCCTGCCTCTACCCCAGCTGTTTCCAAAATGCTGTCAGCTCTATCCTCCTGTCTCCTGGCTGGTAAGAAATGCCTCATGGAAGTCTGGGTTTAACTGTAGAGTAGTCAGGTAGTACATGGAGTCTCAACAAGCATCTGGTTAAAACAGCAGCTGTCAGTGCACATCATAACCTTTCCTTTTCAGCAGCAACTGTTGCCAGCAAACACAAAAAATGCAAGTGGTTTAAAAGTCCTCCTATTTACTGTCAAATATGGCTGAAACAGTTGATTCTTCAAAAGTTACTGAAAAGTAATAACAGACAAAATGGTCACGTGAAATATATTTCTCAGGAAACAAAGCTGAAAATAAGATTGCTGAATAATCTCACATTTCCAATCTTAAAATTATTATGTAATTTGGTTAGAAGGGCAATTATCTCTTTTTCAACTTTATTGCCATTGTATTTTAAGGGGTCTTTGTTTATTTCAGCATTATGATAATTCATCTTTCAGTATTCCACTTTTTTCCTGTGGGTATCAGTTTAGCTTTCTTCTGCATATGTTTTTTAGATCCTGTTCTTTACTATGCCGTGTGTATATATTTTTAACATACTTCACTTCTTGCTTCAACTGCTCTTTATATCACCTTACTTAATCATGTTGGCCTTTTGCAACCTTTATGCTGTTTAAATTTAAACAGGAATGGATTTCAGCTGCAGTCAGTTCAAGTATTTCTTAAATATTCACCACTTTGCCTCAGTACATTTGCCATGCATTTAGAATTTCTATCAAAATCACCGAAGGCATTTTACATTCCTTCAACGCAGCTTTGCCAGACTGAAAAAAGTAGAAATAAATTCTAAAAACCTGTGTGTATTTTTTTAAAATGTGTACCTTCCCATGATATTAAAATTCATTAATGCTCTATTTTCAGATCGTAATGTTCTTTGACTTGAATTTGCTGTACATTCTGGTGTTACCTTTCAGCTAAAATTGAATTCGTTCAGGTCACATTGTCAAATCACCTGAAATTTGTCCTTGCTACGGTGCTATGGATTCTAGATAGCACAAAACCTAGCCTTTTTTCACAGCAAAATCTTAGCCAATATTCACTATAAAATGTTTTTAGTAAATATTCCTAAATATCTAAAACAACGCATAAAAATTTTATCAGTACCTGTAGTGCAAGTTCAGTTACTTTAAATTTGGAAAAGTATAGTTGATTGTGGAATTGATGTGGAAGTATGAAACACAGTTATGAAGGCTAAAAGTCAACGATTACTTTTCTGTAGAAATATATCATGCTTTGTGTAATTTATGGTATGAAATAATTCATGCTATAGAGAGAATGTATTTTACACAAATTGTGAAATACAAATGAGTCTCTGACCACAAGCAGCCCAAGGACAGGCGTCTACTTGAATTCCGAGATTCGTGGAGGTGGCAGAAGAACAATCCGCAGTTGGCTTATGAATAGACATGCCCAGCACGATGATCGCCGCTATCCCAAGTGATCGTAAGATGCCAAAGAACCATCATCGCCCTGTTGATACCATCAATCAAGAGAGCCGAAGTTGCCAAAAGATATATGTGAATATGCGACATCCCTGGACACGATTAACACCGGCTATCAACCAGGAAACAGCGATTGTCCAGCTCTGCACAGTGAAAGAAACAGTCTTGAATATGCAGAGTTACCAAAGAAACTGGGACTCCTTTGCCTCAGGCATAATAAAACAACCCCGCAAGCAGCGGCTCTCATGAGCGGGGTGAGATCCCGTGTGATAGAGGTCGGATCCAGGTTCACTCAGTGCCGATCCCGGGCTCGATGCTGTCTCTTTGGCTGTGGTGGTTTTGAGGACCGTATTTTGGTTGTGGAAAAAGATAAATAAAATCTTTTCACATTTATGATAATTTGGCTTCTCAATTGATCATTTATAACAATTCGTTAGCATGATTTTTTTTTTTTTGTACTTAGTTACTGAGGCCTCTCTCATTCTCTCTGTACTGGGATACTTTCTTTTCACAAAGACAATGAGTTACAATACTCCATAAGGTATTCTTCATATGCAATGCAATTTCTTTTGTATGAATCTGTTTATATTCTTTCCATAGCTTTAACATGAATGTTTTGAAGATTCATAATTCCTCAAGAGTAAGAGGAATTGTACATAACCCCGAATGAGACTCATGGCCAGATCTGAACTTCTGTATGAAAGAAAAAGGCCTTTACACATGTACAGAAAGAGTATAGAACGGATTAACACATGATTATGGAATAACTCTATACTGTTAAATTTCAAATTGAACAAGATACAGTACGCTCTATTTTCATTCCATCAGAAATTATCTTTTCCATACCCTCAAAATTCTATCCGATACACTTGATTTTTTTGCACATTTAATTATTACTCTTATTTAGTGAAATTATACAACTGGTGGGTGTTGCCTCAAGGATCAAGAAAGTAAAATCCAAGTCCTGGACTTATTGGGCGGTGTCTGACACTAGCTTCACTTACTCAGAATGTTTTGGCTTTGGATGTTTATGAAGTCCCAGATTCATTATGCAGACTGCAGAGAGTTAAATCACTCTGTGTAGGAGCAATGTCCAAAGGCCTTAGGTATTTTAGGTTTGCCTGATTTAGGTTCTTTCCTTCAAAGCTCCCATGGCTTCAGGGCAGCTATGATAAATGTGAATACAAAACGAACATTATTTAGAATTAATTTCACAATGTAAGGTAACTGCTACAATTTGCTATTTCTCCTCTTTCCAGAATTTTACATGCAGTAGCCTAGACATGGAAAAAAAAAGAAAATGTCTAAATAGTCCAGCTTGATAAAATATCAGTTTCAGCACAAATCTGGCCAAAACTCTTGGGCGTTGGGTGGTTTTGTGTTGTTTTTTTTTTTTTTTTTTCCTTTCCTTTTCTTTCCTTGTTACTTGTGGAATTTTTTTCCCGTTAAGTTGCTAAAAATGACTGGTACTTGAGAGGTGGGGACAAGGGACTCCTCTGGTACTTGGGAGTTTCTCTGGGGGGAAATAAAGATACCACAAGAATGGGGGACAGGTAAAAGACCAGGTTGGGGGCAGCTCTCTCTCTCCCTCTCGCTCTTTGGCATCAGAGGAGGACGGCCAGGCTCTCGCTTCCTGCGGGGAGAATTCACCGGCGCTGCTGGAGCTCAGCGCTGCGGCACTGATCACCACCTGCTCGGGTGCCCGGGAATGCTGAGCTTGGCCTCTCCCTGCCTGCCCAGAGCCGGGCTGCGGCTGTCCCACTCCTGTTGTTCTCTTCAGTACTGCTCTGGGTTTCCCACTCTGTAGATATTTCTGATACATCCCATACACCACCCCGGGACTTTTGCACACTCCTTATGGCTGTGACCATTACAGCACCAAAGGGGAAAGTGACGGCAGCCAGGGAAATTGTTACCAGGTCCCTGGTTCTGTTCTTTGCTAATGCCATAGTTATTGTTTTTGTTTGCCTTGTTATACACACTAATAAAGAACTGTTATTCCTATTCCCATATCTTTGCCTGTGAGCACCTTAATTTCAAACTTAGAATAATTCAGAGGGAGGGGGTTTACATTCTCCATTCCCAAGGGAGGTTTCTGCCTTTCTTAGCAGACACCTACCTTTCGAACTAATACAGTAACCATAAAATAACAAAACTAATTCAGCATAGTCTGGTGGATATAATTTATCTCTCTTCAGAAGAGGTTGTAAAATATCATCAGTTTGTTATAAATATCTATGTAGCAATGTTTCAAATTGTTAGAATGGACACTTTTGGAAAATAAATAGATACAGTGTAGCTATGAAGGAGAGGGAAAAAAAAAAAAACAAAACAAAAAAACCAAACCAAAACCCACAACCCATAATGTATATTTCAGTACTCCAGAATAAAAATAATTTTAAAAAACCCAGAATTTTATTATGTTGTATGCATTAAAGAAAACACAAGTGATCAAAAACTCCAAACAAGCTCATAAATGAAAACTTTTTAGCTATCTTATTACATGGTTATTTCAAAATGGGAATCTCATCTTGAGTAACAAAAATATGTGAGCCAGTAAAAATGAGCATGCAAGTTAAAAAAGTTAGAAGGGAAATTACTGACCTGTATGGCATCTTGCATTCTCTAGTTTTCTGGTTTTGGCATAGAAAGCTTATGAAATTTCTGTTTGTGATTTTCCAGTGCTCATTAAGACTTTTGGAATTCTTCCTAAAACAGATAAATGCTGTAGTCACATTGATGTGCTGAATGAGTTTTAACTGTTCTTAAATTAAATCAAATACACAACCACTCAATGGCTGAATTTCTTGATGGAGTGTAGTTTTAAGCCAGGCAAACTTGTGTCCTTGTAGCAAAGAGGATATAAAATCCAGTGCCTGTACTCTGATATTCTCACAGCCAACTTCAAAGTATAACTCCAAAAAGCATTCCTGTTCAGTCAGCGAATGACAGATGCCTATTTGCCTTTATGTCCCCAGCTAACCTTTACAGCTCTGAAACTGTCACTTAGCAGCAATTCTTCCACTTGCCTGTATATGGAACTGATGCATTCTCTTTATCTCCTGTCCTTTTTCCTATTCGTTTATAGTCACACTTCAATCATCCCAAATAACAAAAGAAGAAGTCTTAAAATGCTATGGGGTCGTCATGAATATTTATGGAGGGGGCATAAATCACAATGGTACATGCTTGTCATTCTAAGCAAAGAACAAAACTCAGTGTTGAAAATTATAGTCTTTGTACTTCCTGAAACTTTATGCAAGGACTGTCTGGAAGAACAGCAGTCCTTTCTCCTGACACATGAAAATAGTCAAATCAACGGCTGAAAAGTTTGAGTCCTCATTTTTATAAGAACATTGAATTGTAGAATCATCTAAGTTGGAAAAGAACTTTTAAGATCATTGAGTCCAACTTCAAACCTAACACAAAGTCATGGTTTAACCCGAGATGGCAACTATACTCCACAGACAGCTGCTCAATCAGGGAAACATTTTTCAGTGTTTCACCAATCTTATAATAAAAAAAAAATTCTTTATATCTAGCCTGATTCTACCCCCTTTTAGTTTAGAATCTTTAACTGTTGTGCTTCTAAAAACATTTTTGTCATCTTTCCTGTAAGGCCCTCTTAAGTACAGAAAGGCCGCAGTATGATCTTCACAGAAACCTTTATTCTCCATGCTAAACATCCCTCCCTCCTTCTCTGCTCACAAGACAGGTGTTCCATTCTGCTGATCACTTTGTGGCTCACCTCCAGACTGTGTCCAATTATGTCCACGTCATTCTTGTACTGAGGGCTCCAGAGCTGGATGCAGTACTCCAACCTCTTAATACCTCTAATACCCAAAATATTATATTTATGTCAGTATTCAAACATGGACCTCACCATCATCTTACTGTCTGAAGTTACTTACTGTTCCTACCATTCTGAAAAGTAAACTATGTCTTCATGGAACTGGTCTTCATTTTTCTCAGATCTGACATTGGAAAAGGAATATTTGATACCGGATCATTAGTGAAAGACAGGCAATAAAAGAACAGTTGTTTTGTTAGAGAAGGCCAATATGCTGTACAGTCTGCTGCAAAGTGATGCTCTTTCATTCATCTGCTCTCTTCTTCTACTGACAATCCTTGCAATTCGATTAGTTTCACTTTTGCTTAGCCATACCCCCAAGAAAGTGAAATATGTTACTGGACAGTTTACAAGATCATTTATTGGACAGTTTAAAAGATCATAAGCAGCATCACTTAAGTGTGTTCTCAACTGTTTTGCCTGAAAAGTATTTTTTGCTCAGGTCCCAACTAGTTTATCAGCATACAGCTAGGGATATTTTCATATTCCTATCCATATTGACATACAGATTTCCAGGAATGAGACCTCCAGCCAGTACGTAACCTTCACTAACATGTCGGGATAGACACAGCTTATCCTTGAAATAATTCTCCTTACAGTTCTCTAACATTCAGACATGTTCTTCTTGAAAAATTCTCAGATACAAGTAATACCTTCAGAGCGTCATACGTTTAGCACTGGATATGCTTCAGGCAGAGTTTGCAGAATTCATCAAAACAGAGCAGATGCATCAGGAGGAGATTAAAATAAGGGTAAGATACACACTCTAAAATTTATCAATATTTGATATAGCAGAAAGGGACATGTAATTGATAGATTAGAAAATGGAAACTGAATATATTGTTTCTCATTTTTTGTGCATGCATAGTACTTGTATATTCTAGAAAGCAGGCTTTCTGACATTTGCAGCATAGATGTGGACTTGGAACAGACCTTATTTTTTTCTTTTTTTTTTGTTATATGTTGCCTTATGTTCCTGTTTTGTCACTCACCATTTTTTTACAGACCTGAATAAAAAGAATGTGCATAATATTTAATGAAATTTCATCAAATATTTCATCTTTGTCCTTGGCACAGTTGCTGCTGGGTCTGTATTTTCTGGGGAACAGACATCTGAGAATTTCAATTTATCCTTCTCAAGGAAAATAATAGTCCATATGATTATTTTGAAGCTGACAGTATGTTTAACCTTTACTGTCACTGTCAGGATGAAGTCACTCTGTGACAGAGTATCTGGATTTGCTCTGCAGCAACAGGGAATGTCCACATTATAATTTTTTTAAAATAGCTCTAATTCTTTTAAAGCTTAGCCGTGACTCAGGCTGGAAAGTAACTACCCTGAATCTGAGTACACAAATTCTTGGTTCTTGCTCATTTAGGCTGGAAGTCATGAGGCAATTTTAATAACCTTATACCACAACCTTTGGAGAAAGAATCTCTGAAAAATTAAAATCTGGCAGATTTCATTAGCAAAAACCATCCCAGACTAATGTGGTATTACCAGTTGAAAATGCCTGTAGTCAATGCTTAGGAATCAGAGCTGACCAAGAAAAAAGGGAGAATAAGTGCAGATCCAAGAAGTTACAGAGATTAAAGGTTTCTACTTTAAGAATTTAGCTGTTGAGTTACTTATAGTGTTTTGATAAACTTTGCACTGGTTGATAATTGACATATTATCCAAAATTTAATTTCTGCATCCTCATTTTATTTCTCAAAGAATTTCCTATATGGTAAACTATAGGTCTCACGAAGGCAGTTCAAGAATATGTCATCTCTGATCAGTGCTTAAACTAAACTATTAGAAATTTTAGATGGCTATGACCATTATGGCCTTAGGAAATATGAAAAATTTTGAACTTTTTCTATCAGTAAGAATGGTGGATGGCAGTTAATTTTGGAACTTTCAACAGAATTCTGTCAATCCTTGTCTTTTATAGCTCCACCATCTTTATTCTATGCTAGACTGCCAGGTGGCCATAAATGGCAGGTTTTCAAAAAATAAAGAGAAGGTTTTCCTCTATTTTTATTAACTTTTATAACCTGGTGGTCGAAAACTTATTAAGAAGAAAGCCTCCAGGCAAGGTGAAATAAATTGTGAATCATCTCCCAAGATAACTATGTTTTTCCAAACAGACCCGTACAAACCTTATTGCACTATAAAAAAAAAAAAAAAAGACTTGCACGGTGAGAGAAAATATTCTCTTTAAATGTCTGATTGCACTACACAGCACCAAGGAGTAAATGAAAGACTTCTTGTATGAATGACTTTGAAAATTTATAAATTTATCATTTCCATTGATGCTGATCACTACTAAAATTCCAAAACTGTGTATATCTAAGTAATTTTTTTTGTGACTAGGCAGGTGGGCTACCATGTATAGTCAAAATTCAGTAAGTTATTGATGTTCAGCCTCTTATTTAAATTGCTGCACTTGTAGGTATCACCTACAGGAAAGGATAAAAATTGCAGTCCATTCCATCATATTGAACAGAAGTTATTCTGCATTTCAGTCACAGTCTTCAAGTGCTAATACAATTTACTTTTGAAAACAGCTTGAAACTGAGTCACTACAACTCAGAGCTATATACCTTCATTTAGACCATAAAAAAGGTAGAGCCATTGCCTAGATTTTACTGCCACTCTGGCTTTACAAGTTACAGAACTATGTCATCAGGTACTAGTTTACTGGCATTCATGTCTGTCTTTCTGGCACAGCACTATGTCAGTAAGAACATGAAGTGAAAGGGAAGCAGAGCTGGTTTTCATGCTCGGCAGTGTACAGCAGAAAGGATGCAGTAGAGTTAAATACAGCAGATTAATAGATCTTGAAATGATACCTTGTGGAGGCCCTGAAGGCCTTCTCCTAGATTATACCCCATCGGCTCCTTGCCCTGTTCCTATGCCTGAACATAGGTGCCTGAGGCTCTCCCACCCTTTTCCCTGATTGGGTCTCACCTTGATACTGCCTGGAGACCAAGGACTGCTGGGAGGCCCCAGGGGGAGGAACGGGTGCCTGGGGAGGAGGATGGGGGTCGGAGAGGAGAACACCTCTCCGCGCGGCTGAATTAAACATCGATGGACATTGTGCAAAAGGCTCTTGGCTTTTTTACCCTGGACCTTACTAGCTGCACTTAAACTGCAACAATACCTGCTTTGAGAATGGAAGTCTTTTTATGCTTCCTACAGCAGCTGGTAAGAAGTAGAGAGGGGAAAGGGGAATCAGGTAGAATAGAAAAAATATCCTTACGGCCTCCTAAAATGTTTTGATTCAGGTCACAAAATGCTTTTGACTCTGGAAGTAGGCTCATTTAGGATAAAAAATATTAAACCCCAAAAAAGCACTGTGCTGGTTTTGCCAACCATGGAAGCAATTTTCTAGAAGAAGCTGCTAAGAGCTTCCTCTGTGCCTAGCAAAACCAATCAGTAACTAGTTTTGAGGACTGACACCTGGTTAAACCACTTTAAAAAAGTTAAATATGCCTCCGTGACACACATTTTAAAGACAAGCAAGATGGGGAAAAGCTCTCTTTCTTCCAGCCTGGGAACAGGTAACAGGCCAGCCTGGCCTCCCAGCACAGCCAGGCCGGGCTGGGTGGATTCTGCCGTTGGGCTGGGCTCCCAGCGCCTGCCGGGCAGGGGAAGGGGAGGCCATTGGTCCTGACACTGAGCTAAAGCCTGGCCACTGAGATCCTAGATGCTTTCCCCCCAGCACAGATGCTGAAGAAACATTCATCATAAACAGCTCTGGCCGCTCCTGGCAGAGGTATCATGACTCTCTGCAGACCCGGGAAAGATATTAACTCTTTTACTGCACAGAGGAAACTTGCAAACATTCAATCCTCTCTTGAGTGGAAGAAAAGGAAAGAGTAGAAGACAACATGAAGAAACCAAGGTCAGTAAAAATTTGAGTCAAGTCTCAGGTGGGAGGAGAATGAGGAGATGTGTTAGTCTGGGCTGAAATTATTTTGAATAGCCATGGTGATGGACTATGATACCCTATATTATCCAGGTAATTCATGAAAAAGCACGGGGGCATGGAGCGCTCCAACTGTAGATGTGAGCAAAAGCATCCATGCTGAAGCAAACAGATGTTGACGTACCTGGGATCAAAAGGAAAAGCTTGAACAGAGAGAGAAAAAAGTGATGAAGACCCTTTGCTCCTAGAGAAGAAGAAGAAAACCTCTGTTCCCAGAGATGTAGATAATTTTGGAAATAGATTAAGAGAACCTTTGCTTTTTGAACAGGTGGTCCTTGAAAGTGTACTCCATTAGCTAAAGATTGAGTCCTCAAAAACAGCAGTGGGCAAAGCTGTAAGTCGAGGGGTGGGACTTTTTATGTGGTGATTAGACTTCCATTTTTTCCTGAGTGGCTGATTTGCTGTGACATCAAAGCCACAAGAGAACTGCTTCTTGTGGAGAAATCTCCATGGCATGACAGGAGAGATGCCTCTCCCTAGGTGAACTGAAAGAAGATTATTTTTAGAGGTGGTAAACTGATTGAAAATATCAGGTTTTGTCTCTTTACAATCTCAGTGGGAAAGGAAAGAGGAGTTGGGGAGAGGAAAACTGTTTTAAAGATTTATTCTGATTCTTATTATTCTTTTAGTTATGTTAATAAAGTTTTCTTTATATGCTTTTAAAATTTGAGCCTACTTTACTCTTCTTCTAATCCTATCTCGCAGCAGAAAAGGAGTAAATAATTTTAGTGGGTGCATGGGCATTTCGCCAGCACTAAACCCACCACAACCAGCTAGACATATATTTAATATCTACAGCTGCTAACCAGGTCTCAGCAATCTAGCTGAAAAAAACCCATAGCGTGCACATTGTCTTGCCCCACTCGCTATTTGATCTTGTTGCATTGCATTATTTCATTAATAAAACCATTATTAAAATTCAAATGAGGAAACAATAATGTCTACCTGAGGAGTTCCTAACACTTTAAATCTTTCCAACTGAACTCACTACAAATATTTGACAGCACCCTGGAATACACATTTAAATATTTTCTTTATATGTGAGGCACTGGCAGTATTTTAGACAATGTTAATGCAGAAGTGAATACATAAATGACATTGAGAAATTTTAAACATTTTAGTAAACAGCTATTTGAATGAAATGGCAAATATAGCAGATATGAAGGGTATCAACTCCAAATTATCTTGGGCCACTGATAGAAAATTAATTCAAAGCATGAGACTTTTGAAGACTTTTGCACATGATTACTAATTAGAAACTGCTTCACGTGTACTAGATAAGGTCCCAACTCATCCTGTGGCAATATAGTTTTTAGAAGTGGGAGAGTTTTCAGATATTTAAAATCTTCCAGCATAAAATGGAAGAATAATCTGTAGAAGAAAAGAGAGGGAGGGAATCATATCATTCTGGTCTGTCCTCCACTATGCTGTCAGCAAGTTGCAGCAATTTTTTCTCCTGTGCTACAGTTATACATGAAGACAAATATTTTAAATTGCAGTCAGTGAATTATAAACATACATATATATATATATATATAATCTTCTCTTCATGTCTAGCAACAATTGCAAAATCATATTTTCTTGTGGCTTTCTAAATGAAGTATAACAAATAGAAGAATAAACTCTTGATAATTTAGCTAACATGAAAAGTGCTGAAATTTCTTCTTAAGAAATGTTTGTATTGATTTCTATGGAAAGATTCCTGAAAATAGTGCTTTTTTTTCTTTTTTTGAGGATGGTCCCATCTCTGAAATTTCTATGGAAAACTGTATTGGAATGAGTATCCATCACATAGTTTAATTAAATTGATGAGTTTATTTAATCAACAGATTTGTCAACTAAACAAATATTACTGCAATGCCATTACCCATTACATTTAGTTAAATATTTGGTTTCTGTATAACGTGCCTCATTATATGCTTTGGCAAAAGTGTATAATATGCATAATAATGCTAGACTACAGCCTTGGGGCACTGCATTAAGTACTAAAATTTCAATGCTCCTTTGGCAAAGAAGAAAGAACATGAGATGATAGAGCACTTCTTCATCTCAGCTTCAACTTGGAAGCTTGAGGATAATTAATAAGGGACTTAGAGAAACATATGGGGAATAAATAAATAACCACTTAGTAAATAACAAAGCGCATGTGATGTACTTTAGGTTAGGGACTGCCTCCAGTCTTCCCAGATTACAATTACATAATCTTAGAGGAATAATACTGGAATGCATTGCAAAAACATTTTTCTTCAAATCAAAGTATTTTAAGACAAATGTACAAAAATATTCCTCAGACCTTCAGATGCTTTTTTCCCTGCAAATCCATCTACTAGCATGCTACACATGGTACACAAAAAAGGTACAGTACTTGCAATACTTTCAATTTCTCCTAGGTTGCCAAAGTATTTTACTTTAAATAGTTGACATAGGAAGAGAAAGAAAGCAAGAAAACAAGAAAGAAAACAAAGAGAGAAAGAAAGAAAGAAAGAAAGAAAGGAAAGAAAAGAAAGAAAGAAAGAAAGAAAGAAAGAAAGAAAGAAAGAAAGAAAGAAAGAAAAGAAAGAAAGAAAGAAAGAAAGAAAGAAGAGAAAGAAAGAAAGAGAAAGAAGAAAGAAAGAAAGAAAGAAAGAAAGAAAGAAAGAAAGAAAGAAAAGAAAGAAGAAAGAAAGAAAGAAAGAAGAAGAAAGAAAGAAAGAAAGAAAGAAAGAAAGAGAAAGAAAGAAAGAGAGAAAGAAAGAAAGAAAGAAAGAAAAGAAGAAAGAAAGAAAGAAAGAAAGAAAGAGAAAGAAGAAAGAAAGAAAGAAAAAGAAAGAAAGAAAGAAAGAAAGAAAGAAAGAAAGAAAGAAAGAAAGAAAGAAAGAAAGAAAGAAAGAAAGAAAGAAAGAAAGAAAGAAAGAAAGAAAGAAAGAAAGAAAGAAAGAAAGAAAGAAAGAAAGAAAGAAAAGAAAAGAAGTTGATTTAATCAGTAAAATACCTTTCTCATAATACCTGTCTGGAAAAAAATGTTCAGAGCTGCATAAGCACATCATGTGACGGGTGAGCAACTTGCTTACAGGTTGGGCACAAAGGGCTGTAGTGAGTGGAGTGAAATAAGACTATTGACTTGTCCTGCCTTAGCCCTGTGCTCTTCAACATCTTCATTAATGAACTGGATGCAGGACTCAAAGGTATGCTAATTAAGTTTGCTCATGATACTAAATTGGGAGAAACTGCAACTCCTTCAAGGGCAGAGAAGCTTTTTAGGAGACACCTTGATGAATTAGAGAGATGGACAATCACCAGCTTTCTGGAGTTTTACAAGGGCATGTGCCAGATTCTGCACCTGGAATGGGGCAACTCTGGATGTAGAAACAGACTGAGGAACAAGAAGCTACAAAGCAGTACTACAAAAAGGGAACTGGGAGCAAGGCAAGAGTGTCCCGGCAGCCAGGAGGGACAACCAAGTCCTGGGGGGCACCAGCTGAGCAAGGGAGGGGATTGTCCCACTCTGCGCTACAGTGGGGTGGCCTCGCTTGAGGCCTGGGGGCAGTTTTGGGTGACACAGTATGAGAAGGTTCCAAAGTTATTAGAAAGTGGCCAAAGAAGAGACATGAGGATGACCAAGGATCTGGAGGGGAAGCTCTATGAGGAGCTGCTGAGGTCACTTGGTCTGTTCAGCTGAGGGGAGACCTCATCACAGTGTGCAACTTCCTTGTCAGGGCAAGAGGAGGGCAGACACTGATCTCTGCTCTGTGGTGACCAGTGAGAGGACCTGAGGACTAGCCTGAAACTGAGTCAGGGGAGAATTTTGCTGGATATTAGGAAAGGTTTTTCATCCGATGGTGTTTGGGCACTGGACCAGGCTCCCCAGAGAAGTGTTCACAGAAGTCTGGTAGAGATAAAGTGTTTGAACAGTGTTCTCAGGCCCATGGTGTGACTGTTGGAGGTGGTCCTTTGCAGGTATTGGACTCAATGGTCCTTTTAGGTCCCTTCCAACACAGGATATTCTATGATTTATTAAAACTACCATTAAATCCATTAAAACTACAGCTGGCTAAATGATTATTACTCTCAGCAAACACTCTATGTGGGTCTCATGGGATCTCTTTGTGTAACTTTCAGTAAAAGATATTGAAGTGAAGGAAACAGAGGTTGAGCCCCAACAAGTGTCATTTTTATTTGAAAGCTTTAACTGTGATTTTTCTGACTGGTACACAGCTCTGAAAAATCAGAAATTAAATATCACAGTATTTTAATGTTAAACCCAGTCCTCTAGCCATAGACAGCGGCTAATGGCTAATAACTAAAAAAAGTTTAAAGGTTCTCCAGATGGCAAATGCACTCATAGCAGCTGTTGGAATGTCCTAGAGTGTTGGTACAGGAGCTTTAGACCACCACAGGAGAAAATCACTGAGGGTCAGCTTCTTATCACTGATGTATAGTTCTAAAAATATCCTTATTTAGTGGTTTGCAACAATTTAAGAAAATATACCTTGTCATTCATGACATATATGCACATTCTGATTTCACCATTTCTCTAAAGCAACACAATGAGCCATGTATTCATGCCTATATAGCACTTAAGAGAATGCAGTTTAGTTCAAAAGAGCTATGCTTTAGTACATTACAAATATGTTATATTCCTGATGATGATTGTTTTTGCTATTGATCCATTTCTCGATTTACCAAATATCTATTGTTTTTTCCCTCATGTATACAACATTCATAAAGAAATCTCAAATATAATACAAAAAATGAAAACACTTAGAACATGGTAAAAATTATATGTCTTGGAATGCATCTAGAGTTGTATGTTCAGAAATACAAAAGTGGAAACAATAATGAGAATCACAGACAAAGCAAAATAAAGAATAGATTTTTCACTCAGTGGTTAATAAAGATGCATTTGATATTTAAGAAAGCTAAACTTCTTAACATTTTCCTCTATTTTTTATTTTTTTTCCCTTTTTTAGTGTTAAAAAGTGCCCAAAATAAATAAAATCTAATAGATTAATTAAAATTAAACTTCTTATTTTTCTTAAATGCTACTAGTTCAGAAAATAATATAAATTCTCTGATATAGTGAAAAGTAATGTAAAATGTTAAAAAAGTAGAAATGGCAACATAAATGAAAGTATAAAGTGGTTAATCAAATTGCTAACACACTTGTTCAGGAGAAAAAAATTATCTGGTCTAACATGAGCAGGCAAAGCAGTAGAAATTAAACTAAATAGAAAAGTTCATGAGTGTGGGTTCAGTCCTGGTTTCTGAGACAGTTAATTGCAAATCAGTAGTCTAGAAATGTAGCAGTTATTTTAAAAGCTCTGCAATATGTAGAGTGCAATTGATTCTGAATGTTCTGAATGGTGATCCATTAAAGTGTCAGAAATATAAAAGCCCTGTTGCGTAGACAACCAGTTTTTTAGATCTTTGTCATGCTTCTTTTTACCTTTTATTGATCTGGGAACCAAGGAGACTGGATAGTAAGTCCTTCATAACAGCTTGATCTACACATTGTTTGCCATGTAAAACAATCAAACTCTGATTTAATTGATATACATTTGACCACATCCCAAAAGACAGAATAAAAAATTTCAGAGAAAATATTCTAGAAACTATCCATTATTTGCCTTTATGAAGATTTACTTAAACTAGAATTTTGCAGGTTAAGGGCCACAGTTAATTTGAAGTCCCACTCTTCCTCCTTTATTTGTAAATATATATATATATATATATATGTACATGTATCTGTATATATTTGCAATATGTGCTCTGGTAGTGTGAGTAGCATCTTCATAAAATGCAATTCAGATGGTTTAAAAAGGCTTTTGAGATAGGATCACTGGCACAAATGAGTATTCTTTGAATAAGGTAGGCTGTCTCAAAATGAACATATCTATGTAATATTTTTGTATTCTCCATTATATAAATTGGCTCCCTGCTGATTTTTTATGACAATTACTGGCCTCAGAAAGCTATATAATCTCTTTCCATTTAAGGGACATAAAACACACTCAGGGAACACCTTGCTGTTTCCTAGGTTATATCTTTTGCCAAGTGAGAATAGTGAAATCAATTTATTTGGCATCTTATCTGCAAAGTGCTGTATCAACTGTGTACAAAGTATGAACAAATCCTAAGGCTGAACCTCAGGGTATTTGCTTGTTTGAATTCTTATTCCTTGGCCAACAGGAAATAATTTCATCTACCCTCAGGAGATGCAGTTCCCTTAGAGAGTGAAGGTGGCACAGCTTTTCTTTGCAAACCTCACCTCACAGTGCTAATTTCTGATTCGACCATCTTTTTTCTCAATCTTTGTACTACCATTTGTTTTATTTCTGAAAGTAGATATACAACCCAATATACTTATGAAAATGCATGTAGCTCTTCAATATAGATTTTAGATTTAGATTGAGAGACTAGTTTTTCCTTCTAAGTGACTTGTATGAATACTGACATCATAAGACCACACAACTATTCCACCATTGCATGCAATTTATTACACTGTTAAAAAAAAAAAAGGCAAACTAAACCTAACTTGAGAATGCTTTTCTCTTACTTTTATATTCATTAGAACAGCAATGGTATACTCCACACTAGTTAACTAAGAGAACAATCTCAGACTTGTAATGGGGAGACCTAAGCAGAATGAGTTGGAACCTGACATATGTAAGATAAAAAGAAAGAGGAAGTCAAGAACGGGTCACTGTTCAGAAACAAAGTAATTGTCTATGAGACGTTTCTTTGGCTAAGCATTTGACAGGAGAAGTCGCAGAATTTAACTGTCAACTGATATTCTCCAAAGTTCCTCAAGTGTGGCACCTCAGAAGAGGTGTTTCAGGATCCAAATGTCCAGATATATTCTGATACACAATATATATACATATATATGCAAGTAAAGCAGTAAAAAGGAAAGGAAAACAGTGTCATATTGTATCCTCTCATGCATCACCAGTATAGAATGGGCTGTAAATCTTATTTAAGTAGCAGCTTGAGCAGCAAGATGTAGACATGGGAAGGTACTTTTTATTTTTTGACTATTCTGAAACTGTTTGAAGAGAATGCACTATATAAATTTGCAAGCATTAAAGTTGAACCAATCAACTTCAATTTATCTTACAGTAACTTATTCATAATTTTAAAGCAAAGTAACTAAAGCTCTAGGAAAACTAAATATTTTCCTAATTATTTTCTCTTGTTTTAAACTGTAACTGTCCAAATTTGGAAATATTTTTGTTTTCCAGTTTTTGATCTGACAAAGAATCTCATTATAGCAACTGCTATAATTTGTTTTTTCTCATTTAGAAGCAAGGGAATGAAGCAAACAACCAAGGGAAGAAAATCCACTCTAGCAGTCAGTCTTGTCTTGCTGAAAGATTCCTTGTGGATTAATAGTAAAAGTAATAAACATGGCATGATGAAAGAGAAAATGCTTATTTGAGAAATCTGCTCACAAATTAGTACTTATGGCCTTTATCATAGATAGAATCACTGATAAAATGAGGTGCTCAGACTAGGTGGTGTTTTTTTATCCAAACTCATTTATCTAAGTATTACTTCCAGCTTACAACTTTTGAAAGGACTGAATGAAAGAAAGATATTTACTTGAGCTGGCCTTCTGCTATAAACAAAAATCACTGCCTAGTCTTCTTGCAGTACACATGACTATTTTTACTGGTTTAATTTTTTTTTCTGTTGGGCTTTAGTTTTGGGAGAAAAGTGTTACCAATGATTATCAATTTAATTAAACCAAAGAAATTAAAAGTCTTCAAAATTTTAGACAATGTTTAAAAATTTTTTTTTGAGAATTCTTTGTAGTTCTCCCTAATTGGGAGCACAGTTTACTGCTATAATGGTTCACATGAACCCCCATAGTACCATGCTACTTCTGTGTTTTTGCATTAATAGAAGGCAATCTAGTCTAAGAATAACTCTGTTACTCTTCTGGTTCCCTGTTCCAGTTAATTCTCTTGGGAACAACCAAACTTGACCTTCACGGATTAAAACATGCACTTGAATGTCAAGTGGTTTCATTCCAAGGCCTACTATAGAAGCAGGTTTGAATAGGATGGGGCTGAAGCAGTTTCTATCCACAACAGAATAATTTCTTTAGGTAGCTGAGAAACAACTATCTTGCTATTTGACCTTCAAGCTCATAAAAAATAAATTATCAGGCAGAAAACAAAATCTCATATTTTTAATGGGAAAATAAAGGTACATTAAATAAAAAAACCAAGCTGGTTAGTAAGTTCCTCCTGTGTTCTACCTACTTCAGAACCTTCTGAAGGTCTGCAAGGTACATATTAATACCATATCCACAGAGAAGCAATACTGATCTACCGCTTCTGCTGTAGTGAACAAGCACGTCAACAGTGCACAGACAATGCTGAATGTGGAAAAGAATGTTCACTGTCATTTCTATTCAAATATTTGACTTACAAAAGAAAATACTGAAATCTAGCTGCAAACTTACCATAAAAAGATAATAATTTACTGTGTATGCTATCAGACCAGGACCCTGGTCCTGAAAGTTGTTGAATGCTCTTCGAGAATGGTGCTACAATGGTGTAAAAATAATGCTATTGAATAGCTGCAGTAAAGCCTCTTGTAAAACATGGTCACTGTTTTCTAAAATCTGAGGTCAGGCACAGCCATTAGAGATCTATTGGTTGTTGTATACACAACATAAATCTCTTTAATGTGAACAACAGTTACAAGGACCCTGATGACTGCTCAATCATTCAAGCCAATTACAGCAGCCAGTCCTTCAAGCCCTCTGTTGAACAGACCTTACCATTTACAATAGTGCACATGTAAATAAGTGTGAGAAATGGATTTGTAAAGGATTCTCAAAACTTGACTGAAAGCTCACACCACTTTGTACATTTCTATGCAAACTGAGATAAGGTGTGCTGACTTAGGAAGGCCATGGAATAGAGATGATGTTGAGAGAGAGATTGAACTAGAAACAAGTTTCAAAGATGGCCTTGCAAAAAGACCAGATAGTTTCGAGAATTAAAACTGTGAAAGATGCATTGTAGCAAGACTAAGTGGGGTAAAATAATAGGTGATTGGTGTTAGAAGCATTAGCAAAATTGTGTGGCAAAAGCTAATAGGCTGAAAAACATTTATAAGGTATTGTAACCAGGAAATGGGTTGGCTTCTGATAGAATGCTGTTGATTTTAACATCTTTTATGTCCCACCCTTCTATGAGACTGATAATGGAATAAAACCTTTTAAAATGCCTTTCTGTTGCCCTGTCTCTGCAGAGCTGGGAGTTTCCA
This sequence comes from Calcarius lapponicus, assembly GCA_039654755.1. Classification (NCBI taxonomy): domain Eukaryota; kingdom Metazoa; phylum Chordata; class Aves; order Passeriformes; family Fringillidae; genus Calcarius; species Calcarius lapponicus. The sequence continues at coordinate 65,601,266 of CM077481.1, read as the reverse complement.
ACAAATAAGGGCTTGTGACAGAAGGAAAACATTCACTGCACTTGTACAAAGGGAACCTGCTAATGTAAATGAGGGAAAGCATCAGTTTTTAATTCTTATCTTTCTTATCTTCTAACATAAGCAAACTGATTGTAGTTGGGTCTTGAGAGGCAGTCACTTCTGTGGTAAAGTCTTTACAATCAGTATGAATATGGATTCTATTTTCTATATTAGTTGATAGTAAACTTGATGGTTAAGCTTGAGATCCTGAAATTCAAGCCTCTTCTTCCACTCAGAGTGGAACAATGTACCACTATTTAACACCTCTTATGGATAGAAAGATAAAGAATAAAATATGTTTTTCATTATTGAAAGTCATAGACAAGCTAATGAAATTTCACTTATGTTTGGGCTTAATTCATATGAAGTTCAAATGGATTTAGTTATCTTCATCTTGCTAGTAAGCCTTATCCAGTAACAAAGAGGTTTTAATCTTGTGTTTCTCCTGCCTTTATCAGCTGTCATCACAGTTTTGTCTGCTGTCATTTCTGGCATGTGCAGCAGTAAAAAAATTAAATACATCACTTTAAACTGAAAACATTGGTGAGGCCCCCATGAAAAGAGATGTTTGACCTGATATTTCAACTTGCTATGGAATGTTTTATTATGAATGTTCAAACTTTTCATTGATTTTGAGAAACAGAACTCATCACCTGTGCTCTTTTCACTCTTTAAAAAAAATTGGTGTAACTAAATTAATTTGAAAAATACGTGGAATTGGCAGAGTGAAGAAAACACAGGAAGATGAAATTCACTAATATAATATAGAGAATGAATTCCAGAAATTGCATAGTAAAATCTGATTAAAAATTAAAGTATTTACTTTTAAAATATATAATTAAAATTATAAAATTTTTAAAAGCACAAAATTATTTTTGAGAGAAATTTTGAGAGAGAGATTGAATTAGGAGTGGCAGAAATTTTCATGCGACAAAATAACTTTGGTTTAGCAGATATGAATTCCTTCCAGTAAAATGTTTTTTTCCCCTCATGACTGTTGAAAAACTCATGTTGAATGACAAGCCAACTTCGCCTCATTTTTCAAACCAGTGTTACTATTTTACTGGTCAGTTAATATTCTGTTTTCAGGAAGACAGTCTGCTTTTTGTCTTCTTTAAAAAATAGCAACTTGATGCAGAAAGTGTCAGGCTATTGAATAAAAAATGTATGTGTTATTCCTAAGGGAAAAAGAACTAAACAGGGCAAAAATTGTCTGAAGAAAAAACCCCACACTTAAATTTATGAACTTCTCATAGATTTAAATGTCAGGAACAACTCACAACATTAGTTCAAATATCCATGATTCTAAAAAACCAGCTCAAATTGAAAGATTATCTACCTTTCTTGCGAAAGTTTCTCTACAAGTCTAAGGTTTATACCAAGCATTTTCGCACCAGAGGTTTTCAAAATTGCTAGTAATTTTTAATTTCTGGAGTTAATTTATAATTCTGATATTATTCCATCTTTAGCAACAGAAGATTAACATCATGACATCATTTTGACATCATATGTTGCAAAACTGAGTTTGCATTTGAAACTGGCACTTTGTATTCAGATCCACTGCACCATTTATCCAGTGGCTTTGTAGTCTGAGGTTACATTTTCAGAAGTTCAACAAGGGATATAAAATCCCTTCTTTTGGGATGTAAAATTCATCTTTTGGGATGTAAAATATTTCCTGATGTAGTCCTGTGACTGGAACAAGATGTCTTTGCTCAGTCTGATGAATTCTACAGTGACAGGCCTTTACTTCTTCTTTCTTAACCTTTATGACGTGCGTTGAAACATCTCAGGCCTTTTGGGGCCTGCATTTTTGTGATGAAGTGTTTCATCCCAAAGCTTAGCATGGATTTTCTGAACAAAGTATCCTCTTATTGTGTAAAGATGTCTAAAGCACTTATTTAGAGTAAAGCAAGAAACAATTGAATAGATAAGTAATTGAACATGTTTCATTCTGGATCAATTGAACACTTGATTTCAAACTTACTTAAGGAATAGTTCAGTTTATAAGTCTCAGGTAAAATTCTCCCGCATTTCTTATCTTTTTGAAAGAAAACGTGGAAAAAGTTTGCATCATAAACCTTGTCTGACATCAACTATTCTCAGTACAAGTTACTCTAAAGTCAAGTTTTGAATGTGATGCTATATGTTCTCAATGTAAACTCCCTAATTTTCTCACAGAAAATTGAACAGAAACATCACAGTGTATACTTTCTGTATGTTTTTTTTCCCAGCAACTAATTTGCTAGAACAGTCACAAAAACTGAAGACAAATGACACATAATCACATCGTAAGTAGATCTTATTTTCTATTCACATGAAAATTCATAGCAGAAATGCAAAGTGTTTGGACAGCCTTATCTGATTTTCCTTCTCATAGTTCAATATTTTTTTCTGGTATAGGCAGAAACCAGAAAACAAAAGGAACAGGTTTAAAGAAAAAAAATTTTAAAAGGAGTAAACCATAATCTCTTCAGCCTTTAAATACTGCTTTTTTAAAAAATAGGCTATGTAAATCATCCATTTTTGGGAAAATCAAGGTCTTGTGCAGAATGAGAGGAAAGAGAAGACCAAAATAGAAAAAATTGTGATAAAATTAGTTTGCATACAATGAATTTTTTTGAAAAACACATGCACAAACCCAATTATGTTTCTCCTTCTACTACTGAGTACTGCATGCAAAGACCTTTTAGTCAGATTCCAAAATTTTACTCAGACTCTCAAATATATGAGCATTCCTTATGGCCCTCAGAAATAAAAACTTATGGTTGTACTTCACAAAAAAGAAAATTATATTGATAGATAAATCACCTCGCCTTATGTACAATTATATTTAGAAGAAAGAGGACGGGTTGCTACTATGGGCGTTGGAATCAATTTTTTAGGAACAAAACTGAAAGAAATCAATTAACTGAATGTTTTTTATCTTGACTGAGCAGTCAAGACTGCTGGAGCCCAAATGTCTGAAATGTATTGTGATGCTAGTTCAGCTTTTATCCACAAAGCATGCTGTTAATCCTATGAAACACTTACTAAATTAATAATGTGAGAAATTAGAAGAAAAATATTCACAATTAAAAACAGGTTACTTCAGATATCTTGTTGAACAGCTTCTTCCTGACCAACCATAGCAGCATCACTAAATGCAGCATTAAGACTTTTTTAAAAATGTCTCCATATTTCAGATAGCTTCTAGGCTTTAATTCCTATTGGGCATAACATTCTAAAGTCAATTGCAGATTGAAACATCATGGAAATGATTTAGAATAAACCTGTCTTCTGCCAGTTTTTATCTTCATGACTATAAGTTGTAAATTGTGCATTGCTGCAGAAATATATCCCACAATATTAGAATATATCCCACTGAAACTCATTGGTGATTCTTCTCTTGGAGAAATTTCTATTTTCTTTTCAATATCAAATGGAAATAAGAAAATAATTCTTTGAAAGATACTGTATATGAGCAATGCACTAAAACAACCACTGATGTGTATTAAAACAAAAACAATGAGAAAACTCAAATGCTGATACTTACTAGACTATCTAAACACCTATCTCTATTCTCAAGTAAATTTCTAAAGTAGTTCATAATGCACTAGAAGGCCTATTGACTGATTAAGTGTAACTCAGAACACTGCAAGAGGAAGTAACTTAAAATATTTACTTTGATTTAGAATTTAGAATTGACGAATTACACCCCTCTTTTAAAAAAGAAAAAGAAAAGGCAAAAAAAAGCCCGCCATTTTTAAAATAAGTTCTGCAAGTTCTGCAAAGTGGAAGCTTTATAAGGTATACAATTACTTTAATCTTTCTCATTAACTCTAAGAGAAAGATTAATTTTCATCCCCCAATATACATTTATATTTTGATAATATTTATTTAGATAGTAAGTACCAAAGAAGCACAATTTAAAGTGTGCAAGATAGATATAAAACAAGGCAGTCACAAAACACCTTAGAAAAAGTGTTTATGACTAACGTGGTTAAAATAAGTTTGAAGAAAGTGATCTTTATTAGTGCTGCATCCCTGTATTTTAGCATGTTTTCATGACAGGTGTCAATACTATCAGAAAAATATCCCACACCTTAAAGCCAACCCCTCCCATAAAACCGAGCTGAGACCACTTCATTTCTAGTCTTAATCTAGACACAAAACAGTATTTCACCAAAATAGGGTAAAAAATGACATGTAAGATTAACTATAACCCTCTAATCAAATTAATTTATCTAATTATTTAAATAAAAAAAAGAAAGACAATGGTTTCAACAGGAATATTCAAGTAAGAAATTCAAAGCTGGCAGAACATTTTGTCATCCTCCCACATATTAAAAATAAAAATAGCAAAACAAGCACAAAAAATCATAAAGAAAGTCAAGTGGGCAAGACAGCCTAGAGAAGGCATGTTTCTTGAAAATGAACTCAATAGTTCATTCATTAATTCTTTCATTTGTACATAGGTAATCTGAGTACTTATAGAATAAGTGAGTATGAAGTACACAGCTAGGTCTATTAAACTGAATGGAGACGAAATTTTGTCCAATCACCTCTTTTTTACTCAGGACAGGGCTAATTTTTGGGTTTGTGTATACAGATAATAGGATTCTAGGCCACTTCTTCCATGTATTTTTGGAATATGCTTAAAAGAAAAAACCAAGACAATAAATACACATCTATTTACATTTACTTTGTATATGTAGATTGTAAATCCCAGGGGAATGAAAAGGGTAAGTGCAGTAATACTAATATACAGAGGGTTTCCTAGGGGCATGCTCAGAGCCAGTGAATTAGAAATAAAAGCAAGAAACCTGGCAATGGATTTCAGAGTCCCTGTAGAGTTTGCTCTGAGCCCTACATCACAGCTCAGTGCAGTGCTGAAACACTACTGTGCTTCTTACACCACCTTGAAATATTGACAAGCACTACCCCATTCTGAGCAAAATTTTTTGAGGGTTTGTTTGTTTGTTTGTTTGTTTTTGGTTTTTTGGTTTGGTTTGGGGGTTTTTTTTTTGTTTTTGTTTGTTTTGTTCTTTTGTTTTGTTAGTCTTTCTGTTAAGTCCCCACATGAATAAAAAATTGCTGTGCCTGAAGCCACCTGTTCCAAAGTGCTTTTTTAGGAAGGAGACTGACCTATCTCTGAAGAAAAGATAAATTCTGAATGACAGTAATTTTCAGTAAGAGATTTTGTATCCCAACCACAAGAAAAAAAAGAATAAATAATATTTACCTCGAACGAAAAAATAAAAAGAATCAGACAAATCATAGTGTGGTTCTGGAAAAAAATGCCCAGTACACAGCTAGATTAGTCCAGAGTCTCATGGGTGAACAACATGCTGACAGTTTGGGTACAGTAAGATTATAGCAAAAGAAGTGACATCAAGTTGGTGAATGGCTGCTAATGGGGTTTCACAGGGCTCCATCCTCAGTCCTGTGCTTTTCAACATCTTCAAAACCAACTTGGACGCAGGACTCACTAATGGCATTTATACAGTAGATAGATAGCAGGTATATAACAACATTAAATTGGGAGGAGCTGTTGACACCGTTGCAGGTAAAGGGGCCCTGAAGGTAGATCTCAAAAATTCAGTGGACTGAGCAATCGACAGCTGCATAGAGTTTAACAAAGATGAGTGCTGGATTCTGCACGTGGGGCAGGGCAGCCCTGAATGTGTGCATAAAGTGGGGAATGAGAGCATGGGGAGCAGTGCTGTGGAAAGGGACCTAGGGATCCTGGCTGATGGCAAGCTGAATCTGAGTCAGCAGTGCCCTGGCAGCCAGGACAGGGCCAACACTGTCCTGGGGACATCAGGCACAGCATCACCAGCTGGGCAAGGGAGGGGATTGTCCCACTCGGCTCTGGGCTGGAGTGGCCTCACCCTGAGTTCTCAGGGCAGTTTTGAGTGCCATATATAATATAAGAATGTACAGCTAATAGAGAGCATTTAGAGGAGGGCAGTGAAGACTGTGAAATGTCTGGAGGGGAAGATAAAGGAGAGGCTGAGGTCACTTGGTCTGTTCAGCCTGGAGGAGACTGAGAGGAGACCTCATTGCAATCTGTAACTTCCTTGTGAGTGGAAGAAGAGGGGCAGACACTGATCTCTTCTCTGAGGTGACCAGTGACAGGACCTGAGGGAATGTCTTGAAGTTGTTTCAGGGGATATTTCGGCTGGATATTAGAAAAGGTTCTCCACCCAGAGGGTGTTTGGGTGCTAAAAAAGGCTCCCCAGGGAAATGGGGTGTCTGGTCATGGCACCAGGCCTGACAGAGTTCAAAAAGTGTTTGCAAAATGTGCTCAGGCACGTGGTGTGATTCTTAGGATGTTCCATGCTGGACAAGGAGCTGGACTTTGATGGTCCTGGTGCATCACTTCCAACTGTGGTTATTCTATGATTCTATGATTTTAACAACTCTAAAACAAACTTAATTGGATGTAGATACATGACTATAGTTTATACATTTCTTGCTTTTATGTCATTAAGTTAGCTTTGGCTCCTTTTCATGACAGTAGCTTGAGAAAAATCAATGAAATAGTTAACTGAAAGAAAAGGGAGGACCACTCTTTTTCTCTCAGCCCGCAATATCTTACTATGTGGATAGTCAAGATTAGATGCCAAAACTAATTAATTTTAATGCCAAGTGTTGCTTTTCCATCAGAAATTCTGTCATGTGCCTCTGTTAAATGAAAAACTGTTCCACAGAGACTACTTAACTATACTAGTTGCATATGTTTTAATTAAACTATATTACTGCCTTTCACTGCAAAACCAATCTTTGTGATAGCTTTCCCTCACTCTCTAACTTTAAAACTTTGTGTTTTAATTATATATAAAATTGCTTTGGTACAACAAACATAATTTAATTTTCCATGGTTTCAGTTTAATCCTAGGATTTTAACTTCCATAACTTGTACTTTAATCTCTTTCTCAGGACTTCAGTAGAAATAACAGCAAGAGGAAATATTTAAATAGCACTCTCTGTAACAGAATTCTTTTCCATCAATTAATTATATGTTTATTTTTCTAGGCAAAGATTCTTTTTTTTTTGACTCTGATCCATGACTCTTTCCAATGACCTTGCTATTCTCTTCATGACCATACAGCTCATTATAAAACCATATGTAAGAGAGCCCTAGTAACCGTTTTCAATATGTTTATCTAGGAGAGAAATAAGAAAAGTGTTGCTAAATTTCACTCAAGTCTATGCAGTTGACAAGTTTGTGTTCTTTTGTTGCACTCATATTTGGCAAAATGAATTTAATTAGTTCTTTTAAAGCCTATCTTGCTTACTGCTCTTGTGAACCCACTATATTTGAATACATATGTGTTAAAGATATTTGAGTCCTGATTTAAGAAGTAACCTGATTTAAGAAGTTACTGGTTTTCCTAGTTCCTGCAAATACAGATTCTAGTATCCTTTCTAATGTCTGTGATTTTTTTCCCCTACAATGCTTAGACTGAAACTAGAATTAAAGGATGAACAAAGCAGCAGAATTAAACTATGGTCCTAGTGATCTTTCACTTGTTCACAATCATTTCCAGTAGCTCAAGGATGAGCAGCTGAATGATAAATTAGCTGAGATCATGTACAAATCACTAGTAAAATTAATACAGAGCCTCTTCCAATAAAAATAACTTGAGACATTTCTACTACTTATCTGTCTTCAAAGTACAGAAAAAAATTATGTAATGATATCCTCTGAGCTTTTCTGGTTTTATTTTTTTTTTTTTTATGGAATTGTGATTCAGATCCAACAGAATAACATTCGCTTGTCTATAATAAATTTTCTTTTGAACTGATAATCCTCCCGTAGGATTGTCTCCCCTTCTGGGAATACCCAAAAACAGTGGGGTGTGCTTAGAACCTCCCCTGAGATTCCCTGGCAAGAGTACAGCAAGACAAGGTGTTATCTACCCACTTGCTACAGATAAAAAAGTAGTGAGAAAGAAAAGAAAGCTTTCAAAATACATTGTTTCAGGTGCTTCCTGCTCTCTCCTGCTTCCACAGGGACTAGGGAGATTGAATCTCTGCCATTGTATTTTCTTATTCCATAGTGCATCAATAGGAAAATAGCTGGCAGTGTTTTGCCTTTAGTAAGGAGCATAATGACCAGATCAAGCCTAAAACTGCTGTCTTGGGGTGATTTTATGATGATCCTCTACGCCCTGATAATCTGCTCTCTGCCCAGAAATGGTTGCTGTAGGTTTAAGGTGGGCCCAGGGCAGTGGGGAGCCTTGAGGCTCTTGCGCAGGATTTTTTTGAAGCCTCACTCCCCAGGCATCCATGGACAGGCAGACTCTTCATTTCCCTGGATAGCTTGGGTTTTGTTAGCTTAGGCAAGAAGTCTTTTCTTCCTTTCTCTGCCTTTGGAGACGGCAGCAGCAATCCTTCTGAGACCTATGTTTTTTCTTGAACTGCTCAGTTTTTCCAAGGTCAGAGAGGACAATCAATGGGAGAAAAATCAGCAGTAGACCAGCAGGGAGCTGAGGGGCTGCTCTGTCCCAGCTCCAGATTTTGGAAAAGCTGTACCCACAACAGAAAGGACATTAAGTCTGGCAGCTTCATCTGCTGTGAAGAGGAGACCAACATCAAAAGTTCACCAGGTTTCTATTTGTTTTTGCCAAAGCTGCTGTGTGAACCCTTTGTTTTCCCTTCCCTGAGGCAAAAGCTGGCACCACTTTTTTTTTCTCTTCCCCACCACCTTGCAGATATTGTGTAGGTTTTTTTATTGTTTCGTTTTGACTTTCTTTGTTCTTGTTGTTTTGTTGTTGTTGTTGTTGTTTGTTTTCTCCTTGTCTGTCAGTTTGGGGTTTTTTGTTCTTGGTTGGGGGTGGGTGGGGGGGAAGGTCTAACATTTCAATATCTAGCACTTCTTCACCATTTCCTCCTGTACCGCGTTGGCAGTCTGCTTGTCAATAAATGGTCGGATTTTTTCTCCTTCATCCACTAGTTTTAACCTCTCATAGGCAGAAAGAGATTGTTGGAACCCTTTTTTAGAGGAAACACTCCTTCCAGACCATTTTCTCCTAAACTTGTCTCCAAACTGAGAGAACTGCCAATAGAGAAACATCTCAAGAGAAGAAATATGTTATAATTCAATTCACAATTCACCTCAGGGGCCAGAGATGATTACAAATTGTGGTTTTCTTTTCTGATTTCATATTGAATTCAGATTTCATACTGAATACTTGGCATTATTAACCAGCATACAAGCAGATTATGCTAACTAAATATTCTGCTGCTTTTTTGCCACACAGTTTCAGATATACTGATCTCACATAGTAAGCCACTGATACTATGAGATGCAATCTTGAAATGGAAGTCTGAATAATGCATTACATGTGTGGCATGGGAAATGACATAACTCTGTGGGAAGACTGCAATTCATAATCTGGACATTTTGTTCCCATAGGTGCCGCAGCTAGTCATTGAATAATTCTATTAATTAATAATCTTAATTAATTCATAATCTTACATTGCACTAAGTTCAGTATAACCAGTTTCTCTAACTCCCAAAACAGCATTCATACTTCTCAGAACAACATAATATTGTATTAAATACATGAAACAGTAAAAAAAAACCAACATATTTCTACACTGGAAATAAAAGTCCACTCTTTTTGTCAGCTTTCAGTTGTGTCTACATTTGGGTTTCCATATTTTCTATCCAGAAGCATTATTAATTAACCTCTATCCTCTTCATTTATTTCTGCATGATTTAGTTTTCCATTCACCTTTACAGGGCCTGGATAAGACATTTAGTCTTTAGTACTTATTTAGTACTTTCAAGGATAGAACTTAGGGACAGATGTTGATATTTAGAACCCCATAATCAAATCCTTTTTGACTGTGAAGTGCAGGACATAAGAGTCCTAGCTCCCTGAGGTAGGCATGTTAGAGGAAATCCTCTTGAGAATATGACCATCTGGCATACATTTTGATGACATTTCAGCAGCCTGGCAGGGCTTCTGAAAAAGATTTCAGATGTTTCAGTAGGAAGAGACAAAATAAATATCTGTGTTAGCAGCATACTGAATTTTCTGGGCTTCCAAAAACAAGAAATAGGTCCAGACCTTATTCTTTTTGGAGTCAAATTAGAGGTGATATCAGTAGAAAGAATCAGTATTACAACAGGACAGGAATTGTTCCTGCAACAGCTACCAAAATGTGACAAATATATAAAGAGCAAGTATCCTGAAGGTATAAGGTCTCTTTAGAAGTAAATGCTAAGAGAAAACAATTCCCTGAATAGTAGGAATTAGACAGATTCAAAAGCCAGTTTAGGAGAAAAATAGATATAGGATCTAAATATTTCATTGTTTGCCTGAATTGATTGTACTGGTGATGAGGGACAGGAATTTGTGCCTTCTATAATACTTATTGATGGAGCCCTACTAAAGTGATTCAGTGGAGTTCATGCAGGTTGACTTATATAAGTTTATAGTGCTATGGTTATCCAGTTCCTTCCTCCCCTAAGTATCTGGCTATATTCAGGTTATTTAGACTACTCACTTCTGTTTTAGCAGGTAATTGTGGCATCTCCACACTGCTATTAGGCTTGAAAAAAGTAGAGTATCATTCCAATATCTTCTGTTGCACTTAAGTCTCTTAAGTGCTCTGTCCTAATTCCCTAAGTAACTTTCAAGTCGGTACCCTACCATCTTTTCAGTACTCAGCAATAGTCTATTTTTTCCAGTTCAAACTTGTCCTTTTCAAACTACTTAAGAGATTAAAGTTCTGAATTCTCTCACATTTTCATTTATTTTTAGGCATAATTTTTTCTACTCTTACAGTGGTGCAGAGAAAGCAAATTTTCCTCTAGGACAAGAATCATTGCGTCAATTACTGACAGAGACTTTGTTCTCAAAACTAATCATTGACCATAAGACCCTTTCCTTTCTCCAATAACCACTTCTGATTCTAGGCCCAACTGTAATTTGAAGGTTCTCCTCGTCACCTGTCAAGAACCACATATACATAGCACCTGTCTCCAATTCCTGCTGGATGATTCCTCTCAGAAATATTTCTTTATTTCAGTGGCAATGCCTTGGAGCAGGCTGCTGCAAACTCTTGCGGCTATTTGGATTAGAGTACCTTACTGAAAAAGGTTAACAGTTTATCTTGATCACAGGCACCCAACCCAGTACATACATTCCAAAATCAATAATGCTTTTGACTGGCTTACAACTCACTGATACGTGTGCTAAACTCAGACTAAGGAGTGAGGAGGAGATGAAAAGGAGCAATGCAGAAGTCAGTCCTCTGCCTTTTCAAAGCTCTGGCTCTGAGCTAGGCTTCCTGTAAAGATAAAACAGTTGGAGGGCATAAAGTCTTGTGGCACTAGGCGGGTGCCACAAGGGGTATGTATTAGAAGTCTTTGTCTCTTGTTTCTGAAACTATCACATGCCATAGTCGTTTTACCACCACACTGTAAACGGAGACTATAGTGAGTCACAATACACAGTTATTGAAAAAGGAGTTATGGAGGAAGTCTTATAATCTCTTGCAGGAGAGACTGAAGAGGTTTGACATGTCACAGGGTGACACAAAGGTCAGCACATTGACCTTTTTTGTTGTTTAATATCTGCCTAATAAAGGACTCTACTATTGATCTCTGTGTTTCAGGGAAACTCTGTACCAATAGCCTGCAAAGAAAGAAGGGGAGGGAGAATGTAACTGTTTTCAGCAATGATCATAGTTCCAGAGGAAAAGCACTCTTATTCCACTTTTTGCTCAAGTAAATGCATTACATAAATTGAAATAACATAAAAACCTAGCATACTTCAGGTCATTACACAGTTATTCAAAACATTTTACTTTTCACCAATTCTGTTGCCCAGTATTTATTCTAAAGAGACAGTGAGCTTCACCTGCACTGCTGTGCATCAAAAGGATGGACAAATTCCAAATACTGTATCAAAACAGGGAACACCTGTCAAAGGATGAGAAATTTAGGGCAGCCCAGAAACAGTCCTCTACATCATGGGGAATTTTATCAGCAAAAATATGAGCTCCTGTGATGCTTTTTCGGGGCTACCTAAAAACTGATGCCAGAAAAAATTAAGGAAATAAAAAGCAGTTATATTTATTGAAGGTCCTTCAGGTAAAGGCCCTTCAATAAATATAACTGCTTTTTATAACATTTTGGGCAAATGAAGCCCACCCAGGATCCACAATCAAAAGTGGACAAAATGTCACGGGTTTTTTCAAACTTTTGTAAGTTTGGTACATTTGCATATCGGGGGTTAATCTTCAATTTACAGCTTCAGCTAATGAAGTAATTTACCCCAAGTTTGCTCCCTCCCAACTCACTTTTGTTTACATTTCTCGGAGCCTGAGGCAGTGAGGTGTCCTTAATTCCCACACCTGGAGAGGAATTGTGCAGTCTGACCAAAATGTGAAGACAGTAGCTAACACTCTATATGGAGTTTTGAATCATACACTAAAGAATTGCAGGATTACAAACACATGAAAAATATAAAAGCTAAAATCCTAAGGCATCACCTGCATAGTTTGGTTATAAATTTTGTTTGATACCTATATACATATCTACATACATAACTAATTTGGATGAAGAAGATTTACCTGTTTCTGAATAAATCTTCTATAAATCTTGATTTCTTCTTGCACTGAGAGAGATTTACTACTGAGGTTGTATTTATGAGGTATTAAGGCATTTTAGGATGCAGATGGATGCTTAATGAAACCTGTCCTGTTCCAAAGCTTCTAGTTACCAAACTTCCAAAGTAATTACATTTCCCAAGCTTGCTTCTTTTCTTCAACTGAACTTTTATAGAGCTTCATTTAAAATATATACTTTTTCTTTTTTTCTGTGGTTGCAAAAAATCACTATACTGCAAACAATACTTCCCCGATAACCATTCCAGAAGATGAAAAATACTGCCTACCCAGCTGAGCTTGTAAAATTCTTACTTTGGAAAGAGAAAATCAGCATTATTTTCTTCCAAAATGGGGTCTTATCATTTTTGTACTCTTAAAGAAAATTACTTTACCAGTTTATGATTCCTCCTGCCTGAAAGTGAAGTAGGAGGAAGCACAATTTTATATTTATGGATACTTCTGCAAATTATATCACTATAACACTCACAGAATTTGACAAAGTGATTTAAGGTTTTCCTGTCACATGTTTTTCTTCTTCATTGGTTATTTGTGTAGGTAACTTCCACTGTATATAAAATCTGAATCTATTCTAATTCTGAGCAGTTTTGGAGTTAACAAACTAAAACCTGACAGCTAAAAAAGCTAGCAGATAATATTAGGATTTTTATTAAAGATTAGATCTATTTGCAAATATAGCTTCCCTTCAGGAAATGATGATTTGTTTCTTTTTGTGTTTTATGTAAATCTGAAATAATTGTAATAATATGACTGTTTTTTCCATGACTCTGTAGAGTCTAATATAAATGTAGAACATACCAGCACAGACTAATAATCTACCTGAATCTGAGAAGGATTCTTCACTGTGTAAACTGAAAAAAATATTTTCTTAAAGAATTTCCTTTTCACTCTTGACAAGCATCTCTGCATGTTTCACAACCCAAACTGAAAAGAATTCTGCTAATAATCTGTACTTGATGTTACTTTTACTTGATGCTTTAACTCTGTGATAAAAGCAGGGATGTCACAAGAGAAGAGATACTCTCCAAGAATATTCACATCATGTTGCAGCTGGCAGCGTGGAAAGAAGACAACCTTATTCTTATCCTGACATACTATGGTCACTGTTCAAGAAAGGAGAAATGTTTTTTCCCTTCAGTTATAATTTTTTTTAATTATATCAATATTCAAAGCTAAAGGCATAGATCTGGCAGACTGGTGGTCCACTCCTATTGTCTGAAACCATGGACAAGATATTTTTTCAAATTCTGAAGTCCCAGGTGCTTTACTCAAAAGGTGAGTGAAAAAGCATGAAAACATTAAGAACATTGATAAGAAAACTGCATCTAAGAGCTGGGTATTTCTTTCAGCATCTCTGTATAGATATAAGTTCTTTTTTGTAGCTATTATATCTCATTAGGCAAGCATTCTTGACAAAGTTTTTACAAATCTACCTACTAATTTACCTGATCAAAATGTTCTTAACACCTTTATTTAATTTCCTTTCATAGAGAGCTTGTCTCCTGGCCAAACAAACAAAAATGTTTGTACTATGAGCTATGTTTCTGAAGCTTTTCCAAAAAGAGCTCAAAATCAGCCTAAGTATGTCTCACTTCCACCTAGAAACTGATGGACTATACCTTAAGGATTAATTTACTTTTCTAAGTCTGCTCTTTTCTAATTACAAACAGATGCCAGTCTTCACAAATTTGGTCATTACTCAGATTTTAATGCTGGGGTTTTGACCACTCTAGTCCTCAATAGTAGAACTTTCTTTGGCAGCCATGGAACCAGGCCAGGTCTAAAGTTCAAGTGATGTGTATGAAAGGTGGCTCAGACTGCTTGCTGAAGCCTTGGGAGCTGGTTGTCCTTCAACATCCTCCCTCAGTCAGGTGATTGTTTCTGTGGATTGGTGGAAAGGGAATAATTACATAGGAAGGATATATGGGGTGGTGTAAATCCACTTTTTTATTACATATTTATATATTTATTTCTCATTCAGAGTATGAGGTTCTCATTTAAGGACCAGGGGTGCTACTCCTGAGGGAGGGCAACAGAGGTTCCTCTTAATAAACCCCTTATGGTGAACTAGAGTGAGGCGACACTGAATTAGTGGTGTACTGGAGATCTCCAGATCTTCCTTATTCTTCTAACATCAGTTCATGGTTTGGTAGTTGGATTGGTGTTATTGGAAACTGCCAGTTGTCTCCCAGAGGTTATCAAGTCCTGGGCTGTCACAGTACAGCTAGTCTGTAGCTGGACAGACAAATCTGGCAATAGTAAGAAACCCAATTTGGCTCTTTAAGTTGGATGAACAAGTCCCTAGGTGAATAGTGATAGGGTAGATTTGAACTCTAATAACAGAGCACCCCAACAAATCCTTTTCAACCATAAATGCAGACATTTTCCTGGTCAAAGAACTGGGCAGTGTTAAGACCCAGACCAATCAGATGTGTAGACCTGGGAGTTTTGAGCTCCTTTTATAAGAAAGCTCTGAACAATAAAGCATGCTGTTTGTTCAGGACTGCTCAAGAGTCCCTGTCATTTCTGTCTCCAACCAAAGACTCCTAATGTAGTATTGGGCTAATTATAGATGAGTCAAGACACGTGCATTCTGGTTCTGGGGTCTTGGAGCTGACTTTATTCATTCAGATAAGTGTTTGGTGTGAATCCTCAGTGTATTAGGCAAATCCTGGACTAAAAACAGAAATTGAAGATGATCAGATTTCATTTCCATAGAAGAGCTACCTTGAGTCTCCCATGAGTTTGTATACATTAACTGGAAACATGCCACCTTTTGCAAACTTTTTCAGTATATGACCAATTGTGAGGCTTTTAGGTATGTGGCATTCTTTCCACAGGATTCAAGCTTCCTGACCAGTATGCTGCCCTCGGGGTTAGAACCATGGCTCTTGGTTATCACCTGCGGTTGGGAAGACTCCTGGTCCCCAACATCCCCTTGCTTCTGCTTCACTCAACAAGTCCCAGTCTCGCTCAGTAAGATACTCTCTAAATATATTCAGTTTCTGTCTCATTTCTACTGTACTTCGGTATTTGAGCTAAGCTTCACCTGTGTAAGGGGCTGCGAGTGTTGTAGTTTGCTGAGCTCCACTACTGAACATATGTGAAGTTTCAGTTTTAATGAAGGGGCACAGTTTCACTTCATTATCATTCCCCAAATAATAAACTTTGTTTCTCCAGCTTCTCAGGCAGGTACGGGGACTTGATATTTGAAATCTTCCAAAAGCTCCCTCTATCCTTAGTACATAATTCCCACTCTCTAGTTTCTAGTTCCCTCATGAGGGTTTCCTGTCCTTCCAATGACTCTTGTAGGGCCAGTTAGAGTAACTTACTCATTTCCCTTTCTCTTCTGGTTGTCTCATGTTCTGCGGCAACCTGGGAGAGCTCTTTCCCCAATTATTCTTGCAAGACTTTACCAAATCTTGCAAAGACTACACAGTTTTATTCTCTTTTTTCTGTGAAGCGAATCAATCTTGCACAGCTACTAAAGATGCACCCAGAATGGTACAGACAACTGCCTTTACTCTTACATGTTTTAGTTTTTCTTTGTTTCTTGCAATGGCATTTCAATCTGCCATAACTTTTGAGTCATGCCAATTATGTGCCCAAATACCCAGGACGATAAGCTTTACAGTTTTTTAATCTTACCAATAAAGGACTGTCCCTGTTTGGATTGCCTTGGATGGTCATATTTTTTAATTCAATCATTTTAGGTCTCTGAGAGCTAGTGTCTTTCTCCCCCCCTCCCTCTAAGAACAGGCAAACTTTCCTCCAGGAGGATCTTGCATAAGTCTAGGCACTATTGGTTAGTTCACAACACAAATGTATCCTGTCCATGATGTCAGTAAAATGTGATCTGCTTCTGAGGCAAAGAAAAAGTTTAACTCCAGGGCCTAAGCAGTTTAGCACAAGGTGCAAGATGCGTAAGTAAGATCACAGATTTTAAAGACCATGTGACTTCCCTTTGAACAAAAATAAATCCTCAAAATGCCATCTAAAGGACAGTATCGTAATATGGAAATATACATGGACTGGAAGAAGATTTAATGAAGATTTTTTTTCTGCTAAAATTTCTTATAATTCTAATATAACACTAAATATATTAAAATTATGTGATACATGATGTGATTGATATGACAGTAACAAATGCAATAAAAATAATAAAACAGAGTAGTGAGAGGGGGAGTAAATTTTTAGAGCCTGAAATCATGAACAATTTATTTTTTAATTCATATAATTACATGAGTGATAGGTTTACACCACAAAGAGACAGCAGTAATCAAGAATAACTATTTTCAGAATATTTACTTGTAAAGATTAAAATTGTGATAAACATAAAAAGGTGAAAACAAGAAGTATATATTTTTATGTTCTGTTTTTCAGTCTCACAAAAAATGTGTTACATATTTCATATACTGTATTTGTATGCATTTTAAGGCTTTTTAAAAATTAAACACTATAATAATTTTTAGTTAGGGGGACAAATGCTTTTACAGGGAACTTTTGAGTTACTATGATATATATTATTCTAAATTTTTTTTATTGAAGATGAGTAATCGTGATGGATAAATAAAGTACTTCTCACAGAACAGGAGAGATTAAGAAGTCAACCAAGAGATGTCAATACTTTCAAGAAAAATCAATGGGTTTGAAAGTAAATGTCAATTGTAAATCAACCTCAATGAGATTTTCAGATATTTTCTAAAAAGTTCTTACTTCTTGAGTCCAAATATCAATATTTAAGATTTATTTTAAAATACACTTTTCAGAGCCACTCAGCTCATAATCTGGACAGCCTTGACTAAGAATTTACCACCCATTTTAATGATAGACAGATGTTCTCTAACATAGCAGGGAGGATTTGATCACTTGTTGATGAGAAAAATACATTTTATTACTTTTCAAGTATTCTGTTGTCCAGTTACACATTTTAAAATGCCTCAGTTTTAATCAACCTATATACTATAGTTTTCTTTGTGAAGTGGTTTGGAAGATAAATTTTCAAAGGCTTCTGTGACTACAAAAGCAGATGTCCTACCTACTGATCATAGAATTATAGAATAGAATCAAAAAATCATCTAGGTTGGAAACGCTGAGGTCATTGAGCTCTTCCTAACCTAACAGTGCCAAGTCAACCACTAAACCATGTTCCTAAGCTCCACTTTTACACATCTTGTCAATATCTCCAGGAATGGTGTCTTAATCATTTCTCTGGACAGCCTGTTTCACCGTTTTGGTGAAGAAATTTTCCTAGATCTAATTTTTTTTCCATTGTTATCCTTGTTGTTATTGCTGTTGTTGTAGTATTCAGGAGCCTACAACAAAACTGACAAATCCTCTGAAAAAGCATACTCAGTCTCCTCTTCTTATTGCAGTTCAGTAGAACAAGGGGACCTCCTTAAATGTAATTCCCTGCAAGCTCTTGCTAACAAGGGATTTTTGCCAATGAACAAGAGAAAACTGGTTTCATGAACACAAGGAGCTACCTGAACACTACCATTCACTCTCTGCATGTAGTTACTTCAACTTTCTTAAAGTTCTGATATCATATGTCAGAGGCAAAGGGTACATGTACAGGGAAACATGCACTAGCAAAAATGACATTTGTTAAAAAGTGTGTTCTTTTCTCCTTTTACAGAAAAAAATTGCCAGTTTCTTTTCAGCATCTGATTAATATTTTTTCTTAATTACCATTGAAACAGTATTTTTAGAAGTTTCAATTTGTCAAAGTCAATGCTCTTTTATATCTAAGCAGTACAAATCTTCCTGACTGATATCACTACGTCTAAAATATTTCTCTCATATCTTAAAAATCCTTTAAATTTGGTCTGCTTTTTAGAAGGAAATACATCTTACCAGACAGCATGTGTTTTGCACATTTTTTCAGAATAGAAAGAGTTTCAGAACCTATTCTGTACAGCTATTGAACTGATTGGGGTAAGAGACAGTAATGACACTGAGGGCTGGAACATTTCTTAAAAATGCAATCAAACAAGCAAAAAGCATACAAACTTCAAAATCAAGAGAACTTAGTGAGTTCAGGTCACAAATATCATCCAGTTGAAAAGCAGCACTGCAGTCTCAATATAGTGGATATAATTGGACATGATTTCTTTTTTGTGGATGAAATTCATGGAATACACATATCCCTATGCGTTGTCACACCTCTCCCTGTCTCTTCCCAAAACAACAAATTCCCTTGAGGCACATTTTTATTGTTAGCCAATGATAGGCCACTAATATTTAGCTGTGATATTTTAGCTTCCCACTAATTAGGACAGCTAAAAATTAGCTTGGTTACAGCAAGAAAAAAAAATCTCAGAACCAACAACATATAATCCATTACAAAGAGATGACACACAATCTTTTTTTTTTCTTTCTCTTTCCTCAGGCTCCATGCAAGTGAAGAACACTTCAGAGGGGATTTTCTCTGTGTTAACAGTGCCATCTAACAAGTCACATTTCCTCTGCTGAGAATGCTCATTCTCTTTCCATGCAGAGCTGAAGGCAGTGTCTCCCAGAGCGGCTAGAAAAATGCTGGCAGACTTATGATGTGTGTTTTGTACACATCAGCTCACAGAACTGGAAAGATGCACCCCTGAGATGAGCTTGTATTTTTCTGTAATCCACTTGAAGTTTAAAAAAATTGCTTCTCTCCCTCCATTTCTTCTCCATCTCACCTCTTAGTAATGACTTTATGGACACACGTGTATTTAGTCTCTATAATTGTGAATTAATGCTGCTTCTTGACACAAATAATTCTTGTGATCTTTACTAATAAGAGAAAAATGCAAAGGACAATATTTTGGAATACAATTGGGCATGAAAGTAATGTTACTTGTTTTCCTCTTTACCCAAACATTAAAATCACTGAAAAACAACAAACTTGACATTATAAAACTGTTGTAATGGTAGACAACTTCTGTGGTTGAATTATTACAAGAGAAGGATTTCTACTAGTACTTTATTTCCCCATACCAAATGGGACAAAAAGGGAGTAACACATGAAAAAGACCCACTGAGCATTAGTTCAAAAAATATCACTGGAGTGAAAATCTGTCCCTAGGACCTCTGCTGCCACAGGTAGAAACTGAAAGCACATGACTACCATTGGTTGTCTTACCAGTTACTTAGAAGAGATATTATAATCACCAGGACAGCAGAGTTTGTGGGGTTTTTTTTGGTGGGGGTTTTTGGGTTGAGATTTTTTTAATTTTGTGTTTGACAATATTTTGTTTGGTTAGTTGATGTTTTTGTTTGTGCAGGGTTTTTTTGGTGCAGTTTTTGGTGCCTCAGCAAGGCTGTTTCTGGTAAGCAGAAGTCAGGAAAACCATCCTCTGTGTTTTTTTCCTGGCTTCTGAGAAAATAAGCAAAATTTTTAAGGGAAAGTACAGAATTTGAGCAGATTGAAAAGTAGATGAGAAGACCTGTGATTTCTCTGTCTGAAGTTCCTACATAGTAACTTTCCAGAAGGAAGAGTAATCTAAATAGACAACCACGAGGCAGCAGATTAATGCATTTTTAATAACTGGAAAAGATTGCAGGTTGTATATATGTGGAGAGAGCCAAGATTACCTATTAGGGTTTTGAGAAAGTTCTTCCAATGTGATACAAGACTATTTTAGCTCTAAAATCCCACAGATATGTTTTTTTTCTTCAGAAATAAAAGTTACAATAGACAATCTATTGAAGAGTACTGCTGAGTTTAATTTGTAGGTCTTTAAGTTTTTATCATGCACTATTTGATAGTAGAGAACAATTGCTGACACTGTCAGCATTCACTTATAAATAGTTCGTGGAATCAGAAATATAACTGCAAATTTTGTATACTCTATGGTCTGAAAATTAGTCACTAGATGATTAAGAGGAGAGTTCAGATTGGAGAAAACAGAATAGTTATATAACATGATTCCAAGAAACAAACAAACAAACAAACAAAAAAAACCACCAACCCCTATTTAACATTTCAGAAAAAAAGTAATTCAACCAATTTCAGGAATTAAACATTTTCTTTATATCTTTATAGCTGCGTGAACATGATGAATTGTGTGTTTATAAAACTCACTGTAAGGTGTAACAGGGATGATGAGGTCAATACACAGAAAAATACAACTTTCAAATAAAAAAATATTTATAACCTCTTAAAATCAGTTTTTGAAGTAATTTTTTCATACTAGTTTAAATATTATCCGTATGGATATTATGGCAAATCATGGTACATCAATGGTTTTGAAGGTAAGTGCACTACTTTCTTCCTCATAATACATAATGTTATTTCAATACTACGGAGAACTAAAGATCTGAAAAGTTAAATAATGCAATAAAACCTTGTATATTTTGAGAGAGAAATCTGGACACACTAACTTCCTTTGCTCTCTGGCCCACAGATCTAACACCACAAAGGGATCAGCATCTGTGAGAGATTTAACATGAGCTTGTTCATAACTCCTTCAATTAACCACCTTGCAAGAGCTTCTTAAATCTTTGCTACAGCACATCATACAAAGCAGATTGAGCTGTTGGAACACATGCGTCCCTACACTCATAACTCCTGCCTCTCTCTAAGATGTGGGAGACCATAGCTTGTCTGTTCCCCAGTTTTTTCTTGGGAGGCAATGACTGTGACCAAGTTTACACAGGAGACAGAAGCTTTGTTCCTTCCACTGGTACTGTGCTGCACACTTCCAAAAAGCACATTTCACAAGCTTGGGAAATAAATGAGCTGGAATCTCAGCACAGGCTACACAAGGTTAAGCAAAAGCAACTTCTGGGCAGTTTGTTTTACCTTTGTGGTACTTGTTAGCAGCATCTTCTGTCACAGTCAGGAATTTCTGTCTTCTGTATGAGTTAACAATATGTTAAAAGACATATCTGTGATAACCTTATATTTCCTGTAGATTTTGAGAATGAAAGGATTTGATTCATATTAATAAAATTATATCCTTTTCTGTTACTGGGAATTTAATAATTTTCTAAAGTCTTTTCACTTGTAGGGCCAGAGAATTTCAAGACGTGTAAAAACATGCATGCATAATAATTTAAGTAGAATAAAAGTATCATTTTAAAGTAAGTTTGTTCTATATACCAAATGTGAACTGTTCTGTTTGCAGGGGCTTTAAAGCTCTGAAAGTAAAAACCAGCCAAAAATCAAAGCAAAGCCCTTGCATCACTCTATTTATAGTTCGAGGGTTTTTCCAACAAGATATCATTTACTTCAGTGCAATATGCTTGTTTTTAGGGTAAATAACATTTATTCTGTTTGTGAAACTATTGTTGTTCTAATTACAGAAATAGGTTCTGCTACTGAACTTCACTAATGTAAATTATTAAGATGGAAACCACCCTTGGATATTTTGCTGAAAATGTCACAGATTTACTGAATATTCTGAGTTGAAAGCAATTCACAAGGATTATCAAGTCCAACTGTTAAGTAAATGGCCCATGCAGAAATTGAACTCACAACCTTGTCGTTATTAGCAGCATGCTCTGAGACATGTCTCCTTGTCACTTAAAAAAAAAACAAAACAAAACAAAAAAAAAAACCAAAACATTTCTCTGTAAAGATAAAGATCTGAAACTTTCTCTCATAAGGTGAGTGGCCAAAACTATTTATCCAAGGACATAAGAGTAAATGCACATGCAAACTTTACGTCTGCAGAGGCTGATTTTGTATTTTGACAGACCATTCCACTTTTAAAATAAACCAATTTTTTTTAAGCTTAATTATAAAAGCAAAAAACCCCCAAACCAAATAGCCTTTAAGGATGAATTCTCCTATTCCAACTTTATACACAAACTAAAATTTCACAACTGAATCAAAAAGTTATGAAAATAAGAGGATTATAATGGAATTGGTGGCATAGTCTTAAGTATTTCAATACTAGCAAGTAGAGCCATGATATAAAATAATCTGGAGAAAACACACTAAAAAACTGAAACAAAAAACTAGCCCTCCCCCTCAAAAAAAACCCAACCAACCCAAAAGACAAAGCCCCAAGATTCAGCAGTCACAGAAAGAAAACCTTAATATTTTGGTATTTGTTATTGAAGAAAGGAAAGAAATATTGTTCTCCACATAATGGGGAAAGCCTTAGAAACAAAACCGTAAGATTCCATAATATTCCAAAAATATTTCAGCCATTCTCTCCTCACTGCTTAATGAGACATACGACTAATGAAAAGCTTTGCTGTTATGAAACACCTGTGTAAAGATCTTCTCAAGGGTACATTTTAGGAACCATATTGAATAAGAGATTTGCTACAAAATAGATCTTAAAATTTTTCTCAATCCAATCTCTTGATGTTATTCTCAAACTAATAGGAATAAAGAATAAAGAAAATCAAAAGCATGTTGGCTTTAATGACGAAAATCAAAAGCATGTTGGGTTGAACACTCAGAAAAAAAGAAAAAAAAAATCCATGCTTTCCTTATTTTTCCTCCAATTTTATGTTATTAATTTTTTAATTAATAACAGGGATTATTTTTTTCACAGATCAATATTGACTAAAGTTTGATGACTGCTTTGGTGTGCATATTTCCTGAAAATGAATCCAGTAAGCACCTATTTCCCCTAGAAAGCAGAACAACTCCAGTAAATGAGGTAGTTGAATATTAAATTTCCTCCCAAAATATTTTCCTCTCTATTTCTTTTTTTTTTTTTTTGTGCTTCTGAGCTTTCAAAAAAACTGGTACTACTTAATTATATAATTTTAAAAAATCCACTTTCACTGATCTTGCAATTACACCAAATCTTTTTCCTTTGAGGATCTTACGCTCTCTTACAGCTTTATGGAAATATGTCAGGTTACTAAAATTAATAATATTTTCCACAGGGAGTCTGGATTCCTGGTTGAAAATTTAGAGTCTTGGTACCATTTAACAATTTTTATATGAGAAGAAAGCATTATCTCACAATTTCCTGAGAACATACAAAAGTTAATTTTTCCCTTGATGTCAGACCCAAGCACACAGTTTTTCAGAAACTTGACAAATTAAATTGCTAGAGTCTAACTGCAAAAAATTCCAATTGTTCTATTCATGGACTCTCTAGAATATTCATGCAAGAACAGAACGTGACATAAAAGAAATGCCAGCAGAAAATTTATATCAGTAACACAAAAGATAAATAGAAGAGAACCTTTTTCAACTTTAATACTAAAGCAGACTTTCAGAGTGATCCAGGTGGAATTGCCTGGATCCATATAAGAAACGTAGACTTATCTCCACAGTAATATTGTGGGTCATTTTAAAGTTATTTTGGTTTTTAGCTTAAAAAAATATTGTCTCATATTGTGTCTAAACCTTGTCTGGAAAAGCAGAAAATATTTCCATGAGTTCCTGGGATATAGTGATCCAACAATTCAGCCACATAATTGTCTTATATGTGCTAAGATTGTCAGAGAAATGCTTCATAAAGGGAAAGTCCACAGTACTAACAGAGTGCTTGTGAATGAAAACATTTCCTATTTAAAGAAACCTATGAAAGTCATAGGAAAGATAAATTTGCCTAATATAGAACTACAGAGGAAATCAAATCTATCTAGAGGGATCTGGTCAGCAAATTTTGGAGAATTCTTAAGGAAGAATAGAAGCAAATAAAGGAAACATAAAATGTAATGACTGTTCACCTTTTAATATCACATTATTTTAAAAGTTTTAAGTAAGATATATTTGGGTGTTAGTAATATGATAATCCTACACTAACTATAATAAAAAGAACCCCTGGATACTTACTTGATGTTTACTTGACTTATTTTAACTGATTAATTATAAACAATTATAATATATTACAGACACACTTCCCCATATACATGTATATTTATGAATGAATAATACATACAATACAGGTCACAGATTGTTCTAAAATAGTTATAGTTGATGAGACACGTCTTGAATGTTTTTTCCCAATTTGAACAGAATTTTCAGAAAAAAAACCCCAAAACTAAACTGGAGGATAGAGGAAGACAGCAATAAAAATGACAAGGAAAGGTGACATGTTGAAGAAATTTAATTTCACCTACATAAAACGCAGAAAGTAGACTAACCTGCCACATTAACTTCATGGGAGACTTAGCACATAAATCTGAGAAACAAGTACTTTACTGGTTACCAAATTTAACCAGCAAAAATATTTACACAAGTTGTTTTAAGTTAAACATCAATTTACACTGTGACAATCTTTCTGAATATCCATTCAAAACAATAATAGTTAGAAGGTGTTTAAGTGGAAGAGTAATTTTTGTTCAGTCTTTCTCTCTTTATTGTCATGGCTAAATTCAGCTATTGAAAAAGCACATTTCTATTTTTGTTTGTTTGTTTTAGTTTTTTGGGGTTTTTTGTTTTTTTGTTTTTTTTTTTTTTGAGGGCTAATCTAAATTATCAAGATTGTATTTTGCCTAAGAGATATGCAAAAATGTTATAAGGCTGAGACACCTTGGAGAGAATTAGCAAATAGTAGAGGGGATATATCAAGTTGAACAAAAGAAATGCAATGAGTCACAAACTCTGTAAGTTGATCAACTTTTGCAGTAAAGAAGCTTGACAAAGTTAAATGAGTTGAAAATAGTTTGCTTTCTCTCCTAAAGACGTACCAGGAAGATATTTATGTTAGAGGTCATGTTGAAATTTATGTTGAAATTTTGACCATAGAAAACAAAATCAACTTTAAAACATATCACTGTTAATAATTTTGTCCACATGAAAACTTTTTTTTTTTTTTGTCTGGGTTTCTTTTTAACAACTACTTCATAGGAAATTCTGCAGAAAAAATTGAAGCTGAAAATATATTGGTAATTTTGAATTCTGAACATGTAATATGTATCTCCTTTTTTCTACTGTAAAATTTCACTCCAGACTCCACTTCTGGAAGTTGGTAAGACATACAACTAACAACACATTTGTATAGATGTATTTGCAACTGCTTTCAAGCTTCAGATATGTCAACTTCACAATGTTCTTTGTCACTCAGATTTTTAGTCAAGAAATCCTCAACTTCATATTTCCAAGCCTTCTATGTTTCTTAAGCTTCCTTTTTTGTTTTGGTTACCAAAATTTTTTCTCTGTCAGATTTACCATTTCCATGTATTCACAACTAAAGAAATTTTATCATTCAACAAAGCTAAGCTTTAAGATCTTCCTCAGCAACATATCACAGCATAAAAAAACCCATAGTTCTCTACATCTCAGTGATTGTGCACACAAAGACAGAAGTATCCCAGAAATGTCTAAGTAGAATTTTGCTGCATTCTACAACTGACTTGGGCAGAGCGAGTGTCTCACTCAACATAATTCTAAGGATGTATTAATTTGAAATGCAGTATTCAGTGTGCCTTATTTATATTTTTAAAAATGACAGTGTTGGAAGCATACAGGTCCCTTATTTGTCCTGATTATAGTTCTTAAGTATAAGTGAGCAATAATCCCATTTTTCTACTATTTTTATTGTTGTTCTCTAAAACCGTACTGAAAAATATTAAGACCACGGCAACATTACCTACATATATGCTCACTCTGGCTACCTTAACATATAATATTTTGCTGGGGCTTGGGTTTCTTTACTTTTGTTCCTTTTAACTTGTGGTGTTTTTCCCATTGAGTTGCTGGGAAGCACTGATGGCTCGAGACGTGCAGCGGTGACCAGGCCTCGGGGGAAGGAGGGGTCTGGTGGCGCTCCTCTGCTTTTTGGGAGTTTCTCTCAGAGGGGCAGAGGTGCTACGAGACTGGGGCAGAGCTGGGGCAGCTGCTAGCTCTCCCTCGCTCTTGGCTTTCAGGGGAGGATGGCTGGAGCCGCTGCTTGGGAAGGGAATTGCTGCCGCCAGAGCCCAGCCCAAAGCTGTTTCTTCTGCCGTGAGGTGAGCGTTTGCTTGTAGGAGCAGCCACTGAACTGGGTGGCACTGCTCCGAGTTCTCGCTACGCCTTAGGCCTGCACACCCGGCCTGCCGAGACACCCCACGCTTCCAGCCACGGCTCCGGAGTCTCTGATACATCTCGTCCACCAGCCCGGGATCTTTGCTCGTTCCCTCCGTTCCAGCCCGGTGCTCCTCGGCGTCCTGCTGGGGCAGCGGCACCGCCGGCCCCAGGGGGCTCTGAGGGGAAGCCCCTCCCCCGGCCCTGCCCGCTTCAGCGGGAGCCACCAGCGCCCCCGCCGGCCGTGACCGGAACTGCACCCGAGGAAAGGGCCCGCGGCCGAGAAGGGCCCCGGCGCCGGGTGGCGGTTCTGGTTGTGGTTCGTGCCGGAGTTATTGTTGTTTGTTTGCCTTGTTATGCGCACTAGTAAAGAACTGCTATCCCTGTTCTCATGTCTTTTTCTTTGCCTAAGAGTCCCTTAATTTCAAATTTATAACAATTCGGAGGAAGGGGGTTTACATTTTTTCATATCAAGGGAGTCTCCTGCCTTCCCTAGCAAACAGCTGTTTTTCAAACCAAGACATATTTCAAGAAATGCAGTCTAAAAAAATCTCTGCTAGGCATCATTTTAAAGAGCTGCAGTGAGTGGGAAATACAAAATCTTTCTGTTTCTAGAGGCCCTGCAGTATCCCAGGATTCCTTTGGTCGAATTTTACTTACATGTCTCGTTAGCAATAGCTTTAGATTTCAAGCTGTATTACTCATTCTGATAGTTTCACAGTGTTGTCTCTTCTCTTCAATGCACTTTTATAATGTAAATTATATTTTATAAGCAATATGTCCTTTTCATGATATATTTACTCTATTGCTTTCTTATTAGACTTTTTATAGCTTTCATAATATGAGCTAGAATACTTTAAATGGTCACAAATCTTTGTAGTAGCTGGCAATAGAGAAAATATTTTTCTACCTTTCAGTGACTGACATAAATGCAGTTACTTATATATTACAAGTGAATCAAAACCAAGGACTGGGCTAGAATGTTGTAAGAGAGCCCCTAATGCACTAAAAAGAGGCTTCAACAAGTCCATTACACAGTCTGCAATAAATTTCTTTTAAATGCCATCTAAATGACAATGAACTTAGAGATGTCAGATACAATTCTTGCTGATTTTTTTACCCCATTCCTGAGGAAAGAATGCCTCTTTTGTTACCCTGGGTATATATTTACTGCAGTAATTGATTTCTTGTATATTCATTACATCACACTATGAGAAGTTACTTGTGCAGCCCAAGACCCATGGTTATGCTAACTTCACAACTATGACAAAGGAGAATGAGCAACACAGGAAAATAACCTGAAAACAGGATCTGAAATAGGTTTTGTGCAAATATTTGAGGTAAAGGAAATGTTGATTTACAGAATCAAATGTCTCTAGGGCATATGAATTACCTTGCAAGAATAGTGCATGCAGTGGAGATTGTAACTCTTTTATGCTGGATATTTTAATATTCACAAATGAATAGGAATCATGCTTACTTGATATTAAATAAAAATTATTCCATGCCAATAATGTATACTATTCCAGTTCACAATTCATTCAAAATGTTGATAAAACCTTTAAGTCCAGGGGACTGAAAGAGCTCAAGAAATTTATATTGGTAAAAAGAAAATAAAATTTGAGGGAAAGAAGAACATTTTTGCTTGTAGTTCAACAAGAAATTGTACTGCTTTCAAATGAACTTAAGAGAATAAAGTGGTTTCACCTTCAAGAGATTAAGTGTGAATTTCAGAGCTTCCTAAAATCATTTTCACCATGCAAACCACTTTTCCTATTGTATAAAAAAGAATTCAAGTTTGTTGAATCTCCAGGCATTGCTGCTGAGACCTCTGTTTAGTATAATACTTCCTTGTTTATGAATACAGCTGTGGTTTGTACACACGTTTAAAGAGCCTGGGTTTAATTTAGTATTTGATAAGGCACTGCTGCAAAGAAGTTAATGCTGTTCCTAAATTGCTTAAAGGACAAGCCATGATAATTTATGTTACTGTGAATGATGTGCTAACAATTTGTAAAGTTATGGTTTTAGTACATTAGTGTAAAAGTAATAATAACTGCATTAAATTCTCCATGGAATTTGACTGGGATTTGAGGGGACCACACAGTTTCTTCTTTCTGAAGACAACCTCTTCCAGTTCAATTCAGGAATCAAACATTTCTGTTATGTTCCTAGTTTTCTGCTAAATGAGTATCTGGTCTCTTGCACATTTTGTCTGGACAATTCTTGTCTATTTACAGCTCTAGCATGCAGTCATATGGCTATTTTTGTACATGTCATTTCAAAAACAGAGATTGTAATGGCACTACAGTCTTTGAGGGGGATAAAAAATTTTATGGACAATCTGGAAATAGGAAGTCATCTAGGATATGTAGGTATGGACATCCAAGATGAATATACTTGTGGGGTTTTTTCCATATATGCCTAGAGAGTCATGTAGGTGAGCTGGTTAATTAGGACAAACTATTTCTTGATCTTAAAGACTTCTTAATATTTTGATTCATATGTCTAGTTACTTGTGCTAATTTTATTCTTATGGGAATTCTCTTTTCATTGAAAGGATACTTCTACATTACACCAATGTGAAATAGGAAAAAAATTACAGAGGTGTAGAGAGGGATTTATTTAACAAATAAGGCTATGATTCTGTTTTGATACAGAAGATAGACAAATAGAGATAAAACAAGATTTGTGTTTACTTTTATGTAATTTTCCAATAATGCCAAGTAGGCTTCCCTTGGATGCCTTGTACCTAGGAAACAGCAAGAGGTCACTACTTACTTGACGTCTGAATTTATTTTAGGTTTCCTTTGTTCAAGAACAATTTATTACCCAGGATTTAAGCTGAAGACAGCCTTTTGTCTTTGAAAACTGAGAAATTATAGTAAATTTTTTTTGTCTGTCTGAAAATGGTTTTTTTGTCTGTTAGAAATGTTCTGTGTTATCCTCTGATTTTGTAACTAAGTAGCATTTGACTTTGAATTGTTTTGTGTTTCAGCTGATGTTTACAAGTGATGCTAAAGGCATAGGCATAATATTTCTGTGTATCAGATACAGACATTTAAAAATATTTGCTCTGCCACTTTGTAGCTGATTACAAACCTGAGATATGGCTTGCTGTACACTTTCTCTAAAAAGAATTGGTTTCAGGTTTCCTGTGGTTTTCCAAAGTACTGGTCTTTGTGCATGTTTTTGTAAACATAGAACATTTAGAACGTTCACAAAGAAAGCTGCACAACCAATTGAGTATATGCTGTGTGTGAAATTGCTCACTGTAACTCACTAGAATGCCTGAGACAAACCAGGGACAATTACAGATGAAAGGACATCTATCCTATAAGGTAAATTTGTGTCTCACTTTACTTGCATGAGGAAGTGTTGTATGAGTAAAGACAGTCCCTTTTTTTCATGCATGAGTTTTTCTGTTTGAGTTTTTTTTTGTTTGCTGGGAGAGTTTTACTGACAACAGATTTGACCAGGCTGAGAAAATGCCTAGCCTGAAATATGTGCTACTGAAAAATAGATTTGGTGTTTTAGAATTACTCAATTTCTTTGGGCAACAGCTAAACTAAAATATGTATAAATATATATATAACAAGTCTAAGATGAGTAAACGAGTTCCAAGTTCCTACTCACATTATTCTATTTCCATTTTTTAGTATTAAAAAGTAGCCATTACTTCAAAACACTGTTTAAAATCTTTCTGGAAAAAATATGGAAGTTATATTACTGTATTTTAGGTAGAATATTTTTTCTGAACTAGTCACAAAATATTAAATTGAAATAAAGGTTGAAAATGTACACAGTAAAATGAAGCACTGGAAGAAATGGTTTGGAGATGACAAGATTAGTAGAAGGGAAATGTTTTAATTATATTTAACAGAACTGCAAAGTCAAATATATTTCCACTTTATAGCTCTTTACAGATACCTATTACTTCTACAAGGTAATAGAGAAGGTTGCAATTTAGAAAAACAGAATAATTAGTCCCTCAACTCTTTATTCAAGTCTAAACTGGAAAGTTGGAATGAGCGTGAAAAAATCCATTTACGTGGATACCAGCTTTCTGTTATTTGTAACAAGCTTTCCTGATCACACACACCACACTCCTTTTGTTGAATCTGCAGCTGCCTAATTATTCTTAATCTTGATCTCTCCATTCTGCCCTTGCTGTTATGTGTATTTTTTCTGCTTCTTGTCAAGAGTCAGGCTTTGTTTGAAACATCTCCCTCTCCATCCCTTGATCCCATACTACGTTTTCAGCACATCCTACATTGAATGAAAAGCTAGTTTTCAAGTTTCTTCTTCAGTTTTGCATCTACAAATCTTTAATTCAAAGGAGATTTTTTTTATAATTTTTCTGTAACACATGAGCAAGGTCTGTGTAAATACCCCACAAATCTACATCCGCATGCCAGCTATTGCAGTGTTAATATTTTTTTAACTTTTTACCACTTTGTACTCTGGAGTGTCTTTGATATTTCTGTTTAATTATCTTCCTTCTACTTGCCTGTAATGTTCTGATTAATAGATTGAGTGGAGGTGAACAGCTAAGTCACTATTTCACTGGCTGACTCTCTTGGTTTGAGAGGCAGGTGTCTGCTAGGGAAGGCAGGAGCCTTCCCTGGAATGGAGAATGTAAATTCCCTCCCTCTGAATTATTATAATTTTGAAATTAAAGGGCTCTCAGGAAAAGATACGATGATAGGAATAGCAGTTCTTTAGTCGTGTGTATAACAAGGCAAACAAACAACAAACACAACCAGCAAAAGCAGTCGGATTAAAGGTCTAACCGTAATCAATTTGTTTATTCATTTGTTTGTTATTTTAAATGAACAGATACTGCAATAATCAGAGGATAAACAAATCAGAGAGGGAGATAAGGCATATGTTGTGTGGATACTTAGGAAGGTTTGTTAGATTTACTTGAGATTGGATAAGACCTTCATCTATTATACATGTTGAGGCTTGACCTGAACATGGTTGAATATTGTAAGAAAAACTAAGTAATAACTAAACATTAGAAGATGAGACTGGGTTTCATTACAAATTGTTTTAGGAGGACAGTTATTACAATGAAGTTATTACAATGATGAAGACAACATCACAGTTAAAGAAGAAACTGAAATTATAAGAGCTATATAAACAACAGGTGAGTTCAGCACCAAAGATGAAGCCAAGGGAATGTAGAAATTATACAGATGCACTTCAGTAGGGGTACTGCTATTACTGAGGCATTCATGTTGGAGAAGATGAGGAAGAAAATTTCCACTTAAAGGCAACAAGAGAAGTAAATAAGCTGAATGTATAATGGAATTCATTCTTTACAGAAGTGAAACGGAATTCATATCAGTGTTAAAAATTGTAATTAGATAACATAAGCAAAGGTCTTTATAATGTGATGTGTGCTAGCAAAGTCATAACATGGAAAGACCTAGAAGAGATAGGAAAAATAGACACATGCAAATTTGGCAATTGCTAAAACAAAAGTCATTCTTTCTTTGAACATAAAGCATAGCATACAGGTAAGGATTTGATTCTTCTACTGATATTCCTGGAACAATAATCAGGGCTTATTAAGTACATGTGTTTACTCCTGAATATGTCAGTTTTCCTTTTAATTAGAATTTAACAGCATGACTAAAGAGACTGCTTCTAACATGCAGGATTAAAGTAAATGAAGCTCTGGGATTTATACTGCCTGAGGATTCTCCAGCCATTTATTTATCTTTTCTGCTTAAAATTAGATTTCACTACCCACAAGCAATATTCTTAGATCACTTCAGAGATCTGAGTTAGACAAATGGTTATGAGGAAAGGAAGCTTTCTCATGTGAAGGAGCTGTCCTCCACAATGAGGAGCATTTTTCTTAGCTATAACAGAGTGAATGTATCTTAAAAGCCATTTGAAGGCCTTTTGCACTGAAAGGCCTATTTTAAATGGATGTGGCCATATTGACACCCTTGTCTTTGAAAAACTAATGCAATTTTACAGGGAAAGATCTTGATGACATCAGCATTTTATCTCATGTGAAGACACTGTTTAATTATGTCAATCACAATAACAGTACCTTAAAAAAGGGTAAAGGGGGATTTTGAAAATGCGATACTTGCTTTGGAGGATTTATTGGATTCAATCAGTCATATTTACTATCATGCTACTACATCATTTCATGGCTACCTACTGTTTTATTCTTGTCTGCAGTAGACTTTTTCTTAATTAGACCATAATGCAGAGCAGAATTGAGTAGCAACATTACAAAACCTAACATATTATAATACAATATAGTTTACCTAGCATAATAACTACATGCTAAAGGTGCATATTTTGAAACTACTGTTATGCAAATGAATAAATTAATCTTTATATTTTCTGTAGAAAAACCTCTTGATCAGTAGGACCATTGATATTAATGAATAAGCTAACATTCTTTGCTGTGCTCCATTCATTGCTAATGCTATGGTTGTAGGCCAGAGTTAATCTCACCTCAATCATTTCTCTGGTGCTCTGACTTAAATGTAACACAGAAGAGGAAATGGTAGTAGTTTGTAAGGGTTAGGTCTTCTCAAGAGGCAAAACATCTGTGTATCACAACCCTTGGTCATG
Source organism: Calcarius lapponicus (assembly GCA_039654755.1). Lineage (NCBI taxonomy): Eukaryota > Metazoa > Chordata > Aves > Passeriformes > Fringillidae > Calcarius > Calcarius lapponicus. Next base: position 65,568,082 of record CM077481.1, on the reverse strand, counting down.
TCAATATGGCATCAGTGACTGGAAGCAATTTAATGTGATTAAACTGATCCCTCTCAGGCCAGAGCTGTGCACCTTGTGATTCAGTGCATCTGAGGGGAGGAGGATTAGAGGAGAGCAGTAGCACAGTCAGAATGACAGGTGACGGGGAAGATCCTGGCAGGCTAGAGCTATGCTATTAGTCAGGTGAAGGAAAGTAAAGTTATATTAGAAGAAGCAGTGGTATTTAGTTTACACCAGTGTTGAAATGCCTTGCTGCATCAACTACAAACTTTAAGACTATGACAAGATAGCAGAGATTTTTTTCAAAAATATTTTTTTTCCCGTTTGGAGGCAGAACAACAAAATATTCAGCATTACTATATTGGCATTTATGCTTTTTTCTGATGCTATGAGTATGACTTGAACACTTGAATCTAACTATTATGGAAGGGTTTATTGCTCTTTTAAAAATTACATATCAGCTTTTCTTCTGATGGGCAATTCTTTAGTTATTTTAGCAGATACAAGAATATAAATCAATTAAGTCCATCTTTGTCTTGACTTTCTAATACAGTATAAAATCAGTAGGAAAGAAAGAAAAAAAAAGGTGGTATGCCATTATGACACAGCCATGGCTTTCTATCAGCTTGGCATTGTTCTAATAATTAATATTACATTCATTTTTGCTCCTAAGATTATTTATCAAAGAAAGTGAAGTAAAGCTGGGCAAACAATATTAGACTCACTTCAAGCAGTGCTAGAAGTAAGCACAGTTGCTCAGACTTATAGACCAGAAGTGGTCTATATAAGACAGGAAGAATCTCATTGATAATTTCAAAATCCATCTGCTCTGCCTTAGCTTACTGCATAATAAATGTATCTGAAATGCAACTTATGGATAAAGCTTCATTCTCTTTTTTTATTATGTATTTTATAATGTATTCTAGAGTTTCTTGGAAACAGAACATTTAAGATTTTATTGGAATACTCTGCTATATCTTATTAAAAAAATACCCTAATACTACATTTTAACTGAATTATAATTCACTTTACCCTAAGGAAAAGTTGGCTTGCCAGGAGTCATATTAAACCTTTACATGTATATTTATACATATTCATCCATATGTATAAGTATAAATTCAGAATCTACAGCTGCACATTAATGTGCATGTGTAAACTCTGAACTTAGGGAGCAGACAGCAATATGCAGGTGATTTGAAACTTCAGTTTTCCTTTGCTAAGCAAGAAAACTCTGTGCACAGCATAGCATGTGTGAAGAAAGAAACAGATAATAGCACATTTACATATAGATTCACCAGGTCAGCATGCTTACCAGCCTTATTACACCTTCTGCAAAAGCACATTATCTCTTATGTTATCTATGAATGTGGCTTAGTCACAGGCTGAAGTCTGTGATGTGTCAATATAGGGGGACATAAATAGGAATCTCCCCCCAAAAATAATCTTTAAAGTGTGTTTGACAAACTTAGTGTGCATGTTGAATCCTCATCTGAACACCCTGCAAGGTAGAATGAATTCAGAACCTTTAGGCCATTCAGAATCTCCAGGTCAGTCTGAAAAGTCTTGTTTTTACAAGAATAATCAAATATAGCCTAAAGCAAATGTAGCAAGATACACATGGTATTTTTGTCCCCGTTTAACTAAATTATAGTAAACTGGCAGATTTCTCAGCACGTCAATGAAGCATCATTCTGAAGGTTGCATAGCAGAAGGATCATTAATCTGTTTGAAGAATAGACAATTACAAATGCATTCATTTTAAGTGTATATTGAACAAAGCAAATAAAATGACTGTAGTGTGAACATTCATTAACTGCATTTTTGCTTTGATATCTTATGAACATGTATATTATGTATATACAATAATCTGTAAAGATTTAATTACATGATTGATAAATAGAAAATCTGCGCAATTCTTTTTTTAACTTTAGAATAAATTGAGATAAACAATAATTTTCTGTGTTCGTGACAATCATGTGTTCCATAATTAAACACTTGTTTACATCTTGAAATTAGGTAAAATAGCAAAATAATTTGATACATAAACCATACAAACCTAGCTATCTTGAATATTTTCCACTATGCAGATACCCAATAATACAAAGAAGTACTAAAACAATAAGCATCATGCAAAATGCTTGTAAAAGAACTGGAAATGGCACAAGTACCAAGTGGAGTTCTGCACTACATTTAAAAGCCTTACTGAATTATGAAGAGTGCTGCTGAGGACAGCTGTATTCTAAGGACCAAGCCAATAATATGTTTTGTAGTTTTGCATTGTTATTTGTGCATTTGGAGTTTGCACTGCTACTTGTTACCCTGGCTTTGAACTTCATGGTGTTGCATGTATGCATGCCACAGTTTATCTCAGACAATCAATCTCATTTACTTGGGGTTACAGAGGAAAAACTGATATTATTGTGGTGTTCATAAGGTATCTGATATATAAAGATTCAATGTATTAAACTGCAAATTCAGGGTTGTGAACTTCACGAGCTCTAGTCAAACACACACCCAAGTCTGAAATGGCCCCTGCTGATGATTAGATCAGAGTGGAGTTTTAATCCTTCATTTCCATTGGTCCTTCATATACACAAAGAAGAAACTATTTCTGTCACTGGGAAATGCTTTGCAAGTTGTACCAGGACTACTTCCTTAAGAATTTCAAAATTTCTCCCTCCAAAATTTAGTGTTAGACTATGCTAGGGCTAATTTCCACTTTCTACTGTGGAAAGAAATTGTCTGATTTTTACTCTCTAGTGATCTGTGCACTGTGATACTTTCTCACCAAATTGGTCAATTATTTGTATGTCACATTAAAAGAATTCTCTAACACATGCACATTTATTCAACAATATCATAGAAGTGATTCTAAAGACAACCTTTACTGATGGCATTTTCATTTATAGAATGGTAGCCACACTAGACTGTCATCCTGATACTGGTCAAATAAAGACAAAATCCATTTCTGATCTTTTTAGTGTGCCAAAGCCTTCAAGTGCCCTGGAATTTTTGGGAGAGTACCACTTTTTAGGTGATCTTTAGGTTTTTAATTGCTACACTGAAGACAATCTGCACATAGGGGAAGTGAAATATTTGTCTTTGCAAATCTCACTTGAAGAGATGAACATTCTTCTATATGTAAAAATCCCAGGGGGAAGATTTTGGACAGGAGAAGGGTATTTGGTTGCAGGTAGTAAATGAACAGTTCAGAAAGATGGAAAAATGGAGAATTATGATTGAACAGTTAATTTCTGAATTATCTGTCCTCAAGCATAAACTCAAGGTGAATTCTGTTTACCTGGTTCAAGTCACAGAATAATTTCTTATGGAAAAGAGCATTTTTCCATAGTTTTACAGTTGTATTTAAGAGACAATGGAAAACAAGAAGACCCCAGACTCTATTAATATTATTGGATTGAACTGTCACATGACATGTAGGAATTTTGGTGGTAAGGATATAATTCTCCAGTGACTTCTTTGTTCAGATTTCCTCTCCAGAAGCACAGAGCTTGAGCTGTATATTGTCACTGTATGAAATAGATAAATAAATTGAATTCTCCCTGATAGTTTGCTCATGAAAACCTGTGGTGGAGAAGCTCCTTTAAGAGATGACCTTGGATTAACTGATGCTCCAGGACACCAATGTCTTTGTTGTAGCAAGAGACCCAAAACACAGGATTGCAGGTGTGACCTCACCAGTGCCCAGTACAGAGGAAGAATCCCTGGTCCTGCTGGCCGCACTATCAGTGATGCAGGCAAAGATTCTGCTGCTTTTCTTGGCCACCTGGGCACACATTGACTCGTGGTCAGTAGCTTTGCTGCCAGGCAGCTTTCCAGCCACTCTACCCCAAGCCATGAAAGTAACGTTCTTTTCACAGCAAGAACTTTAAAATACCATTTGGGAATAAATTTTTCTGACTGTGATTGTATTCCAAGTATGCATTTCTTGAAAAAAAAAATTAGGCAAAAATGTTCAATTTTTTTTTTTTTGACATTTGGAATAGTCCCTGGTATGAGAGTGAATAATGTGAGTCACACATCTTTCATCACATGTGTTCTTCACTGACTTCAGAGACAAAAGTAAGAGGGCTAGGGGAAAAGCTTTGAAAATCTTTATTTCCATGTATTGGTGTTGGATCAACATTAAAGTTTATACTAACAAGAAACAGTCCGCGTCAGGAATCCAAAAAATACCAGCCATTTGGAGGAACTTGGTTCTAAATATATGTGCACAGTGTGCAATTTTAAAAGGAACCAGGCTGATAACCACTTATTGCTTCTTACCCCTTAGATTGAAAAACTAATTAGATTAATCAGATTAGCGTACCTCAGGAGGTTCCTATAGGCTGTGATTGTGCCACTCCCAACATTTTCCTTGATAAGCTAAAGTGAATGAGTTCCTTTCAAGTCTGTCATGTCTATGACAAAAGGGGAAAAGGAAAAGCTGCTTGTCATGAGTATAATATATTAGAGGGTAGGAATTAGGGTTTGGAGGGAACAAGTACAGGAAATATACAAATCTACATTTTCTGTCCATATAGACAATTGTTTTTAAATATGTGAAAGGAATACCAGAAACAAAGAGTGTAGGAGGACTACCAGAATTTCCACTCTTGAATAGCATCTTTTCTTTGATCTGAGATTTTTAATATTATTTGGAGAAAAGAAATGAAGTGCAAGCACTGTAACTGAACTCAGTACATGGTCATATCCATGTAAAACCCATATAATTTTACAGCTATATTTAGATAATTATAGATATATATATAACACAGAGGTAATAAAAATTCTGCCTCATTTAGAATACTTCCCCTTCAAAAATTTTTATTCATTCTTTCATTCATTCATTTACTCCCAGTCAAAGTTTTGGCCACAATAATGCACATATTTACTCTATATTTTACTTCTATAACTATGTCTCTCTCTTTTTTTTTGTCAGAATCACGACAGCAGAACTGAGGAGAAAGTCTTGGGAGTATTTGTTATTGAGAGGTGGGACAACAGCAAGCAGTGTGTGCTTGAAGCCATGAATGATGACCACATCCTGGGCTGCATGGGTACAGGTGGAGGGAGAGGATTCTGCTCCTCTGTTCTGCCCTTGTGAGGTCTCACCTATGCTGCTGCATGTTCTATGTGTGTATCTGTGTGCTCTGGGGCTTTCCCCACAAGGACATGGACCTGCTTGAATGGGTCGAAAGCAGGGCCACAAACAATCCAAGGGCTGGAGCACTTCTGATATGAAGACAGGCTGAGAGAGTTATGGTTGTTCAGCCTGGAAAATGGTTCCAGGGAGACTTTACAGGAGCCTGCCAGCAACTAATGGGGCCTACAAGAGTGCTCCAGAGTGTGTTTTTACAAAAGCATGTAGTGACAGGACAAGCAAGGGCTAATGGCTTTAATCTGAAAGAAAGAAGGTTTACATTAAATATTAGGAAAAAATACTTTACTAGGAATGTAGTTGAGACACTGGAATAGGATACCCAGAGAAGTTGTGGATTTCCCATCCCTGGAAGTGTTCAGGGAAATGTTTGATTTGCTTTGAGGTGTGTGGTTTTTAAGATCCCTTCCAATGCAAACCATTCTGTGATCTTTCATATTGTTACTGTGTGCTGCATTTTTCTGCTTGAGTAATTTACTTTATATTTATTATACTGCAATACTCAGTTTATGAGTGACTCTGTTTACATTAGTAATCATCACTATTTATAATTTAAGGAATCAATATTTATTATGTAAATACTTTAAAGTAGAAATTTTATTAGTACTCTTTTATTAGTGGTGGACCGAGAAGTAATTCTACGAAGTCCTTCAAGATACACTGCTAACCAGACTTTATTCCATATAATCTATCACCAAAAGGATTCTGTACTGTTGAACTCACTGCATCAAAATGGAATTATTCAAAGTCAGAGACTGAATGCATCCCTCACGTTTGCAATTGTATTCAAATAAGATGCTAAGTTTGAGTGATTAGGCTTAGGTTTTGTAAGTGCATTTTAATTGACATTAATTATATTAACTCCTCTTAGTTCTTTCTTAATCAAACCCTACTCCATTATTTTCTTCAGGATCAATAGCAGGCTGACAGGGCTATAATTAACCATATCTATTCTCAATTTAATTTACACTTGCTAAATATTGACATAGCTTTTTCCTAGTACTAAGAATTTTCATAGTCTTCCAAAATTTACATAAAACTGATATAAATGAGTGTGCTAATTTAAAAATACTACATGCTAATAAATGTCACTTAATGTGCTTGAGAGTTAGCAGCAGAATTAGAGTGTTGTCATTACCACAGGAACTGCATCTAGCTGTTCCTGAAATACAGACATACTAGCTGAACTCTTTTGACCTCTCTGCTGCCAGCCTTGTTGCTGGCAATGCTAGAATGTTCTTGTATGAAAGCTCAGTGTCGTGCAGACACTGAAGAAACTTTAGGGCATGTCAATACCTCAATGAAGACCAGAGACTATTGCACTTGAATGTGAAGGTTCATATGGCAAGAAGTATGTTGATTTGCAATATTGAGTCAAGAAGCCATGTAATACTATAAAATTATCACTTTGTTTTACCTGAGTGTTAGTAGTAAAAAATAGTGAGTAACGAAGCTAAAACTCAAGAAAAATTTTGATAGTAAGGACTGAGCTGTGAAAGGAAATTAAACCATCTTCTGAACCTGGAAGTAGGTATTTGCCTGTCTTTGCCCTCCACTACTGATGGCAAGGCCTATTAGCTAACAAATCCTAGAGTCATAGACTTCTGAGCTGGAAAGGACCTACAAGGATGACTGAGTTCAAAACCAGCAGATCTTCGTTTCTGTGTTCAGACTGACATGTGACTAAGCATACTGATCATAGTGGAATTTATTCCTCTTAACATTGTGAGCAGTTGGAGGGTGTGTGGGTGTGGCTGTGTGTATTCATTATTCATTCATGGTTTTACTTATGAATTTCTACCGCTCACATATCATTATCACTATCAATTCTCCCTTTTCTTGCTGTGCTGTAGGTATTTGCTTTTGCTTTTTTGTGGATGCTTTTATTTCAGTTTAAAGAACTTTTAAAAAATATTATTTAATTATTTTTCACTCATAGAATTCATTAACATTTTTATTCATTATTTGAGCCCTTTATTGTACTACCTGCTTCTGTGCAAAGTTGTTTCTAAGCCTGGCCGTACATTTTAAGTATCAGTTATGTTTATTAGTAAATAATAAACTGGGATTTCAAACATAGCATATCTAATCATGATGGATTTTATTCTTGTGACACGTTTTACTGTCACAATATCTAATGTCACATCCCCATATGCCAGAAACAATGGTCTATTAGAAAATTGAAGATAACTTTGAGGAATAGCAGTATCATTTTATAGTTATCTTATCTGGTACTTGTCATGTATTATAAAATGAAAGCATAGTTATCCAACATTGTTTACTTCAGATTTTTCAGTGCCTCAGAATTAATTACTACAACATTTCAGATAGTAAATCTGCCCTTCTTCTCTTTTGCTCATTTAATCCATATTGATTTTAACAGTTCAATAATGCGAATGTGAAAAAGTTTCAGTACTATCCATTAAGGCAAATTTATGCTCACAAACATGCAGTTCTAATTCTTCCTGTTTATCACCTACAGTCTCGGTGCAGGCATAAAGACCACTACAATTTTATTTTCTTCAAGCATCTTTTTGGCCTGCTTTATGTCGCTCTTGACACCTTGATCTTATACTAAGTTAACTCTCCTTTATTAACCTTTTGCTGTTAGCTTTATATCTTCCTGAGTAATTAATTTAACTTTTCTTCTAGAAGGTTATCACACTACTCAAATATATGTCTGTGAAACTTTTCTCATGAACAAAAGGATTCAGCCCACCACAAGATGAAGAGTTTCAATTTGATGGGACAACAGGAGATTAATGTACTAAAAATGTAAATTGAAAACTATGATTGCGAAGAATTATGAAGTGTGGAAATCTGCTTGAACATCTAAGGAAAGCAATAAATTTTTGATTGCTATGAATAACTAATTATATGTGCAAATATTTTCAGAATGTCTGGAGGCCATAGATATTGAAATTGTAGTAAAGAAACAGAAGAGGCATTGTTGTGCAACATGCACTATTAATTCTAAACCAATAGAGAATTCTGTAGTTGCATTTTCAATGCAATCAATTCCATTGGCCTTAATCTTCTACAGGATGCAGATTCACTCCAAAGTGCAATGTGCAGCGCTGTGAATTAGATGGTTCAGATCTTAACTGGAAGATGCTACTATTCCAATTAAAAACAACTAATAAAAAATACATCCTTGTCCTCTGAAAAAAAAACTACTTGTCAATGTCCAGTTTTAATATTGTGAAATGTTTTAGTTGGACATGTAAGAAATACATTTATTTCTGCTGACTGATACATATTTATCCTCACAATTATGTATCCAATTTAAATATTAACAAATGCAAATTTTTGTGCTGATCTCTTCCAATCTTTTGCCTTAAATGCTGTTAAATATTTGTTTCTTGATATGTTTCTGTAGGCATTGTTGAACTCTATGAATTTGAAAAGAAATTCATTAAATACTTTGACTAAAAATGCATGAAATATGTTTAAAATGTTCACTCAACTCAGAATATAATGTTTAAAAAACTTACAAGTAAATCATTTTAGTGCCTTGTTTGTTGTTGTCTTTCAATCTATCAGGCATCAACTAATATTTTGGTTTACTAGTAAGAATAAAACCCCAGGTTTCTTATCCTTCCTTTCAGGTTGTTTCTGTTTCTCTTGATGAGGACATTCCAGGAAAGCTGAGGTACTGACTTGAACTACCACTACAGGGCAGAGTTGCCTCCCTGCTTGTACTCCCCAAATTTCTCTTGCTTTTGGAAACATCTTACAGCATACAAATTGTCCATGTTTGGCAGCATTCCAGTAAAATTCATGTTCTCACAAGAGCCTTTTTTTCGTTAGCAGACAGGATTGATTTTTCAGCTATGACAAAAGGCCAATTAGCATTCATGGCTGTATATTGCTTTGTGATGAAATCCTGTGCCAGAACATCCCTGACTACAGCGGCAGAACTTCAATCTGTCAAGCCCACCACTTCTATTGCTTTCCTTTCAAAACAACATAACTTTGAGCAGAAAACACAGGTTTGTGTTGATATATTCATGGAGCTTTGAAGCAGGTGAAAAATTACTTATAAACTTATACTTGTATAAACTGACCTTAGCAGCTACTGTAAAACAGTCTAATTATTGCACTCTTAGAATGACTATAATTAATGCAATCTCCAAAGCACAAAGATATTAATATTGCAACTTCCAGATTGTCTGTAAATTTTCTGCACAACTCAGTGTTTTTAATGGGCAGACTATACTATAATTCACAACTAATCTTTCAATACTGTATCTTTAAAGCTGCAACTCTTAATAAACTGTGACTATAAAACTCTAAGTTTGAATTTAGCTCTTGTCAAACACTGGCAATTTAAAACCAGAAGTAATCTAATACAAAAAAAAATTAAATTCAAACAAACAAACAAACAAAAGTAGACACCATTTTTAATGGTAGCAATTATAAACAAGAGCAAAGTATTATTAACCAGGCCATGATATTTAACAAAGCTGATCTACTGTATCCATTGTTTCATACAGATTTTCAAAATCTTTGCTGTGTTTCAACAGAATTTACAGAAACAGAGAACGTAATGTTTCCTGCTTGAATATGATCAAAATTTTTAAGTGAGAAAATTTAATAAAATATTTCTCCTATAAGTTTACATAGCCTTATATCTTTGCAAGGCATGTGGTGCTGGCCACTTTGCCAAAGAATGTGTGTTAACCTTGAATTACCTTGAATTACCTGGTACAGTCAAGGCATAGTTGAATAAGCTACAAAAGAGATTGACATGCATTGTGTTGAGAGGGATTTGTGCTGCAAATGAATTTTTTTCCTTGAGTTATACTTAGTCTGCCTAAAGATTTTGAAGAATTCTATAAATAATTTTAATAAAAGTCTTTCCTGTAAATATATTTTTTAAGATTTTAAGGCACAGATATAATGGCATTTGTAAGGGATATTAAAAATAATAAGGCACTCTGTGGGCATTCAGAAAAGTAAGGCTGACATAATGTGCCTCCCTGAAAAATGGGAAGGGAGAAATAGTGGCAACAGATGTGGCAGCAGGAGGAGAGGCTGTGGCAGGACAAGAAGCAGCTGTCGTCAGCTCTGGTCAAGAGCCAGGACATGGTCCTGGCAAAGCAGCATCCCGAGTCCCAGAGTAGGACCAGCAGCTCAAGCATATGTTCCATCAAAGTGGGATTCATTCCAATGGGACATATACTGCCTCTGGAACATAAGACAAGCACAATCACAGTGTAGACCCTCACCTCTGCTAATGGGTTCTTTGGAGAAAGTCAGTCCAGCCAAGGCTGGCAAAGCCTTGCTTGCCTTGGTCACTCAATATCTTTGGGTCAGGATTTTGCTGGAGGAGAAGGAGTCAATGCTGCAGAAGTGCTTAGAAGAGTGCAGGAAGCTGGCAGCTGAGTGAGCTGACTTCCATAACCAAGAGTGGCTGATGGAGGAGTGTCTGGAGCACAAGATGGAGCAATCCCAGAATATGGACTTCACCATGATGAGACTGACCAAGGTATCACAGCAGAGCTCCTTCCTGTAGCCTCCAGCACCACCTGGGAGGCTCCAAGGATAGGTCCTGCCCACAGGGGAGACATTCAGTGTTGCCTCCAGGTGTAAAGCCAGAGATATTACTCAAGCTGGTGAGAACAAGGAACAGCCTTCACCAGCATGTCTGGACATCAACACAATCATCAGTCACCTTTGTCTCTGTCCTGTGCCTGTGAGGAGTTTGGGCAGAGAGAGCAGAAGCAGCTGTCTCCATTTTAAGTCAGGTGAGAGGAAAACTTCCTATGCCATGAGATGTGTCCAGTATCATCCCATATCATTCAGTTCTGCTTCTGCCTGGGGCTGCCTGGAGGGTAGACAGTGCTGCCTGGAGGGTACAGACAGTGCAGCAGAAGTCCTTTTTTAAGGGCTACTGAGGCGAAAAAATAACTATTCAGACTTAGTTTTTCCATTGCTGACAAACTGCCGAGCCTTGTCCAACACGGTGAGGGGCTCCATCTTTTCTGGGGGAAGAAGTGTGGGTGTGTCTGTACAGTCACAAAGCAATTGTTCAGACTTCTGAATCATGGAGTCAGATGCCCATTATTCCCAGACATTGGCCAGACCTGGTCCCCAAAGGATGGATGAACAGAGAACACTGCTCAAGTACATGCTGGCGTTGTTCTGTACCCCAAATTGGCCTGCAGAAGTTCAGCAAGGACATATCTCCCTCATCTATTTAGGAAGACATGAGACAGCATCAAGAACAGGGCAGGTAATGCTTTGGTTTTCCCTATGCCCATCCTAGGAGCAGACAGACCTGAAATTACATGGCCAGAGCCAAGGAGTAGCAGCTGGAGAGGGACAAGGAGCAGCTGGATGAATCCTGGCAGGAGCTTCACTTGAAGAAAGAGAAGTGGAAGAAGGTCAAAGAGCACATCCAGCAGAGGGAGAAGGAACTTAAAAGCATGACTGAACTAAGCACAGTATCTGTGCTGCAATTCACATCTGTAGAGGGGCTGTGAGCAAGGCTGGGGTTTCCCAGTTCTTACCAAGTCATGAATCTTCATACTGAGCTGAGAACAAGGATATGTGCAAAGGGGTCTTGCCCCCGGGCAGTGATGGTCTCTGTTTCTTTTCTCCCCAGCTGCTCTGTCTTGCAGTGCTCATGCCAGAAGTATGAGGAAGGGGAGCAAGTCTTGCAGGAGGCATGCTGGATAGAGTCCCAACACCAGGAGGGGCTCAGGGACATCAAGAGAGAGATGGAGCAGCTGAGACAGCATCAAGAGCTTCTGCACCAAGCAAATGACCCCTCACCTTCCATTCTCAGCCTGCAGCCAGTGTGTCAAGGGCCTGAACCATTGCCAACAGCTTCTGTTTCTCCTGGGGATGGGGCAGGATCAGATGAAGCTGCCTTAGATAAGCATGGCTCAGCAGAGGAGGGAGCTTGAACAGCTGTGCAATGAGCTCTCATACAAGAAGCAGAAGATGCTGCTGACTGAAAAACAGGAGTTCTATGCCCCTATGGATGGCATCTCCTGCACACAGTATAAGACTTCTTATGTGCTGCTAATGGGAAGGGATGAATGAGAGACAGATGTGCTTGTGTTTTGCTTCTCATAACAGATGTTCCTGGGAGCTTTAGGTCACCTGTGTATAAAGATCAGCTGTGTGTCTGCCTTTTCATCTTGTGCAGGAATTCATCTAAACTCTCTGAACCAGGGCGCTCTGACAGAGTAAGAAGGGAGAGACTGGTGGGTTAAAGCCCATTTGCACTAGAAGTTTGGGGAGAGCTCTGCTGTCCATACAAATGGGCCACAAAAAGAAAACGGGTTGCTCTGTTGTCTTCATCTGATCCCTCCAACAGCATTGGCACCACCCAGTCAGATGTCTTGCAGGCAGGATATGCCCGCAGCACAGTCTGTAGGGAAGCAGAGCCAACACAGCCAGCTTCACTGCATTCTGCAATGCTACAGATGCTGAAACACAAATCCCAGATAGTGAGGTGGTGGGACATGGAGACTGGAATACATTCAGAAACAACTGATGGGAACAGGGCTGGATAAAGCGTGACTTGAGACTAACGTACATAGGGATTCCTGAAATCATGACTGAGCTGCTGGGGTGGGCAGGGCGGCAGAAGCTGTGGACTGTTGTGGCAAGTAATTGCCCAGAGTGCTGCCACCTTCCCAAAGAAGTGTCTTGAAAAAGACACCTTGGGGGCACAGGCAGATCTGTGCTCACATCAAGTGGTTTCAGCTCTTCTGTGATCCAGGCAGCACAGGAGGAGAGACGGGGTCTGCATGTGGGGTTCCAAGTAGAGCCTTTATTGGGCTTCTTCCTCAAAAGAGTTTAGGGACAAAGAGCCCCGCAGGCAGGGAAAGCAGGGGTTTATATAGGGATCTTGGGGGGCAGGACAGGGCGCTAGCGCCAATGGGATGAGAGCACCAGGGGCGGGGGGGGGGGGGGGGGGCGGACGGCCAATGGGATACATTAAATCTGCATGTCACAGTGAGGCGTGCAGGGAGAAGCCTTTTTTCTCGGCCTAAAATAAAGGTTTTTAAGGGGTTTTCCCTCCAGGGAAATATTGTGGTATTTTTCCCTGTTGGCCCACTAGTCTCCACAGCAGAGAGGTAAAGGAGTGATAACAGAATCAAAGATGGGTGGCTCCTCACAGCTTTGTCTCACATTCATGGATAACATCCTTAGCTGGTTGGGGTTGTCCCTCTCCCACCCCATCCCTGAGTGGGAGAAGCAGCCCTGCCTGACTCTGACTTTGTGATGTCCCTGTCCTCTCCTATCAGCCCCTGCTTCCCTATTGTGCCCTTGTCCAGGCAGAGGTGCTCTTAGAGGCTTTGTCTGTAGGTCTTTGTCTGTAGACTCGCACTCAGAGTATGAGATTATAGTCTTCAGAAGGGCCCCCATGCACCCCAAAGGGTACCACAGATGAGTGTCAGCCCACTGCCACCTGCATGAGAGACAGTTTGGGACAGTTCCCTCAGTCATAAGCATCATCCTCGACAGTGCCCCTGTTTCAGTGTGACTTTCTCATACCCATCCCATCCACCCCTCCCTTCTCAGGACAATGATTTCTTGGAAGGTAAGCACATCTTTCTGGATTCCCTGAAGAAAGTGCCCCACTGTCCATAATGCCATTCCCATACACTGCTGCAGGAGGTGCCATCCCCATGTGCTATCAATGGATGATGTGCCCGCCAACACAGGGAAGAAAGTAAAAATAAATACTTCAGTTTTCAGGTTCTTTTCTTTCTAAACACTTTTCTGAGTGTTCCATAATTCACTGTAAATCACTCAATACTGAAGAGATGTGTAGCCGCAGCTCTCTTTATAGAGAGCAGGCTACAGAACTTCCCAAGGATATTTCCTGGCAATCACAGCAAAGAACCTCAGAGAAAGAGAAAACAATTCTTATCTCTGTTCTCTGCATCTGTTGTTTTGCACATGTGGAATGTGTTAGGAAGACTGTTTACCTGAAGGGAGTTCTTAACTGGATTCTGGTGATGGTTGTTTATATTAATTGGCCTATTGGGTCAAAGCTGTGTCCTGGCTGTCTCAGGCAGTCATGGGTTTTTCTGTAGTATTCTTCAGTATTCTTTTAGTAGAGTATCTCTTTAGTATAGTTATAATATAATATTAATGTAATATTGTATAATTTTAATAAAGCAATTGTTCAGCCATCTGAATCATGGAGTCAGATGCCAATTATTCCCAGACATTGGAGTCACCCTGCATTCAATAGAGATGGTTCTGGACAAGCTCGAGCAGTGGCCCATGGGAATCCCATGAGATTTAACAAGGCCAGGCTCTGGTGCTAGCCCTGGGTCAGGGCAATCCCTGGTGTCAGTGCAGGCTGGGCATGAACAGATTGAGAGCAGCCCTGACCAGAAGGACTTGGGGGTGCTGTGGGTGTCACGGTTTGATGCTGGTGCAATGCCAGTGCCCCCATGAAAATATATGCTGTGAGATATGACCAGGAATAGAGCAAAGCAGGCTCCAAATTAGGAATAAAGAAGAAAAAACTTTATTAACCCACAACTATATATAAAGAGAAGAACACACACAGAATCAGAATGAAAACTTTCCAAAAACATTCCTCCTCCCCCCACCAAATTTCCAATATATCCAACCCTCAGATCATCAACTCTTAGTCCACTACCACCCTTCAGATAATCAATTCTCAGTTCATCAAGGAGTGAAGAGTCTCTCTTGTGCTATAGGCCTCCCCTGGAAACACAGTTGAGACTTCCTGTGTTTCTTGTCACTCATGGCACCGCCTGGAGTTCATTTGCCATTGCAACATCTTCTTTCCATGTCCTGTGCTCTCACCACTGCACATGGACCAGAGCTGCTTCTAGGGTTTTCCTTTTAAGGGTGCTTTGCCCAGTTCCAAAAAAGCACAGTCTCTCACTTTCAGGACACCTGTCACACCCAAATTCACACCCTGGGGCCAAGGGGTCTCGAGAACAGAGATCTTCTTCTTCTCTGAAGATGGAGGGCACCACCACCACCCTCCTCACCCGTTGTTCGTGCACTCCTTCACATAACAACACTGTGCTCTCTTGGCTCCGAGCCATTGCTTCCCCCTAAATGCAGTCTCTGTGTCCATGGCTATACAAGACAAGTCCAGCCAAAGGCCACTCCATCACCTCCTCTCACCTAAGATTCTTCTTCTCTTGTTGCCCATTCCCTCTTATCTCATCTCTATCTTTCTTCTCAGTCAACTCCAGGAGGATCAGCATTTTTAAGGTTTCCATCACCCAAGAAAAGGGTTACAAATCTCAGGCTCTGCCTGCCCAGAACTCCCACACTGCCCTGCCGAGCACCTTCTCGCCACCCTCCCCTTCTCCTTCATAGCCAGCCGTGCTATCAAATTTCAAGGTGGCACAGGCACAGGCACAGGGTCTCTCTCTCTCTCTCTCGGGCCTGCCCGATGCCTCTCGGTGCTCCTCCACCCTTCCCTCCTGCAGGGCCCTTCACCTCCCTTCTCTGCCCAAGGCCCGGCCTACCTCACCCGGCCGCATGGCTTCCCCTCCCCGGCCCAGCCCGCAGCCAGGCAGGGGAGGTTTGAACCTTTCACTGACCGGAACCAAGAGAGCTTCCCCCTGGGAATTCTCTGCTTTCAACCCCCTGTGTTCTCAGGGGCATATCCATGTCCTCAGTGGCTACACCAGGTACCAATATTCAAATCTGAGCGCCTATTGGTTTGACCACAGCATCCCAAAAATTTCACTTCCTCTCAAACCAGGACAGCGGGTGAGAGCTGGACATGAGCCAGTGTATTATTCAGATGTGTATTATATGTACACTTCTGTCTTAATTGATTCAAAGTTGTTTGAACAAATACAAATTATTAGCACTTTGCAAGGGAATTTAGGAGGCTATAAATAGAAGATGTGTGGGGATAATTAGCAAGGGAAGACACAAATTTGTGACTGGATAATATCCAGTAACCCAGAAGAATCGTTTTGTTTTAAAATGCCAGGGTCAGGAAAGGTATGTTTGAAAAAATATTGTCAGTGTTTCCCTCTGACTCCTATGGTAAACTGTAAACCATATTGAAACCATATCTTGAAATTGGTACTTTGAGATATTTTAGGGAATTATAAAATAAAATGAAGTCATTGCTTTACAGAATTTGAGGGACAACTGTCAATAAAATTATTACTGGGAACAGAGATGATGCAGAACCAAACAAATTAATGAGTTTCCAAATTTCTTGGCTAACTGGTAGCCCATCACTCTTGCAATTTGTCAAAACAATTTGTAGACCTATAATTTACACAAGTTACTGTATTATCAAGTTAGGTTGTGAACATTTCAATTTGGGTGAAATCACTCTTTTCTTAAGTAATTAATGAAAAAGAAGAAGAGATCTTGAACCAAGGAAAAAAAAAAAAAAGAAGCCCTCTCTAACACAGTTGAAGCTTGGATGCCTACAGGAACATGAAATGAATTATAAAGAGCCTAATATTGAAAGACTGTATGAAAGACTGAACTTCCTTCCATCTTTCTGGCACAATGACAATTAGCAATACATTAAATGTGATATTTGAACCTTGTGAATCAACATCTTTAAACCAGAAGGTCTTCACTCAAAGAAATTAAAAAAAAAAAAAAAGAAACCTCTTACCCAGATACACTGCTGCATTGATCTTTTCAAGCATGACAGTTGATATAAAAAAAAGTTTAAGACATCTAGGTTAAATATCTCTGTCACATTTCCTTCTCAAAATGGCTGATTGACAAACTCCAGTACACTCATTGTTTTCAAGTGGTATCTGGAATTATATTTTGAGATGTGGAAATGCACACAAGTATGTCTAAACTGAAATCCACTTGTAGCTAAGAAACAAGACAAAACATCAAAACCTTGTGAGAGACCTTTCCTGACTTTTCTCGAATTAAATTAAGAGTGTTGATGTTTCAATTATCATCAGTGAAACTATGTATTAATTCTTTTAATTGAAACAAATAGAAAATTTCACACATTCCATAGAAGCTTTTCATAACTATTTTCATGTATTCTTACAAGTTTAAGTAGGTGCTTTGTCGGAGATGTGCTTAGGTTTAGTTCGCAATCATAAATGTTAGATGTATCTTTAAAATGGAAGGTCAGAATCTGAATGAAAAGGACAGAATTTGATTTTTTTCTCTCTTAGCAGCCAGTGAATAGTTTTAAAATACTGTAAAAACATAGTTATACCATTTGCACTCTTTCAAAAGCTTTGTTCACAAATTTAAAGCATCTGGGATATTAGCTATTCCTTCTTGCTTGAAGTGATTGTAAATTTTTTGAGTCAGTAAGAAAATGAGATTTCCAAAAATTTTCTATTTACCTTTCTACTGAATTCACAGTCCTGCAAAATTACATTAAAAATGAATATTTTATGTTTTCCTTTCAGGAAAAATAGCATGTAGCTTTTACAAGTCAAAATTCACCTTCTTTAATTCTACAAGAGATTCTTCAATTATTATGTCCTAAAAGGAGTGATTTCCATGTGTTTTATTCTTACAAATATCTGAGTAGGAGCAGTAGCCAGACTAAATTTATAGGTTCTTGAATTTTGGAAGAGGGAAGTACAGAGCTTAGGGCCACCAAGGTGCATCTAGTGGATCCAGCCTTCTTTGGTGGGCGCTTTGTCATACGTAGCCTGGTACTGTCAAGAATGTTTCAGACATAAAATGAGCTTGAATTTCTCAAAAAAATGTGTGGAAAGAGTATAGTTCCATGAAATCATTCTGGTAGTTCATCAGAACTTGTAGTTTGTCAGCATTTTTTTCCATAAAAGTAAGTTCCTTGTTTCCATGTCTCTCCTCCTTAAACCTGGCAGTGGTGTATTCCACTGCTATTTCACTATTTTGACCATCACTTATGAGACTACACTGGCAAGGAAGCGAGTATTAGTTCAATTTGATCTAATACTCCCTAGCTGGATCAGTGATTTTTACATAACCTGTAAGTCACATGTAGAGGGGAGCCTGTGTCTGTTATCTGGTGTACCCATGAGAGACAACCCTTATAACAGAGCTGAGTACTGCTGGCAGGAATCAGCTTCACACAGGATATGGATTTCTAAATAGATTGACCTGCCAGACACTTCAGTATTTTTTTGTCGATGAAACTGTCTGTTACTGGGCAATAATAAAGGGCTGCAAAATTGGCTTCAGGAAAAAATATTATCTGAAAATTGAAATATTCCAGCTGAGAATAATAGACCTAATATTTAAAGCAGAATAGGTTTTTTTACCAAACAACTTCAGACGCTCAGGAATTTGATAAGCAATTATAATGGATTTTATTGATAAGCAATTTATTATAATGGAAAGGTGTTATGATTTATAATTGTTAGATTTGGGATTTTATTTCATAGGCGATATAACAATACCAAAAAAGGAAAGAAAAAGTTAAGGACTAGTTAAAAAACCCATGTTTTCATATCTATGTATATCTGCAGTTCTAAAACTGGATTACTTAGAAAGGAAGAGGTGTTAAAACTACTAAAAACTAAAAAGATTCATGATATTCCCTTGCCCATGCCTTTTAGTAAGATAATATTACTGAAACAGAAGCACCCTTTTTCAGTGAGGAAGCAAAGTTCTTGTTTCATAAAGTAAAGTGTTCTCATAAAGTAAAGCTCATTCTGCTAGTAGAAATAAGGACAAGCATTGCAGTGGGAGTGCAATCACCAGAGGACTAAAGAGCATCTTTCACAAGTTCCATGTTTATAAGAAATGAAATACAAATTCTCCATGGTATCTATACAGTGAGTTAGAATAAGATAATTCATATTTAAAGTAAGAGGGGAAAATGCTCCAATTTCTGTTTCTTTTGGGGTTTGGTTGGTTGGTTTGGTTTTTCACTTGTATTTCTCATTTATCTATTTCCTCTGGTTTAGAACAAAATTTCCTTCCAAAGTTATAGCCAATATAAAGCTGACAAGTCTGCTTACAGAGTGAGAGAAAACTATGTTGCTGCTAATTTCTCAAGTTTAGTGTAGTGATACTTCTCAGTTTTGGATGACTGGTCAAGTCTATGATGTGTCATTACTTACTTTCATGCTTTCTGACCCACTATCAAAATTGTACTTTTCCCCTACATCCTGACATTACGTCTCCTTAATAGGTGGGGTGTATTTTTGTGGCATTGTAGAAGGATAAATGAGAAAATTGTAATGTATTTTCTGGCCTTATGAAAGTAGTATTCTAAGTTATTATAAGTCTACCAGTTGCAGAAGAATTTGTGAAGGCACAAGAAAAATTAGTTCTATGTTCAGTAATGTATATATTCCTATTTATTTAGGAAATATATATCAGTATTCTGTTCAGTAATAAGTCATTATTTTCTTATATTTCTGGAGTCCTCTTCCTTTTAATATTACTTATGATAGCTTTCAGTCCTGTTGAAGACAATGTGCAAAGTTTTTAGGTTAATGTGATACTAAAGACAGAGTAAAAATGGAAGTAGATTCTGACTCACAGCTGGATGAATGGGACAGTAGGAGAAACAGATATAATTTTTTAGCTTGTCTTTACTCTGCCAATATCCTAATCCCCTGATCTATCAAGCCATAACAATTCATCTAACAGTAATAGTGTATTTTTATAATTTGCACATGCAAGGTTATGTGTTAATCACTACAGCTCGACACTTAGAGCTACAAACCATAGCAACATGCCTAATTTTCAGACTCTAAAGTATATTTTTCAATTGACATGTGCATCTTCTTATAACAGAAAGAAGTAGATATTTGCATGTTGACAAACCTGTAAGGATAATGCTACTGAAATTCCACAGAGGCTAATAAAGTATTGGTGGCTGCAGTTACATTGATACTCAGGAATGAACGAAGTTCTTGGTTCTGGGAGTTGCCAAGCCCTGCAGCCCAACAGAGGGGAGGCAGTTGAAGCTCTAAGTTGCTAAGTCCAGCCATGGGCATTGCTGAGGCTCCATGCCCAGTAGGCACACATGCATATATGCATAAGACATGTAAGTGTATGTATGTGGCCAGTCACACAGATAAACACAAAGAAAGAAGCCATTCCACTCACACAAGTACGGATTATTTCAACAGCATCATGCTATTCTCTGATGAGGGTGAAAACCTAAATGTACTATGAATTTAAATTAGTATACACGTTTAGTACAGGTCTCTTCAGTGGTAGATCAAGACAGTCTACACAGCAAATTTCAATTGCATCCCCATTCAGCAGCTTGTCCTTTCACACAGCAAGGACCCACATGGATGTGCACCTACACACTCTATGGATCCCACTAGTAACTGAGTTTGTACGTTTGGTCTAACCAGTAGCCCTTGGATCTGATCTTCCAGTGGATCTATTAATTAAGATATAAATTCAAGAGGAGTCTCTCTGCCAGCTGATCCAGCTCAATGGCCAGCACTCTACCTCAAGACCCTGTGATTGCTCCAGCTGCTAATTTGGATCCCTGGTACCTCCAAGAGCCAAATCTCAGCCCCCCTGATATCTTCAGTATCCAGCCTGAGCATATGGCCACCTTGGCACTGGCTTCTCAGCTTCTCATGCCAATTTCTGTCTCTTGTTCTCTAGCAAAATCCCACTGTCATGCATATGCATACAAAACACATGCACCTCTAGCTACTGCCACCACAGGTACAGTGTGTGACACCATTCTGCTCTGTCTCTGTTTGCTGGCACTCACCCTTTCACTGCCTCATGGTTCTGGAATCTTTGTGCACATGCAGATTAACCTCTTATTGCGGAACCTAACACCCTCTTTCTCCGTGAACTTCTACCAGTGAAAATCTGAGCTATGATAAATAATATATAAAAATGATGCAATGTTCCCAACAAGATATTTTCATTGTGGAATGGAATAAAAGGTAAAAAAGCCAAATGAATTACTCCATGGCATGTGAATAATACTCACTTTTTCAATTCAAATGAAATTTTAACTGTCACTAAATAGATTTGCTGACATTTATCAGATGGTAGAAAATATTGGTAAAAATCCTGTTATGGCATTCCAGAAATGCTAAAGTACACATTGATTACTGTCACCAAGAGTACTGAAAACTTGGTCTGCTTCTTTAAACAGCAACTGAAAAACAATAATATGTATTAATTACTTTGAAATTCAAACTATTACCAAGAGCATTTCTTTCAGTGTCAAATGTTAGCTGATATCCTTTGTCTACCTCTTTACAGCACTTGAAAAAAATGTAATTTTTCTATTATTGTCTATAAAACTCTCCATCTGTGCTTTTGGTTCTTTCTGGTACACAAGGGTATTTAAAGAAAAAATTGCTTTTCAAATGTGTTTGCTTAATTGCAGGTATTACACCATAATTTTCCTCTTAAAATTTGGACTATTGAAAAATGTGGTTAAATAAATTTTATGGCTGTGCAATATTTTCCATTTTAGTTATTCTTAAATTCAAAGCATAGTTCCTATGCCACAGGAGCAGGAACATGCTCTAGTGGATTTAAGACACCTTTGAATTATTTTGTTGTTCTGTCTTGTGATTGTGCCACTCTGCCTAGCTTATGTCCAGGTATTACTGGCCATAGTGGAAGCAGAGAGCTGTGTGCTCCTATGACTTGGACATAAACTGCCTTCCATATATATGTTATTGAATAGTAAATGGACAAATTGTAGTATAATATGTAGTATTTCTGAGTTTATTCTCTTAAAATACCAGTATTTCAATAATTCCATTTCCAACGAAGAAAGAAACAAGACCACCCAAATTTGTTAATTGTTAGAATTTGTCCCATCAAAGATTTTCCATGATTGGAAGGTAATGTAAAATTGTAATGAAACATATTGATAACTTTCAGAGCTGTTGAAAAGTTGAAAACTATTGCACTGGAATACATCAGAGAAAATTCAAACTTGTATTTGCAAAGCAAAAGTGTGGTTTTTTCATCCAAGAAATATTGGGATTATTTTCTATAGTAACATTTTTCTTTTAAGCATTGTAGAGTAATATGAATTATTTTTGAACAACTTTAGTAATATTTCCAAACTATTTCTATTTGTAGGCATTTTGATAGAAATTGAAAACTACTGTGATTCTATTACATTAATTGAGCAGCTAAAGTAGACTGAAGTAAATTCTGACTCTATTTTGACATTACTTTCTTAAATTGTAGAGGATCAAATCTGGTCTATTTTAGATATATTTTCAGGATTTTGTAGACTTCAGAAAACACTTCTGTCTTTTCCTTCTGCATCATGTCTTGGTCCTTGGAAATCTACCTATCACCATTGAAGATAAATGCCTTTATCCCTTGATCCCCAAAGATATCTCAAATAAACCCTCATACAGTACCTCCCAAAAAGCAACCTTAACAATGTACAACAGTGAGGTTGTTAAGGTCAAGGAAAAATGCAAACATTCTAAGGGCATCACTATAAGATTATGGAATAACAGAAACTGTGGTTCATGTACTTTGGAAAAGGTCTTTTAGATTGTTCAACTTAACTGTAAACTCAGAACATTGTGGAGCAGACCAAGGGGCAAACATTGATGTGCCACTTCTAGGCTTATCTCTAATGAGATTGATTTATCCCTTTTCCCTTCGATTATAGGTTAAAGTTCTTTCCACAAGTTCTTTCCCTGATAGCTCCTGCACAAAGATCTTTGGGCCCTTTGAGACAGGTGTACCCTATCTGTCATCAATAAGTCTGAGCTATCAGGATTAAAAAACTACAAATTTTGCCTGAGTTACCAGTCATGGAGCCAGGTACTGATATGGTTGGTCTCTGTTTCTTCTATCATTCCTGACAATTGGCAGTTGAGAACAGTGGTGTGCTCCTGACATTTTAAACAGTTGTTCCAATGCCCTGAAGGCTCTCTTGATTGCCCTATAACTCCTTAATGCAACTTGAGAAATGCCTCTGCCTACATGAGAAATCAATAATGTGTAATAATCAATAAATCAATAAAGGATAATAATCCAAGACCATCTAATATTTGGAAAATTTCTTTGTCATGTCTTTCAACTAGGCCACAGTGAAGCAGCAGAATTTCCTAAGAAGTGGGTCCAGTTGTTATGTTTAGTTATTTCAAAAGATCTTTTTGTAGTTTCTAGGCTTCCTAATGGAATAGGATTTCTCCACTTCTTGTATTGCCTTCTGCCACTTTAATATCCCTTTACTTCTCATATTCATTGCTTTAACTTTCCTCTGTGCTTTGGAATAATTTCCCTTTGATTGATTTACTCCATCTGCTTTTTTCTTCTATTACATTATCTCCTGATAAAAAACAAACCTGTAGTCTGCTTCTTTTCAACTGAAAAGGACCACTTTGATTGATTTTATAATGTGCCCTATACAAGCGGAAACAAATAGAGCAGATAAGTAAAAACATAAAGCTCTACATTAAGTATATTGTAGATACATTTTAACAGCTTTCAAACACTTGATTGCTGTTCACTCTCAATTGTGACCAAAAGGAAAAAAAAGAAAATGGAGAAAGAGCATGTACTTGGATGAAAGCTATTTCTATTCATTAAGACAGTCTATGGTAATTTCTTCTTCAGTGCCAGGATAAGCCTGACAGTGTTGTTAAGAAATTCTACACTCTTCTCTACTTATTTCCATGACCTTAATTGATCAATTTGCGAAAGAAATGGTCTTTTATGATAACAGCAAAATAAAAGCCAGTAATTGACTGAAAAGCATGGGTCCAGCTATCTAAAACCACTTTCAACTAATGGAAACCTGTATAAATGGTACAAAAGTTTCAGCCAATGACAAAAAGGTCACATCACTTTAAATTTTTTTTAAAGGAGGACTGAAGACAAAATGTCTTTATAACAATTATGGACAATACATACTTTGAAAAGATGGATAGAAGAAATGGCACTAAACACTAAAAATAATCCTAGAATTGCAGAATCATTTAGACTGGAAAAGACATCAGAGACCATCTTGAATGGATCATCACATCATCAAAAGGTATGTATTATACCCTTTTTTTGGCATTCTTTCTGCACTCTCTTTTAATTTCACTTCTGCAGATATAAAGCTCCAAACATTCCAATAACATCTGATGAAATCTGAGGCTGTTCAGCAAAGAAACAGAGCTCTCATGATGTGATCCTTTCTCTCATAAAACCAAAACTTAGCTGAGATTTGTACACTTCTTTTTTATAAAAAATTCACTAATATATGTAGTCCAAAATAAGGACATTCCAGAAAGCAGCACTGCATATTATGAAGATAATGGTGCTCATTTTCGTCAGAGTTTTAGGAAAGTAATACCGTAACCCTCCACTCAAACTGTTCACACATCTAAGTTTCTTCCTAGCTTCCTAGTTGAGCTGTGATATTGTGTGTACAGGGAGTGAAGAGTGAATAAGAATTCTGTTCATATTAAACTACTACAGCTAAGTACAAAAACAGGGCTTAAAAAGCATATCAGTGGAAGTAATTATATATATATGATGGGGACAAATCAGCACTTTTATTCCTTTGGGAAATCAGTGTGCAAGAAGATGCAGAAGCTGAAGAGAACATAACATCAGTAACAGATTTTTTTCAGGATTGTGACTAATGCTCTGTGTTTCACCTCTTAGCCTTCATGTGTCTATTGCTTTTGGCAGGTATAACAGAGGGAGTAAAAGAAACAGGCTGACAAATGCATTGTGAGACCTGTCTATACTAATCAGCTGATGTTCAAATAAGAATTTGTGTTTCTCTAAAATGCTTGAAATCAGTTTCATCATAGATTTAAAATAACTTATGAAAATAATTCTTAAGTGCAATCAAGTACAATTTGGATTAAATTAATCCAGGGTCTAATTTTGTCCATCTAATCATCTCTATAAAAGGAGAAAAAAAAGAAGCCTTTAACTATTCTAAATAGGAACTGTTCAGAATCCAGCTTGTATTTAGTAAGAGCAAGCCCAAATCTACTTTGTATGAATCTAATTCTTAATTCTATTTATTAACCACATTGTAGTATTTTTAAAGAAAATATTAATTTCATAAAAGATTTTTTTTTCTCAGTATATGGGCTGACAAAGCCATATATATAGCCTGACTATTACAATAAAACACACAAGAAACACAATTTCTCTTTCTTCTGAAGACACAGGGGACACTTTTTTGCCCCAACATTTGGATAATGTGTCCTCATTTGGTCTTCAATATTTCAGCCAGGTTTTAAAACACGTAGTTGTTCCTTTTCATGATGTAACTTATATTGTCTTCATTGATAAACACAAATTAGGTGCTCTAAAATATACTCACTAAAGACTGAGCTATTTGAAATTAATTCATCCTCATATTAATATTTCTTTTCCATGTGGCTTATGTAATATTAAATTTTACACATACATATATGTACAATGGCCAGTATTTCTTTGGCAGTCTTTATTTTCCACTCTTTCATTTAATTTATAAATCAAAAATGTAAATGAGGTGAAGGAAGGATTTGGTTTTTTTTTGGTTAGGACTTTACCTGATGACATGAAAATCAATACTGTGTTCTCATGGACTCCATTCACATACATCTAATAAGAGACAAGTTCACTATCCATAGACCTATCCTGGGGTCAAAAGCTACTCAAGAATTTCCAAATTAATCAGCAAAAAAGTGAGACTCTCGGGGTGTGGGTGCAGGGACCTGAACATCTCCCTGCACGGCTGAATAAAACATCTGTGGAGATCATGCAAAGGCCCTTTTTGCTTCTTTACCCTGGACTATGCTAGCAGCAATTCAGACTGCTACAAAGTAGAAGACTGCTTGATATTTTACGTATTTTTAATAGATATCACAGCCACTTATCAGTCTCTAACAGTTTAGATCTAACAATACAATATTTTGATAGTTTAATTTCAAAATATGGATTTTGAAATGGTGGATTTTTGAGTGTGCATCTGCCTTACTCAAGAATTAAGGGACCATACTCTGTCTTTTTAAAAGCTTTTGTCACAGCCTTATTGTGCAAATTATGGATGATGATCTCTTTATTCCCTCTAAATTTTCATGTGAAGAATGCAACAGGGGTGAACCAGGAAATAGATATGTTGTTATTTAATTCATATTTTTACCATTAATGCTGTTACAAAAAGCCCCATATATATGCTGCTTTGCGCAACAAGGAGGACAATCTTAAGCCTGGAAAACATACAAAACCATCCATGCCTTTTTCTTCTCTCTTTTTTTGTTTGTACTCTCTTCCCACATATATCAGCAACACCGGCACAAGATTTCCAGAAAATCTACATCTTGTTGTTGTTATTGTTGTTATGGTCATGACCTCAGAAACTGTATCAATCTGTTAAAAGCAGTAACAGTTATTATGTGACAGTCTTAAAGCAGTCAAACTAGGAGCAATAATCAGTCCTGGAAATAAATTATGGCATTCAAGTTTTCTATTCACCTTCTTCTAAACAAGAAAGACAAAGTAGGCTGCTTAGGATATGGATGCAGGAAAAAAAATACATTGTTTCAATTTCTTCTGGTAGTTCTAAGCAATTTTCTTATTTTCCAGTACAAATATGGCAACATCTATGACTGCATTATCAAAATGTTTTAAATTGCCAACACTACTGCTTTTTACCCCCAATATGATCTTATTACTTTCTTAGGCCCACATATCTATCTTTCAGTCCGGGAGGGAATTGTTATTTACTTAGTCCTTTTTTTCCAATTATGATAAGCAGAATGAAAATAAACAATACAGTGCAAATTTTGCACAACAACTCATTTTCTATTGAGTTCATATCATGTAAAAAGTCACCATAAAGTTTTTAAATCATTCCATTTTGATATAAATCAGTGGATTTTAGTGTAAAGATTGTAATTGCACCTACTGTAGTTGGAACTGCACAGACTGAAGTGTAAAGTAATGCTTTTGCAAATAGTGTAGATTTGCATGTAATACATACATAACCAATGACAAGAGAAAAATACTGGGATGATTTGAGATTCAGATCAGTACATTAACTTGTTCGTCAAAGAAAATCTGTTGCACACACAAAGAAATTTCCACAGCACTTTGTATGGCATTGTAATTTTATGCTTTTATAATAATGCCTTGTTGAAAGGAACCTGTTTAAACTTGAGTTATTAATAAAGAGCATTAGCAATCACTCCAGGTTTTGGCATATGTTTTGTAATATTTTCACCTGAACAATTTGTATTATGCTTGAATTTTCTATACTAATACAAGACATAAATAAAACTGGAAAATATTTTAGCGCTAGAAGAAATAAAATGTTCAAAGAGGGAAAACTATGTTTGCCACTATTTGTTTCTCCTTATTTTGGATGTAGTTCCATGAAACCTAAATGTTCAGGAATATTGTGTCTCTCTCACAATTACAGATAGTTTGTTTAAAATTATTTTACATATTTTATTTTTAAAAATAGACTAGTTATGTAAAGTGTGCTAAAATCAAATAAATCTTTTGGCATTATTTCCCTGATTCTGTGTCATGTTCAGAAGTACTTGAAAAATAGGTATACATTACAGTGAAAATGGCAACATAACTCTTGTTCTAGAAATGGGGGCAAAGCTTGCTCTTATTTTTTTAAAAGGGAAGAAAAGATGTTCCTGTAAATTACTGACATGTCAGCCTTGCCTCTGTGCCTGGGAAGTTCATGGAACAGATCTTCCTAGAAGTTGTTCTCTGGTACATAAAAGGCAGGGAGATGATTCAAGATGTCAGCATGACTTCACTAAGGGCAAGTCCTGCCTCACCAGTCTGGTGGCTTTCTATGATGGACTGACTGCATCAGTGGGCAAGGAAAGGGATGTTCATGTCATCCATCTGTCCATCTGTACGGCCTTTGACATGGTTCTCTTTAGTACCCTTATCTCCAAATTGAAGACACTTGAATTTGATGGGTCGACTGCTCAGTGGATAGAAAATTGATTGGATGGCCACATCTAAGGGGTAGTGATCAACTGGTCAGTGTCCAGATGAAATCATTGATAAATGGTGTTTCTCATGGGTCTGTATTGGGATTTCATTAATGCCACAGAGAGTAGGGTCAACTGCAACCTCAGCAAATTTGCAGAGGACATGAAGCTGAGCAGTGAGGTTCACAACCCTGAAGGGTGAAACATCATCCAAAGGGACATGTACAAGATCAAGAACTGGATCCATGTTAATCTGATGAGTTTCAAAAAGGCCAAGTGAGAGATTGAGGCAAGTGGTAGCTTTAAAATAGGCTTGTGGTGAAGGGATTGAGAGCAAACCTGTGGAGAAGAAACTGGTAGTACAGGCAGATGACAAGCTCAATATGAGCTAGAAATATCCATTCCCACCCAAAAAGCCAACTGCATTCTGGGCTGCACCAAAAGCAGCATCTTGAGGGAGGGGATTATGTTCCTCTGTTCTGTTTTCCTGAATGTCTATCTGAAGTACTGTGTTGAGCTCTGGAGTCCTTAGGACAGCAAAGATAGGGACCTGTTGGAGGCAGGTCTAGAGGAGGGCGACAAAAATTATAAGAGGTGTAGAACACATCCTGCCAAGAAAGACTGAGAGAGCTGGGGTTGCTCAGTCTGGAGACCAGAATTATTAAGGTGGCTGCATTGAAGCTTTTCAATATTGAAAGGGGAATTTCAAGAAAGATCATAGAATCACAGAATAATTTCATTTGGAAAAGACCTCTAAGATCATCAAGTCCAATCTTTGACTGATCACCACCTTGTCAACTAGACTGTGGTACTAAGTGCCACATCCAGTCATTTCTTGAACACCTCCAGGGATGGTGGCTCCACCACCTCCCTGGGCAGCCCATTACATTGCTCAAAATCCTTCTCTGTGGAGAAATTCCTCATGCTGTCTAACCTGAACCTTCCCTGGAGCATCTGAGGGCTATGTCCTCTAGTACTATTATTAGTCTGTGAGAAGAGCCCAACCCCACCCGGCTACAACCTCCTCTCAAGAAGTTGTAGAGAGCAGTAAGATGACCTCTCAGTCTTTCTGGAAATAAAATGGAAAATTCACTATTAAGAGCATTGAATTAAAGACCTTATATCCAAGAGTAAAGACTGAACATTCCTTTATTCACCTCTTGGCTAATGTTGGGGACATATTGGGGATTTATTCACCATAAACATGTTCAATGAAATAAAGACTTCCAGGGCTTTACATACATTGCAACATTCAAGATTTCTAAGACCCTCTCCCCAGTCCAGCTCCCATTCCTCACGTCATAAATGCTTTCTCTAATTTCACTGCTTTTTCATGGAGTGAGACTGCCATTTAGGGTCCTATTATTGATATAATTTTGGGGGTGGCAGTCATTGCTTCCTGTCCTCTGGGTGAACTTTCATGTTGGCAACTGCTAGTGCTTGGTCCAATTCTGCTGAGTCGCAGTTTTTCTATACATGGATTTAATTACTATTATGACATTCCATCTATCTTTGATTAAAGGACAACTCAAAGCTTATCTAACTAAACATCACTTTACTGAATTTGCTGTTCTAGCTAAACAATCATCATTGATTGAGTTTTCTGGGATGTTTAAGTCTATGGAGCAACTCCATACAGGTACAATCAGGATACACCTTAATTTTTCTCAGGGTACTTTATCTTGTTCTTCTGAAGCTAAACTAAACACAGGTTTAAACCAAAACCATTAAATAACAAAATATAAATTTCCTAGCTAGCTAGAGCTAGCTCCTTGCAAAATTCAGAGGACCACATGACTCCTGGTGGCCCTCTGAATACATATAACTCTTTTTCAGCATACTAATAAAAGCACATGTGCCTCTTTCATGGAAACATGTCAGAAAACTGCAGGCAAAGATGTCAGGGCAGCAGGGGAACTGTGGAAGGTGAATCCAAATTGTTTTAGTTATACTCATAGGAAAACTTGCAGAGAACCCGAATGTCCCAGATTTATTCAGCTGGAAATGTAAGAGGTGTCTGAGAAATTGTGGAAACTATTGAACCTTAAAAGGTTGCAACTACAGGTGAAGAAAAGTGATATGTATTCATAATCATGGTGAACACAAGTGGTATCAGGTTTTGAGGAGTTCATTGGATTGCCAATGCCTCATGACTTTCAATTGCATTATACTTAACATATCAATTTGTATTATAAATTTCACTGAACAGAACATCCCTCATTCTGTTCCTAAACCAGTGTGTATATATTTGTGAATGGTTCATGTAGAATGATTAAAGAGAACCATCGTGCTGGCAGCATGACCAGGTTTCTTTTTGCATCACATAGATCTGTACTCTCATGTAACACAAGTTGGATTGAGGACCTGAAGTACAATGAGGTGGGCTACAATATGGTGATTCTTCTTTTTTTTCCAAAATATTAATTTTCACAGTACTTTTCAAAAATTGCAAAACATTGTCATATGTGTGCAAATTTAACTGCATAAATTAGTCTTAATTTTAACAAATACTTTGAATGAAAATTGTTTAGGCCATGACTTCATGGCTGGTAGATTTTTCCTTTGGTATTTCTAGATTTTTTTTTTCAGCCCAAATTTAATTAAATTAAATGCACATATATAAAAATAAATGAAATTATAAAAATAAATCAGTCCTTCTTAATCAATAAGCAGAAAAAAATTACTTCAACCTAGAATGTCTATTTTAGGGTTATTCCTACCATTTATTTTGAATTCAACTTCTTAATTTGGTGTGTCAGGAAACAGAAACCTTGAAAGCTTTTACATTATTATCTTTTCAAAAATTAAAATTACAGAACCAGAACAATTTTAATTATCTATCACCCAGAACTACTGCTTTTCTCCTTTCCAATGCACAGCCTTAATAAATGCAACCCAGATATGTGTTCCTTATCTTTACTAAGATTTTTCTTAGTTGCAGTACTTGCTATCATTCAGCCTTCTCTTATTAACATGTAGATTAGAATTCCAGCAGTCAAATCAAGCTTGAAGTACATTTGTGCAAATTTTCTTGTTCAAATTACCTCTTACCTTAGCCATTTCATGTTGGTGTTAACAAACATTTCTATCAAAAACAGCAGTAGATAGATATACTACAGATGATGGATGCAATATGCTAATACTGAACTTTTTAATCATTAGATTTTGTTAATTAGTAGATAGATGACAATTAAAAATGTAACCCAATGACTTAGTGGTATTTTATAAGATTTTTGCATATGACTAGTAATGAAAATTTTGTAAAGTAAATTTAAACAGTCCAATTAAAAGATGACAACTTATAAAATACACGTGTGCTATACTTACAGGGTTAAGAATTATTAACAAAATTTAAGCAAATGCCTGATGCTTTGTTAGATTCTTTACTATTTAACCATCTGTTTGTTGCAGACACTTCCTCAAAGACTGATATGTCCTTAAAGCAAAACACTTTTTCTATGTTCTATAGAATCTAGCTATAAATATTTGCAGATGTTTGTACATTTAAATAAAGTGAAAGATGATATGATGGATGTTATTCTTCTATTAATAAGCAGTGGTGCTAGAGGAGATGAAAGTTAAACAAAGTAATATCACCTAAACATGTTTATTTTTTAAAATAAATTGAATTCTCAATCGAGTTTTTAATCAACTGATTTTTTTTGCTAGTTTTTAAATAAAATTGGAAAAAGACTGTAATGTCTTTGAACATTTTCTTAGTGCTCTAAAATTTTTAATTAATAAGCTGTATTTTTAATTATACTAGGAGGAAAACTAGCAGTTATTTGATTAATCTTTTTTTTCCACTCCGTTGTATCCTGTTCAAACACTGATTGTGGAGTTGTAGAATTTCTATGTAGTTAGACAAGCTAGACATGTGAAGACATTTCACGTCTCTCTTGTTATTTTGAGGAATTCTTTCTTCTCAGATTTCTAGTTCTAATTGCATTCGTTCTTAGTGCTCAACTGCATTCTGTACTGTAAATAGCTAATTTACTCCTTTAAAATTTGTGAATATATGTTATATCTAGAATGTCATATCTCCCTCTAATGCTGTGACTGTGGGCATTTTTTGCTGAAATATTTCACCCATTATTGGGGTAAAGAATGGTCTTTTCACAGGAGTACCAAGTTAACATTGTAATATTTCTTTTGATCTTCTCATATTACAGGTTTGCTCTTATGATCAAGAAACAAAATGCATGAGTCACAAACCCTGTTCCAAATTCCTTATCTAATCAACCTCAAATAAGTTGGCAAAAAAACCCCTCTTTTATAACATCAAATAGTTTTGATGCTTCATAATAAAGTTCTTACACTATACTTCTTTATTTTACAGAATAAAAAAAAGTCTATCAAATTTAATTCAACCATACCACAATATTTATTTTTAATTTTCTAAAATTAATTAGTTTTGAAAGTCCTTAATTTCACCTCCAAAGTAAAACAAACAAAAATAAATAGTAATTTTTTCTCAGCATACTTTTCCAGAATAAGAGCATGAGATAATCTTAAGCAAATGTGCATAAACTCTTAATCTACTGTATTTACACATGGAATCACCATTTATAAGCCATGACATCTGAATTGCAAGTTAGGCTAATATAATATCATCTATGCAGAAAACATGTGATTAGTTTGTGATGTTTAAGTACAACATTTTCATATCAGTGATGATACAAATGAAGTCCTAGTTTCCCAAAAATAAGGATTATTTACTTTTTGATTATTTTTGATTCATGGTGTCTGTAATTATACTAGCTGATTATTAGTGTTGCTACCAGATGTCAAAAGTAAAACTTTCCAGAAAAACATACATATTTCAACAATACTGAAATTTCTGGGAAAGGCTCACACTCTATTTAGTACTTTCTAACATATTTTTTTAGGAATGGTTAAAATCCAGTCTTGCCTTTTTTAGATAAAGAATATTGATTTTTAGTTTTATATCCACTTGAGATTATTAATTTTCTTTTTTTTGGCAACTCCAGTTTATATCAAAATATATGTTTTTATCTGAGTGTCTTTTAGGGTTTTCACATCTCAAGTTCTTAATTTTTCCCTGAGCTTATAGGTTTCTTTCTCATTGCTATTTTAATATTATTTATTTTTCTTTTTTTACATAATGACCTGTCAAAGGACTATACGTAATCTTGACTCATAAAAGGAAATCAAAACAAACAAACCCAAAGCCTTTCAAGTTTAATAAAATAATTTTCATACTTCTGTTAGAGGTTAGCAGCCCAATAACATTTTTTGGGAAACTTTGATTATAACTTAATTAGAATGCATAGATTTGAAATCAATCTAAAGATCCATCAAATCAAAATACTCATGTCTTTGCCAGCATGCACCAGTCATTTTCTTTCAAAAATTTCAGCACAGATTCAGTGCAGAATAAATATAACTTATGCCGTTTGGGGTGGGATAGAGCTCGTTTTCTTCACAGTGGCAAGTACTGCGCCATGGATTGAATTTGTGCTGTAAGCAGTGTTGATAACACAGGAATGTTTTTGTTATTGGTGAGCAGAGCTTGCACCAAGTCAAGGACATTTCTGCTTCTCACCCTACCAGTGAGCAGGCTGGAGGTGCACAAGAAGATAGGAGGAGACACAGCCAGGACAGCTGACCCCAAGTGACCAAAGGGATATTCCAGACCATATGAGATGCTCCATATGCAGCTGGGGGGAGAAGAAGGACGAAAGAGGATCTTAGAGGGACAGCTTTTGTCTTCCCAGGTCACACCTGATGGAGCCCTGCTCTTCTGGGAATACCTGAACACCTACACCTCCATGGTAGGTGAAGTGAATTAATTCCTTGTTTTGCTTTGCTTGTGTGTGTTGCTTTTGCCTCACCTATTAAACTGATTTTATCGCAATCCATGGGTTCTCTCAATTCTACTCTCTTTTGATTCTCTCTCCTCTTCCACTGGCATAAAGTCAGTGGCACTGTGGGGCTTAGTTGCTGCCTGGGGTTATACCATGACAACTGCATACCATATACCATGACAAATGCTTCTTTAACTAAAG
Organism: Calcarius lapponicus; assembly: GCA_039654755.1. Classification (NCBI taxonomy): domain Eukaryota; kingdom Metazoa; phylum Chordata; class Aves; order Passeriformes; family Fringillidae; genus Calcarius; species Calcarius lapponicus. The sequence goes on along the minus strand of CM077481.1, from coordinate 65,534,048 downwards.
ACTGAAGTACATACCTGTGGATCATTTTACCACCACTAGGGTGGGTATTGATAATTAAATGAAGGCAATTCATTCATACTCTCTACTAAAATTTAGTCTTTTTTCTTTACTCTCCAATTCCTACTATTCCCCTGATGCCAGTGTTAGCTGTTTGATATGCAGAAAACACTGGTACATAACTAGCAAGATGTAGAGACTTTGATTGTGTGATCAATTACAACCTGTGACACTTCATGCACCAGCAAACATGTATAAGACCCTCTGAATGACAGACACCCTAACTATAAAGTAAAAACCAGAATCTGATACTCACTACACCTAAAGAAACTTCTCTTTCCACTGATTATGTGACTCTCTAACCTGGCTTACCTGGTCTGTTTTTTCTTCAGAAAGGAGGACAATGGTAGCAATCCACTTTATAATAATATTAATAATAATAATAATGTTACTATGATAATTGTCGAGAACCTATAATCTTCCAAGAATAGTTGATTCTTCACAAACACTTAGCTATTCAGTCTGAACTAGAGGGGTAGATGGAAAAACTGTTTGCATTTTTCTTTCTGGAGACAGGCAAAGGATGATTACAGCTGCAACGTGAGTTTGACATGAATCTGTGGCATTCCTGAAGAATCTAGTGGTTGGAAAATGCCATAGGTTGTTGAAGGACTTGGCAATTACTGGAATATGGAAAACTCAGGACAGACCCCCTAGAACTGTGGAGATATGGATATACTGGAGAAATTCCAATAAAGGGACACAGACATGTTTATGACTATCTCCTGTTAGGAAAAACTGAGAAAGATGTAACAATTCAGCCCAGAGAAGAGAAGGGTCAGAGAGATTTTTATCAATATATTGAAATAAGTGAAGGGAAGGTGCAAAGAGGAGGAGGAGACAGACCATTTTCAATGGTGCTGAGAGGCAATGAGCACAACTTGAAGGATAGGAAGTTCTCACTGAATGTCAGGAAACATTTTTCACTGTGACCGTGACTTGAAACCTGACACAGGTTGCCCAGAGGGGTGTTGGAGTCATCCTCATAGGAGATATAAAAAATCCATATGGGTAAAAAAGCTCATACTGAGCAACTTCTTGGAGGCAGCTGTGCATTAGTAGTAGACATGCACCATATAACCTCAAGTTCGGAGGTCCCTTCTAACCTCACCCATTCTGTCATTCTGTGAATCCTGCTCAGTATATTTTTCTATTTTAACAATGACCTATTAAAAAAAAATTAATGAGAAAACTGTTGCATGCAATTTTGTACTTCTTTAACCGTGGTTTCACTTTGCCACCTCTTTTGTAAAAGAGTGGTATGACAGGATGTACTCTTAAAGAACCTATTTTATCATTGAGAGTTTTCTTCTCATCTTTCTGGCTGACAGGCAGTACTCCTAAACTTCTTTTTTGATCTGAATACTTTATGAAGTAGAAATAGCTTTACCAACTCTCTCCCACTGTACAGAATTATCACTGAGAATTCTACAGCAGTAAGAAATCTGCCTATATTAGAAAAATCTTAAAATGTAGATGTTCTTGTTTGCTTCTGATGCTTGCTTTGATGCTTCTGAATCAAATAGTAATGGCCGTGATTACCAGTTAAAAGGATTGTTCCTCCCCAGCTCAAACTGACATCTCTGTATTCTTCGTTTTTCAATTTAGCTGTTTATTTTCTTCATTCCCTACTATTGCCATCAACACGTCATTATGCTGATTGCTTAATGCTTTCCTGGACTTATGGAACATTTACCAGTTTTTTTATGATGTAACTTAAACAACAATGAAAAAAAAATTAAGATTGGTTTTCCATTTTTGTAAATTCAGAATGTACAGGGGAAAATTTAAAATATCCAAGTGTTGTTCCAGCCTGTTAACTATATAAGTCTCTACAATACGGAAAGGAAAGTAGCTCCTTTCAATATACAACACAACTGATATCAAGAATATGAGTTGGGGGCCCTTTTAGAGGTTATGCCTGTATAAAGATTCACATTATGATAGCTGTCAGACTTTCAGATATTCTGGGAAGATAAAAGACTCTGTATCAATGAACAAGGCAGTATGAAACATATAGGGTACAGAGTTCTGTGAATAAACAGGTATACACTATTTTACATTTAAAAAAAAATCAGTCTATATGCTTAGTAGCAATAAAGAGTAACATAGGTAGAATATGTAGTCAAATCTCAAGTGACAGACTTATAAAAAAAAGCCAATAACTACATTTTCTAAAATCAAGTAAGTCAGCTGCTGAACTGCCTTTAAAATAATTCAAGATAATACAATATCCCTCATACAGATAACTTTCAAGTGCCTCAGTACTGAAAGATTTTGGGTTTTTTTGTATTTTTTGAGGTCACAACTCAGGGATAAGGAATAAGAAAAGGCAACTCTGACCTGATCCTCTGTAATATTTTATTTTACAAAGAAAACACTTCTCAATACTTTGGGAAGGATCATTGGTTCTGTCTTGGTGTAGTTCAGAATGAAACTGAACTTTTTAAATTTTTTTTCCCTGAAGGTTGTCTAATTAATACAAAATCCTGAACAGAGAGGTACTATGTATATTAAAAATAATTTTAAAATATATCCCCTGGAAATCTCAGATACCTAAAATATCACTAGATGTGTTTCTTAGCCTTTTCCCAGAGCAGAAGCATCACCTTTTAAGAATTGAGGCTGACAGCACTGTTCAGCTTTTCTTTGTGATTCTCCCAAGCTTAAAGGCCACATACATGATCTGCAAGAAAAAAAACCCAAACATGTCTCTATCGAATGTAGTATTTTTCTTCTTTGATAAATTCTTTGGTTTGAAATATCAATGGCTTTGGATACAGGAGAGTCAATATGGAAAGGGGAAAAAGGGTTTTTTTCCAAAACTCACAGTGAGAGAAAGGTGGTATTTTCTGCTTAATAAAAGAACTAACAAATTTGTGCATGTAATCCTGTCCTAAGGTAAAATGAGGAATAATATGATAATGAGGTCCTGGTGAGGAACACATGTGGTAAAATGTCTATTTAAAAAGATAATATCTATTTTTAAAGAGAAGTTTTCAAGTAAGTTTTTCCTTTAAAATTGTCCAGGTAAGGAATTTTCCTAATTTGATTTCATTAAGATAATTGATCACAACAGAAAAGGACAAAAAAAATCTCCTCCACACAGAAAAAAAATCCCAGTTCCTTCTCTTTTGTCAGAATACTAGAACAAAAATTCTGATTTCTGGACTTTAGATCTTTTCTGCCACTTCATTACTAAAATAATTAATACTTTCTGAGACTTAATAGTCCTACCTTTGCATATGGACCTCTGACTGCAGGGTATTATTAGCAGTTAAGAGCAAACTAGAAAATGTTTTATCACAACAAATCACTTTTAATTTACTAAAAGTCTATCCCTAATATTTTTATTATTTCTTGCCAGAAAAACTACTGAATATGGTCTGGTATGTCATGTAAATATATTGTTGGAGAAGTACACGGGATTCTCAGACAAAACTAAGGCTCATTGCTATTGCCTTAACACAGCTGCCATTAAGACATATTGGTGTATCTGAGACATCAGCATGGATCTGGCAGAATTCAGCCTAATCTTGTCATAAACCTGTCCATTTGTAAGCAGAGAGAAGAGCAGTACTCTAGGGAGTCTCAAATGATTTTTACATAGGCAGCTGAAGCTTGGCCAAGTGACGAGAGATACTGAAGGGAAGAGAAGGAAAATTATTTTCAAACTGCAAAGCAGGTCAGCAGCAGTCTTCAATCACTTCAAATATAGGTTCCTTGATCCTTCAGACAGTGATCTATTTCCTAACAAACTCTTCCTTATCCTTGTGTGCATCAGCAACAACACTGGTGATTCAAATGAATTATGCATGAATTAATCTGTTACTTTTCAGCTATTTCTCACATGCCTGTCATCAAGGAGTAAAAGAAAAAAAAAATAAAAGCTTCATTGATGAAATTTATATTACCTTATTCTAAGGAGTTTACTCACTATACTAATCATCTCTTTAACCATCACTTAAAAAAAAAAAAAGAATAAGTGTTTACACACACTTTAAAGATCATAATTAAAAGAGCATAATTTAACTTAATTAAGGAGTGGAGAATATATTGGCTGCACAAATGTGCCATTATTAGAAAATTACTGGTGTGCCCAATTGCCTTATTACCAACAGAACATTGACCAATATTCAAGCGGCTGCTTGCATTTGCCACTGTCATGTGTCATTTTATTGCCATGTCACTGCAATATTTTTACACAGAAAACATACTGCCTGTAACAGAATAAAACATTTTGCTGGGGCTCAAGAATACACATATCTATAGTGTCTGATGCATCTGAGACAAGAGTTAGAATACTGCCTTTATCTCAGAATAATTTGGGTTGACAAAAATCTTTTAGAAGAATGCAATCAAACAAGAAAAAGATTATGCCAGTGATAAACAGCAATGATGTACCTGTGGCATGACTTTCTGACTTTATAATGAAATAAAAGAATGCTATATAATTTAGTTACTCAGTTGAAACAAACACTGTGGTATGATTTTCATTCTAGCAGTAAGGTTTATCCCTACTTGATTAAAAATAGCATTGTTCTTTCAGAGTTTCAAAAATTGAGTAAATCACAAAATAGGTAAATGCCTAGTAAGGTATAGATTAGCTTATATGTGATACCTTAATTCAGTAGTTTATTTTATAGCCTAGGTACCATGGTTTCAGTCAATATAGAGGAACTCTTGCACTAAAGACATATTTTTTTAGTTAGAGGTCTCAATTTCTTTATTAATTCTTCTATATTTTATAAATATACAGTATGTATTTATGCCTACATACAAGTAGGTGATAAAAGTTTAGGATTAATTGAGACTTCAGAGTCTACATCAAATTTTCAAAATTACTTCATTTACTTACAAACCATGAAATCAATTCAATGGCACACTTTCAGAGATACTCTTTTAAATGTGTTCTGTGCTCTGGTAAACATTTTTCTTCTTTTTTGACAAAAAAAAGAAGAAAAATACTTCGTTCCTAGTATTTTGGGGTTTGTTGTTGTTGCTCCCTTTTATCCTATCATAATCATACTCCACTTATCCCCGTTCTTTGAATGTTTGAACATCAGAAAAATTTCTATTAAAGGAATTACACCAGCAGAAGGTTACATTTCTTTGACATTTCCCTCTATGGGTCTTGTCTAGATAGGTGGAAGTGCAAATTTCCATGATCTGCCGCTTTCCTCCTATTTGTTCTATTACATTCAAAGTTCCTTTCTCTTCTTAGACCACATTCCCTTTCTACCCTTTAGATCAAACAACAATTTTTGTGTAATACTGGTCTTAGAAAGTGAGCCGTGATTGGTCCTGAATTATATAAATTCTCTGTCATCTTAAAGAAAGAGATTAGAATGACACAATAGACACAAATTAATGTCTCTAGGTCTAGAGCATATTTTGCCCCCTTCCATTTAAAAATGCAATTGGGAAGAATTCATTGACTAGAAAACACTAAATGGCAAGAATTCTTCATGTATTTGATATAAAGTAGTTTTAGGAATTATTCTGACACATCATTAATTCTTCAACTGTTCATTGTGCTACGCCAAAGTATAATCTTTCCATTATTTATATAATCTTTATATATTTACAGCATAATCTTTTACATAATCTTACTTTCAGCTTTCTGAAATCAGTATATGTTTACCATTTTCTGGTATTACTCATTCATAGTATCTTTGGGGTGTGGAGATACGCTGCCCTTGGACCGCAACAACCCCATGCATTATTGCAGGCTGGGGACAGAGTGGCTGGAAAGCTGCCTGCTGGAAAAGGACCTGGGGGTGCTGGTCAACGCCAGCTGACCAGGAGCCAGCTGTTCAAAGGTGGCCAAGAAGGACAAGACTCTCCTGGCTTGGATTAGCAATCGGACGGCCAGGAGGACCATGGCAGTGACCGCCCCCCTGTGCTGGCGCTGGGGATGTCACTCTGCAGCTGATGGATTCAGGGGTGGGTCTCTCACGAGAAGAAAGGCATTGAGGTGCTGGAATGAGTCCAAATAAAGACAACAGAGCTGGGGAAGAGTCTGGAGCACAAGTCTAATGAGGAGCAGCTGAAGATGCTGGGGTGTTTAGCCTGAAGAAAAAGAGGCTCAGGGGTGACCTTACTGCTCTCTTTAACTGCCTAAAAGTAGGTTGTAGACAGGGAGGTGTCGGTCACTTCTTCCCAGCAATTAGTTACAGGAAAAAAGAAATTACCCTAAATTGTACCTGGGGAAAATATCTTCACTGTAGGGCTGGTCAGGTATGGGAACTGGCGGAACTGACATCCCTGACTTTTCAAAAAAATCATGCAGGTGTGGCAGTAGATATTGCTTAATGATGGACACCGTGCTAAGTTAATAGTTTGTTAACCTAGATGCAGGATGTCAACCTGGGCTGGATGTCTGATGCCCACCAAAGCATTTCTCTCACTTCCCTTCTTCACCTGGACAGATATACGTCACACATTTTACAAAGACATAGTCACAACCTAGAAAATAATACAGCAGTCTATATTGCTATATGCTTTGCTCTATGACTGTCTGTTCCCTGTTACAACAGCTGTGAATACAGGGCAAGAGAGCCACAATCATTTTTACTAAGTAATTACTAAGGGACTGTATATTCTGAATTTTACAATAATGACTGAGTACAGGATATGGTAGTGAGATGATATATCCTCTGATGTAATTCACATTAAAGTCTGACATATTTCTTCTTTTAAGCTTGAAGGGCTATAATACCTATTTTGGACAAGCTGAATTTTGCCAGCCTGTAGCAAAGTAAGGCATCTAAATACATAGACATCTAAAGCAGCCAGATGGCAAGAAAGAACGTGTCCTGCTAAGAAGCAAATAAAAACAAGCAAAGAGAAAAATAAGTTAAACATCTATTTTTTTTTCCTTAGAAGTTAATAGTTTACAAGGCTCTGTTTTTGTTCAAAACTTTTGATAGAGGTGTCTGGACCATCATAGTTACTTCTCTATTTTTTTCAACAGGTCTGAATTTTTTTTTTTTTTAATTTTTTTCAACAGGTCTGAAGTACAAAACTGTAGTTTTCTTCTATGGAACTTATAAAGTCATGGCAGTCATGGCCTATTTAAAATCTGCAATGCAAGAGACAAGCACCAAGTTTTTCAAATACTTAATATCATACAATAGAAGGGGGTTTATTCTGAAAAGGTCTATTTTATATTTTATGTAGTTTTTTATGTAGTTTTATTGTTAACAGTATTTAGTTATGACATGTACATATATATACTCCATTCCAATAAAGATCCTGTCAGTACTTTATAACTGTCAGTACCTTTAGAAAATGTGTATTGTGCTCAGGATTTTTCCCAATATGTTCACTTCCCAATAAGCCTCACTTTGAGCACTCCTCACTCTCTAAAGTCTCCTTCCTATATGCATTTTTTTTTTTTTTGGTCCTTTTTGTCTGGGAGACAGTGCATCAAAACCTTCTGAAATCTCCTTTATGCTTACAAAGCAAAAGCAATATCCTTTGTGCCTACCTCATTTAAAAAAGAAAAAGCTGCTTCCTATGACATCCTGTATAGTAAAATCAGGCGACCCCCGTCATGGGAAATGACTCCAAGGCTTCAGAATGCTGAACACTCCTTTTATTAAAACTATATTATATTACATCATACTATACTATATCTATACTACAAAGAATACTAAAGAATACTTACTACTGAGTAAAGACTTGTGACTGTCTGCAAAATGACAGTCCACACAGCTTAGACCTGCTAGGCTAATTAACCTAAACAATCTCCACCAGAATCCAATAACCAAATTCCTTCAGGTAAACAACCTTCCCAATTTATTCCACATGTGCAAAAGACCAGGAGCAGCAAGCAGAGATAAAAATGGTTTTCCCTCTGTGCTTCTCCAGGAAAAAAGAGAGAGACAATTCTGTCTCTCTCTATTCAGAGGGCATGTGAATACCACAATCCTGAGACCAGATGTTTCATTAAACACATTATTTCTTCCATGGCAATGAAGTCCCTTTCACAAACCAAATTTTCATACTAGACATTCTCTATATTTTTCAACCTAGTTTTCTGTCTCTTTTAATGAGCAGGTAGTTAATGTATATGTATATTGTCATGCCCTGTTTGTCTTTTGATACATTCAATACTTTTATCTTATTCACATTTGATTTTAAGCAACTTAATATCAAAGAATTTTCCCCTAAGAGAATCTGTAAGGAGGGATATTTGGTCCCAGCTGGTGGTTTAACCATTAAACTTCAGAAAAAAAAAACCCTAATTAAACCAAACATTTCTTTCTTTTCATGCATCAGGATCATATATTCTTTGTAGCTGATTTCTACTCTCCAGAGGATGTGCTCTACTGTCATATTCTGGTTAATAACTTCCCTAATGCTAATTAAAATCTCCTTGATCTGACTTAATTATCTCACTGTAATAAACAAATCCTTTTCAGGACAATTCTTAAATGAATGTAGTTACATAAGCATTCATGTAATTATTATAGAATGATTCCATTAATTACTTAATTATCAGAAGCCAGATCTCAAGCCTTGTAATGAAATTTTACATTGTTTCCATGACTATACACTAAAATATTGATGTAGAGTGAGTTTTCCCACTTTAGAAGGGCAGATGGGAAAAAATGATGCTGCAGAAATGGGGATGTATCAGCACACAGAGTTGGAAAAGATGGACAACGCATGTTTCAGGACATCTTTAATCAGAAAGTGTTCAAACTCATCTAAGTTATGCCAAATGCTGTTTCAGGTTGTGAATGGGTCTTTAAAGTGTGCAGACGTTTCTCACCATGCTAATTTAGTAGTTTTTACAACTGAAATTTCCAGACTGAGTATCTTAAATGATATACTGGAAGTGTGATTTTTGTACTAGTAACAGCATCACATATTTACACTTCATTCTATCACACAAGTATTCCTACAACTGCTTCTGGGTTTTGTGGCATGTTACATGATGAATGTAGAAGTTTATATGGCATTTTTTCAATAAAATGGATGAAAAATTCTACAAAAGAGCTCTACGTATTTTTTGGTTAAAAAGCATCCCATGGAAAATGGTAGTTGAGTGATGGGCCTAAGAATGCCCCTCTCAGTTTGTTAATATGCTATTTTTCCTGTGAAGGACTAATTCAGCTGGTGATGCAAATGACAAAACTTGTAAGTATATTTAGTGAAAAAGCCCCCAACAAGCCACACCAAAAAACATGCACCACAACAGAGAGCTAACTTGTGCTGTCATTACCATGATGAAAATTACAGGTTCTTCTTTTGCATATTTAGGAAAAGACACATCTTTTCTGCAATTTTGTATTATTTAAATGCAGCTTTCCTATCTTCCCTGTGGGCATTTGAGATAACAGATTAGTTCTGTATGTAAATAATCTTGCATCTGCCATTCCTAATACTATACGAAAGTGCAACAAAATCACCTAACTTTAATATCAGGTGCCTTAATTTAGATTGACAGTGGAATAATAGTGATTTGGCATAACAGTGTGTCTGCATGCAGATGAAGTCATATATTCATCCACTTATCACTTTCTTTCAGCATAGAAGAAGAATTGCAATAGCTTTACATTTGAGAAAGTGATTTTCAGTATGATACCCAAAAATTAAAGATGAAAAGCTAAGTCTGTGGTCAGTGCTTCTCTTTTTGAAGTTCTTCTCTGTTTTGAAGTTCTTCTCTTTTTAAATTACCACTGAAAAGTCTGTAGAATTATTGTGAAATACTTCAGTGTAAAAGAAATTCCAACTGGAATTGAGGTAAAATTCCATAAAGTTTTCTTATGGTGATGCCACACAGTGATCAACAGATAGGATGGGGAGGAGGAAAAGCAAATGAACATAAGAAAAAGGAAGAGGAGTGAAGCAGTGTGCGCACTCTCTGGGAAATTAAATCATAACATCTACTGTAATGGAATACCTTAACAAATATTAATGAGGTTTATGAAAACTTTATGAAGCCTTCAATAAATACCATGAAACAATTTTGGAACAATGTTGTCCTAGATAAAGTGATATTTGTAAAGGTATAGTACTGCAGTTATGGTGGCCATCAGCCATGTAGTTAAGTCTTTATAATTGCTACATGTTCTCCTAAAAAACCAGAGAAGCTAAACAAAATACTTCCTACCTCACATGCCAAGTGTCTGGATCCAGAACTTTTGGATATGACTTTGATTAATCATGATTTTGAAGTGAGATCTTTTTTTTCTAAAATGAAGACCACTTTTCATTTGAAGTGCAAATACAAATACAGTGTCTTTCATCAGGTAACTGCATGGCACAGAAAAAGTTAACTTCTTTTAACAGTGAATTTTGAATTTCTGCTGTTCATCTCACAGCACTTCCTCATGGCTTATGTTCTTCCATATAAGTGGAAGGATAGTTATATGGAAGTTAAGGATAGTCAAGATAATTTCTTTCTTAATTTTACTTCTTTCTCTGTTATGCTTTTGGTTTTGTATGTTTTTTCCACTAGTGTTTTTTGAGGCACCTTAGGTTCTCCAAAGATTTCCATGTTTTAGAGTATTTTCACTTACACAATTAGGTCTAGAAAAGACTAGCCCACTGCATAAATACATTGTACAAGTACTTTTGCTCACATGAATCTCATTCCTTCGATATATTTCCACTCTTGATGTATGGACAGGAGAATGAGAAGTTGGAGAGCAACTCATGCATAAAGAAACTGAGTGTCCTGGTTAATGGCAAGTTGAATCTGAGTCAGCAGGCCCCTGGTAGCCAGGAGGGTCAAATGTGTCCTGGAAAGCATCACACACAGCATTGCCAGCAGGGCAAGGAGGGGATTGTCCCACTCTGCTCTGCAGTGGGGTGGCCTCACCCTGGGTCCTGGAGGCAATTTTGGGCACCCAAATATAAGAAAGATATACAGCTAATAAAGAGTTTCCAAAGGCATGCCACGAGGATGGTGAAGGGTCAGATGGGAATGGCATATGAGGAGAAGCTGAGGTCACTTGGTCAATTCAGCCTGGAAAAGACTGGGGGCACACCTCATTACAGTCTGAACCTTCCTCATGATGGGAAGAGGACATGCACACAACAATCTCTTCTCTATGGTGACCAGTAATAGGACCTGAGAGACTTGCCTGAAATTGTGTCAGGGGAGGTTTCGGTCAGATATTAGAAAGATGTCTTCATCCACAGGGTGTTTGGGCACTGAAACAGGCTCCTCAGGGCAGTGGCCACAGGAGAAACTCTACCAGGAAGAGTTCAAGAATGTTTGCAAAATTGTACTCAGGCACATTGGTGTGATTCCTTGGGATGTCCTGTGTTGGGCCAAGAGCTGCGTTTCAATGATCCTTTTAGGTCCCTTGCAACTCAGGTTATTCTAGTATGGGAAGAGTTGGGGTGTTGTTGCAGAGGAGCTCATTGCTGTCTTGATCTGCAGACAGCTCCATGTGTACTTTAGTCATGATTAGTAATTGATAAAGAACACATGTTTTCCATAATATTTTTAGAACTTCTCAGACATAAACTAGAGAAAAGCAGCTGATAAAAGCAGAGCTATTATCCCAATTTCATTATTACTTTATTCATGAACACCAGCTATTTTCTTTGAGGACTAATAAAGTTGTGGATGATGCTAAATTCAAATGCAGACAATCAACAGAATCATCTTCACCTATGACAAGAGATTCTTTAATATGCTTCAGGGAATCATCGAATCATCTAGGTTGGAATATACCCTTATGGTCACAAACCTAACATTGCCAATTCCACAACTAAACCATGTCCTTAAGCACCATGTCTGCTCACCTTCTAAATATTTCCAGGGATACTTGCCCAGACAACTTGCTCCAGCATTTCATACTGGGTGCTTGTTTACTAAGAACAGACATCTCTAGCAACAGTACAAATAAATGAATAGCATTGTTTCAGATTTTTAAAGTGGCATAAAAGTATATATTTCAATATGGGTTTTGGAAATGATTTTTTTTAATACTTATATAAAATCACCACTTTTCATGTATACAGTTTTGTACCACTTGTAGCATGATTAGATATTGTGGATCACATCTGGTTTTTAAGACATTCACCAATTCTCAAAGTCTGCCCACAAAAGTATCTGTTGCCTCTTGACCACTGTCATTTTTATCAACTTGATCAGTAGGAACACAGCAGACATTGAACCTGATAGAGCTTCGTAGCTTCATTTCTAGAAATGAAAGCAAGAACAATAACCTCATTAACCCTAAATTTAATTTAAGTACCCTTCCTTGAAGAATCTGTTTAATCAATCATAATTGTAAAACAATTACTGGAAGTTTTCTCAGAAATATTAATGTGATTATAAATTTTAACTTCCATTACCTAATTATGAATAATTTAACTTTTGAATCTACTTTGTCTCAGAATGACTGCTAAAGAGTCCTTAGACCATGTTCTGCTCTCAGACAAAGTGAGTATTTTTTAAATGAATTAATTAATTTAGAGACTTTTTACTATTATTAATGTTTTCCCATATAATAAATTAGTAGCCCAAATTCTCATGCGCTATTTTAAAGCCTGAAAACATGAATGAACTTTTTCCACAACCAGGAACAGCACAAATGCATCTCTCATATCAGCTAGCCAAAAAAAATGCCCACCATCCCACGTGTGGGACAGACACATGAGGTGTACAGATACCCTTGGGGTGTGAAGTTAGCTCTGTAGCTCAGTCTAGCTGAATACATTCCTAAAGACCTACTGGATCTCTGGTGCTCGGGAGGAGTTGCTGTTTTCCAATAATTCATAAGGAAGAGAAATAATCCAGTGGCATCACTGTTTATCTTCCATACAAATCTAAGTAGATTGTGATTGAGCCAGTGTTGCTAATTCTGGCAACTGGTTTAAAGGGACTAAAAAAATTACTGAGATGTTGAATTTTTCTGCACCACACTGTGTTGCCATTGCTCTGGAAATTGGTTTTGCTAGTAGACTTTCCTGCTATTTATTTAGTAAGTAGTGAAAATATGATCTGTTGTAAGAAAACTCAGAAGTTCCTTTGAAAAGATCAGTTTTCCTTAGTGAAAACAGAAATGTAGTGATTTGCAAGTCTAGAAGTTGGATCACAGCCTTAGTCTAAGATGAACTTCAACTAAATGTTTGTAAATTACAAAAAAAAATAAAAATAGCACCTGTTATGTATGATAGTCTCAAAACACCGCAATGGAAAACCAAGCTAAAATGTATAAAAGAATGGCTTTGTATTTAAAGATGTAGACCAACTTGCATTGTGAAATTACTTCACAAGTGAGAAAATTTTAAATAGCTGTTGTTGCATTCCAGTTTATATGGCAGCAAAATCAGTATGGTCATCAAAATCAAATTAATTTACTCACCTGCAGAAACTTCTTAAGTTTTCTTCTTCCTAATCAGTCTTGTGTTCAGTCATTTTAATTTTAAAAAGCTGAAAATGTCAATTTTATACATAGAGCTTTACACTTCACTCAGTATTCAGTAATAATGACATCCTGTAATTAAACAAAACATTTTACTCTCTAAAAAAGTTACATCCTAGGCTGTGCTGCTAGGAATTATTAATGATTTCAACCTATTTGGTCAAAACACGTGAATGATGGTGATTGGTTTTTTTTTAGAAAACTGCCATAATAATGATATTAAACTTTAAGTAATTATTTCACTTTAAAATCCATAACATAACCCCCAAAATTATACCTTCTTTAAAAAAAGTATAATAAAATGCATGACTATCCCTAGGCTCTAAAGTTATATCTATCACATCAGAAACGTATTGTTCTAAAAAAAAATCTGTTCACCCAAAGGCAATCACAAAATCCAGAATCTATTTCTGCATGTTATAATACACGTTTTTTCCCATATCAAATAAAATATTTACAAACTGTCTTATTCTTTATTCAATGAGCTGTGTCATTAATGAAAATTAATTTCAGAATTTAGACATAAATACAGCATTTGTCTATACACAAGTTTTATGAAGATTAAATATTATAATCCATGCTATTTAAGAATACAACATCACAAACATAACAATAAGAAATCCCAAATGTGGAGCTATTTAAAGTTTATATAGGTGAGATTTTGCCTTGCTTTGTCCTGTTTTGCTTTTTAAGATTAAAAGAATTTCTTTGGTTTGCAGTGTAGTCACTGCCTGAAATACCAGTGTAACAGAAAAAAATGCATGGCTGAAATGTAAAATTTTTTTTTGATCATTTCATATGACCATGATTTGGTCATAAAGACAGGATACCATGTACTTCACTGATTGAAGGGACATTTTCTCTGGTAATTGTATACCATAACTTTCTAAGATTTATTTGCTATTTTAAATTTGGATATTTGTCCCAATCCTGAGGAAAACACAGATAATAGGAAAAAAAAAAAAAAGACAGACGGGTAAATATTGAATTGTTCTCCATGGTATTCAAAGTAGAAAACAATACTGACAGTGCCATAAATCTTTCAGGTCAGAACATCGAGATTTTGGGAAAGGATGGACCGAAAAACTAGTCAAGTAGTTGCTCATTCATTAACAACAATTCTCTTAACAAGACATGAAAGCTGTAAATGAACAAGAGAAATAGTGAATAGGCAGCCTATTTCAGAAGCATTCCCAGATGTTTCATATGAGATTGGATGGGATGTTAGATTTTATCCTTCTGTAAAAGCATATTTAGTCTTATTTTTCATTAATTTTGGCTAGAATTTTCCTTCTGTAGAATAAGAAGGGTTTTTTTAGCCTGAAAGACCATTTTAAGCATGAATTTTCTCAAATCATTTATGAAACAAACCCATCAAGACTCAGTTTCACTTCTGTCTGACACCACTAGTCAGATAAATTCTGTACAAAACATTAGTACACCCTTGAAGTTTCTGGAAACTGAAAACTTTCTAACAGAGAACACACAGCATAATTTTACGTCAGATTTTGCAGAAAAAGAAAGCTGGGGATCAATGAACTGAAACAGAAGGCTCACCTTGCACAGGAGAATGTTCAATTAGTCATGTGCAAAGAGAACTGCTCTTGATCTGAATGCACCAAGAATTTTGGCCTAATTTTCCAGTTTTTAAGGCAAACATAAAAATGCTAAGGAGAGAAATTTTAGTTGATAGCAAAATAGTTTGCAGGATGGTTTATTACATATTTAAATGAAAAAATTCTGAAATAAAATTCATGTAAGTACTTAATATTCTTTTCAGATAGGAAGGATAATTGACAAAAGCAAAATAGATAACAAATAAATGTTAAAGAGATCACAAAATTAAAAAAAAGAACTACAGTACCATCTTAATTGGGACAGAACATAATAATTTTGGTATAAAATTGAAAGTTTTAATTTATTCAACTGAAGATTCACAGCTATTAAAGTACAAAAATCTTTTAGCAGATGGCATATTATTTTGCCAGAAAAAATTCATAACAAATGAAAGGAAGGTGAGTTACATTAGAAATAAGGAATATATTTTTATTCAATGTGAAACAGACTGGACTTGAAACTTCTGATAACGTCTTGGCCACAGATGCCCATGACATCTTTTTTCATACTTTTAGAACTAAAAATATAAGTAATGACCTAGGCTTTTTTTCTTTTGCTGAAATTTCATATTTCAGAATCTACAAACAAACAAAAAGCTTTCTTGGAAACTACTGACAGATTTACATGAAATTAAATTTTACTTTCCTGGAAGAAAATGAAATAAAATAATAATTTCTAAGGA
This sequence comes from Calcarius lapponicus, assembly GCA_039654755.1. NCBI lineage: Eukaryota > Metazoa > Chordata > Aves > Passeriformes > Fringillidae > Calcarius > Calcarius lapponicus. The sequence goes on along the minus strand of CM077481.1, from coordinate 65,518,292 downwards.
CATAAGAATATTTTTCAGAATTTCTTTTCTCAGGGCATTTAAAACCTTTTGGTTTTACCCTATATGACATGAATCCAGATGTAGAAAACTTAAAGCCATTTGCAAAATGGAGATGCTTTACTATACACAATTTTCAGCAATTTACTTAGTACTATTGCTGAAAATTGTGGAAAAAATTCCTTATGAAATATAAATAGGCCGTATATTATGTATCTGAGCAAGCCTGAAATGAGAACTCAAGTGCAGAATACCATTGCAAAGTAACAGAGGAACCAGAAAATAATTTACAAAATGTATGAATCTGTGATAGCTTCAGATTCTATGTATGATTACTCATTAATTGACACAATAGCAGAAAATAAATGAGAAAAAACATTTATTCCAACTTTGCAAAACACTTCCTGTTTCTTAGAATGAAGGTTGGAAAACACAGAAAGGAGATAGAAACACACTGGCTGGAGAGTATTACTTGGTAAAATTACTTCACCCTTGCTTGAGTAAAACAGAGAAAGCAGAATGTACAATAATGAAGAGTTTTGAGATAAGAAAAAATCATTTGAACAACTATGATATTAAAATCAATACAGATTTCCATTTATTCCAAGATACAGGGACATTGGAATAACATATCAAAACAAAAAAAAAACCACGGGTATTTTAATCAGTAGTCAGTAACTATAAGGGAAAAATTATATTTTTTGACTTAACTGAATCAATTTCAGACTAAAAGTGTGGGGTTTTTTCCCTAAAAATTGTGGTATTGCTGGAAAAGTCTATTCTAGCTGTATTCCCAATGCTAAACCCATAGCATTTTCTGTTTATCAAGTAAGTGCAAAGTACATTTGTGTTACAAATGTCTATTTGCTGTTGCTATGACAATAAGCTTCATTTGAAAATATGCAAGGAATATTGGTTTCTGTTTCATAAATATCATTTCTCCTTATTAGCAAGGAGACACTTAAAAATCACCTTCATTTACCACAGATATGTGTTTTAAAAATTCGATCAAACCTCAGTAGTAGCTTCACTGCTCATCTCTTGGAATACTACATACTCTAAGTGAGAATGTGATTAACTGAGACTGGAATAAAATCTGACCTTTAATTGTTTAAAGCTACCTAATTGTCTAGTGTTTCATTATATTAAAGGAAAAAGTAATATTAAATCTCGGCATAATTTAACAATTCATCTAACCATGGTGGATTTGGGTAAAAGTATGACCATAGCTGTTCAGAAGTCTAGTGCCTGTTTAGGGTGTAGGGTTCTGCAGGTTCCATGAACTTGGAAGACAGTAGGGCTATTTCATGTCCATGAGGATATTGTTGAAATGATGGCCATGGTTCTCTCAGAGCCTGCCATGTAGTATATAAATGGATTGCACTCAGACTGTGTAATGGGAGTATTAAAAGAGGTTAAAAGAGGAAGGATTTTAATTTAAAAAGGGAAGCCTTCTGAAGCCTAGGGCTTAGAAACTAGACTAAGTGTTTCTTATCCAGAGAAAGGTTTCAAGGTACCTAATGATCAGTAGAGTTCACAATGTCAACAATTAGTAATGAGGAATTCCAGAAAAACTAGACCCCAGCCTACCAATGTAAGCACCATCATACTTTTTTCTGTTCTTGACATCAAAAAACTGTGATTTATTGTGAAAATTGCAATCTGTAAGCTCTCTGTGCTTTTTTTTCCTTGTAGAAATAAACATCATTAATTTAATGGTATTGTGTAAATTAATAGAATTTTTAAAAATAAGTAGCTTCACAGGATATGAAAATGGGTCTATATATTTTTTCTTTTTTTTAGTCAAAGGCAAATATCTGTCAAAAAATAATTTATATCACCATCAAATACAACTTTTAGTTGTATTTCTACTACTATAAGACTTCACAAAACCAAAAACCAGTTCCTTTGCAGTCTGTCCATATCTATTAATAGCAATTAGAGTGTATCCTAGTTTTAGTAGGATAACTTGTGCTAGTAACTATCTGTGGATAAGTCAACAAAAAGTTGAAGATGATAGCACTCTTTAAAAGACTCTTTAAAAGACTAATTTTTTACATAGTTTTTCTGTATTTATATTTATTCTAATATCAGAATGAATGTTTCACAAACACACATAGCTTAATGGATACATTTCAAGCAGAGTCTTGTCAATTAAAGTGAATTCTGCTTTCAAAGTTATAATATATTAGTGGTGTCTTTTTCTGAGATTAAAGAGTACACTTGGCAAGATTAAGAATGGCTGATGTGACACAGTAGAGCTTGTCCACCAGTGCATTAAAGTTATTTCCTCCCGCTTTACTATAAAACAAGCAATATTGCTCAATGTAAATGAATCTTTAGTTTCAATTGTGTGTGCATCACTAAAGGCAAATTGTTTGAGCTACTAAACTCAAACATAATTTCTGTTGTTTTCTGCCATGCATCTTGCTCCATGACAACTAAAGAGATTCATCCTGAAACAGAGAATATTTTTAAATCACATGTGTAGCTGAAAAAGACGGAAGGTATAATAGATTTACCCTAAAGGTAGGATAGTTTATTAACATGTACTTTCTTTCATTGTTCAGTACAAAACCCTGGAATTTCTAATTCAGTCCCTTTGGTACTTGAAAGCAAAACTGAGAATTCGTATTTTATAATATGCCCTATTATGATGTAAACATGTCTTGCATGCATTTCAGCTTGCTGGGATTGGAAGCTAGTAGCAGCTTGTTGCTATTAGAATAGAAGAGCAAAATCACACTTTCTGCTGTAATAAATACTCTTCTTACCACTGGACATGTAGGAAGCAGCCACTGTCTTCTGTTTTCCTGTTTTCTACCATCTCAGCTCATGCAGGTCAGGAAATATGCATTCTATGAGATACATAAACAAAAATTGAAACAAAAACCAAAGCAAACAAAAACAAAAACCAAACCAAAAAAAGAAAAAAGAAAAAAAATCAGAATCTTTTATGCTTTCTCTCTCTCTCTTATGTCCTATTTTCACTACAGAAATGTTGTGTTTAACTGCTATTCATTATGTAAATACAGTTGCATTCGCTAATAGTAGAAATTACAGATTTGCAATAGTTTTAAAATAAAGAAATAGTAAATAGTTATGATATTCTGAACGTCTTGCTTTAGGTATAGGAGAAATATTATTCAGTTGCAACTCAGTTCACTGTAGCCTTTAGCATAAACATGCAAGTTAAACTCAATCACATATCCATTATCCTTCAGTTTCTGTCTCTAAGATTAGGCTAACAGAACTATTATAGTTCACAGTAGTACAAGAGGTAAATACTTTAGAAACTGTTAGATGCTTTGAGAACATAGAAAAACATGATCCAAAAGCAAAACACAAATACAGATTTAATAGGGATGAAGGGATTTTAGAATGTGTTCAGTTTGTTTTGTAAGATGTATTAATGAATGTTAACAACTTTCATTACCATCATCTGGATAGTGAATCTTAAAAACCTTCCGTCTCATGAAGAACATCACTACACCAAATGCAAGAAAAGTTCTAATTAATTTAATTTCCCCTTATCTTTGCAGGAGGTTAGCTTTAAGGCTAGAGATAAACAAGGTTTAAGGTTAGAGTTAACAATATACTATGAGGAAATCTAAACAGTGATTTGGGGGGGGCTTGTCCCACAGTACTCATGATTGATGTGAAATTTTTTGGTTTTCATCCAGTTATAGGAAATGAAGCAACTAGATAGCTGTCAAGATTTCATTTTTTCCCTCCTGACAGAAGGATTATTTTCTATGCCACTCAGAGATTCAGCTGGACAGTGAAGGTTCTCGACAAATTATCTGGCTCAAAAATCGAACTAAATTCACATTTTGCTACTTCCTACTTTGGTAGGGTTTTTTAAATGTCTTCACAGGACTATAATCCTCCTTCTTCTGCTTTCACTTGCTTCTATGAACAATTTTTCCACTATACAATTTATAAAAGTGAGGAAAAAGCCACCAACTTGTGATGATTGTCCAAGACTTCGGAAGAAAAGTGACAAAAGAGAGAGAGAGAGGTCAGGAGAAAGACCAACCACTCTTTTAAAATACGTTGCCCAAGCTGAAGGAGAGTTATTTCCTTCCAGAGTAATAGAGTATGGATGTCATCTTAAAACGTAGTAAACTCAGGTGGGTACAACATATACTCTGCTTTCAAACCCAAATTATTAGGAAAAAGTTCTAAGAATATGCTAGAAGCTTTATTCAGAAAATATTAAGAAGAGGTGTGCAATATACAAGGCTGCACACAATTGACTAGTTAAATGAAGTTTCCAAGCATTTCTTCTGATTTTTATAGAATAGAGCATCATAAAATTCTGTATCTTAACACTAAGCTCCAGTGTTAACTGGGAAACTGCATTTATTTTAGCAGGGTTGACATTCTTACATCATTTATATATATAGTTTATGAAAAAGTAGTTCAGTTCCTCCTCTTTATGCATTGAAAAGTATCAGTGCCAAGAATTGTTTAGTGTTAAGCTAGTAGAAATTATGAGTCAAACAAAAAAAATCTGGTATCAGAAAGCAGAAGAGTACCATAAATTTTTGCAGACTAAAAGTTTCACAGCAATAACTGATGTATTTTATTGACTAGCTGATGAAATCTTACTTCTCCAGGTCTGTGTTTTGTCAAAGGTTTCTTTTTTCAAAATAGAGTAAAGCTTCTTCCTTACTGGGACAAGGACACATTCAACTGAATTGGGAATAGTACCAACAATAGTGAGAAGGTACAAGAGTCCAAATCTGAAGACCAGTTGTTCAACTTTGCATATTTATCCTCCAGATATTTTTCCAAGCCTATCCAATAAAGACAGGACTACACCTGACAATACCTTCCATTATTCCTGATTTATTTTTCTATAGAAATACAACAAAAAAATTCTCCAAAATAATGTGCTGGTAAAGAAATAAATATTGTCTTAGCTATAATAGGAAATTAAAAAACCTCAAAATGACAGCTAGTGATTCAGTTCTGCTTTTCTCCAAGACAAAAAAAAAAAAAAAAAAGAAACTTCTAGTAACTTATCTTTATGACACTATATGCAGGTTTAACTGCTCATATATCTCTTAATTTCTTCAGTTGTAGCACTATGATATGTCAGTTTCCCACCTCATGGGGGATCAGTTTGGCGAGCTCTGGACCCTGGTGAGATCAACAAGGACAAAAGCAAAGGACAAGAGGCACTCTTTCTTCTTGGAACCAAAGTCCCACAGCTTTAATGGAGAACAGCTCCAGGTGAGGAAAGAGAGAGAGCCTGGGAGAGGAAATGGCGTTCAGGAGAAGGAAGGGATCATCCATCTCGTGGTGGGAGATTTTAAACCTGGGGGAAGAGGGGGCGGAGGAAAGGAACTACAGCCAATGGGATCCAACTGATGGGAGCAGTAAAAGGAGGAACTTACCTCGGGGAAACTAACACCACAGGACCTTGGGGGCGGGGAGGGGGGCATGTACAGAACAAACCACATGATACAAAACAAACCACTCATTGCAATAAGACAAACCACCCAGTGCAAAATAGCAACTGAATAAACTACTCAGTGCAATACAACAGTGGTACATAGTGAATAATAAGTCAAAGAGTTTCAGTTTTAACACAATGATAGGCAATAAATCAATGATGGTCAACAGAGACTTGACTGTCTATTAATACTGTTAGCTATAAACTGCAGTTACTTTCTTGGGGAGAAGCTTTGGATCCTGTATCTATTTTTCTAAATATTAGAAATATTATTATTAATATTTCAAAATAAAGTAGAAAAGTGGTGGAAGATGTCGTTTCTGGAAGACGTCATAATAATGTGCACAATATTTCATATGATAATTCATAACATATGCCCTTAACTTGATGGGATACAACGGGTGAAAATTGTTATATTCTAATTATTTTAATTTAATTTTATGTGTCTCAAACTAGAATGAAAAAGCCTAAGGACTAAATTAAAGAAAAAACATTTAAAATGTGACTTAGCAGAACAGAGCTGCCAAGTGTACATTTATTTCTTGTAGTTATATTTTTCCCTTTGATCAGAAATAATTCCTGTTTACTCTGACAGCAGGTCCACTGCAAGATCAAACACTCTTAATACAGAGTGCTTCAGGTATCATATGATGTCTGTTTATACATGTATAGAACAATTTCAACTTTTCTAACTAGCATGAATAGTTCAATGCCAAGCTTTTGAGATTTGTTTTTTTCTGTTTACACCAAATACTCCAATAGACATTTTACAGCAGAACTTGCTCATAATGTTGGAACTAGTGCCAGGCAAAGAATGTTAACATGTGGATTGGCATGGTAACTTTTCAAAAACAACAAAAAGCCAGCCAACCTTGCTGGTCAAAACAAGAAGGTAAGAAGTGGTTACAGTCTTAATCAGCTGTAGAGAAATCAAATATCCAAAAGACCAGATGCTGAACACCAACTATGAAACTTTTGGGAGAAAACAGAATCTGAAAAGGGCAAAGGTATTTAAGTTCTGTTGCCTAATTAATATATTAAACAGAATATTATGCTGAAATTTGCCATGTACAGCCTGTAATTTGATAATTTTAAAACTTCAAGTGAAATATAATCTTTCTAATTTTTCCACTCACTTGGGTATGTGCATATACTTCATTGTATTTCAACAGAAATTTCTAACTGCATCCAACCGGCACATGTCAGACCTTGCTCTCTTTCTACTCAGCTGTGTCTCAGTTCAAAGGCACAATATTTAATGGTGGCTGTTGAGTTAGAGTAATTTTAAATATCTCTTCAGCGAAAAAAAATTAATTAAAATCTTAAATTCTAAGTTGGTTAGAATTTGGGTGGTTGGAACAGCCTACAGACATTCAAAATCATAGTTCTGTATGAAGTTTGACAGGAACTCAATTCTCAATAGGATCTCATACTTACATGCAAAGTGCAGAAGGACTTGCTTGCTGAAGAAAATTTTGTAGGTTTTTTTTTGGTTTGTATGTTTGGGATTTTTTTTCTTTTTTTGTTTTGGCTTATTTCGGGTTTTTTGACACTTATCTGTCTAAATAAATAACTGACCTTTTCTCTTGCTTAGGGGTTTTATTTATTAATGAAGGTGTGAACTTTTATGTTTCATATGAAAAGATTAGTAAAACAAACTCACATAAGTAGAACCATTAAAACAATCAAAATCTTTTATGTATTAATTACTGAATGTTATCCAAATATGTCTGGTAATTAGGGCAATAAAAGGAACTAAATTTCTAATGAACTACTTGATAAATTTCTATCTGGCCTTACTGAATAAAGTGAAATTCATATGCAGCCTTTTTGTACAAAGAGAGAAAAAACAGTGTAAAATAGAAGACCATCCTGTTGTTCAGAGACAATAGTTCAGGAAGGAGAGAGATATTATTTTCACTTTTTAGTCTAGTATGAAATGAATAGTTCTGGCTACTAAAATGACACATGGAAGTGCATGTTATTCTGTTATTCTTCTCAGACCAGTTTTAGCAAAATTTGAAGTAAGTTGTTATTTAGTTTGAACAAAAGTATTAACAACTCTCATGAGGAATTGTGTAAATTAGGATGATTAAATTCTTTAATAATTTGACATAATTTGATGGAAAATTCAATACATATTCTCCTTTTGCAGCATTTTCAGTAGTTCTGGTTTATTGCCTTTTGTCTACACTGAACTTTATTTTCTAGATAGCATTCACAATTTACAAAGTACAGAGTACCCACACTGGAATGGATAATTTTGTATCACTGAGAAATAATATCCCTTTTAAAAAAACACATAACTTCAAAATTCATCTTCTTGAGGTCGCCATGCAAAAAGCAACAAAACCCCCACATAGTCCTTAATTTTTGAGACCCATTTAATAAGGTTTTGACAATACTGAAATAAATTTTACTTAATTTATAAATTTGAACTAGTTGAAAACTGTTGGTTTGGGAATCATGGGAAAAGAAAGCATCACAGAAACTAACTTATGAAGTGGCTGATTAGAGATTGTAGAGTCATACACCAAATCTTTCCACAACTTCAGAGCCCTACTTTCCATTCCAGTGGGTAAAGATTTCCTAAAAAACCTTGAAGTAACTTCAAAAAAGTTAATTACACCTTAAGTTAATATTTTAAAAGTTAGTATTTTAAACCTCTGAGAAGAAATAGACTTAAAATACATTCACATTGAAACACAGTGTTCCAAACAATTGCACTAGTAAGGAAGAAAAGATTTGGCATTTAAAGGTATATCAGTGATTCATCAAGTCTTATTGTTTCATTAAAATTAAGAAAGCAATAGCTTTGTGATTGTGTCATATATTGTTAATACATGAGTTGCATAAAATACAAGCCTATCATCATGGGAAAAAACCTCATGCTATAAGATTAAAAGTTTGAGGTCAATTTAAGAATAGTCCCACAAAACATTTAATTTACCTATTCCAGGGGGTTAAATCTGTATATAGTATATTTCATAGATTAGCTTTGAAATATACTGAGTTCATCTGAAATTGAGCAATTACTTTGGGAGTCTAATTACCTTATTTATTAGATTTAAGCACATTCGATTTTTATTTAGACTTAGATTTAGATTTTTGATAGATCCTTAAGATGGAATCTGACTTCCTTCTTTATTTGGTCAGAGGGAATATTATTAAATGGGCAGTATGACAGAAAGAAAATCGACAAAAATATAATCTATAGGGATCAGTAAAAGCAGTAAAGGTCAACTAATGGAACTCATCAGATAGGTAAGGCTAATGGTGAAGTTATATATTTTTCATTCTCCAAGGTCAACTAGAGATGTAAAATTGAATAGATTAAGGAGGCAGTAGATAATGACATCAAGAAGAGGAAAATAAGTGCCCAGCACCATCCTGTCCTTATCTGATGCACCTTTCATTATCTGATATGGTAATGGAGTTTTTCTGAACTTGTTTCCCTCTCTTGATGCACAAGGTCAACATTAAGAGTACCTAAATATAACGACCCTAATCCAGGATCATGTGTGTTCTTAATATACATACCAAACAAACAAAGAAACCTAATAGATTTAGCTAGTCTTTGTTCCCAACAACTTTTATTATTAGTTATGAAAACGCAACAGCAGTATTCTATAGAAATTGATTTCCTCTATATTAATGTGCAAATTAGGAAGGTTCATATTACATTCTTACTGAGAAATAATAAAAGGAAATGTATCATATCTGAGAATCTAAATTAATTGAGCACTCTAATGAGATGTAGATTTCAAGTTCAAAATCTGTTTCTGTAAATATATTCTCATCCATTGAGGGTGTTCATGTAGTAAATAATACTGGTTTTATATTTATGGAGCCAATCAATTCATAATAATGGAAGACTGATATTGCAAGACTTGAAACAGACAGCTTAATGCAACTTAGTCAGTCCTTCATTGAATCATCTGTCAAGACCAGTTGTTTCTATTTTTTTTTTTTCTTTTAGAGGATGTTTGTATAAAAACAGTTGGTTGAAACAGAAGCTGAAGGAAAGACAAAGATGGAGGTGCAGCACCAGTGCCTGGTCTTGTTAAATCTCATGATATTCCCATAGACCCACTTCTCAAAGTTGTCCAGATCCCTGTGGATAACATCCTTTCCTTCAATTGTGATCTCAATTTTATCAGCCAAAAAAAATTTCTAGTTATCTAGAAAACCATAAATGGAAGAAGACAAACCCACATTTTCTCATTCCTGCACTTTTCTTATTCGATTACTTAATTTTTTGTCTTTACTGAAAACTCTGTCAAGAGGCTGGTAGGTAGTTCTTGTATGAGGAAGGTGTTTTAGGTAGTAATTGAAGATCTTGTCACCTGAATTTATTTCTAGCATCACTAAGGATGAAATCCAGAAGTACTGGCTTTGTCTAGCATATCAGAAGTCCTTATATTATGCAGAGTTCAACTATTTTTGCAGACCATCAACAACACCATGAATTTCTAATGATCCAGCAAATAATTAATACAGATATAAATGAAACAGAAGTAGAACAAAGCTAGAAAAATTTATTTTTCACCTTCATAGTAATAGAATAATGTGAAGAATTAATGATGTGAATTGAATGTCCAATTACACCTCATTTAGTAACAAAAAGAGAATAATCTTTTAGGTGTATTGGTCTTCACAATTGGTCTACACAATGTTTTAGCTGACATTATTCTCACAGGTCAGTCCCAGTTCCTTTGTTTTAAAGAGAAAGTCGACCAGCACATAAGTATTGGTAATTTGTGGATTTAACATGAATAAATAATCTGAATCCCAATTATTTTTTAGCATCAAAGCCGAAAAATTAAATAGGAAATTAAAAATTTTTCCAGTGTCCCTAGTGGTTAATGTCTGCTAGTTTTGCCATTGTGGAAAATAAAACATCCTGGTATCTATAAGGGCTGGTGAATTTGCTTATAGGACAAAGGGTTTCAGCTAGAAAATTGACAGCTTCAGAAGGAAAAAAAATCAGCCCTTTCAAAGCAAATTCCTAGAAACAACTTCCTAAATCTTCTTCATAAAAGTTTCATTTTAGATAACAAGGAAATCCATACTTTCTTGTGCTGTCATATTTGGATGACTTTGTCTTCTTTGTCTTATTCTAGGTAACTGTGGCATTTTTTCTTAATATTTGATTAATAGTCAAAATTAAAATCACTACAATTATGTATATCCAAGGATTTTATTGTTCATACTTTCTCAGTTGTTAAGGGCACTGCTTTTATATGCATTCTACCCTTTCATGTTTGTGCTCTGATAGTTTAAAATAATTGAAAACACTAATGGTAATAAAAAACTAGAACAGCTAATGAAAATGTTAGAATCTTATTACCTGAAAACTGAAATTGATAAGCAAACCAGAATTATTTAAAACCACAAATTATTTTTCATATTACCATTCCATTCTCCTTTCTTTTTTTTTTTGCTCTTTTACTGTCCTCTGCTCAGTTAGGGGGAGAACAAAATGTGCCAAATATTTTAATAGAGTGTTTCTTTAACTAGACCCAGAGATGATACACTGAGAAGTTCAGGCCAAATTCTATATCTGAAAGATTCGATTTCAGGACCAGCCAAAAACACTTGATGATGACTGTCTGCTATTTCTGAAGTTATGACCTTGAACTTTAAATTTATCTTTAAAAATCTGAACCTGAAATGAATATTATAATTTATTCAGCTTTGAGAATATTTAGGTAATCTCATTATGGGTTGATAAATCAACTAGATTCAAAATCTTATTTAGAATGACAGCTTATTTACTCCATATAAGCAACAAGTAAATATAGATTGATAACTTTACCTGACTTCATGCTATGATGCATAAAAAAAGGATTATAGTTCAACCATCAGCTTAGATTATCAATTTACTAAGCTGTGTTGCCTGCCAGACTGATTGTGCTTTAGTGGCTGATGACTGAAGGGGTTCATGGTACACTCTGAAGAACACGTTCATTTCTAATATTTGTTTTCTCTGCTATTTTGGTGAAAATCAGCAAATCAGGAAAAAATGTGTTGGCCATAAGATCTAATATTTCCATATATAAGTATTCCACTTTGAGGTGTATCTATGTATATTATATGTCTATAAAACTGAGATTTTATTTCACCTTGCAGAATTACAAAATAAAAATATTATTATGAAAAGCTGATATAAAATTACCCTAAAATGTTAACAGAGTCAACAATAATTTCATACAGACTTGATAAAAAGAACAAGAAAAATTGTTGATTGAAACTGATTTTTTTAGAAATTCCCTTTAGAAATTTCAAAGAAATTTGAAATTTCAAAATTTCAAAGGATAAGTTTTTAAAGTCTTTTTCCTTTAATAATAGAATTCATTACTAATACATATTTGATCAGAGAGTGAGAGAAAATATGCGCTCTGATTCATTTGGTTGAATGTATCTCTGCTGCACAGAATTAGCAGTGTGAATAAACAAAAAGGTGATTTCCAGTCCACTTCAGAGTTACAGACTGCATGACTTCTAGATGTTAAATTTCCTTCCTTCCTTCCTTCCTTCCTTCCTTCCTTCCTTCCTTCCTTCCTTCCTTCCTTCCTTCCTTCCTTCCTTCCTTCCTTCCTTCCTTCCTTCCTTCCTTCCTTCCTTCCTTCCTTCCTTCCTTCCTTCCTTCCTTCCTTCCTTCCTTCCTTCCTTCCTTCCTTCCTTCCTTCCTTCCTTCCTTCCTTCCTTCCTTCCTTCCTTCCTTCCGCCACTTCCTTCCGCCACTTCCTTCCGCCACTTCCTTCCGCCACTTCCTTCCGCCACTTCCTTCCGCCACTTCCTTCCGCCACTTCCTTCCGCCACTTCCTTCCTTCCTTCCGCCACTTCCTTCCGCCACTTCCTTCCGCCACTTCCTTCCTTCCTTCCTTCCTTCCTTCCTTCCTTCCTTCCTTCCTTCCTTCCTTCCTTCCTTCCTTCCTTCCTTCCTTCCTTCCTTCCTTCCTTCCTTCCTTCCGCCACTTCCGCCACTTCCGCCACTTCCGCCACTTCCGCCACTTCCGCCACTTCCTTCCGCCACTTCCTTCCTTCCGCCACTTCCTCCCATTCTATTTCAACTTCACTTTCTTCATAAATGAAATAAACATAAATAAAATATGATTCACAACTTCACCTGGCATAAGGAAAATCCTTTCTATGGGCAGTATGCTGTATTACCACATCTATTGCAGTCTAATAAAAATATTATGCTCCAAAGAGTCTTCCTTTGCTTGCCCATTTTCTTATACAAGAAATAAATAAGGAAGGAAGAAAGAAAGAAACAAGATAAAAACAGTAACCATTTTTTGGTTCCCTCTGAAATATTATTTGACCATTAAATAAGACTCATAAATATGGTACAGAGTCTGTATAGAAACATTAATGAAAAGCATATTAATGTATAAATAAAATGTTAGCAAGTTTGAATATTGCATAGTTGAAACAATCAAGCTAGCAGGGAAGAACAGGTCATAAAACTAGGTTATTAAAATGCAGACAAAAAATCCTATTGATTCACTAACAAAGCATTCACATATCTTCACAATTTACTTCTATTATAATTCATTAAAAAAATCTGAGTATCTTTTAGATACTGAGGTGTCAACCTGCATCTGGAAGAACTCAATTTTATTTAAATAATAAGTAATACACAACTAAGCAGTGCAGCTTGTTAATAAGGAAAAATAATAACGTTAAGACTTGTACCAGTCTTTCTTATTCCCATTCACTGCATATTTTGCTAAGTCAGTGAACAGATGCAAGTACATAACCCTCCTGCACTAAGGGAAAATGCAAGATAAGTCTTAGTAAATCTCATTCCATTAAGACTTTAGCTCATTAATGTACAATGTTTTTATCCCTTATTCAGTTTTGAAAGGCTAAGACCTTAGTCAGAGTATTCTAGAGACAAAGGAGGTAAATACAATAGCTTTAGGTCATAGTTGGGGGTCAAATTTCTTAGTAAAAGAGTATTCTCCTCCTTCCTTTCCTAACATTTATTGAAGTTTTTTGAAGATATTTATTTCTTTTCTCTTACTAAACACAAGAATAGCAAAACCCAAAGAAATAAAACCTAAGAAACCCCCTCAATTCCAAAAAGTTCCCCAAAAAATAAAAAACACACCCATTATTCTACACCTTTGAAACTATAGGATTAAAGAAATACTGAACAATTTTTTTCTTTTCTTTTTTTTTTTCTTTTTGTTTTTTTTTCTTTTTGTTTTTTTTTTTTTTGTTATTGTTCCAGGGAGGCTGCAGAGAGGATTCTTAATTTCTAGAATGGATTTTGTTATGGTTTTCCTTCCTTATTGCTTCATGTAAAAGGGCCAATATTTCTTTTCTCTTCTTCATTGCCATTCTAAACTTAAATGTCTTTAAATATTTCCAGCAAATTAAAAAAAAAAACAAAAAGCCAACCTAACATATACAAAAAAATGAGTTCAAATTTCATAGAAAGACCCAAACACTTTGGCTTTCTCTGGGAAAGAAAAAGATTCAAATAAAACCTCACTGCCTTAGACCTCAAGGCCTTTGCTTCAAAGACCTGTTTTCAATGCTGTAAGTATAATAAGCAATTTCAGCTGTTTCTTGTCACTACTTCATTCGAAGGATGAGCTACACAAATTTGTTTCTTCCCACCACCATGCTCTCCCCAAAAGGCCTAGTCATATAGCCACCAATTTTTCAAAACTAAGAATGCACAGAGACAGCCTAATTTCTGGCATGTGCTTGTTCTAAGATACATTTTTTGGCAATATTTCATATTGTTTATTTCAGGCTAAGCCTGCTCAATACACAAATATTATTTTTGTTCCATATTCAGAAACATAAACATTCCTGTATATTTACACAGAAAACAAGAAACCTGACTTAGATCTCAGAATTCCACTCGGGTGGCAAATGCCTATCCACCTACTACATATTACCCCCTGTTTTATTTCCACTAGTTACTCTACTTCTTAGTGAAAGGAAGTCCTTCGTAGTATGCAGTTTCAGCTTTTCTTCTGGAGAAGTGATGGTACACGGTCATTGTAGTTGTTAGCTAGAAACTTTCTGCAGATAATGAAAGCCATGGAGGTGTTGTACACTTCCACTGAGAATCAGAACAATGAAAAAACTTATCTGCTTTAAAGCCATTTCTTCAGAGGGTACAATATGACCTTGTCATGAATGCACTTACAAAATGTTTTATGATCTCTAGTATAAAGTGTGGAAATATTTTACATTCGAAACTATATTTACATTTTACATTTACATATCATAGTCTTACTAGATAAGTGTGCATTTAGACAGTGTTTGGCCATGAGCTGGTGGAATTTCTCAGAAAATTTTACTTAGAATTTCAGTCATAAGTATGGCCAGTCAGATACAAAAAATATGAAAACACGAGAAAAAATAAGATGCTTTTGAAATTATGCTCTCTAATATGGATTTACTACATGGGCATTCATAAATGGAACATTTAACATGCCTCAATTGCTGACCCATCAGGAAAAGACTTAGAAATATGATAATATAAAACCTTCATTTGCTTATCTGTAATAATTTAATGTTAAAATAATTTGCTGAAATCACTCTTTAAAGATACTCTCTTTCTATTGTATTTGCCTAGACAGAAAAGCATAGTCAGGTGCCACTTCAGCCCCAGAAGTACAGTTGGAGCTTATTCTTTTTTTTTCCTAGAGATAAATTTCATACTGCAAAAATAAGTGTTATGGTATGGAAATTACAGATTTGCTTTTCCTGCTCCTTCCTTGAGGAGGAGAATTTATGAAAAAGAGCTCACATATGTGAGCTATTTAAATTATTTGAAGTGTACATTCCTAGTTTGAGAAGAAAAAACATACAAAGAAGTAAAGAGCCAAAAGCATTTGCATATGCAGCAGTTAGGAGGTGTTGAAACTCATGTAAAATGGGAAAAAACAGATCATTACAGCTGAATGAATGTAGTGAAAATTATCAATAGATATGAATTCTATGGGAGAAATAAATACACTTGAAACAGCAGCATAGCTGCATTCCTTTCACTTCTTGGACCATTTGCAGTATACTTTTGTTTCAGTATAGAATTTCCTATTTATACTGTTTAAAAATTCAAATCACTGACTGAAATAAAAATTCTTATAATGAAACAGCTCACACATAATTTTATTGTCTCTGATCTGAGAAAATAGTACTCCTGTGGAAGCAGTCTTTTCTCTTGCATTCATTTTCTGATGCTGTCATGGTTGATCAGAGATAATGAGAAAGGTATTTACCGCATTATATGCTCTCCATTAAGATAGAACCTTCCTATTTGGGAAGTATTGAGCTTCACTGAGTTCAACTGCAATTCAGGACTGCACTTTTAAAACCCATCTTTGTTACCTACTTGGAAAAGCACATTCCTTGTTGTCTGCTTTTTATGTAACACTTGCACACAAGCTTTGGATTTTATTCTGAGAATTGATTTTTTTTAATACCAAAACCATTTATATCCCTGAGATAACACAAAAGTACTTCTACTGCTGTATTTTTTTCAGCAAAGCAAAGCTAATAAATGTGAAATCCCCTCTCCACACTCAAGATATCAAGGTAAGGCGGATATATTTGAAAAATTGCTCTAATACATCTGAAAATACAAAAATCAATAAGCTATAAAAGCTAAAAAGCTTCTTCAATTTCATCCCCTTATTGCTCAGCACAGGTGGCCAGGGCACTGAGAGCAGTACAAGGTTGCAAAAAAGTTGTTATACCTTTAGTGTGCATAGTGAAGAATATAAGAAAACCTTATGCAAGTCTGAAGGCACACCTGAGACAGAGAAGGGAGCTAGCAATGACCTTCAAGTTCTTGCCCATTTGATCGAAGACCTGAGAATGTGCTTGAGGGATTCTGCAGCCACAGCTGTAGTTCATGTCATCCTTGTATGAATACAAGATAAATCCTTTAAGACTGATTTCTGGTTACTGTTCTTGTGTGGTTTTGGGCAGAGGCACTCCCATTTTTTAAAAAAAGTTTCAATGTCATTAGAAATTAGGGCATAAAGCTGCCTGAGCAAGTGTTTTTTGGATTTTTTAAATGAATGTATTTAATTCCAAAGTAAAGATGCAAACATTTTAGATTGTCTGCATTTTGAAAAAGGAAATCAGAAGAACAAAAATAAAATGAGAGAAAAAGCAAAATGTAACTCTTGAAAGTTCATCTTTCTGAACAGAGATGTAAACCCACTTTCAGCAGAAGGGTACAGCTGGTCCATATCCTGGTGGCCTTTTCACAAGAGGAATTTAGGACTGCTACAATACTAACTTCACAGTCTGGAAGTCATGAAATTAGATAATGATCCTTATTATTATTGCTATTATTATTATTATTGTTAGTGTTTATATTGATATTGGTACTGGTATTATTGGCATATAAAATAAATAAGAAAGCAGAAAGTTGCCAAACAGGATATCTTAACTGAGGACCACCGCTGAGCTTCAGCCAAAACCTTTGTTAATAAGATTCATATGGCATGTTAGAGGTCTGTACACAGAAAAAGTAAAGGGACAAAGAATCACTGCTGTTTCGCCAATGGTCTCTGAACCTTACTGCTTCACTTTCCTATGGTAGCCACAAAACTACTTCAGTGTGTACCACCTATCATCATTCTTCCCGAGAAATCATGCATCATACTGGGAATCATCCAGTAAAAATTTCCCCCTGCATTTCCCATTTATTCCCCTTCCTTTCTTCTCTGTGTCTCCAAGATGGAATGAGGAAGTGAGGCATTTAAGCATTGATACAATTAGCCTGGAAATCATCAGTAGAGTGAAGATTGGGGATTATGGTATGAAAAATATCAGAGGTCTTACATGATCTGAACTCCAAATGTACCGAAGAACTTTTCTGTTCATTTGATACACAAAGGCATTATGTTTTTCTGGAAAATGATTTATTTTTTAATTGTTTTGATGGCAATAGGACATGATGGCCTTAGGAATTCTTCTCCAGTTCAGTAACTTCTCTTAAAATGCTGATTGAAATGGATTTAAACTGCAATGAAAAGACTAAGTTTATAATGCTATGCAAAATCCTTTATATTTATATCACTGGGTAGACTGTACTCTGAGATATCGAGAATTTGCCTAGTCTTTTAAATCTGTGCAGACATTTCCGCTATGTTAGCTTTTTCTATCAAAGCCAGAAGTTTAAGTTTAGTTTAGATTAGTTTAGTTTAGTTTAGTTTAGTTTAGTTTAGTTTAGTTTATAGAAAAAGGCAGAACTACATCTATTACAAAATTTATATTTATGAAACAGGAAGCCTGTTATACTGCAAATGTCTGTATAAATGTCTCCACAGTATGGAGCTGTGAACAAAATATACAAGGGTCAAAGTGGATTTGTTTTTGAATTTACTGTTTACAATAATGGAACTTTATGTTTGTCTTGGTTTGGTATTTAAACTCAGAGTATGATGTTTAAATTGCCATTTTATAAATGATTTTAAGATTCAAATTTTTTGTCAGAAAGCAGAATGTAGGATTTATTAAGCATAAGGTAATAAAGTTTGCAGTAAAATATGTTTTGAACGTTTGATATTTTCTGAATACTCTAGTATCTACAATATTACTATGTAATGTTTATGTTATATTTTTATTACTTTGTTTTCAATTTAGTGTTTCTCAGCTCTATATAAAGTCAAAATTTTCTTACTCATGGGAATAAAGGTCAAGTTTATAAGAAAGACCAAGAAATAAAGAAAAATTTTATTAAACTACATGACTAACTGATAGGCAAATAATACAGTATTGACCTAGCTTATTTGACGTAAGCAATGATTCATTCCTAGACCTGTATTCAAAAGTGTATGTAATGTCAGTCAATGGCTTTGAGAAACACAAAATAAGTGAGCTGTGTCTCATTATATAATGCGTACCCTATATCCTGCAAAATATACTGTGGGGCACAGTATATTTTGCAGGATATAGAGTAGGTATTACTATACTATACCTTATTACTATGCTACTTTAAATGAATGTGTCCTATTTTTATTATAGAAATCACATATGGAAATGCTTGTATTTATTTTTGCACTAAATTGTCCCTTGTAGCAGCTAAGCAAAGACAGTGGGAATTTGGTACTACTCATTTAAAACAATTTCAAAGGTTAACTGGAGGAAAAAACCCACCTGTGATTTTTACTGAACCTCAATGCTTTGCAAAGGTGATTACGTCCAGGTTTTGCTTGTTTGTCTGCTTCTCATGCTGATTTTTTTGTTTGTTTTTTTGCTTTGGGTTTTTTTAAAATCCTTTTACATAATTTCCTTTGTTTTCAGGGAAGCCTATGAAGAACAATGTATGGCAGAATGACATTACAGTAGCAAGAAATCTGCCCTACATTTCTAGCATCCTTAAATTGAAAAATATAAATACATAATCAATAAAAGTTTCTGGAAACTACACTTCTAACTTCAGCCTGCATCTTTAGAACTGTGTCCTCCTGTTCAATCTGTAAAATTTTTGTAGCAACATTAAAAAAGTATAATCATTCAGCCACTGGATGAGAGGCAAGAAAATTGCTTCCTAAATGCTCAGTCTCCTGGTATTCTAGAGATATGCCAAAATATTACATGTCCATTTTCACTGCTTCATTTTTTTTGGTGACAATAGACTTCCCACAGGAAGACAGATTAATTCAGGTAGACAGAATTAGCAAAACACATTGGGGTTTTCTCTGCACTGAAATCGGAGTTAAATAGATTTTGGCCCAGCAGATCTGGTAGCACTGATGCACAATAGTTGGTGGAATGAACATCATACTTTAGCTCCCCAAAAGCAATTGAGCAGTTTGCATACTATTTTTTTTATGTAAGATTATTTGAAAGTAGATAAAATTGTGTAAGGTGGGACAAATTATCCAGTGACTTACCAATATGAAGCTCTTCCATTATTGAGGAGCATAGAGAGTTTGCTTGTGCTGAAGTATTTTATGTTGTGTTTCTACTAAAAGAATATTATTGTCTTGATATTCTCTTAATATAAGTACTTTTTCCAATTTAATAGTTTTTTCTTTTTTTTTCTCTTTGATTGCTTTGGCTTAGTAAAAGGAACTAAGCTCATAAATATATCTGATTATGTTGAAACACGACATATGCTTATTAAATTGCTCTCTTAAAATTCCTGTTCATGTAAGAAAATTATTAGAAAGCACTTGCTACATAAGTTAAGAGAAGAATTTGAAGGTATGAATTTGCAGTTAATTTCATGAAGAATAAGCATCATTTTTCATTATTTTTCATTAAATTTTCACTATAAACTCAGTTCTTTAATCAAAAGTCCATACATTGAAGTTGATAAATGCTCTTGAAAAACTCCTAGTTCAGGATAATATTGGCAATCTTCATTAAGAAAGTGAATTCTATTTTGTATGTGCTATATTATTTGTGGTAGGTGGATAATTAAATTTTTTTTTTTTAATTCTAGAAGTCTGTCACTATAAACGAACTACAAAGAGACAGGAAAAAAGCAAAATCAGAAAAATATGTTCCACATACTTCTTAACTATTTGTTTGCATTTTCACATATGAATTTGTTACGAGTACATACACAAATTTTCCTTTTTACATGGCTTGGATAGTTTTTACACAGTTACACAGTACATCTTTGAAAAGAAAGTCATTCATGTGTCAGGAAGTGCCTGTACAAAATGTACAGTCTTGGAGGATACACTTAAGCATTAAGGTTTTCTGAAATTTACTATAAAATCAGAGCTAGAATTTAGTATTCATGACAGATTCCAGTTTCAATGTTAACATACTTGCCTAAGTTCTTCTATAATTCCTCACGTGTAATATAGTTGGTTAGATGCAGCAATATTTTAATAACTTTTTTTGCATCCAAGAGATAATTTACTTTGTAAGCAGCTTCATTATTGGCAAAGTTCTTACTTCAGTGGAAGGGGCTATACAGTGAAGGCTGAAGCATCAGCTATTAGACTGCAGCTCTCAACAGAGGAATTCTGGTCTTAGCAGGAGATTTTGGTATCCATGGAGATGGGAGACCTTATATATATATGTAAGATGAATGTCTTAACCCTGAATTTGGAAATGGTTCCTATTTCTATGAATTTTTTTCTGTCTTAATGTAAAAGCAACACTGTAGTTTTAAAACACCTTTTAGCATTGGTTACAAAGAAAAAGAAAAAAACCAAAGTGGAGTAATCAAACAAAATAGTATCAATTCTTGTTTCATTTATTATCTTGTTTCTAGGACTTCCAACCAAAATGTGCATGTCCCTATGATGCATTTAAATCACTAGGAAGCAAACCTTTGTTTCTTTGTTTGACCAAGACAGAAGGTTTCTGATCATAGTCTGAAGAAATGAGAAAGATAAATTCTTTACACATCTTTGATTTTTACCATTGTTTAAATTTACTGAGATTGCTAACTAGGTTGAATGCATATAAGTAAAGTTGTCTATTTTTCTCCAGTGAGAAAGAAAACTAAAAATCTGAAGAACTAAAATACTCCCATAAATTTTTATTCTTTAAACAATGCATATGGAATTCTCATTAGTATAATGTGACAAATAATAGATTTTCTAAATCTATTGGAAGGAAAAAATAATATTTGATGACTAAGGTGAAAATAAATCACAGTGTCAACTGTGATTATCATAGAACACAAAATAGTAAGAAATTTTATAATTGTATGCATATAAAGACCTGATCTGCTAACACTTAACAACAATGGAAAATTAAATTGTTAGATGACATTTACTATCTGGCAACACTTTATTAGTCAAAATAAATTTTGATTTCTTTTAGTATTTTAGAATTCAACAGGAATGATCACAAATATATATTTTTTAAACAATCAACACCTTTTCTTTGTTAAAATGAGCAAGTAAACAAAGTCACAGTAATGTATTGCATGGCTGACTAGTGGATTCCATGGACTGATTCCTCTTGGCCATTGATCTGTTCTTCATTATGCTTAACAACTTTATAAAGCTGCAGCAAACAGTTTGTGAGTTTTAGCAGTCAGTATAATTAAAACTTCTCAACCCTTTCTCGTGCTTTCTATATTTTCCTCAGAGTCAGTGTTCTCATTTGATAATCATTCAAAGGAAGATGTAAAAGGAAAAAAGAAGGATAATGTTGGAAATCAGAATTACAATCTTTTAAGAAGGAATAGAATGAATGAGCTCCAAGTAGGCCTGTGATGGAGTAAAGAGTTAAAATTGGATGATCACATGAAGTATTCAAATATATCAAAAATGACACCTCTATGGTGTACTTTAAGTATCTTTCAGAACCAAAGATTGGAGCAATTCTAGCTCACATAAATCTGCAGCCCAAATTCCAGAAAAAAGAATCATCAGAAAGCAAGAAGGTCTCCGAGAGGAGGTGATGAGAATTGAACTTGACCCGTGCAACTGCATATGCAAATTATGAGTAAAATCATGGCATAGGTTAGGCAAGATAGCAAAAGTCTTAGAACTATTAAAGAACAAGCAAGAACAAACCAGGTGAATTTATAGGCACGTAATTCATAGGCATGGAGGTAATGGCATTTTTTTTAATCATTATTTTGTTATTGTTGTGTTGTGAGATCTTTTGCTTTTTTGTTGTTTTGCGGGAGTTTGTGTTTTTGTTTCTTTGTGTGCTTGGTTTTGATTTTTAACAAGACTGAAGGATGTATCCATGAATCCAAAAATTCACATGGATTCATGTGAATTTTTACTAGATAATAATTGTCATCAATGAAGCTATACAATAAGGTAAAGAACTCAGTCAAGGGCAGGGATCTACAGTATAATCATTGTACAACTAAATAATAAAGGAGATTAATCTACTTTTTCAGCTACATAACAGTGTGGTAAATGATCTTGAAGGAAATGTAATTTCATATTAACAGAGAATCACAGAATTTCACTTCAGTATCTCACTTCTGTGATCTAGAACTAACAGCTGAAATTCAATTAGTAAATACTGAGAAAAAAAAGAATGAATGAATAAATTTTTCCATAGACTTAATACTGCCACTTAATAGCTCACTTGGGAAAAAAAAAAAACAACATGCATTTTTTAATAACAAGAAAATAAAAAAGAGTGATGAATGAGTACACTAAATTAATTACATATTAATATAGAACTACAGAATTACTGATCTTAGAAAATACCCTAAGATCACGATGTCCAACTGTTAACTCAGCATTACCATATTCACCACTACACCATTTCATCCACATGACTTTACAACACTTGTGCGCAAACATACCTCAACTGTAGAATTTAGAATACTGTTTTAAAAATAGTCCTCAAATTCTTCCAGAGAAGAAAAAATTAAATGCAAATAAAAAGTTAATGAAAGGGGAATGTAAATAAAAAGGTAAAAAAATTAATTTATTAGTTTTGTCATCTTCCAAACATAGAGAAGAAGCCCTTCTGCATGACTTTCTACAGAAAACTGGTCCTATTTGCCCCTTTGAAATAAACCTTAGTAGGCAGAGCAACGAAGTCACAAATTATTTATAATATAACTGTTGCTAAAATTATGAACTGAAATATCTGTTATGAATGTTTCATTTGCTTTTTTTAATATATTTTTATTATTCTTGCAATATGAAATAGTAAATCAACCTGGGGAATGAAAAAAACAGCAGCCCTTGGCTGCATGTGCAGCATTACAGCAGCACTCACTGCCAGCTTAGTTTGTGCAATTTACTGGTTTGTGTAAAAAAAAAAGGGGCCATCTACATGACAATAGAATGAGCACAGCACAATAATTTTGAAATTGCTAATTCTATTTAATTCTATCTTTGGACACTGTTAATGTTTTTTGTTTGTTTGTTTGTTTTTTGGTTGTTTTTTTTTTTTTTGTCATAGAAGAAAACCCCCTATATATTCTTAGTTCTAAATAGCAAAATTAGTCTAAACATCTTGATTGATTACTTGGCTATGCAACTTCTTTAAGTATGATGTAGTTTTTGCAGTTTATAATAGCAAAATCACATTCCTTCTCAAATGGATGGCAGAAAATAACTTGCGATCTTGAACCATTCTTACAACAGTATTTGAACAGTAATAATCCTTTCCATGCCTCATGCATCTTCATTTTCCTTTGAAATGATGCCTTTTTCTGGGTAAAACCACAAGTAAACATGCTTATTAAATGCCTATCAGCCCGACAGTTGGCTTACACTGGGAAATATTGGTTTTCAAAGTTATTGAAATCTACACATTTCCTTCTACTTTTTGATATACAAAACATATGACCAAAGCAAAATTTTGAAGACCAATATATTTCATACCACACTCTGACAAGACAATTACTGAGACATAGTGGATTTTTTTGTTCCAAGTGACTTCAAAAATACAAAACATAAGTCTTTTGTAGTGTTATCTAGCATATAGTGGATTACAGAGACTTTTTGAAATGCCTCAGTTTAGAAAAATAAATGTTTTTAATCCGTGATGATATTCACACTTACATGTATGCATGTTCTAATTTTATTTTCAGTGTCTCTGGACTGAAAAAGACAACCGATTATTTTCTTAAATTAGGAGAATAATCATAAAGTATTTCCACAGATTGCATTGCCTTTTTGCAAGCTTTCATTTGCTCTTAGTTTTAAATCTGTCTCCGTTCATGCTGACTTTCGTAGTTTCACTTATATTTATTTTTCTGCACCATGTAGTTTCCTCTTCCAAACATAAGATTATTGTACTACAAAAACTTCTGAGTCCAACCAAAACAGAGTCAACCAGAGTAAAAACAAAATTCTTAAAACTTATAGATGTAATTTAAGAACTTCAAAATACCTTCTCATAATTTGAGAACAATATGTTTTGCAATTAACTTGTTTATACAGAGAAACGTTGATTTAAAAATTAATCAATTTTAATAACATCTGTATTTTTCTTTCTTCACATCTCAGCTTCATCTTATGTGAGTAAAAATTAGTCAATTTAGAAAGTAATCAAAAGAAAGAAGTAAAAAGTATGATTTAGAGGCAGGAAGTATCCATGCAAGTTACAGGATGTTTTCTCCTTTGGAATCAATTCATTTTTATATTGGGAAAAAGGTCAGGAATTGCATTACTTCTATAGAAATTGTATTTCCCATGAAATACATCAATATTGAAAGAAAAAACAGAGCAAAATCAGAGTTCAATACTGAGTCATATTAAATTCGGAATACTGCAGCATTGCTGTTAATCTAAAAATATGTTTAAACAGTAGTATACATCTAAGTTCAGAGCAGAAATGAAAGTGCCTACTATAGTCAGAGAAACAGTTTGTATAATACAAAAGGGTATTATCACATCACTGATATAATACTTTGTTGGTATACGGTTATGTGCATTGGATTTGAAAGAAACAGCACAGATAAACTTATAAACCATAAAATTTATGTAGGTGAGAAGATTTCAGGACAGAATTGTGATAGCTACTGAGTAGAGCTGAAAGTCAGCTACACACTTATGCATCAGATGTGGAATTAAGAAGAAACCTATGTAACACATTCAAGGACAGTAAAAATCCTTTTAGTATGAGAGAGAGTATATTACTTACAAAGAAAATGTGATTTGTTAAAGATCAAGTAATTTTGGTTATAGAAGCTGATATGTTTATTTGTTGATCATCTTTTTTTTACCTGAAATTAAACATTAATGGGAAACCACCAGCTTCTTAGATAAACAATAATTTTTTTTTTATTCAGATACTCATGAATCTCGTAGTACAGAACTTAGTCCAGTTAGGCCCCCCCAAATACATTTAATTTAAATTGAACAGCTATACCAGCTGCAACCAACAAATGAACTAGCAAACAAAATTACCTGTAATTAAAGGGGTGCTTATTTCAAAAGTGTGTGTTTTCAGAAATAAAGGATTTAATTAAAATAAATTTTAACTTAATTAATTTAGTAGTCAAACATATGTATGACTTAGCTGGACAGGAATTAGGGAAGATCAAAACTCTGGATGGAAAACGTAATACAAACAGAAGAAAAAATGTATAGGGACTTATTCAGCCTGATAGTGTACCAGGATGAGGAAGAGATGAGAATGTTGACTCCATGTTTCAGAAGGCTTGATTTATTATTTTATGATATAATTATAATAAAACTATACTAAAAGATTAGAAGAAAGGATTTTATCAGAAGGCTAGCTAATAGAAAAAGAATGATCACAAAGACTTGTGACTGACCAGACAGTCCAGACAGCTGGACTGTGATTGGCCATTAATTACAAACAACCACATGAGACAATCACAGATCCACCTGTTGCATTCCACAGCAGCAGATAATCATTGTTTACATTTTGTTCCTGAGGCCTCTCAGCTTCTCAGGAGAAAAAATCCTAAAAAAAGGATTTTTCAAAAAAAATATCATAACTACATTCAGCTGTCAAAATTATCTTGAAGAAGGTGTTGAGACCAAACAAAGCCTTCTTATGTAGTAGAAACAAAAGGATTAGTCATGAAGGACAGAAACATAAAATTAAGTTTTGGATTACACAGAGAATTACTCAATGTAAAACTAACCATAGCAGTGGCAATATTTTAGCTGATCTTCAATTATTAGAAGAATGAAGAACAAGAGGAGAAAATGAAAAGGCTTTTCATAAATAAGGCTATCCAAAGCATAATTTAATAAAGGTATATTTTGTTTCTTTTTCAATAAAGAGATTCATTTTGAATACTAAGACAAAGTCAATAGGACAATGCTTCTAGTGAGAAATAATAAGTATTCCCACAAAGCAAGGCAAGCTGCAAGACTCCAGTGAATCCAAAAGGCTAGACATAACTCTATATCATAATGCTTTATGAATCAGCAGATCAATTCACAGATTCATAAGAAAAAAATTGCAATAAGTTGCTTATGTGGAAGGTAGGGGGGGAGGAATTGCTGGCAAATATGAAACTGGCTACACAGTTTATTGATCCATGAAGAAGAAAGAAAGAATCAGACACTGCAGGCTCATTATTCTCTCTTAATAAATCTTCCAAGACTATATAAAATAAAAGATAATGTTGGTAAAGGAACAAAAGGATATGACATGGGTATTAATAAAATTAGTCTGGGTATTAGATGAAAGTTTGTTTTCATCAGAGCAATGTAGTTGAAGAATGAACTTCCCACTGGAATAAGGAAGTAGAAACAGTATCTTATTTTTAGACATAGCTTGATTTCTTTATGGATAATATTGCATACTGTGATTGCTTGAGATGAGAAAGGAA